>JAOTON010000556.1:1202500-1802500 GCA_034440635.1 Lepas anatifera | reverse complement strand
TTACTTGATAGCCGTCGGAACCATGCGCTCGTTATCCGCCAAGCAGGCAGTACTGGAGAATGCCCGGATGAGCCGTCACCTTCCAGTGGGCAGCGTGCGCGCGACTGACGCGAGCCGGTGCCTCCTCTGCTGCAGATAAGCTGGAAACGCTGCGAGTGGCGGCCCACGAGCGGCTGGGCGAGGTGCTGCGAATTCTGCGCACTGTCCTGGAGCGCTACGCCCCCTGCAGAGTACGGAGCTCTTCATGGCCGCCGGAGCGCTCATCCAAACTGTGAAAAGTAAGTGCGCGCTCTCCCTCAAGCCCGTGGTAAAAACACGTTTGAAATGGTTTTGATTCTGCCATCTTAAACGTGAATAATATGCCACTTTTATAGTAACAGAAAGAAGCGCGATCAATTCTGATTGGACATTTTTGGGGCTTGCATGCAAGGGCTGTTGAGCGATGGTTTTACGCTGTAATTAAAGCTGCAGGTGCTTCAGCCTTTGAGGAAATGAAATGATGGCACGGGTGATTGCTATCTGTCACACTTGTTTACAGGGGTTGAAAAACCTGTAATTTTGGAATTTTAAATGGCGACAGTCCAAGGCGGGCATGATGACAAAATTATCCGACATGTTTCCTCTAGACCAAAATGGAACAAATCGCCAAAACTGGCACCCATAATTTGAACTCGCAATGTTTGTTAACGACTGCGTTGGTCCTGGAGTATTTATTGGTGTCCTACTAATGAAAAACCTGCTACATTTTGCAGCATAAATGTGCAGGTGGCACATTTATGGCTTGAAATTTCCAATGGTGACAAACTTAACCTTTTTTGGCCCCTGCTTGTTTACTTAGGGTTCAGACACGTTAAGCCCTTTACAATCAATTTCAATTCCAATTTATTTATTCAATCGTCGACGGGTATTCCCAATTATGGACGAAGTCATTGTGATAAAATTATATACATACATGCACGAATGATAGCAACACTTACAGAATAATAAAACATCATGCTCACATCGCTAAAAAATGCGCCCTAAAACATATTGTATACATTTATAAAAAACAGCACATACGGAATAATAAAATATAATACAACCACCGGTTTCACACACAAATCACCGGTTTCACACACAGGGCAAGGTCTCGACTCGGTACCATTGGCCACGAAACTGTTCATTCGACATCGAACTGCTGAAGTCTAATTAAGCATGGTAAATCTGGTATTATTTTCCATTCGCATAGAATTTAATGGTTAGATATTTGTGCCTTCAAAACTTTCAAAACTGTGCATTTTTTAATTTGTACTCTTTTCCCAGACACATGAAAAATGTGTAGAATATATGCAGTTTGTGTCGTAATTGGTAACCTACGGTGAAATGGCTAATAACACTGCTGCAAAATGACCTTACCTCTAGTAACGTTTTTTTAATTTCTAAATAACGTTTTTAGTACAGTAGGTACATGAACCCAAGGCCCTAGAATCCCAGGTTGGTTCAAGTTTTCTACTAGTAAAATTTTGGTTGTTTGTTTGGTATCCACTAAGAAAGGAAACAGCTCCGTATTTTGAGGGCTGAAATTTAAGCTTTTGGATAAATTGAGTTTAAATATTTAGGAAAAGAGCCATGGAATACACTTTTTGCACTTTTATGTCTGTGAAGTGAAATATGTTGACAAATCTGGTTGCTTTGGTATGTTATACTAAAAGTATACTAGTCTGGCAATCCTACTACGGTTTTACTGAGCCGCAACCCTAAGAGTAAAAGAAAAACATGACGGGACCGAGCGAGAATAAAAACCAATGAAACGACATACGGGGTGAAGGGAGTGGGTTTCGGTAAATACGGAAACAGTAACGATAGTAGGAAAGATAGCACCTCAGAGCCGGATTATAGCCGTTGCTCAAAGCCTAAATGCAACACGGCCGATCGCTCTAACAGTTGCAGTAATGGGCGTCGAAAGCAGCATGGACGTGGGATGCTTCCCATTGGCTATTGGAGGACCAAGTGCCCCCTTGTCTCCTGCATCCGCTAAGTGTCAACTCTTCCTCCTCTCTTGTCATCATCGCCGGACCACTCCTGTCCCCCGTAAAAATTCCGTGGCTACGCCTCTGACTCACCCCATTGAAGCCTGTAAGTGTGATGAAATTTTACCCAAAGTTATTGTAATTGGGCTGTTTATATATACAGGGCACTAGTCATAGGCGGATCCACGATTGCCAGTCGGGAGGGGAGGCGGGGGCATTCTTCCTGGGAGGGGGTGTCATCCAGACCAGGGGCTTCATTCGACCAGGGGCGCAATTTTTGGCTGGCAAAACCCATCAGGTGGGCGCCAAATCCTATCGGCGGTGCTGCTTTCCGCATCCTGCGGAGGGGGCGGGAAGCGACATTTCAGGTGGCGCAATCGACCTTTCAGGAGGCGCCGTGACAATTTCAAGAGACACCTCGAGGGCCATCGCGCGGGGATAGCCGCCCGGGCTTTGTCCCCTGGATCCGCCTATGGTACCAGTGGCGGATATGGGGCTCACGAGCCTTCTAAATTTTGAGGGCCCTCCGAGATGTCTACTAATATCTGTATAAGCAAAGGCTGTTGGGAGGCTGTGGTCGGAAACAGTGGCGGGTGCAGAAATTTTTGGGTGGGGCAAGGGGGTTCGAGCCTCCCCGCCATTGCCTCACATCAGCATCGGCCATGCATTTACTAGACACTAACATTGGGGGGCTCGAGCCCTAGTACCCTTGTATCCGCCACTGGCAGTGGGGAGGTATAAGTCTTCTAGTCTCCCCAAAATAAGTTTTGGATCCGCGACCACGCGGTACCTCAAACAATTTGTGCGTCTCGCTAGGAAACCTCCGTTGAAAGACCCGTACTTCGTATTTTCATCTAAGCAACAATGACGTGAAGGATGAAATTACAAAGCCATTAGACTGATAATGACTCTTATAAGCAACGGAACACCACTGCGAGAAAAGCACCTGAAGTCCCTGCAGGCCGGTCTTAGGGCAGCAGAAACTCTGTACTGGCTAGAAATATGATCAAACTTGTCAACTAAGTCATTTTTGACGTCTTTCAGTCATTTGCAAGCTTTACTGACTATGTCAAATATACCCAGTTTGCCGATACTTCAAGCCGCAAAACGCCTGCGGCATCGCGGCGATGACGTCACCGCCGCAAAATGCCAGGCAACTTGAACGGGGCTGCATGAACCCGCACAAGACGTACGGGTGGAAAAATCTGAACCGCCATTTTCTACGTCACACGCTAGTGTTCATCTGGCACTCACATTTCAATAACAGCCTTCACACTTTTAGGATGATGCTATTTCTCAAACATTTTTTAGCGATGTTTTTAGCGATGACCTTCGCTGTTAGATAATGCAGTCTCCTGGAAGTTTGGCGTATGTAGGAACACTTTCTGCAAGCAGCCACGAAAGACAGATGTCTTCGATGAGTGGAGGATCCTTCTAAGTCAATCAGTGCTGGAGATGCATTCAGTACGGAATCTGGGCGGCCCGTCCGGGAAGGCAACAGCGCCAGCAATAGAACAAACAGGCTATTTTTATATCGGGCATAATCGGAGCTTTTATGCCTCCTAGATTTCCACTTCCGAGTGTTAGATGTTGGATGTCCAATTATGCTCTTGAGGGATATATGTGCAACCTATTTAGTACCAAAAACGAAGCTCACCATGGCGGATGGGCCAGATACCACTCCTGGATGTCACTGCGCATGACACCCAAGAGTATAGTCTGAAAGGTGTCGGGCGCCAGAAGACGAGAACACCTGGGGCGCAGTGCAAGCTAGGAAGGGGCACCCCGTTGGTGTCAGGAGGTCAAGGACAGAGGCCCGTAACTCTTAGAGGCGAGAATATGCCTGAGCGCTTAGGTGAAATAAGCAACAGAGGCCGCGAGCGGTGGGGGTACCCTTAACCCTAACCCTATCGTATGACATTTTATTTCATGTTTGGGGTGGAGCCGCCCTCCCCTTCCCCCAAAATCTCTAGCAGAATAATTTCCCTCCAAGCAGCACTCACTTGAAACTCCTTAAATGGGTTAAGCATGCACCTCCAGGCAGGGCATTTTTTAAGGAAAAGTCAGTGGGGGGCATTCCTTGTGCTGTCCGTTATAGTGTTTTCAAGGGATCAAGGCCCATTTTGAGGGGTTTGATTAAACTTAGACGCGTAAATATTAATAAAATGTTTCTAATTTTTTGTGTTATTCCATGTTATTCCAGATTACAAATGCTACCCAAGGCTGCCAAGTTTTTTCGGCGGAAAAGGTCAAACCGAGTTAGAAAAAGGGCCAAAGAAGGACAAAATTTCATTTTCACTAAAATAACCAAATAAATACCACAAAAGCCAGATTTGAGGAAAAACCTCTAGCGGTAGTCATAAGACCACAGAAAAAGCGACTTGTATCATTGTTTAAAACTGATTGTTGACAATTTGATATTGACTTGACGCAATAATTTTTTGGCACACTACCCATTTAATAGTGATCATCAAATGATTTTATCCTCATAACCAGACCATTTTTTAGAATCATTAATCATCTTGGCCGCACCACTCCCCGCTAACATTTAATGTTTTCTCTCTTTTCCAACTGTGCATTTTTTCTCTTGAAAAGTGGCGGAAATAGGATTTTGGTAAGTGGGGGAGAGCGGAGTATCAGAGGACGCAATTTTCCATCAACTTTTCACCCAAAAGGTGCCTATAGTATCCAAGAAAGGGCCAACCGAAAAAATCGCGGAGGCAAACACGACAAAAAAACCCGATTCGAGTTATTTGGCCACGAAATAGCCAGCCTGGCAGCCCTGACGCTGCTGCAATGTCTTCCAAATGAAATGTATATTTTTTATTATTTTTATTTATGAGTGTGGCAAGATAAACAAATTCTAAAGTATCGAACACAAGTGGTTTATAGACTAAATCGAGATGAGTTTATATATATATATATATACCTTCTCTGATGTGTGGCAGTTGCTGTCAAAATCATATACGGAATGTAGTGCAAAAACCAGTTAATATTTGTTTTGAGATTATCGACGCACCAAATATCAGGGCCATTTGGTGTCGCCAGCTCTTTCCTTGTTGGAAGGGTTTCTCGGGAAATAGTTTTGTGATTCTAACGAAGGGCTGTGGCCGAATATATAACATCTCCCAATTTTCAACATCAAGGAATCTATGAGAAAGGCCAGCTAACAACTTATCGACTTTGCAGGAAAAATTGATGCAGCGATCGGACTATAAATTGCACGTATGCTACGACAAGCGTCGGAAAAGGGGGACCAGCGGGCTTGCCCCCTCCCCCCTGCCCACTTCTTGACCAGAAATTTCTTGATCTAAGTCAAAATGGGAGAAAACCGGAAATTTATATAACCAGCCGCTGCGGAAGGCAACGAGAATCCCAAATTCGAACAGTTTTTGGTACTAACGTGGACGGCTTGTTGTCAGCATCAGGCTGAAGTTTGACTGGCCCCTCACTTTTTATGTTTGAAGTTTGTTTGAAGTTTGAAGTCACTTTTATGTATGAAGTTTGGCTGGCCCCTGACGTACCACCACAATAATAAATAAAAAGACTAAGCACTTCACACCACCTCCCCAGCAACCAGTCTTACGCGCTTTGACTACATCGTGTCCCGTCTAATCCACGAACGAGCTCACAACTGACCTCGTGTGAAATGAGAGCATCATACAATCTCACGATACTGGCTAGGGTGTGGGCTTCCGGTCGGATGGAACATGATGTTTGATTGGTTGTAGGCCAGCGTTCATCTCCTGCGTTGTGATTAGTGGATGCTGAGGCTGCTTTGCCGGGATTTCCCGAAACTATGCGCTTTGTTTCGTCTTCGCACGATGGAGGAAACAGTCACGGATGGAAATTTTTAAAACAGTTTTTGTGGATTGCCAATTTGGCACCAGAGATAAACCTAAATTATTATTATCGGACGGTGTTCTGTCTTATTTTCGTTAGGTGAATTTGCATTTGTTGAAGTTTAAGTCATCTCTTGTCTATTTCACTGGGGGCCAATTTCCGGTCACTGGGGGGGGCATTTCGGCCGACTGGGGGTGGGCAAATGGCCTCCAGTTAACACAGGGCGCCCAGTGGAAGGAAAAAGGCGGCGGTAGCCCTACGTAACCTTTTCCCAATTTACAACTGTGAAAATTTAAGGTTAGGCCATCTCAGGTCAGGTCACCAGTACAGGTCAGTGCGACCAAAAAAGTTAAGATAGCATAAGTGGAGCAGGTAAACTTATCCGATTGAAACTCATATCACATAATGGCCCACCAAGTTCTCTAAAATATGTTGGTATTTTATATCGATGACCTAAGGTCAGGTCACCATGACTCTCCATTGAAATACATTGGAAAATGGTTTTACGGAATAACTCAGTAACGGATGGTGATAGAGCATTTATTTTAGCGCATAACTCGCCGGCTTCATCAATGATATGCATTTATATAATTACCGACACCTCGTCAGGTCAAATCCTATTTAAACACAAGGTCAAATTATATATCATTCGATTCGGCTTCAAGAGGATTCATATAGTTCAAGTCGTTTCTCTATCTTACTGTTCAGATGAAATGCCCGAAAAACTAATTTTACATGTTATCCCAACAGGCTGTGACCCGTACCTAAATGTGACCTGACAAAAATGGTCAAATTTTTCGATGGAAGTGGATGGGCACCCACGCGTTTACCGTTTGCTACCACCTGGTTCCGAGATCTAGGGGGGGTCGCCCCGTCAAGAAGGTGGCCAGACCCTGCGTGTAACATGTTAAAAATGGCCTGCCTCCAGGACCAGGAGACACTTCCCCATGGCTGAAAACCCAAGTTGGGAGGGGCTTGAGCCCCTAACCCCTTTTAGCCCCCAATCACTCAAAGTAAATCAAGAGGCTTCCTTGACGTATGCATTTCGCAGGGTGTTCCCTGGAGGTTCTCTTCGAATTAACCCGCGCCCCACCGGGGTCCGGCGCCACCTTCGCCCCACCGGGGGCATCAATGGCCCTCATCTAACTCCGAAAATATGGGCGTTAGCGCAAATCTGCGAAGTGCATTAGAAAGGTCATGTGAATTCAGTAAGAAATTACTTCGCATGTTTAAGCAATCAGGTGAATAGTTTGACTTCCAGAGGTCAAGCTGGGTCACGATAGGCTATTTTCACTCAAATATGCTATTCTTTAGAAAACTGGGCATACCTCTTATGCCATTAGAGCTATTGAAATCTGGTAAAGTAAATTTGATAGGAAAATGCCAGACCTTTTCCCGCTATGTGGAAGGTAATGACCTCCCGCCAGTGGTTTGACCTCCAGAGGTCACCTCGTGACCTAATATGACCTGAGATCACGAAAGGTCATAAAGTGACCTTGCTGTATGCCAAACAAAAGCCAATTGCAAGGCATACACAATGATGTTAGATTCAGCGCTCTAGCTTAATTAGGTCAAAAGTTGTGAACCATTTTTTGTCCATGAACGCTTTTCTGAGCAAGCTAAGCATTTTCAATCGTTTTTGTGACTTTTATATCATAAGACAGCTTTTCCCATTCTTTTTCAATGGGAGAGGTCTCCTCGTGACCTGGCCTCAGGTCACTAAATCGAAAAAATCCCAGATATCCATGATGTAGATCCTAGAGGGGTCATGAAGTGTGGAAAGTTTCAAATAGATACCCTTAGAAATGTAGCTCTTATAGACCTCAAAAGTTGAAGTGAGGTGACCTTGATTGACCTCGCCTGGTGACCTGACCTTACGTGACATGGGGTAAACATTTCAGGGATGGTGGGAAAATGATGGGGTGAGAGATAGGGCCCTTAACCGCGGTGCTGCACCTCGTTGTTTTTCTGCTATCCCGAAAAAAGCTTAGGGGGCCATCGATGCCCCCTGGTGGGGCGAGGGTTAAATGGAAAGATAATTATTTGTCTCTTGGGCGCCTTTCAAAAGTTTTGTGGTTGGAGGCATAATTATGGTAGATAATTGGTCCTTTCAAAGCTTGTAGGGCGCCTGCGTAGCCTAGTCTTGGCATCCGACTTTACCGTCGGCGGGGGCGCCTTCTTCACTGGTGTGACGGCGCGGCGTCATCAGGGTTCATTCAGCACCAAAGGGACGTCCTCCTCCTATACCCCGAGATAATAGGAATGCTTCCCAAAGGAAGTTATAGATTGTGGTGCATAAAACTGAGCACAAACCTTTATTGGTCACATTTATGTAACAAATAGATAGTATTTGTCAATTTCCAATCCTTAAATTCAGTTTAGACTGATTGAGAGCTATGCAAACTATTTTTCAAATGTGAATTGTTTTGTCAACTGGATTTTTAGGTAAATTTTTTTCTTTTCATTTCTGTATATGTATATTTTGCAGGACCTTGGGGCGCTGATTACAGCAAAAAAAACATTTGAAATCCATTAATAACATCAAAAGTTAAAAGTTAGAGGCAATATATGTATGTTGATATAAATATGCAATATGCACTGGGCAATATATACAACACTTCTATCATATAAATAAATATGAAATGCAGAAATCAAAAGCTTATATTGTTGGTAAGGGCTTCATTCAACTTGGTGTTCTGCGAGGGAGTTTGACCTTTTATTCGAAGAGCTGATCTGGGGAGTATTAGAAGATAAATGTCACGCCGGAGGCTGGGTTTTGTTATTTTCGTACAAACAAAAAATAATAGTTGTTACCTATATTTCATTGCTCTAATGATGCTTCTAAACCTCACCATATCGTGGAGATGGTTTCGTCTGATTTGCCACATGTGACTGCTTATTAAGGTTTGCTAAATATTGGACTACAAGTCCACGTATATAACACATGCTGAAACTTTTATCGAAGTTCATTGGCTGCAAGCGTCAGAAAACTGCTTGAAGACGTCGGATTACAAGTTTGATAGTGATAAGATTCAGCATCAGATATTTCGCTGGGATGTTGCAAAATATTTTACGAAGCTTGCGAGAAAAGTTTTTCACTTAAAAGTGAGTGTGTCGCACGCTAAACATAGACAGTACAGGCAAGAAATCCGGAATCACTGTATATAGATATTCCGCTAATCAAACTAGAAATTATGGATCCATCAGTCACCAACAGTTCTGAAAATGTATCCAGTAATTCTGCTGTCAACTCTGCAACATAATTTGACGTATCAACAAGTCCTCAACAAAGTGAGAAAAGTACCAGCAAGAAGAGTGTACCCCCAAGTGCTTCTATACAAATGGCGTCGTCGTCTCCGTCACAATTACTGTCGCATGAATCAAAGCAATCATCGACTGCCTTGATCACGGCTCAGGTAGGCAGCTCTTCGCAAGACGTGCCACAGACAAATCCTTCGGCGTCTATCACCAAGCTAAAGAAGGACCGGCTAAAACGTTCCAAACCCAATAAGCGCGAACGCTATGGCACAGCAAGAGCTTTAGACACTGCTTACGCTCTCGCTTGCATCACCGGCTGGATCGGCTTAATCTCAATCGCTCAGAGCCTTATCAAGTCTTACATGATGGTACTAATTTACGAAAGTCGTTCGCAGGTGCTTTACACACATATCTGGTACGAAGTAGCGCTCTGTTTTGGACCTCGAATGCCGCTCAAAACCTTGCTAGACCAAGTTTCTTTACCGCAAGACCAGGCTGCCCTTGACAACGACGAATCCTACAGGGAATTGTTTCTGAATGCCTTCAAGTGGAGCTCAGATGGAAAGCCAATAGACCTGATGGCCAAACCGGTGAAGCCGCTGTTATCACTTCTATCGAACGTCACCTACTTAATAAAAGAAAGCAATAGGGTATCCATCAAGTACACAGACATGAGCATGCTGTATACTTACTCAGTATGTCGAAACTACTCGTTTGCTGGTACCATTAGTGAAGCAACACATTTGAAAGTAACAATGACCGAAGATGTGGCAGTTGCCATAATAAATGGAAATATCTCCAGCTACTTGGATGTGTACGTATATCCCAGCGGTGAATTCAGCGAATTTCCTATCGTTTCCGACTATATTCCTTATCGCTTTGACCTCCAAGAAAGCCGTAAACTTAATGTGAATGTGAAGCTAACCAACCGTGTGTCCCATCGCCAGAACCAATGCAAAACGTCTCTTACCAGGCCAAGAGAAGAAACACCAACTGGCAGTCAAGTCAACTGCCTCTTTTGGTGCATGGCCAGGCATTTACTTCGCAACGCAAAGTGTCAGATGCCGTTTATGGAGACTTTCATGTACAACATGACGGCGGTCATCCTAAATAATTCCTCCGATTCCGGTGATGTATACGACAAACACCGTTGGAAGTGGATTGGCAATGATATCGAAAGAGTTCCGTGCAGTAATCCTGCTGACTTCAACGCGACAATGGATCTATTTGCGGCAATGTATCTGATAACGGACGGGCCCTTACACAGGTACACGCACAAGTGTAGAAGCCAATGCCCGCCAGACTGTCGGCTCTTTAATATAAGGAGCATCAGTGGGGGAGAGGCCACGAAGGCTCACAGCCATCATCAACGATATGTGCAAGTTCACGTGCCTGCAAACGTCACCGTTGTGGAGCAGGGCTTTGGGTACCAAGCTCGGGTGCTGGTGAACCACCTGTTAGGGCTGCTGGCAGCAATGTTCAGTCTAAGTCTGTTTAGTCTTCATGATATCGTGCTGGCCCATTTGGATCGGTTCTTTTGCTGGCTCGGTATAGTGCAGCCTGGACTGCGGCCTCATCACAAAGATGATCCACAGCCTGTTGACGGTCTTGCTTTAACGGAAAGTGAGTGGGCAAGTACTTTAGTCTAAATCTCCAGAAATGTTTAGAATATTGTCATATTTCTCGAGAAAAAAGTTCAGCATCCCTGTTAGCGCTCAGGAAGATGGCGATTCTTCCAGTTAACCTACTAGAAAACGCCCTGTTCCAGCTCTGATAACACCACCACCACAAGGGTGTGACTGCTGAGGTCTGGCTGTTGGCACAGCATCGGTAACAGGTGGAGCGGTCTGAAACCCTCTAAGCCTTAGGTGCCTTCCTTTTACCATACACGGAGCCCTGGCACGCCGGACGATGACCTCTGGCACCCACGTGAGGGCAAACTTTGCCTTTGTATGCTGACTTTCTGATCCTAACGACTCGTTGCATCTTAGGTGCTCTGCAGTGCGAGACATTTAACGACCTGGACGTATTCTGTGTTTGTGTATACGTAAGCTGAGTTGTGTGCTGCGTTGGAACATGTTTTGTTTCGAGTAAGGGAGAGAGCAGTGGTTGTGCCAGATATAATGTGCGTTTGGTTGCGAATTCCCTTTGGGTTTGATGTAGCGCAGTAACCTTAAATGATGAAACTAATTCAGCAGCTATGTCATATCGCTGATAATTATGCAGTAATCACTCTAATAATACACATTTTAAGAATGAGAGAAACTGCTCATGAACAGATGCATTCAGAACTCTAAAGGTATGTACCTATACCTAAATTTCAGCCTGATGTGTGGGTTGGTGTGATAATTTACGGAACACTTATTGTGTTTCGAAAATTATATACGTAAAATGACGTTTGTAGCTGCGGTGTGAATTGCCATAGTGTGGAATAGTATCGCTAGCAAAGTAGATACGTGGATGTAATGCCCTAATCTGAAACAGTGTTGCATAACTATGTTAGCCACTGCTATTACCAACCTGATACACACCAGATACGTGCCCAATGGATGTCGAAGGAGTTGACCGCCCCCCTCCTGAAGAACCAGAGACCGCCCCCTGGCGATTTGGGACGCCGAAGGCTCTAGAAATTGGCGACACGTTGGGTACGAACAGTGAATGTTAGATCAGAACACAAAGAAAAAAGCCACGTGAAGCTGGCCTGTACCACCCCCAGCCGCCCCTGATATTTAATCTGGTGCACCCAGCATGCCAGGAAAACACGACAGCTTTTGCGTTTTTGAGTTTTCGGGAAGTTTTTTCGATGTTTCTAATCTGTTTTCGCAATTGTTCTGGAAGGTTCCCAAGGATTGAGCCGAAAGACAAAAGCAGAGCAAAAATAATGCATTTTGGTCGCCTTATATCGATGCTATTTTTCAATCTCTAGGAACGGTGCAATTGAGTTAGTGGTGCTTACGGGACAAGAAATGATTATTTCAAGTATGAATACAATCGCCACACCTTTGGACATGTCCATTTCAGGGTGCAAGGATAAAGTAACCCATTTCTGGTATGTGTCTTTGCCCTTGTCACCCACGAAACAAGGGATCACTTTCGTATGCCTGTAATGACTGTTATTGAATAGTTATTCCAAAATATGATACTTGACGAAATGCCCTCACTTTAAGTTACACTAATCTAAATAAACTATTTCTAATTTCATATTTTACCGCTGTTTTGTTCCCAGCTAGTGCTCTTACAGACGGTGACTACATATATAACGAGGATGTCCCATAGGCCACCTACATACGTATCTGTGATGGCAAAATTTGGAACCATATGACCAGAGCGCATTTTTTTGCTTCAATATAAAATAAAAACAATTCTGAAAATGCCTTAAAGGTCATTTTCAACTGTCAAAAGGTCAAACGGGGTCATAAAGCAAATATCATATTGTCAAAAGGTCAATGTGGGACAATTTTGGAAGTTTTCAAAATGTCTTCAATGATATAATGAATTTAAAGATCGGAGCATGCGTCTTTGAATTAAGAAGGACTAAAGACGAGACGAGTCTACAGCGTGACCTTTCGAAAATACTCGGCCTATAACTCGGTTACCGTTGACTGGGGAGGAAAAAGATTGTCACAGCTGTGTTCAGTGGTAAAAACTAAACCATTCTCAAAGTTTCAAATCTTTTCTATACATGGCGGTTTGAAATTGAAAAGCTTTTGGTCGTTTTGTCCTGGAATGCCCCAACACTCTCTTCGTCTGGCCATTATAATTACCTAAGGTTTAGTGCAAATATACAGAAAGAAAGAAGCAGACGATCTTGAATCCTTACCGAGTTTTGAAATCGATACTTCGAGAAATGCCATGTGTTAAGACGTCTTTCACTCGTACGAAATATATATATATATATATATATATATATATATATATATATATATATATATAAGTATTGTTTCTAAAATGCTGAGTCTGCGTGCACACACACAAACACAACAAATATAATATATATATATATATATATATATATATATATATATATATATATATATATATATATATATATAAAAGTATTGTTCCTAAAATGCTGAGTCTGCGTGCACTGTTCTCGTGAGGCTGGTGTGTGGGCTTGTGCTTGATTTGACTCCTTCAGTGCATTGGCAGTGATGCCTACTGTTACAATCGATCTTCATTGGCCTTCATGTGGAGTGTCGTTGTCTCATCCATTTTTGTCTCGTGGCATTCTGCCTTTTCTTACCAGCCATTCCTTTGCGCACCTGTCGCGCTCCGTCCCTGTCGTACATGGGGCACAGCTGACCGCTTAGGCTAACACGCCTACACACCTACACATTCGCGTTTCGCCTACACATTCGGCCTACACGCCGCACTTGGCTGCATGCCGCTCTGCCTCGCCAGGGTAATCAGACGAGCCCGCATTGTGCCTGCCCGGGGCTTACTGTTCAAAGAAAATGTAGCACCTCCATAATGGTTTTAAAACTGGGATGGCTGTGTAAAAGAGCATTCTTAGAAACTAATTGGCCGAAATTTTGTTTGCCCCAGAACTTACCGTTCTCGGAGAAATGGTAAAACTTTACCGCCTATCAACCCCCTCACGGGTGGTCACACCATGCACCAACTCGCATTCGTGTCCACCCGGGCTTTACTGTTTAATAATCTGGTAAAGAAACAGTGTAAAATAACAGCCATAAATATTGTCAGCCGCGCCATAAATCGCTGCCGTATGCTTTTCACGGCAATCTGGAAAGGTCAGATCTGGCGCGGCTCTGGGAGATCGCGTGGGGAGCTGGAGCCGGTGCTCTCTCGGTCGGTGCTCCCTGGGGAGGGAGGGGGCCGGTACCGGCAAGATCACGCCTCTGGACTGAGCGCGGGTGGTCGGCACTCGGGGGAGGGGTGGTACACTCATCGGCAGAAGGATAGAGCGTGTCTGTGGTATGGATATGCACCTGTTACGCTTGTGGTTTTTGGATGGCCTTGTTAGAGAGGCCAGTGATTGCGGTGCCGCAACACGATATAACTTTGATCTTCAGCAATTGGCTTTATTCTGTTGAAAAAGAACATACTGTAATAGAATCCAAGTGGTATACAATACAATATTATTCCCTTTAAAAATTTATAGAAGTGTAGTAAGAATTGTGTGGAACTATAGGTATAATACGATATATTTCATATGCATATTTATACCAAAAATGTAATAATATCAATAATAAAGCAGTACAAAGCAGTACATAAGCATACATGTAAGATAGTTAACATACATAACCATGATTTTTGTAGATTAATTTGATAATAATTTATTTTCACAAAAGGATGTTCTAACAAACCGTGAGAAAGCGAGCCATATAAACAATAGTTTCAAATACTTTTTTTGGACGAGAGGATAGAGGTTTGGAAATATGTGCTCCTTAACCCGCGCCCCACCGGGGTCCGGCGCCACCTTCGCCCCACCGGGGGGCCATCGATGGCCCCCTCTAACTCCGAAAATATGAGCGTTAGCGAAAATCTGCAAAGTGCAATAGAAAGCTCGCGTGAATTCAGTAAGAAATTACTCGCATGTTTTAGTGCTCAGGTCAATGGTTTGACCTCCAGAGGTCAAATTAGGTCAAGATCGGCTATTTTCACTCAAATATGCAATGATTAAGCAAACTGGGCATAACTCTTATGTCATTAGAGCTATTGAGGCCTGGTAAAGTACATTTGATAGCAAATTGCCAGTACTTTTTCCGCTATGTGGAACGTAAAGACCTCCCCGCCAGTGGTTTGACCGCCAGAGGTCACCTCGTGACCTAATATGACCTGAGGTCACGAAAGGTCAAAAGTGACCTTGCCGTATATCAAATGAAAGCCAGTGACAAGACAAACACGATGGTGTTTGTTTCACTGTTCTAGGTCAATTAGGTCAAAAGTTATTGGCAAAATACTGTTTTTGACCTTTGGTGACCTTGGATGACCTTGGAAAAGTCAAAGGGCAAATACGACCCCTGGGATCCGTGAAAGGGTGTCCCAAAACGTTGTTCTGAGCAGTCTGAGTATTTGCAATCATTTTTGTGGCTTTTATATCATGAAATAGCTTTTCCCCATGCTTTTCCAATGGGAGAGGTCGCCTCGTGACCTGACCTCAGGGCACGAAATCGAAAAATCCCGGATATACACCTTGTAGACCCTGGAGGGTCATGAAGTGTAGGAAGTTTCAAATCGATCGACTTTGAAATGTAGCTCTTACAGAGCTCTAAATGTGAAGTGAGGTGACCTTGGTTGACCTCGTCTGGTGACCTGACCTTGGGTGACCCGGGGTAAAAATTTCAGGGATGATGGGAAAATGATGCAGTGAGAGGTAGAGCCCTCAACCGCGGTGCTGCGCCTCGTCGTTTTTCTGCTATCCCGGAAAAACCTTAGGGGCCATCGATGGCCCCCGGTGGGGCGAGGGTTAACACCCGCACTGGAATGATTGGTCTGGCACTAACGCGCACTGGAGGGGGGCCTGGTAGGCCCCCCTAAGATCTCGGAAACTAAGAGGGTTAGAAAAACGCCACCCGGTAGGTAGGTGGGGGCTATGGTGATCTACATGATGACCAATTTTCATTGACCTAGGTTAATATCTTCAAGGTCAAACGAGGTCGTAAAGGTCAAATATTGGCTATGCTGGGATCGATTGGTAAATGCTGTGATTATGCAGGAAAATGGCGGGAATAAGCTAAAGGCGGACAAGGTTCATAGAGAAGACGTCTCAAAGAGGCTTCCCCACAACTTTTGGGTCAAGGTCATTCAAGGTCATTGACCTTAAAGGTCACCATTTGGTATACTACTTATTATTTACACTTTGACTAGCACTGTAGCCACTGTTTGGCGGGAAATGAGGATTGACCTTTCCCAATGACCTTTGACCTTGACCTTTGACCTTGAACTTTGTATTGGGGTACCCTACCGATGACGTCATAGCATAATATATGTCAGACGGGGTAACGTCATTTGGCCGGACGCACAGTGGTCAGTGACCTTGAAAGTGCAGATATGACCTTGACCTGTGACCTTTGACCTTGACCTTGACTTTCATGTGAAGTGACTTTGGCATATAGTCCCACTTATATGACGTTATGACGTCACCACTCTGTCTTCAATGCAAGCTAACTGGTCTGACCGCGCGTTTACGGCGATCTCAAAATGCAGGTCTGACTTTGAAAGCCTATAAGTAAAAAAATTGTCGGCCGATTTTCAAAAAGTCTTCACCAATCGACGCGCTATTAAATTCTGTTAAATGTGGCCACGTTTCGGTTTTCGGCTACAAGCGGTTCCCCGGCCACCTTGGAAAAACAGGTGGGGGGGCCTCCGAGGCCCCCTCCAGTGCGCGTGTTAACTTCCTGAACATGCTTTTTAGGTCTCCTTGAATCAAACCATACTTAATGTTATACACAAGCCGCCTGTATTCATATTTGAAATGCATATATCACTGGAGGCGAAGTTTGGTAAAATGTAGACAGAGGGTGCCACCGTGTTGTCGAATCCCACGCAAAAATACTTCT
Source organism: Lepas anatifera (assembly GCA_034440635.1). NCBI lineage: Eukaryota > Metazoa > Arthropoda > Thecostraca > Lepadidae > Lepas > Lepas anatifera. The sequence continues at coordinate 1,785,867 of JAOTON010000556.1, read as the reverse complement.
TGAAGTCGGGTTTGAACTTCGAAAAGAAGATCAAAACAAGACTATAGAAGAATTAGAATCAGTTTATATAAAAATGTAAAGTGTAAATCCTTTCAATTCAAGTAAACTCAAGTCCTGTCCTGTCCTGTTCGGTCAACTGTAAGAACTTAACAAGTGTATTATGCAATGTCAAAACTCTGAACCGAAGTAATTTTAAAGGAAAATTAAGCAGTATTTGTGTTTTTACGCCCGCCCAAATAGGGGAGACCGGGGCTAGTTGCAGCCAGGGGCATGTTGAGCCACTTGCGATAACTCCGCTGTTTCTGAAGAGATTGCGCTGTAATCATAACAACGCATGCGCGCAACAGCTTTCAGTCTTTCAGCTGGAAACCGTCGTGGTATCTGGTCGGTAGCGGTTTGGAGACAGAAAAACCAGTTTTTTCATAGCAAAAGTGAATTTTACTTTTTCAAACATTTTGTAATAACACTGATGATGTAAGAGATGAAGATTAGCCCTATTAAATGAGTTGAATGCAGGTATTTACGCCTTATTTGGGCCGAAAACCATGAGAACTGATCACCTAATTTCTGCGTCAGCTGCCTCCGGAGTTGCGGCGGGGTCTCGGGGTAAGTTGAACCACGAGGGTGTTGGGGTATGTTGAGCCATGATCAACGTGCCCCGGAGAAAAAAGGAATATCTAAATCCCCCCCGAAACTAATGGGGCACGCTGACGTAGTGGATAGCACGCACACTTTCCATGCGGCTCACCAGTGTTCAAGACCAGGTGGCTTCTCTGATCAAAGAGCAATCTGGCTTCCGAGAAACCTTCCAACAGGGATATAGTTGGCGACGCTATCCGGCCCGGGCAGTTGTGTCCTAAAATGTCTGCTATCGGGTCGACTCATTGGCGAAGGGGGAAAGGCATTTACCACCAGCTTCGGATTTTTCCCGTTTATTTTCAAAACACTTAAGCGATTTAATGTCCCATTACCTGCCCCCTGACCTGCTATTAGGCTGACCAATAATGGAGAAGAGCTTCCAGCGCTGGTCTTGGGCCCTCCTATTCCTTTAAAGCCCCTCCAACTCTAGAGGATGCAGGGGCCTTGGCCTTTCCTGCAAAACGTTCAAATTTTACCCACTATTTGCCGATTTTTCCCGTTTTCTCAAATAAACACTGTTCCGTTATTCCACCCAGACTTCCAGCAGGGCCCACCCACTGGCAGGCGCAGGAGCGCCGTTTGGGGAGGTAACTCGGGAAAAATAGTAAAAAATATAGTTTTTTTAAGAAAATCAGCAAAAATTTCGCTATTTGGGGGACATGGCCCCTTACCCCTCCCCCTCTGGATCCGCTAGTGGGTCCAGCATGCCTGGAACGTCAGGTAGTGCCTCTGGGCCTATACCTGATTCCCAGCGGACACCGGCCCAACAGACGGATCGACTTGTGAAGAGCCCTCAGTAGGTTCTTGAAATGTCAGGAAGTCTACTGAACATATCAGCACCTGAAAATCCAGCACGGTCCAGCTTGCCTGGAAGATCAACGAATGCCCCTAGTCCTGGACTGGATCTTCAGCAGAGCCTCCCTGCACCATCGGTAGCAGAGCTGGACCTCTCCGCAGATGGGCCTGAGCCGTATACGCAGCAGAATCTCCCCGGACACATCAATGAGCAGCAGTCTGCCATGACCCTCACGGTGAAACTGATCCTGTCCTGATCCTGCCCTACTGCCCTGATACGTTCTCGCCTGCAGCAGTCTGCCCGTTGCTTAAAGAGCTGAGGCCGAGGAAGAGAATCTCGCGTCAGAGGAAAGCAGCAGTGTGGACGGATATACCAAAAAACAGCTTCTGGAAGAGGAGGCGGAAAAGAAGTAAAAAAGAAAACCAGCAAGGACCAGAGGTAAAGGCTAGAAGCAAAGGCAAGGTGGGTGCAATAACAGCACAATGAAGCAAATAAATGTTAGGAGGAAGCTTTACAAAGATGTCGAGGAGTTCAGCGATGAAAATGAGACACTATGCCTGGTGTGCTGCGACACTTTCTCAAACAGCCGCCCGGTTGAACAATGGGTACGGTACAGTACCAGGGGTGCCGTGGATGGGCCCACCGTCTTTGTACGGGTGATTCCTCAAAGTTTGTGTGTAAAAACTGTACCAGTGACTGAGAGTGAGAATATTTGGTGTTTGGGTAATAAACATGGAAAATGAGGACATACTCTCGTTAAGCGGCTCAACGTACCCCGGAGCGTGGCTCAACTTACCCCGACACGGGGCGAGTTGAGCCATTTGACTTTGACCTATTCAGGATCAAATATCTCACACAGCGACAACATTCAAGCGTTGGCACACGCGTCACTTGAAAGCCAAAAGAATAGGCTTTCCAGCAATGGCAGAACGAAGTCTATACCCTTAGCCATCTCTGAGATATCCGACCAAAACAAAAATCATGTTCAACTAGCCCCGGTCTCCCCTACTCATCACTTCCCATAGGCTGAGGCCGGAAAATACTCGCGGCATCGAAACAGTGACGTCACTTATTCTCTCGCCAGGCAACTTGTTATTGAGGGCACTGCCAACTCAAACAGTTTGAACTGGGGCTGGTAAACCATGATAGTGATGAGGATGGTGCTGACATTGCTTCAAGTATCCGCATTGGCGGGCACTTGGAAGTCGTTATTAAAGATAACATTTTACCTACTGTCATCTATGCTTTCATCGATCACGACTTTCAAAGTTGTTTTCGACGATACCATTGTTCTAGTCTGTTCTATTTCTAGTCTAGGCACCGAAACTCAATGATTCGATCTCTCAATGACTCACCTAAACTCATAGTGTACTATAGTTCGGCACGTCTCAAACGAGTGCTGAAGATGCAAGCAATCAGTACGCGAGTTCTACCGTTACCCTCAAGCAATTCGTCGCAAGAGAAATGTATATTTGTAGTATGATCCTTTCTTTTCACAAATATTCATGATCTGAGAGGGTGATATTCATCATGTGTCGACTTTATGTACAGTTTCTAACTTCGCCGATTGTCTGGTGGATGCTACGCTAGACAATGTCTGTCGCAACGCTGATTTCAAGGCGAAGTTCGGCAGTCTCTTTCAGGACGAGAACCTTCCGATGGCCATAGGTTTGCCCTAAGGATTCCCATGCCGTGGAGCCATGAGCCGCAGCTCTGCTGACATGAGGAGCCTTAATGTTTTCTTCCACAGTCTTGATAACTTCATATCCATCAGGAATGCACTTGATAAGACACTATTTTATTTTGTAAGGAGCTCAAATCGAGTTCGTGGCCCACACTATGACCGAGAATTCTATCCTATTTTCGTCCCTAACCTTTTATCCTTGATTTTTTGTTGCGTTTCACGTGTTTTTAAGAGCTCCTTCAAGAAAAAAGCTTCTTTGGCGGGAATATTGAAATATTTTAGGATGACTAATTTTAGAGAACAAGAAAAGCAAGTTTTGTGAAAGAGACATCAGCACCGGATATTAAAGAAAATAAAAGAATGCAACAATTGAACATCAGTGAAGCAAGGTCAACGCTGTCACAGACAAGATGGAGCACAAACAACGAAATTTATCAGATCGAAGACGAAATGAAAATGAAGCCGAAGAATCAAACATTTGCATCTTCATTATTTTGGTTTAAGTGTTAGAAGTGTGTGTGCGTTTTTTACCGGTACATAATCCTTATCCTTATCCTTACTCTACCTGGAGGCTGTGAGCGCATGCGCCTGTGGCTGCAGCGACCCCTCCAGGTAGAATCCCATCCTCTTTATCCTCACCTTTCCTCATCCTTACCATCTCCTTCCATAGTTTATAATCACTTCATACTCATTGCGACAACACTTTAAAAGCCACCTCATTTGTGTGGAAGTGTGAGTAATACATGATACATGATAAGCCATCTTTTGTCTAATGAAGGCACTGTGTTTCTATGGAAGCGTGTATAACAAGTGAAAATTCCCAAGTGAGGGAGAGATGTTTGATAATGTTGAGGAGCCCGGGATCGGGTGTCGAGATGGTTGATGGCTTAAGCATAGAGCCCAGAGAAGAGCTTTAGCGTGGTGGAAAATCTATCCACTGAGCCCACCCCCACACACATCACCATCCTCGTGTCGGCCCAAGGGGCCTTGGGTAAGAGCCTCTTTCTGCGCGCAAACACCACAAACAAATATTGGGAGCTAGGTTTTTGTATTTTATCTTTATCATCTCCGTGACCCTACTTAAATGTGTGTTGATGCAGTGCGTCATCATTAGATATGAAGTGAGTCATCATGTGATAAAAATTCGCCTCCCACTCCCCGTCATTGCCAGTCCGGGGTCGCCATCAGTAACGATACTGTGGCGACGCCCTTGTCATTGCCTACAGACAACCGAACGGGGAGAGCCAGAAGTGCCTCGGTGTGTTGGCTTGCTTTTCCAGCAGAGCACATCCCCACACGCCAAGCAGTCCACTACAGGGTGGCAAGGGAAATAGAATTGTGTTTGTATGGGGATATGTAGGGGGTCAATGATGTTTGTCTTTCCTACTGTAGATGATTAATATGTTGGTCTATATTGCGTCTAGTTGCTCTGTTTGTTTTTTACGTATTTTAGCTGCCAAATGAAACATACAAACGTTTTACTCTTCACAAAGACATTCTTTTGGGTGCTACTGCGTGTTTCTGACACTTGGTAAAAAAGCACATTAAAATAACCTGACAGCTTAATTCAGCGTAAGTCAGATGTGTGCGATGCGCTCAATTGAACTTTTTTGGACAGTTATCGTTATTACTCCATGCCAATAACTGATTGCATTATCGAGTTATCGTTATTGAGGTTGCCGTCGTCGTAAAAAGTTATCAAGTTATCGGTATCGAAGTCGAAGTTAAAAATTTTGAGTGAACACTACTGGATATAAGACATACTCCTTTTCTTGAGAACGACACATATCTAAGGGATGCGTTGAATCGTTGAAGTACGAATTTTCCAATTCCCTTTTGTCTAACATCTGATGTATTGCTTCCAACTAGTAAGACAATGTATTAAGTCCGTTCGCGCCATGTACGTCTTCCTTGGGAATGGAGAAGCTGGTCTGGCACTGACGGAGCCCCTATGTTTGTTTCAGAGCACAGCTATGAAGATGAGCGGGCTGACCCAACGGACTTCTTTGAGTCGATTGACCAACTGGCGCTAGCGTTTAGCAGTCGGTAAGTCACATGCTCAAAATATTTGGCATTGTAGCAGTTAGCAGTCGGTAAGTCACTTGCTTATCATCTTTGGTGTTTTTGCTGTTAGCAGTCGGTAAGTCGCTTGTTCAACATCTGTCGCTATAGCGTTTGACAGTCGGTAAGTAACTTGCTCAACATATCTGGCCATAGCGGTTAGCAGTCGGTAAGTCGCTCGTTCAACATCTCTGACGCTATATCGTTCGACAATCGGTAACTCTCTTGCTTAGCATCTCAGCAACCAGTAAGTTGGAAACTCGTAAGACCAGTGATCGCTTCGCGATGGGTTTAGTTTGATTTGGCACTGTCTCAGTTTTAAAGGTGACAGTAGAAGTGTAAAGATGGGTGACAGTAGAAGTATAAGATTATTCCCGACTCTGTTTTTTCACTGGAATGGTACATAACTTAAACAAGTGTGTGAATGTATATATATATATATATATACATATATATATATATATATATATATATATATATAAAACATAAGATGACATTCAAATTGTTTCCTTAACATCGGGGATTCTGATTAAACAAAGAGCTAATACCGCTATTAATATATATCCTATCCGTTATTCTGCTCTCGAAAAGTAGCTCCAGCATTCAAATGATTCAAAGAGAGAGCATAGATCCTAGTCCAATTGCGACCGTAGTGCGAGTCCAAGGGGGAGAGAATGTTAGCTGAGCCCCTCAGCTACTGCACCTAATCAACTATTGGCCGCTTTGATGTGTTTGATTCAGGGCACCTCAATCTTAACATGCGCCCCGCTGGGGGGGAAATTAGCCCCCTCCTGGTTTTCCACAAATAGCTAAAAAACGAAGAGACGCAAAACAAGGAAACTTTAAGTATCTTATCTCTGATTAATTTTACACATCTGACCTAATTTTTTAGTTAAAGTCATGTCAGGTCAAGGAGCTATTCAAGGTCAAGTGACCCGACCTCGAAACCTGAAATCATGAGTTTGAAGCGGCGCCCAGGGAAAATCAGCGAATCGATCAGTTTGAAACTTCCACAATATGATAAGGTCATTAGGGTCTACAAATCTGCTATCTCAGAATTTTGACATTATTGACCTAAGGTGGGGTCCAATTTTTGGTCACGCCTTTATAAGTCTATGGTGAAAAATGGAATGGGCTAGTTTTCATTAAATACTGGATAGATAAAGCTGAAAATCCTCAAACCGTCTATTCTTACCACGATCTTGACCATAAAGCTGAGTTGTTGAGCATCTGATCTCTCAAAGGTCATATCAGGTCACAGGAGCATAGAGTGATTGGTTTGCCAATAACTTCTTACTGAATTGAGATAAAGCTCCCATTTTGCTTGCATTGTGCTTATATTGTCACGGGGAGTCGATTGATATGCAGCATGACTATACCAGGTCACTCTGTGAGCCTGACCTAGCTCGAGGTCAGGTCATTTTCACTATTTGACCTAGCACAGTCATATTATACATCATTCGATTCACCACGATGATAGGAATCCAATGCCGCATAAAGATTTGCTCTAGCTCCCCTGAGGGCAGATCTAGAGAGAGAAACGTACACTGCTCTGTTGCAAGCCTATGGAACCTTCTTTGACCTATGCTGCCCTCAATATTGACCTGACATAAAAATTATCCGTATCAAATCTCTTCTTCTTGTCAAAAGCTTCCGAAAGACGCCCGTAATTTTCTTTTAGCATTCGTGGGGAACAAGATACGGAGGGGGGCGGAAAACGCCCCCCCAGCGGGGAGCGTCATGCCAGGGACCCCAGCGGGGCGCGTCTTAATCGGGAGACTGTTTCTAAACCCTGGCTGTTTCCTTTTTCATTTTTCCCGGGGTTTTAACCTTTTCTGTATTTTCTCATCAATTATTGTGACTATTTCATATGTATTACTTACTCACTGTGAGTGGTGAGTTTTTGTTTTAAAAACGTCACTGTGTTTACCCGTCAGGGTCTCTGAGTACCTGATGGGTGATCTGGACTCGTCGTCTACGGTTCTGACATCATCTTCGTCCAAGGCCAAGTCCTGCGAGAACCTGGCCTCGGACCCGGAGTCGACAGCCGCCGAAGCCCGTGACGACTGCGCAGCCGCCGCTCAGCTGACTCCTCAGCAGCTGGACGCCACACTCCACAGGTGGGGCCCGACACTCCACAGGTCAGACGCCAGGTCAGACGCCACACTCCACGGGTCAGACGCCACGCTCCACAGGTGGGACCCGATACTCCACAGGTCAGACGCCAGGTCAGACGCCACACTCCACAGATGGGACCCGACACTCCACAGGTCAGACGCCAGGTCAGACGCCACACTCCACAGGTCAGACGCCACACTCCACAGGTGGGACCCGACACTCCACAGGTCAGACACCACACTCCACAGGTGGGGCCCGACACTCCACAGGTCAGACTCCAGGTCAGACGCCACACTCTACAGGTCGGACGTCACACTCCACAGGTGGGACCCGACACTCCACAGGTCAGACGCCAGGTTAGACTCCACACTACACAGGTCAGACACCACACTCTACAGGTCGGATGTTACACTCCACGGGTCAGACGCCAAACTCCACAGGTCGGGCACGACACCTCTCTAATTCCCATCTCTCCCGCTCTTTCTTGTTCTCCGTCTCCCTCTCGGCTCTGAGTTTTCTTCATCATTGCACAGTCTAGGGAGAGCAAATTGTCCTTTTAAAAATGGCTCCTGCCATCGACAAATCCCGAAGAGGAAATTTTTACGTATTTAAGTATATTGTGTCTAACTATTTCAGTTCAGCACTTCGTTTTTGGGAAACCATTTGAGCGGCCAAAAAAGAGGGAGACCGCCTCTTCACTTTTCAAGAGTAGGGACCGGTTCCCTTGACTCCTTCCTAAAGATGACTTGATTAAAACTTGATGAATATGCCTTACAGGCTTGACCAAGGTGTGGAGGTAGCACTGCATCGCGCCAAAGTTTGGTCCAAGTACGCCAAGGACGTACTAAGCTACGTGGAGAAAAGAACTGCACTGGAGATGGAGTATTCCAAGAATGTGGCAAAACTGGCGCAGACAATGCGTTGTGCCCTAAAGGAAGATGTAAGTATAAGAGTATGTTATGGGTTGTTTCTCTCGTATGAAGGCTGCTGCTGGGTAATTAAAGGTTTCGTCTTTTCTTGTTTATTCATACTCTGCTATAATGTCACTGTTTAATCAAAAGACTACTGAAGCATTGCATACACCAGTGTCGAGGGCAAACTCCTCTCTATCATTTGTCACCGCTGTTTCGAACGGTGGTGCATCCACGGCGGTGTATATGCCACTGTTCTGAACACCACCGTGCCTGTGCCTATTATTTTGGAGACCTTTGGTCCGCTATTCTCGCCCTTTGTGACGTGTCGCCGCCATTGTGTGCACGTTAGAACTGGGAGACAAGCCTTCGGCGGACCGTGAATTATGCTGTGTTGTTTGGCGCCGTGGGCCTGAATGCGGTGGTATCTTGGATTCATACTCGGCCTGGAGGTCATCCTTTCTTCGTGTTTCCTGTTAGTGGTGTCCGTGAGACTCGCTAGAGGACATCTGAAGTCCATCATTGTTTTGCTTTGGCTTTGTTCTACTCCCCGCCCTCTCTCTCTCTCTCTCTCCGAGGAAGTTTGTAATCATTTTTCTTGAACTTACGGGTAAGGAGAAAAAATGTTCTTGGAAAATGCTGCAAACGCGTGCTGTCGCCGATCAGAAGGATTCAGATAAAAGAAAATCAGGCAGTTCAAGGTATATTGACTGTGTGTTTCTACCGTAATCATGTCTTTCATAACTTTTAACCCTCTGAATGTTTTGCTTGCCTTGATGTGTCGGGCGAACTATGTGTGTTTGTCACGCGTTGCAGAGTTTTCTGCCGTTCCAATCGATCTACTGCACCGCGCTGGACCAGGACCTGGAAAACTCGGGCACCGTCCAGACCACATGCAGCCTGCTCCAGGGCCACAAGTTCATGGAGGTCAGTGCTGTAGGTCACTAACTGGCGATACTCATTGCTGAATGACACGAACGAAGCTTTGCTCGTCAATCAGTTTGAATAGTGATTACTATGCGAGAGATGCTGAGAGTGTGGTGCGATGGCGAGGAAAGGTGAAAAACTGCCTTCGTGTGAGATGCGAGGAGAAAATCAGCAGCGAACAAGAAGGGTGGCAGAGTGGTCTTCTGCCGCTGGTTCACGTTCGGCATAGGGTCTGAAGTGAAGCAGGTTCCAGACGGGGACTTTCGTGGCTAATTTTCATCACTAATTTTACATTTCGTATAATCCCGTGAGGAGAAGCATGACTGGATCGAAGATTTCCTATGGGCGAGGATACTTAGGCCGGGAGACTCCATTTGGGCCTGGAGGGCGCGCCATTTGGGTCAGGCGCGCGAATTTTTAAAGTGTGATATATCAGAAGGGCGCCGAGTCGAATCGTGGGGCGCCAACATTTGCATCCCGGGGAGAGAGTGTGAAACGGCGTTTCAGATGGGATGTGTCCGAGTGGTTTCAGGCAGCGCCGGAATGGCCGATGGGGGTCCTGGAGAGGTAGTTCGGCTGTGGGCCGCTAAACGTGAAAACTTCAGAATGAATAAACTAGAATGTCATCATCATTATTCTTATTTTAGGGCTAGACAAAGTCGTGGGTAATTTTGCTGCCGGTATGAGCTATAGGGGATTAGATTGTTTGTTTTGGCTGGAGCCGCCCCTCCACTTACACTCCAGCACCCCTCGGTCGGCGTGTCGTGCCGTGCTTCCTCTCCATAACGTCTGGATCCGCTGAGTCCCCTTGATTCCAGGACTGAATCCCCGGCGACTAAGGCTGCGTGCTTAGATTGGTCAAATGTGATTATTTTTCCACAGCCGCTGGGCGCGCGTCGGAATGAGCATGAGCGAAGCAGAAAGCAGATCAAAGAGCTGTGGCACCGGGAGCTGAAGGGGATGCACGAGACGGTGGCAAACCTGCGCAAGGCCAAAGTCATCTATATACAGGTAGGTGAGACGAGCCTGTGCTGTGCCGACCCTCAACGCCACCCGTGTTCTGGTGTGTTTGGACTCGGTCAATTTATGAGTTGAACGTGTCTGCGTCGCTTCTGCGGTAATTTAATCGATTTTCATATTGGTGTAGGTACAATGTCTGTGATTGGCGAAATATCTTTAAATTATGTCAGGTTTGTACATTCGGCATGTATGATGTAATTAACCCTATTTCCGGCAGGGGGGCTAATATTGCCCCCCTCAGGTTTTTCAAGAATATCTCCGAAACGGCTTGCGATAGAACTTTGAAACTTCCTGACTTTTCCTAAAACTAGTACAGGCAGGTTTTCTGAAATTGTCAATATTATATATTTACCAGGGGCGGAGCTATGGCTGGGTTTTGGGGAGGTTCTATCCACAAACCAAGTATTATCGTATGCGATGGGTTCTTTGTAAAAAGGAAGCCGTCTCTGCTGATCCTGATACCAGTTATATGGTTTTATTATATCATTTTTTATGTGAGATGATAGTGCATTCACAATTGTCACTATTTGTATTCATCAGGGGCGGTTACAGCAGTTCACAATGGGGGGAATGTTATCAAGAAGGACTAAACGTTAGTAAGTGAGAAGACTGCTTACAGCCGTGCCAGGGCGAATACAATTGGGTATATGAAAATTCAAAATAGTTATAACCAAATTCTAGATTACCAGAGGCGTGTCCAGTCACTACAAATTTTCAAAATGCATATTCTCAGCCAGTATCACCGCCACGACTCAATATCGTTGTATATTAAAAATGTTTTTCCAATCACCCCCACCCGCCCCCCACGACGAGAGTCCTTGATCCGCCTATGTCACCCCCTTTCCCAGAGCTGCCATGGGAGGGTAAAAATTATCAGAAATAAATTTCAACTAGTCGAGGGACTAATATACTCATGCATACCACTCGCATATTGTTGGTATGTATTTTACCCCACTGTTTTACCTTACTGCATCCGCCCCTGATGAGTTTTCCCTTTTTTCATTTATTTATGTGTCAAAGATGCCAAGCAGTATATCACGGCTTCTAATCCGCGTAAAAAAACTTTTTAGGTTGTATATATTTCCCCTCATAGTCCTGGTCCTGGAACTGCCATTGAATTTCGAATTTTTGCGTAACTCGAGTATATGACAATTTTGGGTTAATTATTTGTAAATCTGAACTAGTTTTGTGAAAATCGTACAACAGAGACAAGGGTTATGGAAAATCTAAAAAATACACAACAATTGTATATTTTGCACGACCTTCTCCTTAAAAATAAAAATTTTGCAATTTTCTTTTTTCAAAATAAAGTTTAGCGTCAGGGGAATCTATAGCACTTTGAATTTTCAAAATCGGTCGGTTAGATTACGAGATCTTAGGGGGCCGATATTGCCCCCCTGCCGGAAATAGGGTAGCCGGGAGCCTGACGGAAATAGGGTTAAAGTGTGCGGAAAATGTCAATGTCACCGCGACCACTTTCTAAACCTCACAGTAAAACAGTTAACTTTAACACGCGCAATGACGGGGGTGGGGGGCGGGTACCCGCCCTCCTCGGGTTTTCGCAGATAAAAACGGCGGCGCGTAGCCCCACCGTACTTAGCATACCTTTCCTCTCATCATTTTTACAATTTCTTTGAAAATTTCAAGGTTAGATCATCTCAGGTCAGGTCACCAGTACAGGTCAAGTGACCTGACCTAAAAAGTTAAGAAAGCATAAGTCGGTACAGGGTGAACTTATCAAATTGAAACTCTTATCACATAATGGGCCCACCGAGTTCCCTAAAATATGTTCTTGTATTTTTATATCGATGACTTAAGGTCAGATATGAGCCATGACCTCTCCATTGGAAATACATGGGAAAAATTATTTTAACTGAATAATTTAGTAATGGATAGTGATAGAGCGTTTATTTTAGCTGCATTATATTTGCCTTGTCTTTGCAGTTCTAATGATATGCCTTTTACCTAATTTGACCTGGACCTGACTCACGTCAGGTCAAATCCTTGATTTAACCTAGCAAGGTCTAATTATATAACATTCGATTCGGCTTGCTGCAAGGATTCATATAGTTTAAATCACTTTGCTCCATCTTTACTTGTTCAGATGTAATGATCGAAAACCTTCATTTACATGTTATCCCTATGACGGCATGTTTTGACCTCTCGTGACCTTAAACGTGACCTGACAAAAAATGGCTCAAATATTTTCGATGGATAAGTGGATGGGCTACCCAACACCGTTTACCGTTTTTCGCTACCTACCGTGGTTTTTGAGATCTTAGGGGGGCGGGTACCCGCCCCCCGTCAAAGCGAAGGTGGCTCAGACCCCCGTCAATGTGCGTGTCAAAGCAGTTGATTTAGCCAGGTATTCACGCTGGCTCATTCACTTTAGGAGCTAGTACTGTTGCCTTTCCTTTTTCCCTATTCATTGAAAATATCGCTACTGTGATTTTGCAAATAAAGCCGAAATCGGTAGATGCCTCTGTGGACCTCCTTGATCCGCTACGGAAAAGCGAGCGCTCTGGACATGTTTGACCTCTCACTCTCTGCACATTATTCCCTGGAGAACAGAAATTACTCGTAATCTGTTCGGAATATCCGGAATGTGAGGCCAACGGACACGGAAAAATAAGCGCCTCCCTTGAAGCTCTGAGGGCCTGGGATGGGCGTCATCCAGTCTCCTGATAGTCGTCCGCTTTTTGCCGCCCCCCCTCTTCAGAAGGGGACACCATTTTCCGGAGGGAAACCCTGTAGGTTCCCCTAAGAGCTGGAAGCTTTGCTAAGCACACGCACCCACATTTTAAAAGTTCTTCTCATTTGAGAGGCTCCCGAAAGATCCCGGGCTATCCCTCAATCCTTTAGACGGATGTTCGCCTCTTCACTGGTGGAACATGCCTAAATTGTTGAAAAATGTCCTCATTTTACAAAAAGATTAAAAACACATTTAAAGCGTAGATAGCACTCCATCCCCGCAATCCCTCCCCCGTAACGAGGCCCCGGCGCTAGAGTAAAGGAACTTGAGTTAGCTCCGTCCTACTACCTTAGCAACACGCTTTCTTCAGCTTGCCGCTGGCTTATGCGACCAGCGTACTAGAGCGGGGACAAGGAATAAAATGAAAATTAAGAAATCATTCAACCACTTCAATGTCGGACATCCCTATAATGAATGAAACCGTCTAGGTCTCTGGCCGGCACCACACACTGGCTATACTATGAGCGGCGGTACGTTGACGAGAGCCGGAGGTGCATTTGGAGGAGTTGGGAGGCGGACCAGGCGCGGGGCCGCGCTGTGCTCTCGTCGCCCGGTAGCTGCCGCTGCGTGCGGCCCGCGCCAGCGGCAAATGTTTGGGAGAACCGTGCTTGCGTCAGTAGTGACGTCAGAACTGGGGCCGAGGTCAACCCACCGCTTCCAGGCACTGCAGCCCCCCTGGTTACCGGAACTAAATACGGGCTATTTTCATGGGCAGACAATAAAAAATGGAGCTTGGGTGTGACACGAAGATCCTCCAAATGGCTTTGATGGACAGTAATGGCTGCTGTCGTATGGCTGATTGCGTGTTTGTGATGTGATGTGATTTTGTGATCGTTGATATGTCGCGTGCGTGTTGTGAGTAGTTACCTGAAGAGAGGCACGTGTATCGGTGAGATTAGCCTCCCGGAGGCCTGTGTCGGTGGGAGATTACCAGGACGGAGGCGTATGTCGGTAGGAGATAACCAGGACGGAGGCGTGTGTCGGTGGCACAGGCGTGTGTGTCGGTGGGAGATTACCAAGACGGAGGCCTATGTCGGTAGGAGATAACCAGGACGGAGGCGTGTGCGACCGCGGGCGTGGAGGAGATAACCAGGACGGAGGCGTGTGTGTCGGTGGGAGGTTACAAGGACGGATATGTGTGTATTGGTGAGATTGACTACACGGAGGTATGTGCATCAGTGGGAGATCATTAACTGCCCGGAGACGTGTGTCGGTGGGAGGTCAGCTTAACGTAGGAGGGTGGGGGGTAAGGGTATCGAGTGTGCGTGTGGGGGAGAGACCGGCTGAACGGAGGCGTGTGCTGCAGCGTCAGCAGGAGTATGAGAGGGCGAGAGAGATGGCGCTGCGAGCGGAGGCCGGCGAGTCGGCTGAGGTCAGCAGGACGGAGAAGAAGCGGCGCCTGGAGGAGGACGCTCAGGAAAAGGTCAGTGCGTGCCGATGGTGGCCTTATAGATTTTTAAACTAGCGCCAGATGCTGCATTTATAGGGAGCTGCACGAATGCACGGTTTGTAGAGACACTCATGAGTAGAAGGGGATTGTCTCAAAACCTTTCAGCTGCAGCGTTTAGACATGCCCTTGGTTTTGTTGGTTAACATTTCGGGCTCTTTCCAGCTTTTTAGTCGGACATCTCTGATTGTCTCTACTCATTCGGCACCACTTGGGCTGACTTTGGTGCAGAATCGGAGATCAATTTCTGCGCCATGTCATTTTCCAGCTGTGCTTTTTTCCTGTCTCATCACTGGAACATGATATCCACTAGATTATACTTGCTGTGAAAATCGCGGAGTCGCGTTGGATGAGCGGGGAACGGTGTGGAGTATGCTGCACTCTGCGACCGTAACTGGCCAAGTAATCTGCATACTTCATATGAACGCATGCGTAGAAATGCGAAGTGAATTCATACCGATGTAAATTTATACGGTTGCTCAGGTTCATTGTGCTCGACCAGGACTTCAATATCCACGAATGTTGACTTTTATATCGGTGACCCGGGGTATGGCCAGGGTCATTACCTCTCCATTGGAAATTCATGAATCAAAACTTGCCGAATTCGATAACTTCCTAGAAATTAGTGGTAAACCGTTTATTTTGACACCATCGTATTTGCCTTGTCACGGTAGTTTGGATGCTGTGCGTTATGATATATGACATTGGCCAGGTCATGTAAATTTTATGATTCAACCTGACTGACATGACAAATTCAATGATAAGATGTATAATGTAATTCGAATCGACGTCAGGATTCAAATTGCGCTTTTACATTTTCTATAGCTCTTCTGAGTCAGCCGTTATGACACAAAATGCAAGCTTCTATTGTTCTTTATCTTTACCCCATCTTTACCCCAGCTTCGAGGATTATATTGATGCATTTTACGCTGGTGACTTTTAAGCGATGCATTTACACTTTGTCGTGCTGGCTCTTTTGCCTTATTTCCCAAATTCCATCTACCCCGAAAACCCCGTTAAAAAAACTCGGGGACCGTGGCGAATCTAACGACGCCAATCGAGCGCATCACCGGGACCCTCGGAGAGGCTGTGACCTGCCGGCCTCGGTGGGCCTCACACGTGCGCGTTTCCGTCTGCCGCCGCATCGCTAAATACCCGACTTCCGGCGACTCTCAATGGCCGCAATCGGGCACGACGCCGCCCCCGACGCGTCGTCGGCGGCGCCGTTCAAGACAAAGAGGTCGTAACGTCCGGAGCAGCAGCGGGCGAACGACTTGTGGCTGAGACATGGCCAGTTAGGCCGGGCACGTAACACAGCACCAGTCTCTGGCGGCGACGTGCCAGGTTCAGTCAGCAGCAGCCGGAGGTTCATGGGGCCGGGCAGGGGGATGGCCGATGATGGTCGTGGAACCAGCGCTTGTGGGGTTGTTGTAGAGTTTGTCAAGCTTCTGGCCTCGGCTACAAGGACTAGTTTATTTTATTTCTCTTATATATATATACATACATACATATAAACGCAACAACACAATGCTTACGGTAGCCCATACTGTTAGAAAGGTGAATCGCTTATGCGATGCCGTCAGGGGCGGATCCAGGGGCTGATCCAGCCATTACCCCTCTCCCCCAAAGCGGTCAAATTTCCTCTAGTTTAAAACCAATTTTGACAAATTTTCTTTAAAAAGTAGTTTTCATGATTTTTCTCTGGTAGCACCCTCCAACGTTTCACAGAGATCTGCCTGTGGAGATAATTATGCACATTTATAAAAGTTACCTATAAGATAAACAAATTTTATATTTGTATACGTGCCTTGAAATTTCACACAAAAACAGTTTTAGTGTAAAACTAAATGTGAGTGTTTAGGCACAGACGTGGAATTGAATTTTCATCGCCTCTACACTTTTCGGTGAAACTCAGTCGTGAAATCTGCAAAAAATGTATTTAAGAAACTAAATATCCTTGTTCTTGAAGCTGTTGGTATCCAATTTTATTGTAAGCCAAACAATAATGCATAGCAGTATGAGCGATACCAACACCCTCCTATCTACCAATCTTTTGCCTTTCTATCTCAGTGCGTACATGCAATTCCCGCGTATAATGAGCGAGGACACCATCTAAAAATATGCCAGTGAG
The DNA here is from genome assembly GCA_034440635.1 of Lepas anatifera. NCBI lineage: Eukaryota > Metazoa > Arthropoda > Thecostraca > Lepadidae > Lepas > Lepas anatifera. Next base: position 1,769,381 of record JAOTON010000556.1, on the reverse strand, counting down.
GAAGATTTCAGATAATTCTAGATCGAGAGAATTCCAGAACGAGGATTCCAGAACGAGATAATTCTCGGAGCAAAAGAACGCAAAGCTAAACAACAATATGCCAAACGGCTTAATACGTAGGTTTTAAACTCTTGTTGGTCACCTTTAAAGCCCTCATACTACAAAGCCCTTTACCTTTCTTGCACGAAAACCCTTTAAGAACTAGAGCCCTCTATTGCTTCTTATTGTTGAGTAGCATTTAAAACAACGTCACGGCTCTAACTGAAGTAAGGCATCTGCAAGGCCCTGCCGTGCTCCCCAGGCCCACCAGGCGGAGATGTACTACCGGGAGTGCGTGCGCGAGGCCAACGAGAGGCACGCGGCGCTGCAGAAGGTGAAGGGCGAGGTGCTGACGCAGGTGCGGGAGCTGATCCTGCAGTGTGACCAGACGATGAAGGCAGTGACGGCCAGCTACTTCCAGCTGCAGCACACCACAGCCGCCCCGACCCCGGTACAGGTTAGTGCACTCCGCAGCCGCCCCGACCCCAGAACAGGTCAGTGCACCCCACAGCCGCCCCGACCCCAGTACAGGTCAGTGCACCCCACCGCCGCCCCGACCCCAGAACAGGTCAGTGCACCACAGCTGCCCCGACCCCAGTACAGGTCAGTGCACCCCACTATCACCCCGACCCCAGTATAGGTCCGTGCACTCCACAGCCGCCCGACCCGGTACAGGTCAGTGCACACCACTATCACCTCGAGCCCAGAACGGGTCAGTGCACCTCACAGCTGCCCCGACCCCAGCACAGGTCAGTGCACCCCACTATCACCCCGACCCCAGTAAGGTCAGTGCACACCACAGCCGCCCCGATCCCAGTACAGGTCAGTGCACTCTACAGCCGCCCTGACCCCAGTATAGGTCAGTGCACCCCACAGCCGCCCCGACCCCAGTACAGGTCAGTGCACCCCACAGCCGCCCTGACCCCAGTATAGGCCAGTGCACCCCACAGCCGCCCTGACCCCAGTACAGGTCAGTGCACCCCACAGCCGCCTCTGACCCCAGTACAGGTCAGTGCACCCCCACAGCCGCCCCGACCCCAGTACAGGTCATTGCACCCCCACAGCCGCCCCGACCCCAGTACAGGTCAGTGCATCTCATAGATGGTATTGATGCTGGCCTTTATTCCATGTAAAGGTGCGTATGGAAAATGAACAGCGGTGGCTGAGGGCACCTGGCGCGCGAGGGGTATCTGTTCGAATATGGATATTCTTACCAACAGTAATGCACATGTCAGTTTCTCTCTCGAAAGCATCTGTAATTCGCGGCTAGAAAGTTCGCCGGTCAACAAACACCAGCGATTCGTCATCGCACTCGTAACTGATTGCTTATTTACCTCGGCCTGTGCCAGTTGCCTGACATTTTGGTCGTATCCGTATTGGCCTGAGGTACTGGCCGTTCCACTCTCAGTCCCCCCATCTGACCGGCCCGCCGCAGTTCCAGACGCTGTGCGAGTCCAGCCGACTGTACGAGCCGGGCTCGCAGTACACGGAGTTCGTGAAGCGACTGCTGCCGGCCTCGCGCAGTCAGCGCGATGTGCCCTCTTCAACTGCAGCGGCCGCCGGCGCCGCCGGACCCTTCACCTTCGAGCCGTACGGCGCGGACGAGACGGCCAGGGAGCGGCGCACCAACGGACAGCTGATGCTGGACGGCGCCGCGCGTGTGACAGGTCAGGTCGCCAGAGGGGTGTGATGGACCAATGGGAGGTCTCGGTTTTCTTGTCGACTCCGTGATAATAGCTGTCAGAAGAAAGAACCATATATTTGCCGTTTGAGATACATGGGGCGTGGTTCTTGCATCTGACAGATGAAATTTTGGCGGTGGGTGTAAGATGGGTTTACAGGATTTCATGAAATAAGTAACAACATAAGACCTTGATATGGCACAGATGAGGAACCGAAGTCTAAGGCATGATGAATATCTAATCATCTTGTTAAACTATTCTGACAAAAAGAACAATATCATGGAAATCTGGAAGGGTTCCTACGGTTTGAACACCGATGGTTAACAGGCAGCGTCGCTCAGGCACTCGGTCTACCTTACTCTGACCTGCCAGCTTGTCCACCCCCCACCAGGTTGACTCTGACAGTGAGTGTGATGACTGCAGAGACGGGCGCCGGCGGGACGCGACTGGCTCGGCCGTGGCCGCCCTCCGTACAGCCAGCCTCCGACACCGACAGCGTCGGCAGCAGCAGCAAGTCCGTGGACACCTCGCCCACCGCCAGTCCGCTGGCTGCCGAGCGGCGGCTGGCCGCCAGCAGTGGGGACGAACTGGACACGGAACAGGAGACGGGTCAGTGGCAGCGGCGAGCACGGGATCGTTTCTGCCTCTGTCCGGGGTTTTATAATGTCTACGTACCATTAAGGGAGGGACGAAGTGTCGCTTTCAGATGTTTAGAAGCCGGCGATGCCGGCACCTAGCTCACCCAGCATTGCCTGGTCTCCTAATTGTGCCACTGGACATATTTTCACTAAACAATTTCAAGTTGCCATCGTGTCCCGACTAGGGTTGAAGCGTTACCTCAGATGCATTTTCTGCCCAACAGACGGTTACGTGACGCGACGCACCATGAGCAAAGCGGCGGTGACTCACCACTTCCGTAAGCTGATCGCCCCTTCACGGTGCCGGGAATGCGACTCTTACGTCTACTTCCAGGGCCTCGAGTGTACCGAGGTTAGTATGTGTAAAATTTCTTGGACTGATTTACGCTTCCTCATATACGATCTCATTCCTTAATATATAAATTGACCTAGGTCAATACCGTCAGGGTCAAAGGAGGTCGTAAATGTCAAATCTGGGCCGTGCTAGAAACCCAATGGGAAATGCCGTGATTATGCGGGAAAAGGCGGGAATACACAGAAAGCGGACTAGGCTCATAAAGGGAATGTCCCGCGCAAATTTCTATGAAAGTTCGAGGTCAAGGTCACTCAAGGCCACTGAGCTATGACATAACCATACGAGATATTCCCAAGAATGTACAAAACGACGGACACCATTGCAGATTGGGCGGGAAAGGAGAGTTTGACCTTAATCAAGATCTTTGGTCTTGACCTGTGGCCTTGACTTCAACATCAAGCAGTTTTATTGATGAAGTCATAACATAACACACGTCATACTAAATAATGTCATTGACGGGAACATTGGGGCCAATGACCTTGACCTGTGACCGTTTACCTTGACTTTGACCTTTATGTGATGTGTAAATAATACTAATTGTTGGGTTTTAATGACGCACTAACTGCCAGGGTCATACGGTGTCGCCAACCCTCACCCTGTTGGAAGGGATTTTGGGGATCAGATCGACTTATTCAGAGGCTCCGCCGGGACCCGAACCCGGGACCGGTGGCTTGGAAGACAAGGGTGCTATCCACCAAGCCACCTCATCCCCCTTTATGTGATGTGGCTTTGACATATAATACCGTTATGGCATTACTACGTCACCACTCGGGTCTTCAGTGCAAGCAAACTTGTGCAATCGCGTGATTGCCACGACCTCAAAATATAGGTCTGACTGAAAGCATATCAGTCAAAACATAATTGACCAAATTCCAAAATTAATTCACCATTCGACGTATTCGGTAATTTTCTCAAATGTAGCAAAGTAGCGTTTATCCGGCTGTGAACGAACAGCCGTCCGGTTGCGGACGAACAGCGAACGGCGGGGAAATTTAGGACCCCCTCCACTGGGCGTGTAAGCTTCCTCACAAGCCTGCTGAATGGCGTAAAACTAATTTAAATTCATGAAAATAAACAACACGCAAATCTAAAGGGCATTTTTCCCCACTAATCACTTGATTGGGGGTGCCTGGGCACCCCCAAAGAGATATAAAACTACACCCATGGAAACAAAGTGTACGACACAATTCGCCCTCCTCTCGCGGCGCTTGATTGAGCCTAACGGAAGAAGAACGTGTGTACTGGATGTTGGCACATTCAGCCCTCGTGTAAAAGCGTCAGATTGCCGTCCAATACGCCTATTCAATGCTACCAATAGACCCTTGAACGTATTTCAAACTTATCCGAACAAACTTTGTTATCTAATAATGGGTTATCATCCAATTCTGGGCTGAAAAGGCGACTCCCAAGACGTCACATCGATGATCGATAATCGATTATTGCGAGTTGTGAAAACGCTATCGTCAATGACGACTTTAACAAGTAGTTATCGAAATGCCCATCACAGTAAAAGCGTACAATTATAGTAAAATGAGCATGTCAACTAATATAATTATTAACCATCTTATTATATTATAACATAATATTCCAAATAAATCAGCTGAACAGTAAAATAATGGATATCCTTAAAATTTTTAAGAAAATGAATCTAGCGGTGCCCTTTGGTTGGACTTTATATTCAACCTCTGAATGAATTTCGCTCACGCTCCGCAATTTTTGTGTGAAAATATTGCTTCCAATCGTGAAAGCTCACCGGATTATTTTCGTCTTATTGCACCCCGCTGCCCCTATTTCTTCTCAATGCTGCGATATGTTATCGTGGCCCGGCGGGCTAGTGCTCAAATTATTATTCACACCACGGCGCACGCGCCAGAAATCTGATGCTGCTCATCAGTAAGCCGGCAGCGCTGCAATAGCAGATCTTTGTGAGCTCCCCGTTGGCCTGAGAGGACCCGGGAGATCATGAACATTGCGGCAAAACTCGCAGATTAAGTGCGCAGCATTGAAATGAAACTGTCACAAGCCATGAGCAACTCAAGTGAAAAGCACGGGATGTGGGAAGGGTTACAAGCGTCCCCCTTTGAATTTAGTGGGGAAAATGGAGAGGAGTAGGTACATGAATTAAAGTGATTGATATAGAACATAACCTGTCACTGCCAGCTTTATCAGAGTGAGGTAGTTCATGTTATTGAATAATGCAAGTTTTAAATTTCAGGGCATAAATGCATGCATCTTTTAAATTAACGACCGCAAAATCTTTCATTTTCTGGTCCTATTCTACAAAACCACACATCGCGAGACCGTGTCCATTCTCATAGTTATCACTGCGCTACTGAAATTCAACATTAATGACTATAGTCCGAAGTTTTGGCTCCACTTACCTTACGTGATTTCTTCTTCGAGAGAAATTAAAATCATATTTTACTTTTCCAATGTTCTCATTGAGAACAATTTGAAATGACATTTTATCCTTTTCAAAATTGAATGTCACAAGTGCTAGTCCAGAAACTGTCCAGCAGAAGCTGGGGCTGAGCTCAACCTTCAATAATAAAACTGAACGTTGCATTAACTAACTGCGTCCACTACTGCGAAGACTAGGGCAGATTCATCGAGGAGCAGCTCAAAATACAAACTACGACACTACCACGAAGCCGAGCACTGCCGACTTCACCTTCAGCTTCATAGTTTCAGATGGTCTGGACATTGCACTCGGACTCTTTGATCGACCCATGATCCCCGGTATTCCACAAAAGTTTTACTCCTCGTGACCAGCAACAATGTGAGCGCGCCGGTCAGCATTCAGTTTAGGAGCTGTCAACAGCAGCGGAGCTGAACCTGTGGTAGCGCCAAACCAGGCCTATTGTCCAGGAAGTGGATCCCTAAATTGAAATGTATACTTACATATTGTGACACGTTGTGATGTGACTAAAAAAAGTAAAAACGTCAGGAAATATTAATCGATAAAGCCTGTCCTCCCTTCGTCACATCGTTAAGCCTAAAAGCGCCCTGAGTATCGTGCATCCGCGTTGGCAGTGTGGCCTGACCAGTCATAAGAAGTGCGTGGAGACACTGGCCATCCAGTGCGGTCATAAGCGGCTGCCGCGCAAGATGACCACCTTCGGCGTGGACCTGTCCCAGCATCTGGAGGAGAGCAGCGCCACCATCCCCCACCTGGTCTGCAAGTGCGTGGCCGAGATCGACCATCGAGGCTGCGCCATCAAGGTCAGCACACTGTCTAGAAATGGTATCGCATGTGTGTGTGTGCCTGTTGAGGTGTCTGCGGCTTGGATTCAGGACCGATTGATATGGTCTTATACTCTAGCGGATCCAGGGGGAGGGTAAAGGGCTATGAACCCCAAAATGGCGAAATTTTGGTCGATTTTCTAAAACAAAACACTATGCTTTAAGATTTTCCCGAGTTTCCCCCAAAACGGCGTTCCTGAGTCCGCCAGTTGTCTTATAGATACATATTTAACCCTATTTCCGTCAGGCTCCCGGCTACCCCTATTTCCGGCAGGGGGCAATATCGGCCCCCCTAAGATTTCGTAATCTAACCGGCCGATTTTGAAAATTCAAAGTGCTATAGATTCCCCTGACGCTAAACTTTATTTTGAAAAAAGAAAATTTCAAAATTTTGATTTTTAAGGAGAAGGTCGTGCAAACTATACAATTTTTGTGTATTTTTTAGATTTTCCATAACCCTTGTCTCTGTTGTACGATTTTCACAAAACTAGTTCAGATTTAAAAATAATTGACCCAAAATTGTCATATACTCGAGTTACGCAAAAATTCGAAATTCAATGGCAGTTCCAGGACCAGGACTATGAGGGAAATATATACAACCTAAAAAATTTTTGTTACGCGGATTAGAAGCCGTGATATACTGCTTGGCATCTTTGACACATAAATAAATGAAAAAAGTGAAAAACTCATCAGGGGCGGATGCAGTAAGGTAAAACAGTGGGGTAAAATGCATACCAACAATATGCGAATGGTATGCATGAGTATATTAGTCCCTTGACTAGTTGAAATTTTATTTCTGATATTTTTTACCCTCCCATGGCAGCTCTGGGAAAGGGGTGACATAGGCGGATCAAGGACTCGTCGTGGGGGGTGGGGGTGATTGGAAACACATTTTCAATATACAACGATATTGAGTCGCGGCGGTGATACTGGCTGGGAATATACATTTTGAAAATGTGTAGTGACTGGACACGCCTCTGGTAATCTAGAATTGGGTTATAACTATTTTGAATTTTCATATACCCAATTGTATTCGCCCTGGCGCGGCTGTAAGCAGTCTTCTCACTTACTAACGTTTAGTCCTTCTTGATAACATTCCCCCATTTTGAACTGCTGTAACCGCCCCTGATGAATACAAATAGTGACAATTGTGAATGCACTATCATCTCACATAAAAAATGATATAATAAAACCATATAACTGGTATCAGGATCAGCAGAGACGGCTTCCTTTTACAAAGAACCCATCGCATACGATAATACTTGGTTTGTGGATAGAACCTCCCCAAAAACCCAGCCATAGCTCCGCCCCTGGTAAATATATAATATTGACAATTTCAGAAAACCTGCCTGTACTAGTTTTAGGAAAAGTCAGGAAGTTTCAAAGTTCTATCGCAAGCCGTTTCGGAGATATTCTTGAAAATCCTGAGGGGGGGCAATATTAGCCCCCTGCCGGAAATAGGGTTAAAGACACCAACTTTTACACTCTATGGTTAAGTATGTTCAGCTTATGAGTCCTGTTCTTGCGTCATTTTCAGTTAAATAACAGCTGAATAAAATGATCAAACTTCTCGCTGCGATATAGTGATGCATGGTATATAGTCACGATCTGGTCTGGCTAGTATCACCGCTGTCTGATTGACCCTCCCCCAGGGCATTTACCGGGTGTCAGGCGTGAAGTCGCGTGTCGAGAAGCTATGCCAAGCCTTCGAGAACGGCGCCCACCTGGTGGACCTGACGGACGTGCACCCGAACGTCATCGCGAACGTGCTGAAGCTGTACCTGCGGCAGCTGCCCGGAGCCGCTGCTCTGCTTCAGGCTCTACTCCGACTTCATACGGTACGCCTGGTTACAGTACGACCGTACGCCCCGTCGTGGAAGAGGCGGTAGGGCGGTAGAAGGTGGGGCATTCTGCACGAGAGGCTGGCGGGTAGGTTCATAGCTCCAAAGTAGTCCAGAAGCGCGCGCAGGGAGAAAAATGGGACTCCCCAGCCCGTCCCAGTTTTCGGCCCGAATGTGAACTTTGGTCACGTTCTATGTGCTACGTTACGATCATTGCTATCCTGATTGATCCGTACCCCGATTAATGTAGACGCGTATCGAGTGATAGAGTGTAAGGTACTCCAGGTATGATATGGCTTCAAAATAGCAGGACTGCGGTCTGGGTAGTGACCCTGTGGCTGTGGAGGGTCTAGGATATCTGAGGAGGGGTACTTGTGTAGACGGCGCCATGTCGTAGCAACGGGGCGTGTCAGGGAGGACACGCGGAACTTAATCCAAGGCACCACTGCTTTTATCCGGGGGAGGTGACTTTTCAGGAACCAATAGAACCATTAGAACCAATAAATCCAGAGTTGGGAATATCAATAAAATCAAATATCCATCCCAAAATTTATTAAACATAGACACAGCGTTTGTTGGCCTTGTTTTAGCAGCTGGAAGCGCTTCCTCAAGTTGAAAATATAACACAACTATTTAGGAATCAAGAAAAACACAAACAAAAAGTAGTGGCAACTCTTCGTCATTTGTACCATGTCAACTCGATTTAAAAGTTATTTACGTGGTCAACGCTCCACGACACAGTGGAAGCTCTGGAGCGGCAAAGCTAATCTCTGGAGCTTGACATCCATTACAGCTGAATAATTTCACGCAAATAGAGACATCAGCCATATTAACCCTTGCCCCGGTGGCGGGTACGAGCCACCTTCGCCCTGGTGGGGGGGCTAAAAAGACCCCCACGATCTAAAAAACTAAGAGAGCTAGAAAAAAGCGCAAAACGGCAATCAAAAGCTCTTCGAAAATGATATCGAAAATACTTCGGTCATTTTTCTTGTCAGGTCAATATCAAGGTCACCAGAGGTCAAAACAGGTCAAAATCGCTAATATGAGGTGTACTAAGAAAACCTCATATATCTCAAAAACTATGATAGCGAGAAACATTTTTCTAACACCATTCGAAAGCTCTTGAGATGCGCTTTTATTACAGTGCCATTCATTTTCGTGTCAGGTCAAAGCCTAGGGAGCTACAGGTCACTAAATATTGGGCATATTCTTGGGAATGTCCATAGCCACCCATGCATAAGCGCGTTTACTTTTTCGCTAATAGCTTCCAAACCAAACAAGATACAGCCATAGTTTATGCACCATTGCAATCCTCTCGTCAATACGAATCGAATGATATATGATATTGTTATGCCAGGTCAAATTTAAGAATTTGACCTGACCCAGGTTAACGGTCTGACCCAACTTGACCTGGTATAGTCATGATGTATATCATTTGACTTCCAGTGACTATACAAACACTTCGGTGACAAAATAAAAACTCTATCCTAGTTTATTCAAAATTTATAGAGAAAAACACCAAAAATGCTTATTTGACCTAAGGTGACCTTTTAAAGGTCACAAGTCAAAAATTTTGGCATCAGCTTCAGAAATTTGCTAAGAGCAAGTCGCAAACGATGTTTGAAGTTGATTCCATCCATACTTACTGAGAAAAGCTCATTTCGCGATTTTCCCCATGTATTGACAATGGAGAGGTCATGCTCTGCACATGACCTTAGGTCACCAATATAAAAAATCCCGGAACAAATGTTGTAGCTCCTGGTGGGCCCAATATGTGGTATGAGTTTCAACTTGATCGATTAACCCTTCTTTTAGTTATGCGGTCCTAAGTATTTTTTGAGGTGAGGTCACTTCACCTGGCCTGGTGACCTGACCTGATATGACCTTGAGCCAAATTTTTCAGGAAAGATGTAAAAATGATGAAGGAACAGCTAGACCAAGTTTGGCGGCGCTGCGCGCCGCCGTTTTTGGTCACTGCGGCAAAACCCGAGGGGGTCTAAAAGACCCCCACCCGGGCGAAGGTTAACTCTGTCAGCATCAACACGAAACGTACTTAACCCGCTATTCATTACTCTCGTCCACTTCAGAGTAATGGATGCAAATAATGTATACAGGAGCCCCTGTTACATTTAGATTTGCGTGTGCAACTAAGGGAACCCACATTTATGTTCGAGAGCTTAAATATTTTAACTGAAAAATCCGTGCCACGAGGACATCGAAGATACTTTTCCATTTCGAACTTGTCATTTATTCACGGCCAATTTCCCAGACGCTATGGGTCAGATCCGGTTCCCTCAGCTCTTTTCTGGTCTTCCAACCACCTGAACCCGGAATTTCCACAGCTCCCTGGGGCTCAAACTTAGCCAGAGTGCTGGGCTAGAGTGCGAGCGCTCCAGCGAGTGGGACGCTCTGTTCAGGCGCTCTCGAGAAGTGTCCATGTCCGTGTAGCCCAAGCACGTCTGCCGCTTCCCGGGGAGTTCATCCGCTTCCTGGTAGGAACGATGCTGGAGGAAAGTTGGGAACATTTTTAAAGAAACAACCATTTCTGTTCCGGGTGAATGTCCTTGAAATCTGGAGCTGAAGAATAACATTTCATTGTTTCTTTTTGTTCGCTTCAAATGGGCAATGTGTATGTTCATGGGTAAAGAGCGGAGCTCCATGCAGAGATGTGAAGTCCCCACTTCCCATACAGAAGGACACTCGGATACATTGCATGCTGAACCTTGCAGCCAGCTGCGTCTCATCTCGGCTTTGGCTCACATGAAAAAATCCCTTGGTATGCTGCTGAGAACGGTAGTCAGAGTTTTTTAAAAGTTGTTGTCTTTGGTCCAAGTTATGCGGCAATGCAACCCTTACAAGTACATTGTTTATGTGTGGTGAGGGTAGGAGTATACTTATAATTTCCCATAAGAGTAGGAAAATATATAAAAAGGGCTATACTTATATTTTGAATGCACATTAAATGAAATAACAGAGCAGATCACGCAATGTCCTAAACAGTTTGGGCAGCCTATTTAAAATTATAACTTCTCTCCGACATGCACACAGAGAGAGCGCCTCTTCCCATGTAATACTTATGGGTAGCTACGTGGGTCGAGAGCATAACATTGTTTGGTAGGAGACCACTGGCGGATCAGGGGGCCAGGGGCCATGGCCCCCAAAGCCGAAATAGTATCTTTTGGCCCCCAAAACGACCGACTTTTGGCCGTTTTTTAAATCCTATGCTTTTGCGATTTTTCCCGATTTGGCCCCCAAAACGATGTTTTGGCTTCCTCAAAACTTTTCCTGGATCCGCCAATGTAGGAGACAAGCGTTTTCATCTTTTTTCCCAGCCCCCTCCCCCTCCCTCACCGCGGCATGATTATTCATTTCGGCACTGATAGCTATTTATTACCACGCCCTTGAAAAAACTGCGATTGATAAAAACATTGTAATTTGATTAATCAAGGCAACCTGTAACTTGTTATATTGACCCTAATATGACCACGAAATGTCTGATTCTGGCGTTATCTTACTGATGTCAGGTTAAAAAAGGATACCAATATCAATGCTCCAAAAGCGTAGATCATACTCGAGTCATACTTCTTGTCATACTTCTCTAGTTCGTGACTTGACCAGGACCAGTGTTGCAATCTCAAGATAACGAAAAGGAAGTTTTTATTCAGGTCATCATTTCGCAACATTGGGCCAGTGACGTCATCACCTGACACCGTATTTACTAGGAAACTGCTCACTTGCAAAGGTTCTGGAACAAAAACTCCTGGTTTCGAGTGCAATCAAGTTGAAAAGGGCATGCAGGTATCCAGCGCCTTTGGACCGATCTACGCAATATTCATCTCTTCTTCAAAAGAACTTCAGGATCACGGTTCAGAGAAAGGTCTCCAGGTATTTATAAAAAAATAGATGGCCGATGTGTAAGTGTCCGCAACTGCTGTGTACCCTCCGGCACTAAGACGTTGGCAGCTGTGAACTCCGAACAACCTCGTAACATCCTCTAGACCGTCTCACCACCACTCTGTCATCCTCGCCGCAGGATCGCCAAGGAGCACCCGTCCAACGACTCTGACGTGGCGGCGGCCATCAGCGAGCTGCAGTCTCTCTCCCAGAGGCTGCCGCGGCCCCACCTGCTGACGCTGGCCTTCCTCATGCACCACCTGCACCGCGTCAGCCGCGGCGCCGCCCACAACAACATGCCGCCCTCCAACCTGGGCATCGTGTTCGGACCCACCCTGCTGAGGACGGCCGAGGGCAGCGCCTCGCTCAGCTCCCTGGTGGACACGGTTAGTGGTGGGACAGTCAGACGTCAGTGGTGGGACGGTCAGACGTCAGTGATGGGACGGTCAGACGTCCGTGGTGGGACGGTCAGACGTCCGTGGTGGGACGGTCAGACGTCCGTGGTGAGTCGGTCAGACGTCAGTGGCAGGTCAGTCAGACGTTAGTGATGGGACGGTTAGACGTCAGTGATAGGTCGGTCAAACGTCAGTGGTAGGACAGTCAGACGTTAGTGGTGGGACGGTCAGACGTCAGTGGTGGGTCGGTCAGACGTCAGTGGTGGGACGGTCAGACGTCAGTGGTGGGACGGTCAGACGTCAGTGGTGGGACGGTCAGACGTCAGTGGTGGGACGGTCAGACGTCAGTGGTGAGTCGGTCAGACGTCAGTGGCAGGTCAGTCAGACGTCAGTGATGGGATGGTTAGACGTCAGTGGTAGGTCGGTCAAACGTCAGTGGTAGGACAGTCAGACGTTAGTGGTGGGACGGTCAGACGTCAGTGGTAGGTCGGTCAGACGTCATTGTTGGAACAGTCAGACGTCAGTGGTGAGTCGGTCAGACGTCAGTGGCAGGTCAGTCAGACGTCAGTGATGGGACGGTTAGACGTCAGTGGTAGGTCGGTCAAACGTCGGTGGTAGGACATTCTGACGTTAGTGGTGGGACGGTCAGACGTCAGTGGTAGGTCGGTCAGACGTCAGTGGTGGGTCGGTCAGACGTCAGTGATGGGACGGTTAGACGTCAGTGGTAGGTCGGTCAAACGTCAGTGGTAGGACATTCTGACGTTAGTGGTGGGACGGTCAGACGTCAGTGGTAGGTCGGTCAGACGTCATTGTTGGAACGGTCAGACGTCAGTGGTAGGTCGGTCAGACGTCAGTGGTGGGTCGGTCAGACGTCAGTGATGGGACGGTCAGACGTCAGTGGTGGGTCGGTCAGACGTTAGTGGTGGGACGGTCAGACGTCAGTGGTGGGACGGTCAGACGTCAGTGGTGGGACGGTCAGACGTTAGTGGTGGGACGGTCAGACGTTAGTGGTGGGGCGGTCAGACGTTAGTGGTGGGACGGGCAGACGTCAGTGGTGGGACGGTCAGACGTCAGTAGTGGGACAGTCAGACGTCAGTGGTGGGACGGTCAGACGTTAGTGGTGGGACGGTCAAACGTCAGTGGTGGGACGGTCAGACGTCCGTGGTGGGACGGTCAGACGTTAGTGGTGGGGCGGTCAGACGTCCGTGGTGGGTCGGTCAGACGTCCGTGGTGGGACGGTCAGACGTCAGTGGTGGGACGGTCAGACGTTAGTGGTGGGACGGTCAGACGTTAGTGGTGGGACGGTCAGACGTTAGTGGTGGGACGGTCAGACGTCAGTGGTGGGACGGTCAGACGTCAGTGGTGGGACGGTCAGACGTTAGTGGTAGGACGGTCAGACGTTAGTGGTGGGACGGGCAGACGTTAGTGGTGGGGCGGGCAGACGTTAGTGGTGGGACGGTCAGACGTTAGTGGTGGGACGGTCAGACGTTAGTGGTGGGACGGTCAGACTTCAGTGGTGGGACGGTCAGACGTCAGTGGTGGGACGGTCAGACGTTAGTGGTAGGACGGTCAGACGTTAGTGGTGGGACGGGCAGACGTTAGTGGTGGGGCGGGCAGACGTTAGTGGTGGGACGGTCAGACGTTAGTGGTGGGGCGGGCAGACGTTAGTGGTGGGACGGTCAGACGTTAGTGGTGGGGCGGGCAGACGTTAGTGGTGGGGCGGTCAGACGTTAGTGGTGGGACGGTCAAACGTCAGTGGTGGGGCGGTCAGACGTTAGTGGTGGGGCGGGCAGACGTCAGTGGTGGGACGGTCAGACGTTAGTGGTGGGGCGGGCAGACGTCAGTGGTGGGGCGGGCAGACGTTAGTGGTGGGACGGGCAGACGTCAGTGGTGGGGCGGGCAGACGTTAGTGGTGGGGCGGGCAGACGTCAGTGGTGGGGCGGGCAGACGTCAGTGGTGGGACGGTCAGACGTCCGTGGTGGGACGGTCAGACGTTAGTGGTGGGGCGGGCAGACGTTAGTGGTGGGACGGGCAGACGTTAGTGGTGGGGCGGGCAGACGTTAGTGGTAGGGCGGGCAGACGTTAGTGGTGGGGCGGGCAGACGTTAGTGGTGGGGCGGGCAGACGTTAGTGGTGGGGCGGGCAGACGTTAGTGGTGGGGCGGGCAGACGTTAGTGGTAGGGCGTTAGACGTTAGTGGTGGGGCGGGCAGACGTTAGTGGTGGGACGAGCAGACGTCAGTGGTGGGACGGGCAGACGCCGGCCAACTGAAGCGGAAGGCTCAGCTCAAACTTGTGTTAAGTATGCGGTGGTTACAAGGATGTGTCGAGATGAAGAAGAATGGTGTTGGTTTTGGCGATGCGATTTTTTAATGTGATATTCAATTTTAAATGTAATAACCCCATGACTTCAGTAAGTTTGTGAGGCCGTGGGTGCAGCAGCGGCTGGAGCTGACCGGACATCCGGCGTCGGCAGGTGCACCAGACGCGGGTGATCGAGCTGCTGGTCAGCCACGTGCACGAGATATTCGACCCGGTGGAGCTGGTGACGCCGCCCGACTTCCCGCACCAGTACCGCGCCGTGGCCCGGCCGGCCTCCTCCCGCACCCCGCAGCGGCGGAGCCGCGACGAGACACACCCCGCCCACACAGGTCGGTCACAACAACCACACGGGTCAGTCAGCCCGATGACACGAGTCAGTCAGCCCACCCACACAGGTCAGTCAACCCGGCCACGCATGTCAGTCAGTCGGCCTACACAGGTCAGTCACACCACCCACACAGGTCAGTCACAACAACCAAAACACGGGTCAGTCGCCCACCCTCCCCCCACGCACACAGATCAGTCTTCCCCCTACACACACTCGTGTCAGTCGCCCCCGCCCTCACGGATCAGCCGTCGCTCCCACTCAGTCGGCAGTGGCACTTCACAGTTCAGACGTCCCACACACATCCTCTGAAGGCTCTGCCAGCTCGCCCACACAGTGCTCTGGCCTCATCGCAGATGTCAGCTTCACCCATACAAGCTCTTCCGCTCCGGATGAGCCAGATACAGGCCCCTAGTGACATGTGACGTGTGTCCTCTCCTCAGTTGGTTCCCAGGACCTGAGCATTGGGAGTGTGATTAAAAAATATACAAGTTCACGGCTAACGCAAATTTTTAACTTCACGCTGGAAAACGAAAACATGGATCGAACTAATTGAAAAGTGTTAGGTCCGGCGAGTACGGGACTTCAGTGGTGCCCGGTATACATCTATCTATGCACTCCTCAGGCATTGTTCTGAACTTGTCACCGTTCTTTCATCCATCAGTCACACTAGTCACGTCCATTGTTGGGATGCTGACACGGAGCTCACGTCTCGTTCACAGAGGAGGCGACGACGCCGCAGACAGGCGACGTGAGCCCCAACGGCGGCGACGGCGGCGGCAGGCCGCGCAGTCTCATCTACCGCGGCTCCCTGCGAGACTACATGGGGCTGGAGTGCGCCAGCGTGTCTTCAGTGTCCTCCAGTCTGGAGAAGAGCGGAGAGGACCGGCTCACCTCGCAGGAGAGTGACGAGCAGGAGCCACCGGCCACAGCGACACTAGCGCCCCCACCGGCCTCGGACGACAAACCACCCATCGTCAAAGTCTGCCTCAAAGAGCTATATCGGGTTGGAGTCGGTGAGTGTTGGGTGGTCAGGGGTTGAACCAAGACAGCAAACCTATGTATACCCATCATTCAGGGCTGAAACCATTTCGACGGTGTCAAACCTTCCTCCGAGGCTTGCTTCCACTTAGTGATACTAAATTGGCTGCACCTGTTGTTTTGAGATGATCGAAAGCAATACGCCTGTCGGCCCACTTTGCACGCTTGCCCCAAAACGGCGAAACCCGACGCCAGTAAATTCAATATGTGTTCAGTCATATCTAATCCCATGGTAAAGAAAACAAAACTGCTCTATCACAACAAATAAGGTGGCCGTGCTCCACTCTAACGACGGGACTGCGCAGTTTCAGAGTCAGAGCCAGAGTTCGCCGAGCCTGCTGGCGCCACCTGACGCCGGAGCGGCGCACCCCAAGCTGCGCAAGTCCATCTCCGACAGCAGCGGCGGCGCCTCGCCGGTCGACGGCGGTGTGTACATGGGCGGTGAGAGCGGCGCGGCAGCACCGCCACCTCCCGCCTCAGCCCGCCGGCGTCCGGCGCCAGCCTCGGCCAACTCCCTGCCGGAGGGGACGGGGCGCGGCGGCCGCGGCCGCACAGGCCTCTGGGCAGGGCCGCCGGCGAGCTGGTGAGAGCTGAACGCGTCAGCAGCCTCGACCAGCCGCCTGACGAGCCCTCTGTGCCCGCCGCCGCGCAAACTGCAGTTCAGAAAATCTCCGGTAGGTGACAGTGGCTGCATCGTTAGCGGGCGGACCCACAAGCTTGTACGCCGGCATGGGGCTTTCCTACAGTAGCGGTGGAGGCCTAGTAGACGTCCTCTAACTCTTCCGCTGAAGCCGACGTGGACTAACACGCCCTTTGGGCTTGCATGTGGTGTCGTTTTACATGCGGTGTTGGTGTCTTTATCAATGCACATATATGCGTTGGTACCATTTTGGTGTTGGGTCAAGATGTCCGATTTCTCATTCCAATTATCTAATCATAATGTAACACGTATCTGCCCTACAAGCTTCGCTGGATTGAAGTGGTGTTGTTTCACATACTGTGACGATGTTGCACTGTTGCACTGTTGCAAAGGAGTGTGCCGTGCTCACGGGAGTTGATGTATGACATGAGATGAATTAGATAAGTTGCATATCACTTTAATGCATTGAACTGCCGTGCAAAGGGAAAAGGTGTAACAGGGGATGCGCTGGCCTGGGCAAGAGCACTCGATTTACACGCCGCTGGCCCGGGTTCAAATCCCACAGCGGGTATTCTGCATAAGTCTTTCCGATCCCCATAATACCTTTCAACAGGTTGAGAGTTGGCGACATCATATGACTTTAGCAGTCGATGTGCCGTAAAAAATGTGGTTGAAAATGTCTATCTGTGGTTCATATTCGATAAGATTCGTTTTTGCGTTTGCATTTGTCACAGATACTAGACTTTCCACTGGACATGCTTCCATGAGTAGCATCAGCACCGTGGAAAAATCCAGAGTACACTAATGTGTAGCATGCCCGTTTGTGTCAATTCGACGTACAGGTCTCTATCACAACATTTAAGGGATGAGCGTGCGACATGTACGCTGTCCGATCACGGCTTCTCTCGCATTCTAAGAATGAGGGAATCTGCTCGGCCATGACATGTTCACGCCTAAAATAAGAAAAAATCTGCGCAATAACGACTTCCTATCACTTCCTTAGCTCTTGAGTTGTTCCGGATGAACAGTCTTCAAATATACATTATCTAAAACTGAGGATAACACTTTATACCTTTCTCTAGAATATATCCCCATGAGTTAATACGGTTGGATGTTTTCCTCTTATAGATCATACATGTCTGGCTTGATTTGAAGTTCCTCACTACAACTCGAGTTGTATCGAGCACAAATTCAGGGCAGTCTGTGTGGATTGAGGTTTCAGGGTGCTTGCAGTGGCTAGGCATAATATATTACTTCCATTATTACGATAAATTTTCAAATTCTAATAATACGTATGAATTAGCCAATTCTTTGTGAGAAAGTCACTTAAAATAGGACTAGCACAAATACTACGTAGGTAAAAGGGCAATTGTCGGTAAAGTGTCGCTTTGGGGTATTCATTTTCAATTTGTTTCGTAACAAATGAGCAATTGCTCACCGTTTACTTAATCTATTACAAAATTACATTGGCGAATGTTTGACTTATATTTCGCTCATAGGGCTTCAACAGTGCCAGTGGAAAACGCAATGATAAAGCACGACAAATGATCACATACCTCCACTCGAAAATGTTTCATACACTCAACACATGTAATCATTTTTCGTGTTTTATAATCGTATTGTTCACTGACTCAGATGAAGCCCCATAGGCGAAATATGACAAACATAAAAGAAGCTCTACATGTAAATATTTTATACACACGATGAGGAAAATATTAATTCATTCTGAAACGAAAGGGCGGCAACAAAACTGGCTCGCGACCAGAAAACTGTCACTCCCCAACGCCAGGGGCGGATTCAGCTGATTGATTTGGTGGGAGGGGCAAACAAACCCCTGTCAGTCTCGGGCACTTAAACATTGTCCGGCGGTGGCGGCGGGCTGGCCAGTTTAAACTGTCACAGTGAATCTTTCACATCAGCTACATCTAAACGATCTCGTCAAAGGAGAGCGCCCCAAGCACTCCGTAACAAACGGAATCCAAGCACACCGTAACAAAACATTTGACGATATACGAGGTTATTTTACGAGTAATCGTGCTTGAAAAGCGGAAAGGCTTTCATTGTTTTCCTCTTCAGGGGGAATTTCTTTCACCTTCAAAGAGGTGCCTTCCAAATTGAAAAAAACCTAAACTTGCTTTTACTGGCAGGTCCGTCCTCGGCCATTTGATCGGTGATGAAACATTAGTTTGCTTTGGGAGAGGAAGCAAAAGAGGGTCTCCACTTTCATTTTTCGCTTTGGAATGACATGCCCGGATTGACTCCCTCTGGATCGGCCCCTGCCAGAAACGGAACCAAGTTACCCAGTTCCTCCTGTCAAAAATTTCTGGCACGCACCAAGCTGCGCGTGTATCCCACTTAGCTGAACACATACAGCATTTGTAGCTGAACTGCCCTAAACTCCCTTTCCCACTCTTTTGATGATCTCCCCATTTGTTCAGGGTATCCATGACCCTTGGGCGGAAAGCGGGAACAAATGTGTTTCCGTCAAAGTACTCTCAGGGGGCGCGAATACCTCCCAACGCTAACAGCAGAAGTAGGCAGCACATCCTGCCGGACTTTCACCACGTTTCCTATACTTTCTAGGGAACCCACTTGCTTTATCCTCAGAAGAAACTCCTTTGGGACCCTCTGCGCCCACATTTTATTTTCCACTGAGTCCCGAAAAGGAAGTATTCATTCTGAATTTAGCACCACTAACGTATTCAAAATCATGACACTGCTCGACGCACTGACGTGTCAAAAGCCGTCAAAATGTCCCTAGTTCCAGACTGATAGCATTTCAGCCATGAAGTGACAAAACACAACCAGTCCCTTCACGAGGACTGCGACAGTGCACTGTTCACATGTGAACTTCGCTGCAGGTGGTGTAATTGGGCTCTGATCGTTTAAAGTAGATACATTTGATAAGCGTTGGACGAGAAAAGTGTGGAATGGGAGAGCTTAAGTGCCTGTTAGCGAGAAGAGCTTGTGAGGTCGGATACAGGTTTAGAGCTCAACAGCTCATTTCTCGATGTCATACGTCATTCCGTTTGTTCGAGACATATGGGAAGTATGTAGTTAGATGTGTCGCTGTTACGCAAACGCTCCATAGCGGCCCTGTGGTCGACATTGCTGTAAAGGAGCTTTTGCGACCGTCGAGATTACTCGGCTCTGTCGCTTGACGTGAAGAATTTAATGTAATGCTGAGATATTCCACATATTTATCATCATCTGTATGTTATCATCAGTGTTATATATAGCCTTCAGTGTCAGTGTAAAACGCATCTGTGTAAACGCCCGCCGTGCTATTGTTGCTGTGTCTTGAGCAAGCGTGTGTAACCGTTGTTCCGCTTGTTCTGTAGATGTGCTGACGCAGTTGGGTCCGGGTCGCCAATGTACGGCATCTGACCACCGGTGTACTACACCTGCAGGCGAGTACGTGTCACCGTACCTGCCAGGGGCCACCAGCGCGCGCATCAAGTACCCTGGTCCCAGCCGGGCCGCCAGTGTCCCTGGCCCGGCGTCCTCGCCCGACGCCAGCGCCGCCGCACCCCTCAGGCAGGCGGCGCCACCGCTGGACGCGCAGGTGGCGCCACCGAGCCACCACACGGCGGCGCTGAAAGCGGTCTCCTCGAAGCCAGTCATCACGGGAGTGGTGCTGAAGTCGGCGCCGTCGGCGGTGGTGCCGGTGGCTGTCGACGACGCCGCCGACAGCCGTGCCAGGGTCCCTGAGTCCGCCTCGACCCGGCTGTCGGCGCTGCCACCCACCTCCCACACCGGGCCGGCTACGGCTTGCGACACTGCCTCCGGCGGCCCCAAGTCGGCGCCGCCGGAGGCAGCCGACGCCCCCTGTTCGGACGATGCGGGCCGCGCCCCGGAAAGGCAGGAACAGTTCGTGTAGTATTTGAATGTTAAAGAGAATGTATGGCATAGATGTGCACTGGACACGGCGGGCCGACCCCCCGGTTTTGGTGTCAGTCTTGGCGCGGGTGCCGGCCAGCCCCCGCCAGTGACGCCTCGGGTCCGCGCGTTCCAGCGCCTCGTCACACAAGTTATCGGGTGGAACTGCCAGACAGCGGAGCGACGCTTACCCAGCGCGACGGGCTGGACACGTCGGCTGAGCCTGTCTACCAGTGGAGTCGAATGCATTTGGCGCTGCCTCGTTTATCTTGCCTGTCTATTAAGTGTATGCGTGTATATGACCGGGTGCGGTGGTACCGGCACAGGCTCGCGCCGAGCGAGGCGCACCTGCTTGGCACTTGGCCGCGTTCTACGGGCGACGCGGCGCCCACCACGGCAGTGTATGGAGGGCGTGAGGGTCCGTACAAACCCGTATTTGCCTGGCAGCAACAGGGTGCGGCGGCGGTTTGATTATTTTCTACTTAACTGTCTTCATTACCAGCGTTCAGCTAAATTTGTGCCAGTGTCGATTCGTTCTTGTGATAATGCCTGATGGACTGGGGAGGAAGGGGCGAGGCGCGTGGGGGGCTGGCATCTGCACCGCTTACCACGTGGTACGCACATCGATGTTTGTGTTAACTCAAGCATTGCTCGAATTGGAATAAAATGCTCCGGTTTTAAGTGATTCAAAAGCATGTTTTATTTTACTGGGACCATTACGAAAGGACCTCCCTTACCCCATTACGGGGAGTACTGGCGTGGGTGTTTATGGTGAGTTCCCACCGGGCCAATGGGACACTGAAGGCGGTCTCCCACCGTGAACATTGAACCCATGTAAAGCTATGCTATCTTACTCTGAATGTGGACCATGGAGCCGCTACACCACCCAGCCCCTGTTTCTCTAAACTAACATTAAACGACTAGAGCAGAGCATGAGCCAGGATTGCTCCACTTAAACGACTAGAGCAAAGGATGAGCCTGGATTGCTCCACTTAAACGACTAGAGCAGAGGATGAGCCAGGATTGCTCCACTTAAACGACTAGAGCAGAGGATGAGCCAGGATTGCTCCACTTAAACGACTAGAGCAGAGGATGAGCCAAGGATTGCTCCACTTAAACGACTAGAGCAGGGGATGAGCCAGGATTGCTCCACCAACACACAGCGTTTAGAAAACGACTGACCTGTATTCAGGACTGAACCAGGCAAACTTGAATATCACAATTGCGAGGCACTAGAAATAACGTTTCACACCATTCCATCCTCAAACGCAAAAACCCTGATTCGCAAGAAAACTATGACTATCAGAATCATCACCAAATTTAGCACAGCCACCAACATCTAGAGTACAAAAATATTGAGAACAGCTTGGCACCAAAAAAGGGCAAGAACAAAAACAACATCGGCTTCTAACGACCATTTGGTCCGAACGCCTAGCTCGGGGTACAACCTCAGTGCATTTCCCTAGGAAGAACGAACACACTACACTCTGGACTGTATGACTTCGGGAAGACCGTCGCCCCATAGAGATTACAGATAATGACTCAGTTGATGAGAGGAACGGGACTGACGCCAGCTGCTACAGCTGGCGGTCTACTCGGCGAGTTCAAGAGCGGTGCGACCGTGCTCAGCACCGCACCCAGCTGCCACGGACCCGCAGATGTCTCCCACATCGTCCGCCACCACAGCACCGCTGGCTTACTCCTCGGTGCCGCCGGAGACCTCTGAAACCCTCGCCTTGGTGTCTCCAGATGTCTCCTCTGTCGTGCTGGCGGTCTCTGAAACCTTCGCCTTGGTGTCACCAGATGTCTCCACTGCCGCGCTGGAGGTCTCTGAAACCTTCGCCTTGGTGTCACCAGATGTCTCCTCTGTGGCGCTGGGGGTCTCTGAAACCTTCGCCTTGGTGTCACCAGATGTCTCCTCTGTGGCGCTGGCGGTCTCTGAAACCTTCGCTTGGGAGTCACCAGATGTCTCCTCTGCCGCGCTGGGAGTCTCTGAAACCTTCGCCTGGGAGTCACCAGATGTCTCCTCTGCCGCGCTGGGGGTCTCTGAAACCTTCGGCTTGGTGTCACCAGATGTCTCCTCTGTGGCGCTGGCGGTCTCTGAAACCTTCGCCTGGGAGTCACCAGATGTCTCCTCTGTGCCGTTGGAGGTCTCTGAAACCTTCGCCTTGGTGTCACCAGATGTCTCCTCTGCCGCGCTGGAGGTCTCTGAAACCTTCACTGGGGTGTTGCCGGACGGGTCTTGTGCCGCAGTCTCTGCTACGGTCTGGGACGGTTCCTGTGCCGCAGCCTCTGCCGCGGTCTGGGACGGTTCCTGTGGCGCAGTCTCTGCCGCGGTCTGGGACGGTTCCTGTGGCGCGGTCTCTGCCGCGGTCTCTACTGCGGTCTGGGACGGGTCCTGTGCGGTGCTGGGCGGAGGTACGGTGCCCCTGACCACCGTACGGGCTGGCAGAGAAGTCGCGCTCTGCCGTGCGGTCGGGCGCGGGTCAGGAAGTCGTTGACTGGAACATCACCAATCACCTCTATCTGAGCCGATTACGCTGATCCCGGATGAAACACGACAGATGAGATAAAATACAATATGGCGGATGCGTCGGCGTGTTGGCGCTTCTTTCAAAATATATCGATATGTGAGGGGAGACCATTGGGGGTTGTGGGAAAATATGAACCCCTTAAGTGGGTACAACCAGAAAATACTAGAAACTAGACGGCAGATCCGTGCAAAGCTCCTTCCACAAACCCGTTGAGACAAACTCACCGACAATCCGCGTACCTCCTCCCTGATCACGCATAAAGTATCCAAAGGCGAACACTGCATTACTCTACATAGTAAGTGCGCATAGTCCTACGTACCCTCGGAAAACGTACCGGAGTTATTGGGCATTCGGTACCTTAATTTCCAACCGGCTAATTCTGAGTCTTTCGAAACATGTACCAGCTTTGAGCCAGAACAGTCTGCTTTTACGACGCCTGCCTAATAATAAAAAAACAGCGCACAGCCAATACGCTGACCACGATTCCTACTGCAGCTCTTAAGACCAGAACGGTCATAATTTGGGCCCATGTATGAAAAAGACTGGAGAACAGATATTGAGGCACAGTCCCTGTAACACAAAAACGGAAAAACAGCACAGCCTACAATCCGGCCACATAACAAATTCGATCACAGAAACACTGCTCCATAATCAAAAGGCCCACCGCGTTCCCCATCGCAGCCACCTGAGCCACCGTGCCGTGGGCCGGACCTCACTCACGTCGGAGGGCGGGCCGGAGGGCGGCGCGCGGTGCGGCCGGGACGGGCGCGGGGGGGCCGGCGCACCACGTCCGAACGCTGCAGGCAGTAGGCGAAGCCGTCCAGACCACCAATGTTCACGTGCGGCGCCATCCGACACCGCCACAGCTGGCGGACCCGCGCGTTCTGCTGCAGCGTCTGTGGGAGGGACGCCGTCAGAAGGAAGCGCCAATCTTCTGAGGGGGACGCCGTCAGAGGCAGGGACAGCGCCGAATCTTCGTGAGAGGGGACGCCGTCAGGGGAGGGACAGCGCCGCGGCTGTGGGACCATTCGCACTTCTTTTGCTATCCTGCATAGATATCCAAAGGGACGGGTGGGGGGTTTCGAAACCCCCCGCCCCGCAAACCGGGCGAATATGAATCAGAGGCCCACCGCGGCGGGGATTAAAACACGAATGAAAACATCCCTACTATGCTCAATAAATCAGAGAACAGCAAACAAGAGTAACAGCTCTCGTGAAACAAGCACCTACAAGACACACCAAAACGGTACGAGACGCCAAGAGATGGGTCAGTCTGCCGCCGCTGGGAGCTGGCTGGCGGCGTACCCGCTGCATGGTGTTGCGGTCGGCGGTGAGCAGCACAGCGCGGCCGTAGCGAGGCACGCAGACGCGCGCCATCTCCTCCAGCACGGCCGGGTACAGGCTGCGGTTGTCGTAGCGCGAGCCCATCCGCTTCCCGAACGGCTGCCGGGGGGAGTCGGACGCTCAGAGGACTGTCGCAGGGAGCAGCCCGGGTCAGAAGCGCAGGGGACTGTGACACGGAGCAGGTTTGGTCAGGGGCTCTGAGGACTGTGCCACGGAGGAGATTGGGTCAGAAGCTTAGGGGACTGTGACGCGGGGCAGCTTGGATCATAGAGCTCTGAGGACTGTCGCCGGGAGCAGCCCGGGTCAGAAGCTCAGGGGACTGTCGCAGGGTCAGAACTCGGGGCACTGAAACGGAGCAGATTGGATCAGAGCCCAGGGCACTGTGACACGAAGCAGCTTGGATCAGAGCTAAGGGATTGTCGCTGGGAACAGCTTGGGTCAGAGCTCAGAGAACAGTGACACGGAGCAGATTGGGTCACAGCTCAGATGACTGTGACACGGAGCAGGTTGGTTCAGTAGCGCAGGGGACTGTCGCAGGGAGCAGCTTGGGTCAGAAGCTCAGAGGACTGTCGCAGGGAGCAGCTTGACCGCTGGCGACGCTTGTGCGGCGCTAGTCCGGAGAAGCGGATTTTCACCGAGCTCGCAAAACAATACAACTTTTACATACATTTTAGAAGATAGCTCACCGTAATACCACTCTTAGACACGTTTCTATCATTAAAGACATTAATAAAAAGAAACCCCGATTCCAAAAAAAAGCAATATTTGGTTTTAAAATACCAAAAAAATAAAATCAGACATATGCGATCAACCCCCACAAACCGGCGTTGGCATGCACTCAGCATAGCCCACACAGTCACAACAACCGCCGCACGGGGTGTAGGGTTTAGCTTTCCGGAAAAGCGAGCAAACAAATGAAATGGGTACCGGGTCGACCCCACAACGGCACCAGTAAAAACGTGGAGGGCCACACCCTTAATGCATTCTTCCTTTATTAGTAGGTAGTAGCTTTTGCTGCTCACGGTAAAACTGTGACTTAGGGGCTCCACCACAGGAGGGGAGAGACGCATCCCACCAATTTGGCGGAGCGAAATGGAATATTGTTTTCATTCGATTCGACCTTTGCAAATTGTTATAAATGTCCCTGTGTCTGTACTTTATTTTGAGAAAGGACTGTTTTCCAAAATATTAATAATCAATGTTTTCCTATGTATATCGAGGATAAGGCCACTCAACCCACTACTACTCGTGAACTAAAAATGAAACATACGAACCCTGATACTTGGCACAGAAAGCCCAAATGATGATATTATAGGCCTACGACTAGTCCAGACGACCCTTGAGTCCCTTTGGGAAGAGTGAAAGGTACTGAGAATCCGCAAATATCAGCGCTCCAAGTAAGCGAGAATGTGCTTGAAAAAGCAACAGAGCCCCTAACGTCTGATAGTAACCCCTTTCTTCATTGTAGAAGAGGCCCCCTCTACCTTAGAGCATAACAGACTTGTTTGTGTGCCTGAAAGCTCAAATAACTAACTTGACCTTGATTGCACAGCAGACCCCGACAACGGCACAACAGACATCCTGGTCAGTACAAAGAACCAGGGAGGAAATACAGGCGATCACAAAAGGCTACGTTATTGCCATGGGAGCTCCTAAAATCAGAATTAGTCCCAAAACTCCAGGAAGCCCCCTGACCATGTCCCCTAAGAAACCAGTGGCAGAATCCCCTGTCGTAACTGTTGGAATATGCATATGCATAGATGCTCGGACACCACGAATTAACTCAGCTGTGAACCAATGATAAAATGGTTACCGATTAAGTCAATAAGGACACATATTTGGAGATACATAAGCCCGGGAAGTGAGTTGAGTTTAATGTCTGCCGCAAAGTCGAAGTGCGGTTATCCACACACTCTGACTACACGTCTACCATTACTAACTAGGAACACTACACCAGCATCATCCGACAAAAACAATAATAAACGTAGAAGAAACCATAATCAGTGATCCTGAGGACGGTAAACGGACTGAAAACATAGTTACGTCTTTCCTTTTATCACATTTATAAGATAGACGGATTTGGGGGCGAAGCAGGTAGCAGCCCCATCCGATCGAGCACCCAGCGCCCCCAAACTGCGCCCAGACGTCCCTGAAATCGCTCCGCTACACCCTCCACCCCTTGAAGTGTCGCTTCCCATCCCTCCCCAACGTTGCAAGCATTGGCGCCCTCACAATGTGATCGATTTACCGCTTACTCGATAGGTAAGAAACAGCGCACCCCTGGCCAAAATGGCACTCACCTGAACGATGTGCCTCTTCTCCCCATACATAAATAACACCTGGACTAGCTGACATACGATACCTGAAATATCCTTCAAATAAACCTTCCGGAAAGAGATCTCACAAATTCGTTCAAACTCAACGTTCTCGATCCACGACACCATTCAAAAAACACACTAGGCTAAAAAATCCCACAAGGAAGTGTGGCCGCAGCGCCTGAACAAACGCCGGCGGTTTCAGTAGCCACCCATACGGCCCACACACGTGACGCACGGGTCGATCTACTGCGGGTGACGTCATCCGGGCGGAGGGACACCACGCGAGCCGCCGGCTCACGTGTTGAATCGCCGCAGCGCCACAGCGCCGTCCGACTCCAGACGGCTCAGTGCCAGTAGCCAAACATAACCTGTCCGCGCCTCAAACCCAGCTGGCGGTGGTCCCAAGGGCGCTAGGACAGGCCGATCCCGAGTGGTCTGGTACCAACCCGCGCTGCTGAACGGCTCCCAATGACGATATAAAATGACCAAGGTTCAACCACTTGAAAAGCTAGCAGCTGGCTAAAGCAAAATGTTTCCTTTAAGTATTCAACTTTCTCAGTTATGTACCTATATTTCAGGCATTTGGGAGGTCACTTTGTCAGTTATAACTAGGGTTCGGATATGAGCCGACTTAAGCTCTCAATTTAGTTTCATCGACTTCGGTTGGTGGACCGCATTAGCTGTATTTCGGAAACTTTCCGACATATTGCATTCAGTGGTTTCCCCACAACGGGAGACCCCAACTTTGGCAGAGTGAGGGACGGGGCTCAACTTTCACGGAGGCCATTGCAGCAGTAATGGAAGTCCTCGCGGCAGGGCTCTTCAGTCTAACGGAGGGCCTGAGTGCGCACTGAATACCCTCAATCTGTTGTTTCGGAGAACAAAAGGGTGGAATTGCTCTTCGCGGGGCACACAAACCAGTGCACGAGGCCCTCAAATGCTGAACGAGGCCGGACTATGATAAGAGATGGCCTCGAATCTACTCCGCGTACTTGTGAACCGGCCAAAACCTAAAAAAGGCAATGGAGGGACCCACGAGGGAAAGGTTGGCCCACAGTACAGAAAATCAAGCTTGTGTTTGGGGAGGCCCCCTCACTATGCAGGAGGCCTCAGAACAGGACAGGAAACCCAGGAGTTACCAAAGGGAAAGGAGGGGACACAAATTTTGGGTTTGGGACTGTTGTGAGAAGCTCCGAGATGGTAACATGGGGCCCCAAAAATAGCAATGAAAATTCCTGAAATAGTAAAGGAGGCCAAAGAGGTCGGAGGGGCGTATAATAAACTGACAATTCGTCATATTTTATTAATTCAAGTAAAAAAACTACAAACATATAGTTTCTATGAAGCAATCAGCTCACTCAAGCTGTTCGCAAAACTAAGTTGTTCCCTCATTGTTGCAAAGGCCGTGTTAACACACTTTTGTTCAGAACCAATCGCCAACAGTTGGATATGCTGACCTTGCTTTTATCTTGACATACTTTAAAGAATATGGAAAGGGAGCTTTCTCCACGATGGTTTGCACAAAACGCATAATGGATTCAAATATGAAAATGTCTCACTTGTGCATTGAAGCACCCCCAACTCTCGTCGAGGCTACTCTTAAACAGGCTTTAGAACTCCAAAAGAGTCATTTTCAGTGCACTGTATTTGTAAACTTGGTGCCCGTTCAGGCTTGAGGTCGTAATACTCCAAACTTCTTGAAACTGGCCTGGGCGTATATTCACCTCACCTTTCAGTGTGTCCCGGGACGCGGCCCCCGATAGTGCGGGTACTACACACCACCTCACCCGTCCCCACCATATCCCACAAAAGAGCCTCCATCTCACACAATCTCCTTCCCAAACCCCAGCCACACCAGACTAAAAATCCGCACCAGGTCGCACCAGACTCAAAAACACCGCACCAGCTTAAAGGGAATGTGGCACCTTCATAACGTGATTTTAACTGAGATAGCCAAGTTGTAAAGCAAGTCAGAAAACCCGGTACTTCATATGTCATTTGTCTTGGAACTTGATATTTCCGTAGAAAAGAGCTAAAACCTACCTGACACCAGCCCCCTCTTCAGCCCACCGCCGGGCGGCCATTGTTGTGAGCTGCTGGTGTGACGACATATGCTGACGTCACGATGAGCATCAGCCAATCGAAGCCCTTGAAGCGTTTCAAGTATGGTAGTGGTTGCCAGATCGTGACATCATCCACAGACTGATATTTATTTCTTTTTCTAGAGGAGTATTTTAAAAATCAGAATATTGAGCCTTTGTACATTTTTCAGAGAAATCATGAATGGTTTCATTATTTTCGGCTAAAAGTACGCCTAATTGCACTAAATTCCAGGATTCGACCAAGATGCCACATTCCCTTTAACAAACCACACCAGCCTGCACCCACCCACACCCAAGTCGACAAACCTAACCAGCCCCACCCGACCCAACCAACCCCACCATACCCGTCAACATCGCCAGTCCGACACGACAGCCGGAGCGCCGCGACTGACCAGGTCGGAGACGATGACGTCGGCGCAGGCGTCCCGCAGCGGCAGTCTGGTGCAGTCCCAGGTAAGGATGTCCATGGCCAGCTGTTTGCCGTCACAGCTGTCCAGCTGCTGCGTGCTGTAGGCTCGGTTAGTTCGGCAGCGAGCCGCGGCGTCCGGGTAGTTGTCCCCACACAGGTGGAACGAGCCGGGAAACGCCTGCACGCCCTGCCGACACACCCGCCGCATGTCACACACAACACACCACTGACGTGTCACACACACACACACAGCACACCACTGACGTGTCACACACAACACACCACTGACGCGTCACACACAACAAACCACTGACGTGTCACGCACACTACTGATGTGTCACACACAACACACCACTGACGTGTCACACACAACAAACCACTGACGTGTCACGCACAACACACCACACCACTGACGTGTCACACACAGCACACAACACACCACTGACGTGTCACACACAACAAACCACTGACGTGTCACACACAACACACCACTGACGTGTCACGCACAACACACCACTGACGTGTCACACACAACACACCACTGACGTGTCACGCACAACAAACCACTGACGTGTCACACACAACACACCACTGACGTGTCACACACAACACACCACTGACGTGTCACACACAACACACCACTGACGTGTCACACACAACACACCACTGACGTGTCACACACAACACACCACTGACGTGTCACACACAACAAACCACTGACGTGTCACACACAACACACCACTGACGTGTCACACACAACAAACCACTGACGTGTCACGCACAACACACCACTGACGTGTCACACACAACACACCACTGACGTGTCACACACAACACACCACTGACGTGTCACACACAACACACCACTGACGTGTCACACACAACACACCACTGACGTGTCACGCACAACACACCACTGACGTGTCACACACAACAAACCACTGACGTGTCACACACAACACACCACTGACGTGTCACACACAACACACCACTGACGTGTCACACACAACACACTACTGACGTGTCACACACAACAAACCACTGACGTGTCACACACAACAAACCACTGACGTGTCACACACAACACACCACTGACGTGTCACACACAACACACCACTGACGTGTCACACACAACACACCACTGACGTGTCACACACAACACACCACTGACGTGTCACGCACAACAAACCACTGACGTGTCACACACAACACACCACTGACGTGTCACATCCACACACAACACACCACTGACGTGTCACATCCACACACAACACACCACTGACGTGTCACACACAACAAACCACTGACGTGTCACACACAACACACCACTGACGTGTCACACACAAAAAACCACTGACGTGTCACGCACAACAAACCCGCTGCGTATCAAGCACAACATATCGGCCGCGTGTCACATAACACTATGTCCGAAGTCCGCCAGTCACGCGTTGAATGACTAATTCCGACGCTCATAGTCACTAGTAATAAGCAGCAATTATCTAAATTATAGCGATTAGTAGGTCATTTTGAGAATTATTACGAAGCATGGACGGTCAGAAAATACGGAGTTTTGATAAATGTTTAGTTTCAACACCACAATTCCGACATTGGGGTTTTTCTTTGGCTCTTCCATATCAGAAAAATACGAACAAGGAGATTTATTGGAGGAGCAGAAAGAAAAACACCAAATATGATGAAAGTTTAGGGATAGGCGAATCAGCAAAACTGACCACCCACTCTGCCTTAATCCTACATTTGCATTGTACAGGATTCACGAAATAAAAACATTTGCTTTAATTTTCTTCCACCCCTCCCCAACGCACGCACACACGCACCCATCTCTACACACACCCCAGGCCCTTCGATCGAGCCAAATGATAGCCCACAGTGACCAAAGTGTCGGCTTTACCTCGAGGGAGATGGATCCGCCGCCACACATGGGATCGATGACCACCTCGTAGGGCTGCGGCTTGGCCATCATCAGCAGGTTGAAGCAGATGGTGGAGCGCAGCGAGGTGGGTCCCATCTCCACCAGGTTGCGGTAGAAGAGCGCCGTCGGCGTCAGCGACAAGGCCACGCTCACCATGTCTGCGGAAGAGAAGAACAACTGGGTGAACGGCGGCAGCGCTGGATAAAGCCAGCACGGAATCAACAGAATAGCGGAGGCCTGACGGTGGATAAAGCACGTTTTTCATAATCCTAAGAGCGATTCTGTCATGCTAGTTATGCTGGCCATTCAAGCCGTCCGGATATTCACAAACACACGGTGCGTTACTTAACATACAATGGAAAAGTTTTCGCATGGTATATTTTGAGATACACATTAATGTTTTTAAAGATATTCGGCGGACTGTATGGGCAGCAAAAGTAACAACATGAGAGTTACCAGAAAAACATTACAAATGATAAACCAACCATATAAGGAAGGCAATTTTAACCATCAAACACAATGATCATTCACTTGTTCATCTACTTACCAAACTCAATATCAAGTACCACTTCAATATCGTAGTTCTTCATTTTGACCTTCCACTGGAACAGTTCCTGCACGGCACCACCGAAGTTTTCGGCGCCGTCGTTAGAGGAGAAGGCGTGCCCTGACTTGCCGCCGCCGGCGCGGTAGCAGGTGGCACGGAACGAGGGCACCGCTGCCCCCGCCGACGCCTCGCTCTCTGGTGTAGCAGGGGCAGGCGCAGCCGGAGCGCCTGCCGCTGACGCCTTTTGAAGCTCGCTAGCGCCTTGCTCTGCCTCAGTACCGAGGTCCTGTCGGTCGGCCTCCGGTGCTTCAGTATCTGCGGCGGGGTTCGGCAGTTCGGTTTCGAGTTCTGCCCGGCCTTTCTCGGGGCTCTGCCGCTCTGTGTCAGGCTTCTTTCCATCCAACTTGACGTCCTCCTGGCCTGACCCAAGCTCTTTGTCATCAGTGGCGATGCTCAGTTTCTCAGCATCAGTTTCTTTTCCAACAGCGTCGAGGCTCTGATTCTCAGAATTTAGTTGCTTTCCCTCCAACACCACATCCTGCAGCTCTGTGTCGGGTTCCTTACCTCCCACGTCGGCTTCTTTTCCGCTCACCTCACGGCTCAGTTCTTCAGTGTCTGGTTCTTTCTCCGGAGTCTCGGTGTGCTCCTTTCCTGGGGTCAGCGCAGGATCCGCGACTTTCTCAGGCGTACCCTTATCTACCGGCCCCTCGGTAGCTAGCTCCGTGTGTGCCGGCTTCTGACCACCCTCGACCTCCCCAGCACCGGCGTCCCCGTCGCCGCCGATCTGTGTGGCCACCACCGGCGGCCGCAGGATGTGCAGCAGGTCCTGCGTACTGACCAGGGTCTCCCCGCCTCCACCGGCACTGCCAGCCGCGGCCACGGCCGTCGGAGCGTCACCTGCTACCTCCTCACCACCATCCACTCCACTCTCCTTGTCTGTGGCCACCTTTTTGGAATCGGTATCGTCTGCGGCTCCCGTCTTTCTCTTCGTCCCTTTCGCTCTCTTTGTCTCGGTCCCACGCCCTGAACCGGACTCCGCGCATTTCTCCTTCTTCCCTCTGGGCGGTTTCTTCTCCTTGGTCTCGGGGCTGAGCCCGATATCCTCCGGCCGGTCTGACTCCAAATCAATCCCGGGCAGCTGGTCGTCCGGCAGTCTGGTGAATGGATCCCCCTCGAAACCACTGGTGTTCTGCCAGACGCGCAGCGCTTTTTTCCAGTTGAGGGTGCGGGGAAGCAGACGCAGCTTCTTGAGTGAGATCACCTGGTCAGACGCGAGACATGTGTTTATTACAATCGTAGCGAAGGATCACGTATTCTCTCGCTCTCCCTACGTACCATGATCGACAGCGGAAAAGATATGCCAAAAAATAGCGGTAACAAACAATTAGAAACACAGTTATTAGAAACCTAATTAGGACCTTTTTCAACTATTGATAACCTCACAGAAACAGGAGAATATACAAAGTTTTGATATAATAACTATACGTTACATGTGGTTAACGTCGCACCAGCAGCTCAAACTATCCAAAAACAGGTTCATAAGACTTGGAAGTTCTCCAGAAACCAAATTATGAGACCCGTTCCACCTGACAGCGCAGTTTTGTGAGCAAGGCCTCTAACTTCCCCTTCGGAAAATCAGCATCAGGGCAACATGCACCTCTTGAATCTGTTGACCCAAAGAAAATGAAACATATACATATCCTCCTCAAAATGGCAGGCTGCTGTTGGCGTACTGTTGCTGTTTTTCAACCACCACAAACAGCAGGCCGTAAGCGAGTAAAACTTCTAGGAGCAGTTCCCGGGGAGAGCCTACAGTCACGTAACGTAGGCGAAATTCTATCCGCTGGTTAATGCTGACACACGGAACAAAGGTATGGTTCTGCAACGGAGTTCAGCATTGTTTCATTTTATACATATCGAATTGAGCGAGATATTCACCTTGTTCTTGCTGAAGCCAAACTTGGGCTCGACAGCGATGAGAACGTAGATGTGATCCATGGAGCGCAGTTTCAGCGCCTGCAACAGTCATCGCAGAATCAGATGTCCTGATCTTTTGCCATCAAGTGCAACTCGTTTCCCCTGACACATTAACTCTCTCTATTATAACTTTTAAGAACGTGAACCACCAAAGAGAAAAAAAGCCCCATGACATTAATCGTAGGGTAGAACGTGCGGCATTGGAACACAAGAAACATACCTGTGAAACCTGATCCACCCTGACATCAAAGAAGACTCTGCCCCTGGCACAGTAGGCGACGGATCTCAGCTTGCTGGCGATTTCATCCCTGGCGCTAGGCTCCAGCCCGGTGGCCACAGAGCCTTTCAGCGTGCAGATGTCCGGTATTTCAGGGTCTAAGCCCTTTAGCATATGCCACGGAATATCATAATGAACAGCCATGGCTGGTCAATACGTGTCCGCGACACCACTGGATCTGTAAGAGTAGAACAGGTTACAAAGCGTGCTTCGTTGATTTTTGGTAAGATAAGTAACGGCTTCCATGCTACCGCATTAAAGGGAATGTGGTACCTTGATCGAATCCTGAATTTAGTGAAATTAGGCGTACTTTTAGCCAAAAATAATGAAACCACTCATGATTTCTCTGAAAAATGTTCAATTAGCTCAATATTTTGTTTTTAAAAATACTCCTCTAGGAAAAGAAATATCTGCCTGTAGATGATGTCATGATCCGGCAACCACTACCATACTTGAAACGCTTCAAGGGCTTCGATTAGCTGATGCTCATCGTGACGTCAGCATATGTCGTCACACCAGCAGCTCACAACAATGGCCGCCCGGCGAGGGGCTGATGAGGGGGCTGGTGTCAGGTAGGTTTTAGCTTTTTTCTACGGAAATATCGAGTTCCAAGACAAATGATATATGGAGTACCGGGTTTTCCGACTTGCTTTACAACTTGGCTATCTCAGCTAAAATCACGTTATGAAGGTGCCACGTTCCCTTTAAGGTCTAGCTACACTGCTCGTCTTTACTTTTTCGTTTTCTTTTTTACTTTTTCACTTTTGTATCACGTTTTTCGCTTTTAAACTACGTTTTTTCGCTTTGTTTACCTCCTTATGGCGTCTCTTTTTGGGACTGTTTTGTCAAATATCAATAACAAACTAAGAATTGTATTGATGAATTGAGCTAAATGAATAGCAAAAACATGTGGTAGGGGAATATGGCCGCCCATGGACCAAGGACGTATTCAGGGGAGGGGAAGTGCTCTTTGCCCCTCTCCCTCGCCCCCTCAATCCGCCTATGTTAATCAGAATGCAAAAGTCTAGGCACCTGCGATGTGATCACATCCCCAACGTCAGCAACGTCACGTCATGGATGCCATCTGAGCGCAATCTTTGTCCATCACTCGTTCTTCGTTTTATCGCTTTATAAGGTCGTTTTTCGTTTCTTTTTAATGACGTAAGTTTGTTTTCGTTTTCCGGTTTTCTCGTTTTGGCTTGCCCAATGCATTTCAATGGTGTGAACTAAATTTGCGGTCACTAAAAAACGGCATTCAAAAATGTGGTGTAGTAAGCATTTAAGGCTACAAGTGCTTTGCAAGACAAGCTGGCATTTCCCGATAATTTATCTCATTTTTTTAAATACCAACCTATCTTTAAAATGATAACTGATTTATTTTGTACTAGGTCTATATGTGACGTGGCAAGTCAGGTTCCAGGTGTGGGAGCGATCTTCACCCGTGCGATGTATTTTTGCAGTTTTATGCTTCAGGCAAAATGAATTTTTGGTCAACATTTCAAGCACAGTGGGGAAGGTAACTGCAGTCTGAGTTCCCACAAACGGCTATGTACCCAGAGAAAAGAACGATGACTTATGATTGTTTACCATTTGTTTGGCATTTCGAAATGCCCTCTCCAAAAATGGAGATGCTCGGAACCATTTTACAGACCAACAGGCCGCTAGAAAAAAAACATCAGAAACCTTCTGCCTGGTCGATTTTCACTCTACATGCAATTTTGATGAGAGTTCCAGTTTGAACTTGAAAATCCAATGTCAAACTCTGCCTTGAGTATTTGCCAGTGTGCAAAGTATGGCATTTTCGACGAGATCTCATTGGTGCGAGTGCCCTTGGAGACATGGGCGAGTGGTGCGAATTTTACGAACCTGGTGCGAATTTGTGAGACTGGTGCAAGGAAGGTGAAACTGAAAACCAAATAAATGATGGCTATATAATTATAAAGACACAGGAGGGGCCTTATGAAAAGTCCTCAACTAACAAACTAATTAGAGAGGTAGCATTGCATCGTGTGGGCAGGAATGGGTGTGTTTTTCTCCCTGGTATAGAACAGATTGGTGCGAATTTTTGGTGGCTGGCGGTGCGAAGAATTTTAGATGGCTGTTGCGGCTTGTCTGGCCTGCTGCCATACTTTGCAGACTGGAGCATTTGTTGAAAATTAATGGTTCCCTCAATATGAGAATAGTAACACAAGATATTGCATTAAGACCGTCTCTTGAAGTTAACTTGCATCCCTACACATGTTTTTTGTGGACAAAAAAAAACAACAAAAAAACAATATAGTACAAGCATGAAGTAGACCATGGTCATAGAAAAAATGCATCAAAAAATATTTGTAAGTTTATAATTTCCTGCAAAACAAGTGATACCAGGGACCTGGCCATTGGGGCCTAGTGCACAAGAAAATTTAATGCTTACATAAATTATGAGCTGAAATAATGCTAAAAGGGGCAATTATACAGTTCTGGCATTGTTTTACACTGTTAAGCATGAAATGACTTTTAATTACTACCATTCAACCCTCCAAGCAGTGCAATTTCTTCTGGTTAATTAAGCAAAAACAGTGTATCACTTTTTGAACTGTGAGAATTCCCTCACCATAAATTCAGCTGAATTGGCATACATAATTAATGAAACCCCAGAGGCAGCGAGGAAAGGTATGAATTGACTAGATTTTGCAGAAGATAATATTTTCATTCATTAGATCCTTTAAAGATACACAAATATCATATAATCACAGTAATGAGCTGCTGACACAATCATTCATATTTTAGAAAGGCCTGTCCAGTTTAAGACAGAATATTTCCAACTATCAGTGAGGTAAGCTGTGACCAGAGTTTAAAAATAAGTATGTACCATATAATGGAAACACAAAGCACAGGCTTCCATGCACACTTCTAAGAATATCTTTTAAGCATGTTTTTTCATCATCAATAACAAGCTTGCTCCATTGAAATGCATTGGGTAAGCTGCACTATACAAAATGAGCAAAGGGGATAAAACACATAAGAAATGTCCTTATAAAGCAAGAAAATGTAGTTGAGTGAGAAAGCAAAACAAAAAGTATAAATATTATTCTTTGTTTTATGAA
This sequence comes from Lepas anatifera, assembly GCA_034440635.1. Lineage (NCBI taxonomy): Eukaryota > Metazoa > Arthropoda > Thecostraca > Lepadidae > Lepas > Lepas anatifera. The sequence continues at coordinate 1,732,563 of JAOTON010000556.1, read as the reverse complement.
CTCTGCATTAGCCAGTCTGCAGAACGTGGCAGATTTCGGACGAGATCTCGTTGGGGCAGCCTTGGGGCAGACCTACCGATTTGGGGCAGCTTTTGGTCGATCTTGGGGCAGAGGGGAGCTCTTGGGGCAGGAACTAGTACTTGGGGCAGCAGTCGGTCCGGGTAATCGCCGAGGGAAGAAGAAAAAATAACGAAAAGAAACAACAATCATTAGTTAAAATTGCGCCCGTAAAAGCTGAATTGTCTCATAAGCGTCATATTTGTCATCAAGAGGAATATGGTTCAAAAGATACCAAATCAGGAAATTTTTTAATAGACGTAAAGTCAAAGTTCCTGAAATTAATAAAAGTCAGGCAACATGTGCCTTTCTAAAGCTAAATTTAATTTTTTGTAAATTTTTAATCTAAATTAAGTTTTAGTTACAAAAAACAATCTAAGAACTCTAAATAAAATTTCCCTGTATGTAGTTTTTGCATTTCCTCTGCTATGTTTTGATCACCAAAGGCCGGCAAATCGGGTGTATGTCAAAAGGTCCACTGTTCAACGGGTCCACCGTTCATAAGAAAATCATGCCAGCCCCTTCCCCCAAGAACAAATGCCGGTCAGTGATGTGACGTCACAAGGGCGTACAGGAATCTTTCTTTGCTTGAGTCTTGTGAAAATATTCCAAATTTTGTTATGCTTTCATGAAAATTTGGGAAAATGGGGAAATGCTTTAGCTTTAGAAAAAATTATTCTTTTTCAAATTTAGTTATCAATTGAAAAATTTTGTAAAGTTTAGATTACACGGCCTGAAAGCAGAGGCAAATGACGTCTGTAGGGGAAAAGACTTCGCTTGTAAATATACCTTTGAATAAAAGTATTCTTGAAGTCGTGCATCATGAATACAAGATAGCTGCTGCTGTGCGTGGAGGGTGGTGAGTGCGTTGTCGTCGTCGATTTGGATGCACAGTTTAATTTCATTTCTGGGTGTTTCGTTTAAAGTGGAGTAGATAAAAATGTATCAGTAAAAATACCCTCCTATTGGAGGAGTCTGCCCCAGCATCCAAATTTCTGCCCCAATTGGGGCAGGCTTTGGGCTGCCCCAAGCACCTCGTCGAGTCGCCCTGCCACGTTCTGCAGACTGGTGCATTAGAAAAACAAAAACAAAACAAAATCCAGCAGTGCAGCTTGACCAAGTATTTAAAAGATAAACAGAAGTAGCCCAGTCCACAGAAGGTGAAAGGTTTAGATGAGACCAGAAACTGACAAAAAACAAATATATGCCCCGATTGAGGCCGGTTTGAGCTGATCCAAAACCTAAACACCTTGTCAAGAAGTCTGCCACATTCTGCAGTAGTTAGTAGCTGTGTTATTCAACTGTCCTGAGTAAGCGTCGCCGTTTTGGTCTAGGCTTGAGCTCAAGCTAGCCAAGGTAGCGGAAGGAGCGGCAGCGGTTTAAAAAGATAGGTAGTAGCAGTTCCTCAAACATTACTGAGTTACACAATTGACTGCAGGAAATAAATAGCATAATAAGGAAATAGCATCTTATGTTTTTTACTTATTATCACTCGAAACACACAACACCGCATCCGAAACCCCGCAAAAGAGGGAGGAGACACAAATACTTTACTACCCTGACAAATACCAAGATACCTTTGATAAATACTACTGCGAAATCGGCCAAATAACACTACGACGAACCGTGACTACGCGACTACGACCTAGGGCTTTGACTACGACGATGTCGACCGACCACGCCGCGCGCCGGCACTACAAAACAACAAAAAAACGAAAAACTTTATGTAAGTACTATTACAGAAGACATAAACCTCTAATAAGGACCTCTAGGAAATTAGGTACGGAGGGCTCTGGCGTTAGCCCGCACTGGATGGGAGGGAGTGGTTGCGCCTCGGATCCCCCTGAGATCTCGAAAACTGAGATGCTTAGAAAAATGCTCATTTGGGACTGCGTGGGGCTAGGGTGATCTAAACTTTGGCCAACTTTCATTGACCTAGGTCAATATTTTCGAGGTCAAACCAGCCTAGGCGGATCCAGGATTGCGGGGGAGGAACCTTCCCGGGAGGGCGCCATCCGGGCTAGGAGGGCGTCACTTTTGACCAGCAAAACCTATCAGGTGGGCGTCAAATTCTATCGGTGGGCACCGATTTTCGCATCCGGGGGTGGGGATGGGAAGCGACATTTCAGAGGGGCGCCATCGACCTTTCAGAGGGGTGCCGTGTCCATTTCAGTGGGCGATCAGGGGCACGTGCCCCCTTCCCCCTGGATCCGCCTATGCAAACCATGTCATAAGGTCAAATCTTGTCAGTGCTGGAGACCCATATATGCGCGTCGGAAAAGGGGACCATGGGAGCACGGAACGCTCATTTTTACAGATAATGTCTAAATTTTACTCAGATCGGGAACAAATTGGAAAACCATTTTTTCCGATGGTGTAGCTTGTGTACGGATTTATGAGAATTGTCATCATTATCATCACTTATCATAATTAGGTATTGGAAAAATGTCAGAAAATAATAAAGGCCCCTGCGGCCCAGGATGCTTCCTATGTTGATATAATGATAATAATAATAATATAGTACCTAATTACTGGGCCCTGCATGTCCCGAAAAATGTTTCCTAAAAATTTTGGGGTCAGCGCCATCCACGGTCTTTGACCTATGACGTCAAACAATAATATCTTCCAGGCTTATTCCTATTGTATACCTATTCCTTTATTATCATTCCTTACATGCTAAATAAGTTGTCCTCCCCGCCCTCTCCCCGAATACTCCCCTCCCTCTACCCTGTGTACCCCCCATCAGGAAACGTGCACCATTGAGCGTTGCAAACTGACACGTGCTCCGCCCGTTTGGTCGTGCTCCATCCTGTCGTGCTCCCTCCGCCGCTGCGTGGCACGCACTCCGTTGTGCCCCTGGCCCCGTCACCGTCGCGGCTTTGGTGCGTCGCTCCGCTGTCACTATCGCGCTGCAGTTGGGGCGTGGAGGTGGAATGCAAGCGCACTTAACCCTCGCCCCACCGGGAGGGGGCCATCGATGGCCCCCTAAGGTTTTTCCGGCATAGCAGAAAAACGACGGGGCGCAGCACCACAGTTGAGAGCTCTACCTCTCACTGCATCATTTTCCCATCATCCCTGAAATTTTTTACCCCGGGTCACCCAAGGTCAGGTCACCAGACGAGGTCAACCAAGGTCACCTCACTTCACCTTTAGAGCTCTGTAAGAGCTACATTTCAAAATCGATCGATTTGAAACTTCCTACACTTCATGACCCCTCCAGGGTCTACAAGGTGTATATCCGGGATTTTTTCGATTTCGTGCCCTGAGGTCAGGTCACGAGGCGACCTCTCCCATTGGAAAAGCATGGGGAAAAGCTATTTCATGATATAAAAGCCACAAAAATGATTGCAAATACTCAGACTGCTCAGAACAACGTTTTTGGACACCCTTTCACGGATCCCAGGGGTCATATTTGCCCTTTGACTTTTCCAAGGTCATGCAAGGTCACCAGAGGTCAAAAACAGTATTTTGACAATAACTTTTGATCTAATTGAGCTAGAGCGATGAAACAAACACCATCGTGTTTGTCTTGTCACCGGCTTTCATTTGATATACGGCAAGGTCACTTTTTGACCTTTCGTGACCTCAGGTCATATTAGGTCACGAGGTGACCTCTGGCGGTCAAACCACTGGCGGGAGGTCTTTACGTTCCACATAGCGGAAAAAGTACTGGCAATTTGCTATCAAATGTACTTTACCAGGCCTCAATAGCTCTAATGACATAAGAGTTATGCCCAGTTGGCTTAATCATTGCATATTTGAGTGAAAATAGCCGATCTTGACCTAATTTGACCTCTGGAGGTCAAACCATTGACCTGAGCACTAAAACATGCGAAGTAATTTCTTACTGAATTCACGCGAGCTTTCTATTGCACTTTGCAGATTTGTGCTAACGCCCATATTTTCGGAGTTAGAGGGGGGGCCATCGATGGCCCCCCCGGTGGGGCGAAGGTGGCGCCGGACCCCCGGTGGGGCGCGGGTTAATCCTCACCTCACCGGGAGCCATCGATGGCCACCTAAGGTTTTTTTCGGGATAGCAGAAATACGACGAGGCGCAGCACCGCAATGGAGGGCTCTATCTCTTACCACATCATTTTCACACCATCCCTGAAATTTTTTCCCCGGTCACACAAGGTCAGATCACCAAACGAGGTCAACCAAGGTCACCTCACTTCAACTTTTGAGCTCTAACATAGCTACATTTATAAGCCAATCGATTTGAAACTTCTTAGACTTCATGGACCCTCGAGGACTACACAATGTATATCCGAGATTTTTCGATTCGTGACCTGAGGTCAGGTCACGAGGTGACCCTCTCCGTTTGAAAAAACGAGGGGAAAAGCTGTGTTATGATCTTAAAGTCACAAAAATAATTGAAAATCTTCAGATTGCTCAGACAAACATTCTTAGACACCCTTTTACGGATTCCAGGGCGATATTTTCCCTTTGACCTATCTGAGGTCATCACAGGTCAACAGGGGTAAAAAGCAGTACCTATTTTGACTATAAGGTTTGACCTAATTAAGCTGGAGCACTGAAATAAATTTCATTGTGTATGCCTCGTCACTGGTTTTAAATATACGGCAAGGACACTTTCTGACTTTTTGTGACCTCAGGTCGTATTAGGTGGTGAGGTGACCTCTGGAGGTCAAACCACTGGCGGGAGGTCATTATCAACCACATAGCGTAAAAAGGTATGTCATTTTCCTGTCAAATGTTCTTTACCAGATTGCAATAGCTCTAACGGCATGAGAGCTATGTCAATGGTGGAAATAGCCTATCGTGACCTAACTTAACTTCTGGAGGTGAAAACATTTACCCGAGCGCTTAAAAATGCGAAGTAATTTCTTATTCACACGAGCTTTTTAACCCGCGCCCCACCGGGGGTCCGGCGCCACCTTCGCCCCACCGGGGGGGCCATCGATGGCCCCCCTCTAACTCCGAAAATATGGGCGTTAGCGCAAATCTGCAAAGTGCAATAGAAAGCTCGCGTGAATTCAGTAAGAAATTACTTCGCATGTTTTAGTGCTCAGGTCAATGGTTTGACCTCCAGAGGTCAAATTAGGTCAAGATCAGCTATTTTCACTCAAATATGCAATGATTAAGCAAACTGGGCATAACTCTTATGTCATTAGAGCTATTGAGGCCTGGTAAAGTACATTTGATAGCAAATTGCCAGTACTTTATCCGCCATGTGGAACGTAAAGACCTCCCGCCAGTGGTTTGACCGCCAGAGGTCACCTCGTGACCTAATATGACCTGAGGTCACGAAAGGTCACAAAGTGACCTTGCCGTATATCAAATGAAAGCCAGTGACAAGACAAACACGATGGTGTTTGTTTCACCGCTCTAGCTCAATTAGGTCAAAAGTTATTGTCAAAATACTGTTTTTGACCTCTGGTGACCTTGGATGACCTTGGAAAAGTCAAAGGGCAAATATGACCCCTGGGATCCGTGAAAGGGTGTCCAAAAAACGCTGTTCTGAGCAGTCTGAGTATTTGCAATCATTTTTGTGGCTTTTATATCATGAAATAGCTTTTCCCCATGCTTTTCCAATGGGAGAGGTCGCCTCGTGACCTGACCTCAGGGCACGAAATCGAAAAATCCCGGATATACACCTTGTAGACCCTGGAGGGGTCATGAAGTGTAAGGAAGTTTCAAATCGATCGACTTTGAAATGTAGCTCTTACAGAGCTCTAAAGATGAAGTGAGGTGACCTTGGTTGACCTCGTCTGGTGACCTGACCTTGGGTGACCCGGGGTAAAAAATTTCAGGGATGATGGGAAAATGATGCAGTGAGAGGTAGAGCTCTCAACCGCGGTGCTGCGCCACGTCGTTTTTCTGCTATCCCGGAAAAACCTTAGGGGGGCCATCGATGGCCCCCCCGGTGGGGCGAGGGTTAATGCACTCTGTAGGTTTGTGCTAAGCCCCATATTCTCGTATTTAGAGAGGGTCCCCGATACCCCCAGTGGGGCGAAGGTGGAACCGGACCCCTGGTGGGGGCGGGTTAACCCTCGCCCCGGTAGCAGTGTGTAAACACCCCTCGGATTTTTCGGGTGGCATGAAAAAACGGCGGCGCGAAGCGCCACCGTCCTTGGCACACCTTCTCCTTGATCAATTCCACAACTGTCCCCAAAATTTTAAGGCTGGGTTCTCTCAGATCAGGTCACCAGTAAAGGTCAAGTGACTTCACCTCCAAAAATGTTTAAGGCGGCATAAGTAAGAAATGGGTTAATCTATCGGATCGAAACTTATACCACATAATGACCCCACCGAGTGCTATAAAATGTGTTCCAGAATCTTTTCATACCGATGACCTAGGGTCAGGTACAGATTATGACATCTCCGTTTGAAATACATGGGGAAAACCGAAATTGGGCTGTATTTGTGTAGATACAGCTGATCATACCTTCGTATTCTCCAAATCGTAGTATATTGGGCCCCTTTCCAATTTCATGTTGCAATTTTTGACCTGTGACATCTGAGAGGTCATCTGGGGCTACTTAAGGAGTTTATACTTGGGTCAATAACTTTGCACGAAATGATGATACAGCTTTTATTTTGATACCATTACGTTTGGACTGCTATTGCGAGTCGATCAGGGGCGTAGCCAGGATTTCGCTCAGGGAGGGGCGGCGCCCCGAAAAGGGTCCCTGCGACAGTGCCAAAAGGATTTTTTACAGAATAGAGTGCTGAAGAGGGCTTAAGAGGGACCTGTCTGGTATAAAATGCCAAATTTGGCGACAGAGCATAGTGCGGGCGAGCCGCGGTTCGCGCGGCTCGTGTCCTCCGGGGGCAGGGAGGGTCCCTTCGGGCCCTCAGGGAGGGACGGCTGTCCCTGCCACCCCCCCTTGGCTACGCCCCTGGAGTCGATTAATATGCATATTGACTATGTTATGTCTGAAAGTGACCTTGACCTGACCTGAGATCAGGCAATTTTTGTGGTTTGACCTAGCATAGTCATATTATACACCATTCGATTTGCCGTGACGAGAGGAAGCGAATGGGGCCTAAAAATGATTCAAACTTCTGCCAGACGCTAGAGCCCAAAAACGCTACCCTAGCACGCAACCTTTTTTTACCTTTCATGACCTCAATATTGACCTGAGGCAAAAAGTGAGTAACGTAGTTTCTTCATGAATTTGTATGAGCTATTCACCAGCTTTTGCGTTTTTTCGCTATCCCGCATAGTAGCCGAGTTCGAGGGGAGGGGGTGTTTAACCCCCACGAGGGTGAAAGTGGCTCGGAGGCCCACCGAGGCGCGGATCATCCTTGATTAATTCTGCAACTTTCTCAAAATTTTAAAGTTTGGTCATCTCAGGTCAGGTTACCAGTGTAGGTCAAGGGCCTCACCTCCAAAAATTTTAAGGTGACATAAGAAAGAAAATGATGAATTTATCGAATTTAACAGGCGCCCCATCGGGGGTTCGGCGCCACCTTCGCCCCACTGGGAGCATCGATGGCCCCCCTCTAACTCCAAAAATATGGGGGTTCGCGCAAGTCCGCAAAGTGCATTAGAAAGCTCGCGTGAATTCCGTAAGAAATTAATTCATATGTTTATAGGGAATGTGGCACCTTCACAACGTAATTTTAACTGAGATAGCCAAGTTGTAAAGCAGGTCGGAAAACCCGGTACTCCATATTTCATTTGTCTTGGAACTCGATATTTCCGTAGAAAAAAGCTAAGACCTACCTGACACCAGCCCCCTCAGCCCCCGTCGCCGGCGGATTTGCTGTGAGCTACTGGTGTGACGACATATGCTGACGTCACGATGAGCATCAGCCAATCGAAGCCCTTGAAGCGTTTCACGTAAGGTAGTGGTTGACAGATCGTGACATCATCTACAGTCTGATATTTATTTCTTTTTCTAGAGGAGTATTTTTAAAAACAAATATTGAGCTTATTGTAAATTTTCAGAGAAATCATGAGTGGTTCCATTATTTTTGACTAAAAATACGCCTAATTACACTAAATTCCAGGATTGGACCAAGGTGCCACATTCCCTTAAGCACTCAGGTCAGTGGCTTGACCTCCAAAGGTCAAGTTAGGTAACGATGGCCTATTTTCACTCAAATATGTAATGAATAAAAAACGGGCCTAACTCTTATTTCATTAGAGCTATTGAGATCTGGTAAGTACATTTTATGGAAAAATGTGAGACCTTTTTCCGCTATGTGGAACGTTATAACCTCCCCACCAGTGGTTGGACCTCCAGAGGTCACATCGTGACCTAATATGACCTGAGGTCACAAAAGGTCAGAAAGTGACCTTCCCATATATCAAATGAAAGCCAGTAACGAGACATTAACGACGATGGTTGATTCAGCGCTCTAGTTTAATCAGGTCAAAGGTTATTGTCAAAGCACTGTTTTTGACCCTGGTGACCTTGGATGACCTCGGAGAGGTCAAAGGGAAAATAGTGCCCCTGAGATCCGTGAAAATATAAAAAATATAGCTCTTATAGAGCTCAAAAGTTGAAGTGAGGTGACCTTGGTTGACTTCGCCGGGTGACCTGACCTTAGCTGACCCGGGGTAAACAATTTCGGGGATGGCGGAAGAAATTATGGGGTGAGAGATAGAGCCCTCAAGCAAGGTGCTCCGTCTCGTCGTTTTTCTGCTATCTTGAAAAAACCTTAGAGGGGCCATCGATGGCCCCGGTGGGGCGAGGGTTAAACTTAAGCCACAAATGAGCCTAAAGAGTACTTTAACATATATTTTGGGAATTTTTTCATATCGATGAATAAAAAATGGCCTTAGGTCAGGTACAGATTATGACCCCTCCATTGGTAATGCATGGGGAAAACAGAAATAGGGCTGTATTGACAACGTTTCACTGACCTAGGTGAATATATTTAGGGTTAAACAAGGTCGTAAATGTCGAATCTCGGCCGTGCTGGAGACCTATTTGGAAATGCCGTGATTATTCAGACAAAAATCTGGGAATACACAAAAAACGGACAAAAGCCATAGATGGAATGTCCCACACAAGTTCTTTGAAATTTTAAGGTCGAGGTCATTGAAGGTCCAAGACCTATGACGTAACAATCTGACATATTTCCAATGATGTGCAATATAATTGACAGAATAACAGCCTTTGGGTGGGAAATGAGGGTTTAACTTTGAAAAAAGACCTTTAACTTTGTCCTGTGACCTTGACCTCGAGTAGCTGTCATAAAGCCCTAGCATAATGTAGGTCATACTGAAGAATGCTATCTGACTGGAATACTGGGGTCAATTACCTTGACCTGTGGCCTTTGACCTTAACCTTGACCTTCATGTGGTTTGACCTTGACATATAAACTGCTTATATGGCGTTATGACGTCACCACCTGCTCTACAGTACAGGCGAGCTGTTGCGACCGCACGATTGCGACAGTCTCAGAATATGTGTCTGACTTTGAAACCCTACAAGTAAAAAAATTATCGGCTGATTTTCAAAATTCATTCACCAACCGACGAGCTCATGAATTCTCCCAAATCTGTCTAGGTCGCGTTTTCTGGAGGCGAGCGGTTCTCCGGTCACCTTGGAAAAATAGGTGGGGGACTTAAGGATCACCTCATCCTCCACTAAGCGTATTAACCCTCGCCCAGGTGGGGGTGTTTGACCACCTCCCTCTTGGAGATTTTCCGACGGCACGAAAAAACGGCGGTGCAAAACACCACCGTACTTGGAACACCTTATCCTTGATCAATTCCCGAAACTTTTATATAAAAGTTTAACCCTCGCCCCACCGGGGGGGCCATCGATGGCCCCCCTAAGGTTTTTCCGGGATAGCAGAAAAACGACGAGGCGCAGCACCGCGGTTGAGGGCTCTACCTCTCACTGCATCATTTTCCCATCATCCCTAAAATTTTTTTCCCCGGGTCACCCAAGGTCAGGTCACCAGACGAGGTCAACCAAGGTCACCTCACTTCACCTTTAGAGCTCTGTAAGAGCTACATTTCAAAAGTCGATCGATTTGAAACTTCCTACACTTCATGACCCCTCCAGGGTCTACAAGGTGTATATCCGGGATTTTTCGATTTCGTGCCCTGAGGTCAGGTCACGAGGTGACCTCTCCCATTGGAAAAGCATGGGGAAAAGCTATTTCATGATATAAAAGCCGCAAAAATGATTGCAAATACTCAGACTGCTCAGAACAACGTTTTTGGACACCCTTTCACGGATCCCAGGGGTCATATTTGCCCTTTGACTTTTCCAAGGTCATCCAAGGTCACCAGAGGTCAAAAACAGTATTTTGACAATAACTTTTGACCTAATTGAGCTAGAGCGGTGAAACGAACACCATCGTGTTTGTCTTGTCACTGGCTTTCATTTGATATATGGCAAGGTCACTTTTTGACCTTTCGTGACCTCAGGTCATGTTGGGTCACGAGGTGACCTCTGGCGGTCAAACCACTGGCGGGAGGTCTTTACGTTCCACATAGCGGAAAAAGTGCTGGCAATTTGCTATCAAATGTACTTTACCAGGCCTCAATAGCTCTAATGACATAAGAGTTATGCCCAGTTTGCTTAATCATTGCATATTTGAGTGAAAATAGCCGATCTTGACCTAATTTGACCTCTGGAGGTCAAACCATTGACCTGAGCACTAAAACATGCGAAGGAATTTCTTACTGAATTCACGCGATCTTTCTATTGCACTTTGCAGATTTGCGCTAACGCCCATATTTTCGGAGTTAGAGGGGGGCCATCGATGGCCCCCGGTGGGGCGAAGGTGGCGCCGGACCCCCGGTGGGGCACGGGTTAAGGTTGGTTCATCTACGATAAGGTCACCAGTGCAGGTCAAGTGACCTCACCTAAAAAATGATTAAGGTGGCATAAGTAAGCAATGGGAGGATCTATCGGATTGAAACTTACACCACACAATGACCCCACCGAGTGCTACAAAATGTGTTCCAGAATTTTTCATATCGATGACCTACGGTCAGGTACAGATTATGACATCTCCATTTGAAATACATGGGGAAAGCCGTAATTGGGCTGTATTTGTGTAGATACATCGGACCACACCTTCGTATTCTCCAAATCTTAGTATCCTGGACGCCTTTCCAGGTTCATGTAACAATTTTGACCTGTGACATCTGAGAGGTCATCTGGAGCTACTTAAGGAGTTTTCAGGCTTAGGTCAATAGCTTTGCATGAAATGATGATACAGCTTTTATTTTGATATCACTGCGTTTGGATGGCTACTGCGAGTCGATAAATATGCATATTGACTATGCTAGGTTAAAAGCGACCTTGACCTGACCTGAGGTCAGGCCATTTTTTACCTAGTATGGTCATATTATATATCATTTGATTTGCCGTGACGAGAGGAAGCTAATGGTGCCTATTTTAACTCAACTCTGTCGGACGCTAGAGCCCAAAAACTCAACTAAAAATCCTACTTTCTTTGACCTGTCATGACCTCAATATTGACCTGAGCCAAGCAGTAACCTATATAATTCATCTATGAATTTTTATGAGCTATCCACCAGCGTTTGTTTTTTTCGCTATCCCGCATAGGGGCCGAGTTCGATGCGTGGGGGGTGTTCAAACACCCCCTACCAGGGCTATGGTGGCTAGGAGGCCCATCGGGGCGCGGGTTAAAAAAATTCCACGTCAACCAATGATTTGTGCACCCCATCCTACGCCAGCAATCGTCCGAAAAAGTCAAACCAGCATTGCTGATACGTGTTTTTTTTTAGTGTTTTAGCCAAAGGGAGAAAGAAAATAGAAAATGGAGATATGGTTTCCTAAGAGTGCATGAGAATGAGCTTAGGATTTTGGATGGTGTGCATTTTCAAAGTTGAAGAAGTCTGATTTTGTGCCTAATCACACATTTTTCTGTATGATTCTGCATGCCATTGCTAGGATTAACCCGCGCCCCACCGGGGGTCCGGCGCCACCTTCGCCCCACCGGGGGCCATCGATGGTCCCCCCCCTCTAACTCCGAAAATATGGGCGTTAGCGCAAATCTGCAAAGTGCAATAGAAAGCTCGCGTGAATTCAGTAAGAAATTACTTCGCATGTTTTAGTGCTCAGGTCAATGGTTTGACCTCCAGAGGTCAAATTAGGTCAAGATCGGCTATTTTCACCCAAATATGCAATGATTAAGCAAACTGGGCATAACTCTTATGTCATTAGAGCTATTAAGGCCTGGTAAAGTAAATTTGATAGCAAATTGCCAGTACTTTTTCCGCTATGTGGAACGTAAAGACCTCCCGCCAGTGGTTTGACCGCCAGAGGTCACCTCGTGACCTAATATGACCTGAGGTCACGAAAGGTCAAAAAGTGACCTTGCCGCATATCAAATGAAAGCCAGTGACAAGACAAACACGATGGTGTTTGTTTCACCGCTCTAGCTCAATTAGGTCAAAAGTTATTGTCAAAATACTGTTTTTGACCTCCGGTGACCTTGGATGACCTTGGAAAAGTCAAAGGGCAAATATGACCCCTGGGATCCGTAAAAGGGTGTCCAAAAACGTTGTTCTGAGCAGTCTGAGTATTTGCAATCATTTTTGTGGCTTTTATATCATGAAATAGCTTTTCCCCATGCTTTTCCAATGGGAGAGGTCGCCTCGTGACCTGACCTCAGGGCACGAAATCGAAAAATCCCAGATATACACCTTGTAGACCCTGGAGGGGTCATGAAGTGTAGGAAGTTTCAAATCGATCGACTTTGAAATGTAGCTCTTACAGAGCTCTAAATGGGAAGTGAGGTGACCTTGGTTGACCTCGTCTGGTGACCTGACCTTGGGTGACCCGGGGTAAAAAATTTCAGGGATGATGGGAAAATGATGCAGTGAGAGGTAGAGTCCTCAACCGCGGTGCTGCGCCTCGTCGTTTTTCTGCTATCCCGGAAAAACCTTAGGGGGGGCCATCGATGGCCCCCGGTGGGGCGAGGGTTAAACGGTAAAAAAAACAATCAAATGTGTGTGCTTTTTAAACTATATTTTGCATAACTTGTGTTGCTAACAACTGATGCAGGCATGGGTCTAGTGTGGATATGAGAATAATGAATTATCTGTTATTACCAAATAGCAATATGAAATCCTTCAAAATTAGATGTGAAAATTTCTAAAATGTCAGTCATGTGATTACTTATGTTAAGAAAATAGTGTTGAGTCGACTCAACTCTTGACTCACAGCATGGAGGCTGACTCCGATTCTGACTCGACTCAACTGGTTGTCCAGTTGAGTCGACTCTGATTCAACCCAAACATGAAGTTGAGTCGACTCAACTCTGACTCGAGCAAAATTTGAGTCGACTCTGAATCGACTCCGACTTTGAGTCGCGACTCAAAAAGTCTGCAAACCACACTCTCCGTTCGTCAGAAAAAGTCCGAAAATACCAGACCCCTCCCCTTTCAGTTGCTGACGTCATATGTGAACAGCCCTTCAGCAACGTGAGAAATAGAATGTTGACGGGCCACATGAGTTCTTACACTACATACATACACTGAACATATAGCTCACCTAGCCCGAAGCAAGCTGCCTGCCAATCGCTCTCACTTAACATGCATGAGCCTCCAAACACCGATTCTCTCCGAAATACTTCGCGCGAACTGAAAATATTGCTGTGTCTCGCTGTGAGCGTGTAGGACGTGTGAAGAGACCGCCGGGTGCGTGAATTCAGGGGGCGGGGAGCGAAGCTGAGCGATCGAGCAGGCGAGCCGGGACCAGGGCGGCTGTGGAGCCGGCAGTAGCGGTCAGTCTTCCCGACGTTGGCCTCCGGAGAGGGTCTCCTGACCGCCCACCGCCGACAGTGGTGGTGAAGGTGACGTCGGCAGTGCTGCAGGTGTAGCTGACCAGCTGAGGGCGGAGGACTGCCGCTGCAGGTCAGGGACGGTGCGAGAGCGCAGGAATGTGTCAGGGGAAGGCGAAGCTGACCCAGACTGCCGTTACGCGATCCCCTGTCCAGTGTTAATGATAACAAGTTCAGTATCGTTGCGTAATTCGTAAACAGCTTAGGTATGTTTATTTTGAGGCTGCAACGCGATACGCTCACTCGGCGGATATATAGAGACACAGTATACGATTTTTCGCTAATGACCTAATTTGAGACCCTGTGATCTGTATAATCCGTTAATAACTATAAACTAGAGTTGGAAAATCTCGGCACGTCATACGTGACCTTGCAAATCTAGCATCGCTGGTCGGCGAAGGCGCCAGATCTGCCTGCAAAAGATTCGGCCAAATGTTGCGTCACCACACTCTCAAGGCAGTGATTAGACGGCCGCCGTCAGCAGGCATCTACTTCGGGACTGAGCATTACAACCGAGCGTAATTAGCACTCATTTGCTTTCAGGACACACCAAATTATAAAAGCTGACCAGAAAAGTGAGCATATATGCTAATAAGAAAATAAAAGGCAGACTTAACACTGCGCAACATAGGCACATACCTCTGATTATATTCTAGAGTTAACTGTATTATAGTTGCACTCTTACCAGGCTCGCATGTGGTTCGAATTATGCACTTCAACATGAGCGTCGTCGCCGGTAAAGAAGTGAGCGAGACAGTGAGTCTTCAACTTACTGCTGACAATACGCTTTCCCCTCTAGAACAAAAAAAAAACAAAATCATCGGATTGGGCTTATCGTTGCCTTCCGTAATGACTTTGGCTGAAAATCTAAGAAATTGTATTTTAAAGATGCGGGGACAGGCCCTTGCCTCCTCTACTCCTATACTCTTGGACTCAAGTTTCTGAGTTGCACGCCAGTAGTCAATATTTGATGGGCTTCTGCCGGTCAAAATTATAGGCGGTTCACATTGGTGATGTTGAGCGGGATCACCTAGTATCTAACTACCTAAATCTCCGACAGATGTCTCTGTACCCTGCATGAATTTCTGTGAACGAGACCGCCAGCTAGATTGCAAATGCCTTATCATGATTGGCAGTGTCCTTTTTTACGAATCTTTGATCTAATAAATTTCACCGCGCTCTGAGCGGAGTTTAGCCGAAGCCCACAACGTTTTTTGGATGTTTCAGAGACCTCGTTATAATCAAAGTTGGATAAACTCTTTGCGCTTTGCTGCTTGTATATATCTTGTTTTTGGCAGAATATTCTAAACTTTAAAGGAAGTCTTTCCATAAATTGGCAAAATACTTTCATGTAATTCTGGATATTGGAGCTTGAGGATCATGAACCATTTTTTGCCGATAATGCAAGGTGTTTAAACACGGATAGTTTCCAGTTGTATTAGTACCACCAATGTCAAACCCATCATGATGGTGGTTAAACTTAATCTCTCATTGATGAAATCAAGCTAGGTGGCGTGCGCATTTTTCTGACTAAGGTGCATTTGTTTTTAGTTCATTGCTAACCCATATAGATGCGAAAGTTAAATCCTCCTCGCAACCTTCCAACCAAACAGCAAGCAACTGATCATCTCGAATCACGGTTCAAAATGGGGAGCAGCACATCCGTTTTAATGAGTCGTTGGAACAAGAAATATCATCCATAAAACAGCAGCCGCAGCAAAGTTATTCCCACAGGCTTCACTGCACTGATTATTTATCTCTACCAGCATCTAGTAATGTCCCTTGTCTTTGCTAACCGGCGATACAGTCTCTTGTCTTGCGCGACGTCCTTTTCCTCCAATCAATGTCGAGTCAATTCAACGTGAGTCGGGCGGAAAAATCTTCCTTTGAAAGACGTTTTTGCGTTTCCTGTCAGCGCTCGTTTGCAGCACAATGGGAGTTTCATTCAAACTCATCGACAACACGAATTGTTTAATTGGATGGGGGAAGACTACGGTCAGCAGAATAGGTTAGCCGCATTACACTTTCTATATAAATTTGGTAGCATATTTATGTCATTTTCACGTAATCGGTTTTATATTTTTCCGCAAAATTTGAATTGCGGTTTTGGGCCGTCACAAGTGCATGATTACTCACCTAGTGGCTAGATATTTTCTTTGAAGTGTCTCAAGAGGCATCTTCCTAAGATCTACGTTTTTTTATAAATCGCAGATGATTTGGTGACCAAAATCAAAGACTAGCTTAAAAATCTTCAGTTCAAGCTGGTGGCTTTCTTTCTCATGCCGGCAGTGCTATCGCATTTTTGGTTCAGTACAACCGGGATCAAATAGGCTGTGGTATCCACATTCTACAGCTATCACAATGTAGATTCTACTCTGACCTATATATTATTGGTTCATGCATTCTCCCCGTGGTGAGCATCTTTGATAACTTATGGGTATTTGTGAACACATTTCGGGAATGAATTTCCGCCGATAAAATCAATTGACCTTGCGATTCTACGGCATTTGTTGATGGTTGTGTATGTTTTTATGCAGCCGGTGGTCCCTGGTTCCCTCCCCGCTTGTCTTTTGTTCAACAAATGCTTAACCTCACCTTTCATCAGCCTTGAAGGTGTTGGCGGTCAACAGATATATCATAAATAAATGCTTGTTACACCGAACAACACCTACAGAGGGTCTCAACGCCCAACAGCGCTCAAACATGGGGACATATTTTGGGGCAAACAGCTCCAGGAGCTCCGCAGGAACCTAGCATGAATAAAAAGCAACAAGTATACTAGTGCCCGAGATCCACGAGCTGCCTCGTTCTGACTCCAGGGCTGTTCAGCGATTTCGAGCTCCCTTTGCTTCCGCGCCTGTTTCGCGATGGATTTAAAGCCAGGAGCGTGTCACAAGCAGTCACTGCGGCCAGCTCCGGTCCTGACCTCTGACGAGCTTTTGAGGCCGTCGTCGGATACTGCAGTCTACCAGACGTTGGAGTTTTTGCCTAGTGTCACAGCATTCTTTGTGGAAAACACACTACGATGCAAAGTAGATACAGAAACCTTTTTTAATTTGTAAAAAAACGATGGCTATAACTGTGCTGATCACAGTTATAGCTCCCATCTATTATTTCAAGGATGTACAAAGTTTGCCATTTCCATCGATAGAACAATGTTTAGCGTTATCTCCCCGCAACCTATAAGGGTTTTTTGAAAATTTTCTCTGTCTTGGTATCCCTGCTGCCGTGATTTCCTTTGCCCCTCCTGAAAAAGGCAACACAATGACGTGTCGGAAGTACACTACAAAACATTTTTGTTCCAAACCACGAATAAAACAACGTTTTTATATGGGCTTAATGGAAAGAATGGAAACAAATGAGAAGAGCCGCTGTCTCATTTTTTTTATATGAAGTAGTTCGAAGCGGTTCGATTTGACCCCGGATCTGACCCTGACACATCTCCGGCTGCTGCTATCTGCCTGTGCAGCAGCAGAGGTGTTGGCTGTATCTGTAGCTGTCAGCGGCCGTGTGATCGCGCCTACTCCTGCCTCTGAGACGCTGCCGCCACGCCGATACAGTGCCTGCCCGCCCCGCCTCAGATGTACCGCCGGTATCGTCGGCCCGGCGCCTGCAAGCCATCGCCGGCACATACACCCCAGCACAGCGATAACGGCAACCACGGCCAACCTTGATCTCGGCTCGTTAAATGGATGTTGTCAAGGCTGACAGTTGTGCATTTTAAAACACATGCTTCACCAGTTCAATAAGTGGATGATGCTTGGGTGGTCTGAAGCCGACTTAGTTTCCTGCTGCATGTTTACCTCAATGCCAGAATTACCAATTGATGAGTGCGATTGCAAACATATTCGCAGACTTTTGCGCCAAAACAATCCAGGCCGGCGAAGTCGGGCAGCGTTCTGGGCCCCGAACTCATTCCTTTAGCCGCAGGCCAAGTTCGCTCAAGTGACTACCCGTGTCAGTTTGTCACCATTTACGTCTGACACAACTAGTATGGTGTGCTCACCACTCTCAAACACAGTTCCATCTGCTGCATGCATGATGTAACGGCCCCTCGGGGCATGCGGGGGTCGCGACCCCTCCCCTCATGTCCGGTGGTGGGCGCCACTAAATGGTGTCATAGACAAAGGCGCCACGGCCAGCCTGGCCCCGACTGCAGACACCCCCTGTGCAGGACCTTATTGCAGTGGGTCATGGCCCAAACAACCCGCTGTGATAGTAAACGGCTGGAAGCCAGCTGGCTTCCGGGCGGGATGACTGACCTCATAAGAGAGTACTCGCTAATTTTATGAGGAGCTGTCCGAACTTGGGTATGAAGATGATTTGGTGTGAGTGATGCCCGCAAGGTCGCTTCATAAATTGCTTGCCCTTAAATAGTAGTAACGTATTTTTACATTCAGTTGCACGAGTATAGCTACTCTGGTACAAGAGTGAAGCGAGCCCAGGAGCCCGCACTACACAGTCCGGCCTCCTCTATACAGTTTTTATATTCTTATGTAAAGACTGGTTTCCTCGAGAGTAATTCATAAGTTGTCTTTTATTTCGTTTTAATTGCTATTTTCCTTCTTAAAAAATTCGGTTCTTCCGAGACTCAAGAAAGACCATATAAATGCGTAGCGTATAAAACACAATATGATATTTTATTTGGTTGACTTATCCCTATTCCTGTCAGGGGTGCTATTTCTGCCCACTCCTATTTTTCAGCGATATCTCGAAAACAGCTGATGATGGACATTTGAAGCTTTCTACCTTCTACTAAGACTGAGTTTGGTAGACTACCCGATTTTTCGATAATATGCTTACCACGGGCAGAGCTATGGCTCATTATTTAGGTGGGTCTATTCGCAAACAATAATTGATGTAAATTTTCTCCTCTTTTTTTACGGAGGAGGCTCCAGAAACTCGAAATGGGAGAGGTGCTCTAATGTAATTGGATTGTGCACTTGTGCAGTAATTAGACTGATTACGGTACAACCGAGATGAACAAAAGTAATCATACTATACTCGCAACCCTATACTATGTAACAATAAGATGCCACAGACGTGCTCAGCCACTGTTATTATCGAATTCAAAACCTATACGGGATACTGCAGAAACGTAATTACGCGTAAAAGATAAACGCGTAATTGGTGCATAGCTCATACAAATTCATGAAGAAACTACATCGGTCACTTTTGGCTCAGTTCAATTTTAAGTTAATGACAGGTCAAAGAAGGTGACATGTTAGAAAATAGTTTCTGGGCTCTAGTGTTTGATAGAACTGCGTTAGAACACATTTTTAGATACTATTGGCTTCCTCTCGTTACGGCGAGTCGAATGATGTATGATATGACTATGATAGCTAAAAAATGCAAATGACCTGACCTGAGGTCATTTCAATGTCACTATGTGATATACAATGGTCGATATGCATGTTAATCAACTTACAATAACAATCTAAATGTAATGGTATCAAAATAAAAAGCTTTATCGTCATTTCCTGCAAAGTTATTGACCCAAGTCTGAAAACCTGCTTAAGACGCCCCCGTGACTTCTTAGTGATCACGGGTAAAAATTGCAACATGAATCTGGAAAGAGGCCCAGGATACTACGATTTTGGGAATATGAAGGTATCCTCAGCTTTATCTACACAAATGCAGCCCAATTCCTGTTTCCCCATGCATTTCCAATGAAGAGGAAATCTGTATCTGATCCTAGGTCATCGATATAAAAAGTATCGGAATGCATTTTGTAGCGCTCGGTGAGCCTATTATGTGGAATGAATTTCAATAGCATATCTTAACACGCATTCGGGGTCTGAGCCACCTTCGCATTGACGGGGGCGGGTACCCGCCCCCTAAGATCTCGAGAACCACGGTAGGTAGCGAAAAACGGTAAACGGCGTTGGGCTGCCCATCCACTTCTCCATCGAAAACATTTGAACCATTTTTTGTCAGGTCACATTTAAGGTCACGAGAGGTCAAAACATGCCCGTCATAGGGATAACATGTAAAATTCAGTTTTTCGGGCATTACATCTGAACAAGTAAAGATAGAGCAAAACGACTTAAATTATATGAATCCTCTTAGCAAGCCGAATCGAATGATATATAATTTGACCTTGCTAGGTCAAATCAAGGATTTGACCTGACCTGAGGTCAGGTCAGGGTCAAATTATATAAAATGCATATCATTAGAACTGCAAAGCCCAGGCGAGTCTAATGCAGCTAAAATAAATGCTCTATCACCATCCATTACTGAGTTATTCCGTAAAACCATTTTTCCCATGTATTTCCAATGGAGAGGTCATGCCTCGTACCTGACCTAAGGTCATCGATATCAAAAATACCGGAACATATGTTAGAGAACTCGGTGGGGCCATTATGTGATATGAGTTTCAATCGAATAAGTTCACCCTACTCCGACTTATGCTATCTTAAACTTTTTTGAGGTCGGGTCACTTGACCTGTACTGGTGACCTGACCTGAGATGACCTAACCTTAAAATTTTCACAGAAGTTGTAAAAATGATGAGGGAAAAGGTATACCAAGTACGGCGGCGCTACGCGCCGCCGTTTTTCTACTATCTCCGAAAAACCCGAGGGGGTGGGTACCCGCCCCCCGTCAATGCGCGTGTTAACCCTGTTCTTACTTCTGCTATCATCAACTTGTTGTGGGGGCGAGGTCACTTGACCTGTACTGTTGTCCTGACCTGAGATGACATGACCTTAAATTCTGGGAAAATGTTCAGAATTGATCAAGAATAAGGTATACCAAGTACGGCGGCGCAAAGCGCCGCCGTTTTTTCGTGCCGCTAGAAAAACCCGAGGGGGTGGTCAAACAACCCCCACCGGGGCTAGGGTCAGGGGTGTTTAACGCATGTACGAGTCTATTTTATCATACTAAGTGCAATGAATGAGACAAACAATCAAGACCAAATAGAGAAAAGCACATCCATAGAGGGATAAAAGAGTCAAGATCATTCAGAATCCCCCGGGCTTGGCATGGGCAGATAAGGGTTGGGGGGTAAGAAAAGTATCGATTCCCAAGAACACATGAGCCTGACTTTTAAGCATTAGCAATATGCACCTTGCCAAACTATTTTGCTTTCCTGCATCCGACCCTGATTGTTTTTCACATCATACTATTTGCCTCGATGTCAAAGATATCACGCATTGCCCTATTTTTGTTAATATGTGCAAGAACACATAAACTGGTAACATAGATACACTTCACCATATAGTTCTGGTTCTGGAACGGTCATTGAATTTTTGATTTACACATTACTGAAATGTATGACAGTTTTGCGTCAATTATCTATCAATACCAACCAGTTTTTTTAACACACGCATTGATGGGGTGGGTACCCGCCCCCTCAGGCTTTTCGGAGATAATATAAAAGGGTGGCACGTAGCGCAGTCGTACTTTGTATACCTTATTTCTAATTATTTTTACAACTTTTGTCAAAATTTTAAAGCTGTATACCTCGGGTCAGGTCAACAGTGCAGATCAAGTGACCTCACCTAAAAAGTTTAAGATAGCATAAGTAAAAACAGAGTGAGTCTATCTTATTGAAATTCACATCACATAATGGGACCGCAGAGTTTTTAAAAATATTCCAGTATTTTTTATATCGATGACCTAAGATCAGGTACGAGCCATAACCTCTCCATCATAAATACATAGGAAAATGGTTTAAACTGAATAACTTAGTAATGGATGGTGGTAGAGTGTTTATTTTAACGCCCTTAGGTTTGCCTTGACCTTGCAGTTTTAATGATATGGATTCTGGCTTTATTGGAATTTGACCTGACCTTAGGTCAGGTGAAATCCTATATTTGACCTGATTTGACCTAGCAATGTCATATTATTCAATATTTGATTCGGCTTGCTGGAAGGATTCCGATGATCAAGATTGTTTTGCTCTATCTTTGCTAGTTCAGATGTAATGACCGTAAACCTTCATTTATATGCTATCTCTTTTGTAAAATGTCTTGACCTCTAGTGACCTTAAATGCGACCTGACAAAAAAGGTTTAAATGTTTTCTATAGCAATCTAGATTGGATATATAATGCCGTTTACCATTTTTTGCAATCTAGCGCGGTCTTTGGGATCTTAAGGAGGGTGTGGGGGTACCCACCCCCTGTCAAAGCGAAGGTGGCTCAGACCCCCGTCAATGCGCGTGGTAACCCTCGCCCCACAGGGGGCATCGATCGCCCTGAGGTTTTTTCGGTATAGCAAAAAACGATGAGGAGCAGCACCGCAGTTGAGGGCTCTATCTCTCACCCGATCATTTTCCCACCATCCCTGATTCTTTTGACCCGGGTCACACAAGGTCAGGTTACAGGGCGAGGTCAACCAAGGTCACCTCAGTTCAACTTTTGAACTCTACCATAGCTACATTTTTAAGCCGATCGATTTGAAATTTCCTATACTTCATTGCCCCCATTGTCTGCAAAATGTATATCCGGGATTTTTCGATTTCGTGGCCTGAGGTTTGGTCACGAGCTGACATCTCCCATTGAAAAAGTATGGAGAAAAGCTGCCCTATGATATAACATCACAAAAATGATTCAAAATGCTTATATTGCTTATAAAAGCGTTCTTGGCCACTCTATCGCGGGTCTCTGGGGCGATACTTGTATTTGATCTATCTGAGGTCATCACAGGTCACCAGGGGTCAAAAACAGCATGTTGACGATAACTTTTGACCTAATCAAGCTAGAGCGCTGAAATAAACGTAATTTTGTGTGTCCTGTCACTGGCTCTCATTTGATATACAACAAGGTCACTTTCTGATCTTTCAAGGCCTCAGGTCAAATTAGGTCACGAGGTGACCTCTGGAGGACAAACCACTGGTGAGCAGTCATTATGTGTTACATAGCAGCAAAGACCTGTCATTTTACTATCAAATGAACTTTACCAGATTGCAATAGCTCCGATGGCATGCGAGGTATGCCCAGTCGGCTTAAAAATTGCATATTTTAGTAGAAATAGCCTATCGTGACCTAACTTGACCTCTGGTGGTCAAACCATTGACCTGAGCGCTTAAAGATTAGGTAATTTCTTGCAGAATTACGCGAGCTTTCTAATGCACTTTGCATATTTTTCTAACCCCCATATTTTCAGAGTTAGAGGGGGCCACACACGTAAAGCAACACGAACGTACACCATTACACAACTTAAATAACTTTATGCTTACCTAGATCAAAGACAGGCATACGAATGTGCTTGTCTTGATTGAGGCATTCAAAATATATGTAAAAAAACTTTACTAAGTCCAGGAGTGCCCTTGACCTTAGATCAATTTGAAATAATTGTTTTTTCAAAGTCCCTAATCCTGTCGTTTAAATCTATACATCCTACTTGTCATTATGATTTTCTACTCGTCTTTTGTTTTGTTAAATAAATAAAAATATCGAAACTAAAGTAACGACCTGTTTTTAGTGGCAGAATCTTCCTGGAAGAGAGCTACTTGCGT
This sequence comes from Lepas anatifera, assembly GCA_034440635.1. Taxonomy (NCBI): domain Eukaryota; kingdom Metazoa; phylum Arthropoda; class Thecostraca; family Lepadidae; genus Lepas; species Lepas anatifera. The sequence continues at coordinate 1,709,294 of JAOTON010000556.1, read as the reverse complement.
GAGCACACGTTCTTTAGACCAGAAGCTTTCAAGTTCCCCAGCTTAAAAATTACATTATCGTGCTCTAAACCAAGAAATTGTCACATCAAGCATTCTTTTCTATAACCAGGTGATCACGCACGGACCTACCCTCATAAATAACCGATTTTCAATCATGTGCCGGCTGCTCGGCGGGTATTGCAATACCGGAAATTGAGCCGCCATCGGTGCAGCCGCATCCGGTGCCGTCGGAGAAGTCGTCACCGGTGCCGATACCGGTGAGTGACGACAGAGGGCAAACACGCCGCCGTCTCGGCTCCGTCATCGGCGCCCTGTTGTTGCGGCCAGTGCGGCGCCAGCCAGCCACGGGCCGCCGTTTGTGAAAATAATCGGCGCCGCCGGCTCCGTCTGGTCGATCGTTCAGAGCGCCCGCCTCTCCGCCGTCCTCTTCCGTACACAGCAACCGGTGGGGCGACAGGCACGAGCATAGGTCATGGGTGAGCTAAGGCAGGGGTGAGTCAGCCGGCCACACCCGGTCATCCTCTTCGCGTCACCACCGGCTGGGTCTAAAAACGGGCGCCAGCTTTGCCAACGAGCCGGTGCACTTACACCTCACCGGACTCAGCAACACCAATCAAGGAGCCGACTCACAGCGACTGTAGCTACTGATGCCGGTGGCCGGATGGGACAGTGCTCGATGTTCCTGGTGTTGTATTGCCTTCGACAACTGCGTGTGTTGCTGAAGTTTAACATATTCTCACAATAAACTTCATCCAGAGGGGGTTGGCAGGGTTGATCTCCTGGGCTGTTGCATTGTTGCAGCCAGGGCTATGGGGTCGGTTGCTGACTCCGGTACCGACTCTGGCTGATATTTTTGTCTGGCAGATGTTCCGGTTTTCTTTTCTTGATCCAGATACAGTACAGATGTATGGTTTTCTAGAGGTGATTTACAACCGAAGATTGAGCGTTCGCAAATATTTGTTTTGGGAATTGCCTTGTGATGAGATAAAAAAACTAGAGTGAAGCCGGGAGCCACAGTCGGCGTCAGTATTGATGACGACAGTATTCTGGGCAGATTCCCAGTTAAAAGCCTCCTGATCTTGAAATCTGCTGCATTCTAATTCGTGTATATCTTAAGATCTCTTTGAGTCCACAATTAGGCTTGAAAGTAATTATCGAATTATTGTCAACATTATGTTTTGCACTGCGAGAGGACCTGGCGCTCTGGATCGACTTCGCTGTCTTTTTCAAAACCCTCCAGCCTCACTGCCAACGGCCAGTTTATGACAGGAGTACCGGTTGTCATGCAGGGCGTCATCAAACAATGCTTCCTTCCGAGGCAATGGCGACCTGCGCCAAAGTGCACCTTATGTGTGCCCCGGCAACAGGCCACCTCTCAGGCCTGCGCTGTTGGCAGGCACTCCTCAGGTGGCGACCTCGGGGCCATAAAGTGACATTAGCGTCACCTCTCGGTGCTGTCGTGGCCTCCGTGTGTGAGCCGAGTCTCAGTGCGCGTCGTCAGCGCGCTGGAGCCGTCATTTGTCATTAGGTGATCCCGAGCCGGGGCCGGCGACCACGTGCAGTGTTCACGGAGCTGCCGTGAGGACGCAGACCGGGCACAGGCTGGAGATGAGCTCTCCATCCATCAGTCGCATAACAGGCCGGCGCCGGCCCCCGCGCCAATCACGAGAGCCCGCTGCCACCGTGTGAATATCGGCTGAGAGGTGCACTTACTGAAAGTGCTGACACTTTGGGAGGGGCGCTGGCGATGACGCCTGCCCGTCTGGGCTTGCCCAGGTGATGGACAAAACTGGTGCTCCTTACTGACCGTCTAAATAGCGTGGCTCTGATTCCTAATCAGCGATGAGGAAAGGAAATAAACCAGACAGTCCAACCACCCCGTGCTTAAATCTGGTTATCATTGTAGAAGCTGCTGTCTTTAGATGGATGTTCCCTGTTCGGAGTTAGCCTTATGCAATTCTGTGATTTCCACGGTGGACCATGGCCCTATTTCGAATCACGTAGCCATTCTATGGTGACCACGAAGACCGTTGACTTTGAACGTTGGGTGCCGCCCTGAGGCGTCATTGGCACAGTCCTCATTGATTAGGACGGACTGATTTTGGCGTTCAGCACACTTTCGGAGACCTGAAGAGGTATGAGATGAGGAAGACTTACTCGTAAATGTAGAATGCATTAACTTACCGGAGAAGGTATCACCGACGATGCATTTTCAAGAAAAAAACTGTCGATATCTTGAACAGGAGGTCATACAATTTCCCATTATTTCGAGCCGTCTCCCATAAAAGTTTCAAATATTCCCCAGAATATCCGGAGGGAAGGGGTTTTTCAACCATTTCAACCATTGTGGCATTCAAAATAGTTCGAGGAAATTCCTGAAACTCGAAACACATTTGTTGTGCTCTGTCGGCGACAAAGCCAAGAATTTAGTTTTTTTAAGAAAAGAGAATGAATACATGCATGCCCGCGCCGAGTTCTAATTTCGGTGCTTCGAGAAGGTTTGTGAACAGATAAAGAAAACATGTTGGCAAACCCATTCCCATAATTTGTTTCTTATCATAGATCGGTATTGATTTTTAATGGTCAAGAAGGGAGAACGTACAACTAAAAGTAACAAGTAGGGAATGGGCATTGCTTACCTACACCAAATATTTTGATGGAAAATTATTGTTTTCTAGAACTCAAACAAAACATCCGTCTTTGGGTAGAAGATACCCGATATTGATAAGATTTTAAGCAGGGTTACTAATACTTGGCTTTATTTTCCCCGTTTGAAAAAAACTAATTATTGATCTGTCGTCAGTCACATGCGTTAAGTTTTTGTGATGATAGAAAAATGTTTAGCAACCCTATACCTGGTCATTCAACCGATAATTGTTTGATAGTGGAGACAAAATCCAGCATAGGGATGGCTTCCTTTCGGGTGACCCCAGGCACCATTTTGATTTAAAACCTTCTATATAGCTCATCTTACCAAATCTAGCGAGAACATGATTATTCTTTCCTTGGTGCTACTTTTCATTGCACCATGCAGGCCGTCGGCTATCTCCCTCGGGCGGTTCACTATCTTTTGGCGGTTTCTTTGTCCGGAGGGGCGTCTCCTCTATGACGACACGGAGACAAACTGGCGACAAGAGCACGCTGAGAGCTGCGATGATCCGGGACATCTAGCGAGCAGCACCCCCTCAACGCCTACCGTTCACTAGCCTCTCAGCTAAGGCGTCAGAGGTGAACAATCCGCTCTGGAGCTCTCAGTCACAACGAACACGCATGTATATTTGCATCTTGTTGTTTCACGTGTTAGTAATTTTCCGGGGTATGGTTAGGATGTTTAGGTTTGTTGCAGCTACCTGCTTAACTCTGGGAAAACAGACTTACCGCAAACATTGGATGCTTAAAAATCGGACCTGGCAGGACATGTATGCATTTTGTCCGCCGTCAGCGATAAAGAGCCTGCACTGGGCCCGACGTCCATCCACCCTGTATCTGTGGGCATTGCAACATTCTGCAAGTACAGCTGTGTCCAGTACCCGTGTTGCAGGACTGCATGTCAGCGCCGCGCGACACAACGAGCCCACTCTGAACAGCCGGACACAATTGTATGTACGCTCGGCGGGGAAGGAGGCGGCGGGCGCGATACGGGGTCCGCCCCGATCACTCAGCACCAGTGACAAATCACTTTAGATTACTTCAGCTCGAAATACACAGAAAACATTACACTATACCTACGCCTATTCAGGACAACTTGTAATGTTGGAGGACATGATCTGTCATCGAGAAGGTTATGTAAGCCCTAGATACCCGTTTACCCTTATTTTCAGCATATCTCTTCTCATTTTATGAGCATGCTTCCCGGACTTGGGGAAGTTTTGGGAAATATTGTTTGTAAGCATCTACAAGCAAATAAGAATGCATACCTGTATAATTTTATCGTACCGTCACTCAGCGCCCGGCTCATTTCGCGACACAGTTGCTGTGTTTCAATGTACCAATGTATCGCGATTCTTGCCGACAGACTTATCTTCTGGAAGACTACGCTGGGTTCTGGCCCGCGGTACCTGCTGCCGCTTCCCAGCGGTATGAAAGAAGCGCTGTTCCAGTGATCAGAAATGACACGTGCTCTCGCTTCTTTTGCCCTACTGGGTAAGTACCTGCTTAAGAGAACGGCGGCCCGAGCCGAGAAAATCTGAGAATAAATTAGGAAGTCAGATTTAGGTGAACTTCAAAAATGATGTCCTATTCTGAACAAAACCTCTACGTCTTTATTTTGAGACATTTAAAATATATTTATTGCGGTTATGGCACCTTCATGGGGATTTAAACTAATATTTCAGTGGAGCAGATCGTATGAAAGAACCCTTGGTTACGTATTGGATTTTTTCTCGGAACGCATTTCTTACGGAACAACACGCTTCATGGGAGTACATCTGTATGCGCACGGAGGTCCCCTAAAGCCTGCAAGCGCAAGTGCCGCGGCTGTTCTTTATCGCGGTGACGCCGCGCTAGAGCCCATGAGGTCAACATCCGCCCTTAATGCGGGCTGTTTTTTCGCAAACGGCGAGTTCCGGATCAAACAGAATATCAAACTGGGGGAGAGTGGTTGTCAGCATGCTCTATCACATGGCGATTTCACTTCAAATCCCATTACCAAGGCGCCAGATTCAATTTAAGGCTCCCTCAGCTTTATTGATTTCTATGAAGCATATGATTGAAAATAATATAAACTTTTTTCCCAGAGCACTATCTATCAGCATCCCATCTATCCATATCTATCTAGATTTAGTATCTATCTATTTACTACTATAATATCTATACTATACTATATTATATACTCTATACTACACTATGCTATAATATCTGTCTATCTACTATCCATCTATCCCAGTAAGCACTATCTATGGTAGTTTTTGAGTCACTCGAGCATGGCCCAGAGGTGTTCCGGGTAAAATGATTGAGCCCAGCAGCCAAAATAAACGTGTGGAACGTTTCATTTTGAAGGCATTTAGAAAAGAAGTGCCGTCACTTCCAATCATCTTAAATGAAATAATCAAATTGTATTGCAGGCTCTCAGGAACTCAGGAAGGCTGTCCCGAAAGGTGCCCAAATTATTGTGAATTGTCACGCCAACATTCGTTTTGAATGCAGAATTTATCGGACATCAACAATTGAATAAAACACCTTTACCTCTCTGGCTGCTGCTCTGGGTTTCGATCCGTATGTCACTCCGCATCGCCGCACAATTTACTTGCTTCTCATTCGGTGTGCGTTGCAACCGATCGACAGCTAGATCATTGGGACGCGCGGGCGCGCGTGTGTGTGGAGGCACGAGTCGCCCAGGGGGAGGTCGCGGCCAAATCTGTCTGCTGCTCTGGCTGACTGGGTCACCGGCGCACGGTGGTGACTCATCCCATCTGCCATGCATAATCGCAGACCATCAGATAAGACGAGGCAGGGAAACATGCCCGGGCGCTTCAGAAAGCTCTGCAGATGAGGCGAATTCCTTATGAGCGGATGAGGCCATCTGAAGGGGAGGACGAACAATCAAAATTGTTCTTAGCTTGGGCAGTATTTAAGACCAGAATATAATTCCTTTCCTTCTAAGCACCTCGACGGTGCCCGGTAAATAACTGCAAACGTCTTGGCATTGTCCGGGCATGACTGCCTCCTCCATTCGAGTGATTTAGCGTATAAAACACGCCGCTATTGGCCCTTTGTAATGAATACCCTCGGTGCCCCGACACTCGCTTCCTGCGGCGGCCGGGTCGACCTCAGCTCGGTGGTCAACGCTGTCGCCCGTGCCTGCCCCGGTGCGTTTATGTGCCGGCTGGCCTGACACGAGCGCTCGCATTGACCAATGGGTACACGTGCCATGGTGGCGGGATACACCTGCGGGAGGCCCCCGAGCCGGCGGGACGTGAGTCACCGGCACCACTGGACCGCCCAGATCTACACTGCTGATATTCGTGCCCCGTCAGCAACGACCTTCTCAACTTAAACGGCTGTGGCACCGCCCCTCTGAGTGCTTGCTTATGGCCGCCAGCCGGAAAGATCAGAGGGGCGGTATCCACGTTAAAGACAGGGTGGCGGTATCCACGCCGGAGGACTTGCATAATGCGCTGAAACCTGTCCTTGCTCATTGTACCGATGCGAAGAGTAGATTGCTGTAGGATTTGGTTTACTAGTAACCACTTTAAAAGATTATGGTGGTCTGTTGAAAGCATGCAAGCGCAAAGCTCATCACGACTCAACATCACCACGCTCAGGTTGCCTGGTATCATGGATTGTTCGACACCAAATCGTTCGTATGCGCTTCCAAAAGAAGTGCCTTACGTGCTAGGCACCCACTTCTGTTGCGTAAGCAATAAGATCTATATTCCGATGGCTCTCGCCTGGAGCCGGTCCATTTGTAATAAATTACGTCATCACTGAAGGGATGGGGCTTGGTCGGGTCGGTATGCATGCTGGGTGGCTGTCAGTGACGAAGCGGCTTCATGTCTACGTCACCCCTGGACACGACGTCCTCAGAGGTGACCGCGCCGCACCGACGGTGTCGCGCGCTAATCCGTTTAATGCCGACTGCCCGATTAATCAAGGCCGCAATCAGCAGAGCACGGTCTTGTGCTATACGAGGACTGGCTCTGAATACTGATGAAAGCTGCACCAACGATAAACTTGGTAAAATCGGCCCTGCGATTAGATCCAATCAATACCCAATTCCGAATTTGGTGGTCCAGGGGGGTGGGGGGGGGGTGGAATCTTCAGCGCCCAGGCTGCTTTCTGACTCGCCCGTTCGGCGTTGGCCGGCTGGTACTTGCATGCCTTCTAAATCAGCATTAAGCGTGCCCTCAAGTGCAGAGGATAAGTGGCGATGTGGCTAACCTGAGTCAGCTCACTGTCACAGTGGAAGGTGGTGTCCTTAATACTAGAGTCGTGGGCGGATCAGCACCAAGGCACGCTGCAAGTGCTTCGTTGTCCTCTGAACTCAAGAACGAAATATGTCATCAAAATATGATTTTCTTATAAATTTTAACAAGTAATGCTCTCAAAATGTCTTGCAATCGGAAATGGTGGCACTTGGTAGCAAGGGCGATATTCGAGCTTATTTATGTACCTTTTATTTGCTGAATTGGCGGCACGTTCGATCTCCAACTGTGAACACCAAAACTAGCAAACTAAGCACATAAACAGTCCCGATAAATGCATTCCTTACCCCGTCCAGTCGGATTTTGTTTTGAGAAGATCGCTTCTGAAGCCGGACTTAATTTGGAGATAACACCTACAAGGCCATCCATGAACCCAGAATGCTTGATTTATCACACTTTATAAGACAGCAAGTGAAGCCGTTTTTAATTTGTGTTAGCCTGTTCTCAAAATGTGGAAACCCTACAAATGGCAATGATATAAACTCTTTCTGAGCGTTATTTGCTTTTGTCCAAAGCAACCAATTCTGCATTTTCCAAAATGTCGTCACTGTTAAACAATTTCTTAGGTTCCAAAACCTTCTGAATGACACATATCCCTCAGTCTTTATCAATGAGGACAGTGCCAGTGATGTCCTGGCGTAGCATGTATGGTTCAGCTTCACAGACTTCGCGAATACCATGAAATGACCCTGTGACTCCAAATGGGGTCATGACCCACTGGTATTGAGTAGTCAAGCAGTCAAGGAAATCAAAGTTGTAAGCAGTCAAAGTAGTCAAAGTAGTCATAGTTAACAGGTGTTTAGGACTAAATGTTTTCTGACCTTTGCAATAGATAATGCCAGTGAAAATCAAGCAAAATACCCGAGGACACGCAAACGCAGTGACTCTTCTCGAACACATTCTATCGCTCCATATAGTCTGGGCTTATAGCTACGTGCCACCGGAAGTTGGCATGTTTGTATCAGCTGACAATCAGCCGTAAGGCCACTGTTCCGGGAGCCTGGCCGATACGCAGCACGACACATCGGCCTGAGTACTCGGTACTGTTATGTTTCAAACACGACATCGCTGCTGAAGCTCCAGCAGTATCAAAACAGAAATATTTCTGAATATATCTTCATTGTTAGAGTGATAAGGATCTTAGTTTCCCCGGGGTGCTGAGCCCTTTTAGCACCGTGGCCGTTACTCAGCCCGTCTGCAGTCGAGAGCGTGATCCAGGCTGCTAGATGGAGGCACCTCCATCCCCATACTCACGTGCATGACCATAGTGCCGACAGCTCCTGCGCTGTGGACAAAAGGTCAGGGTGACAGGAGCAAGGTGAGGACGGTACCAGTGTCCACTGCTCAACAGACAATGGTCTCTTGTTGTTGTCATGGGCGCCGTCACTGGACTTGTGTGCACGTGCATTGTGCACGCTGCACCTTGCACGTTTGATTTCACCGGCTTTGGCAGCCTCACCCTGAAACAGATACGTGTTCCGCGTGCGAAATATCTATGCCTCCAAACTTGGGCCCTTCAGAATGGAAATAAATATCTTGACGGACAGTGTTCCAGAACAGTATGTCATATCGAAAACAATGCGGATCGAATCTGTATCCGATGCCAGGTTTTCCCGACAAATCCGGTTTATATCCCAAGTTTCCCCGCAAGTCTAGGGGAATCCGTTTGTGCATAATAATTATCAATACAAATGCATTACATATTCAGACAACACAAATAAATCAACAGCACCTCGGAGTCCACATCCATGTCCAAACCTGAAAAAATTTCCCACGTTTTTTAACAATCCAACCAGATTTCTCAGTGCATTGGATGAGATATCTATGGCAAATGGATGGCATTTACTTGAAAGCCAAATTCATAACGCCATACAACGTTCATATTTTCTGATCGGCAAAATGTTTTGTTCAATGTGTTAATGATTTTGATGCTAAGATCGACGCATTGCAATCCAAAGTCAGGCGAAGAAGAACTTCATTCTGTGCGTTCGTTGATTTTAAAGATACCCGTACCCAGCTAGTCAAATACAATTCTATCAAGTCCTCCTTCCAAAATGTGAGCCTTGGCGTTCCACAGGGATCAGTGCTGGGTCCCTTGCTGTTCTTGCTTTACATCAACGATATCCATAGAAGTTCGCCTATTGAGAAGTTTTTACTCTACGCAGATGACACCCTAGTTTTGTTCTCCGCAAATGCCCGTGAAGAACTTCAAAGCAAAATATCCTCCTCTTTTGCAAACATTGAAAACTGGCTAAGCCCAATCGCCTCACAATCAATGCTAGTAAATCCGTGTATCAGTTATTTTCACATTATCCAATTGATCCAGGATTGGATGTTACCGTAAATGGCTCACCACTTAGAAGAACACGTACAGCGAAATATCTAGGGATCTTGTTGACGAAGATCTAAGCTGGTCCTCCCACATCCGTAGTGTTGAAAACACCCTAGCAAAAAATACAGGTCTAATCAACAGAATCAAGCATATTCTTAGGACGGAACACTTGATCCTTTTTTATAATGCCTTTATTCAAAGTAAAATGACTTACGCATTGGAAGTTTGGGGAAGTACCTACCCGTCCAAACTTTCTAAAATAATCGTGCTGCAGAAGAAGATAATAAGAATTATTGATAAGGCACCACATCTAGCTCACTCTCGCCCACTCTTCAAGAAACACAGCATCTTTAAGTTTGATGATTTAATCGAGTATTTACTTAAAAACTACTACTACTACTTAAAAACTATGCATAACTTCCTTACTCAGAAACTTCCAGAACCACCCCGTCGTATGTTTGAACTTTCAGCTAACCAGGATATTCGAGCAACTAGACAAAACAATCACTTTACTATTCCCCCTGCATCTCGAAACTACAGGAGGTTTGCTCTAAACTGGGTGGCACCAAACGCATGGAATACTGTGGTTGCCTCTCGGATAAGGTGCTTGGTTGATATACCTCTTAACCAACAATTCTTCCGAACCCTTCGGTATAAACTATTTATAGATCAGTATTAAACTTAAAGATAATTGGTCCACTGCAGTCCCCCGTTCTGATATTCTTGTCTTAAAATAATGTTTTAGCATCTGCATCTGTTATAGCTATTATTAGCAAACATATTTATCTTGACTAAAATAAAAGGTAAAAATGATTTAACTTCTGTGGTAGAAAACAACTGCTGTCACTAATATTAAAAAATATCCATATTCTCTCAAAATGTTTCTCTTCACAAATTCGAGCAGTTTCAATCCTAAATTAACCTAATTAAAATAAAAGAGAATATGATAAAGAAGAGAACAAAGGTATCAGTTCAAGTAAAGTTTCCAAAATACAGGCTCTCTTTTCTTAAGACACTTTTCATTTGTATGGTCCAGGTTATGGTGCTGACAACTGGCTCTGCTCTTACTGCACCTGACCCTTGCCTCATGCAGGAACTGTGTTTTATCCCAGAATAACGTTGATATCCAGTCGTAGATTCTTCCTTTTTTAACGCTCCTTATATTTTCTTCTCACCATCTCCAGAAATATATTGAATCATTTTGTGTTTATGTTTATATATCTCTGTATCTAATACCGCTGCGAAATATCTATGATGCATTATGCAAGTCTTATATATGCGATCTGTTGTTATTGTTGTACCCAATACATGTTATGGATGGAAAGGCATACCTACCTGCTCCCCTGAGATATGGCGAATGGAATTGAACGAAATGTAAAGATTTGGAGCAGGATTATATGTTAAATGATCAACGGGATCTCTTCATATCCATGGCAGAAGCAGAAAACATTTTCTTTCAAGGCAAGAATGTCTGAAACCTGGTTCTCTGAAATACTATTACCATCTCTTAACATTTAGTCCCTTCGCACTGTATCAATTTTGAGAGCTAGTTTGATTTTGTTTTTTAACAGCTGACTCAAAATATTTTTTAGATATTGTTGATGGTTTAGCGGACAGTTTTATAGGACATCACGCAGGGATGAAGCTACATTTCCATTTCTATCAAAATTGCACATTGCGGGACATTCGTTATCACCATTAATCAAGCCTGTAATCCGGTGTCGTGTCTAGTACTTCTGTCACTAGTGCGTATAGCCCTGCTCATTAAACGATGATGTATTGACGGCTGAATCATATTCGCAGCATGTCCAACCAGAAGGTCAAGGCCAATAACTCTCACACGTCTCCTTCAAAACATCAGCCAGTCATGCTTATAAAATGTGTCATTAAACGGTGTGTGCAATCGTCTCACGAGAGCGTACGTCACCTCCAGGCGATGTGTGTGACGACGCAGATGCCCTACATCTGCTGCGGCTCTGATAAGGCTGCCTTATGCGGAGGAGGCTCCATTCAGCCGGTGGGAGGTGGGCCCGACCCTTCACAAGTGATCGGGGTTACTCCAGCGTGCGGGGCCGGCTCGTGCGTGCCCGCTGGGTCCGTGCTCGGACGCACCCACACGCACACGCGCAGCTCCTATCCGAGGGCGATGGCTATGTAAATTCGGCTGTCTCGATTCTCCATGGCGTTGCCGATATCGGCTCCAAATGGGACGCCCCGGCGTCGGTGGCGGCGAGTTGTGGGCGACCAGGCATCTGGTACTGCTGGCCGCCTCCCGCCGCGGCCGGCTCACAACTGTCAGCAGGCACAAGGTGCTTGCCAGGAGTCTATCTATCTCACGTGCTTGCATAGAGTTTTCAGCGTGTTTGAACAAAAACAACAGTAATACGGAAACGGCGCAGACATGATAAGCAGACTGAGCCGATCGTTTCTAAGTGACGTGACGCACCTTTCCACAGCCTTCACTAGAGATAAGCTCGGCACTGGCTGCGAAAGTGTGACAGAGATTCCACGTGCGCCGACTGTGATCCGTAGACAATAGTTACATACTGAGTGAACAGGTCCCCAGATGTCGCCTGCTGCACGTGCTGCTAAGTGGAATCGGGATTTATTTAAAGCTGTGCTTCTATGACGACTACGGACTAATCCAGCGGGCGACCAGGTCATGCAGGTGGTCAGATCTGCTAGCATCAGCAGTTTTTGTTAGGTGTGAAGGGACGTCGTCTGAGATGCTAGATATCTTATCTGTAACGACATCGTCAGTCATCATACACCTGAGCTGAGTGCTATCACCGGCTGCCTCTGTTAAGCCTTAGGTCAGGGTCGTTGGGGTATTTTGTACGATCATATGGGATGGGTTTCATCGTTCATTAGTAAACGTTGTGCATACTGGATTTGGATTTGCGGGCTGGAACAAATTCCCTCTAAGTGACCAGCTAAAAGAATCTAGCGCAATAGTTTACCTAAAATACAGGGACTTGTATTCCAGAGAAACATGAATGGGCTGCTTTAAAACTCGTACCAGCCCGATTAAGTTGAAAGGCTTTGCAGAATCAACAAATGCTTGCTTACGTGGACTTGTGAGAATTTTCTGAAATTTGACTCCATACTGCTTACGCAGGCTTCTAGCCTCAATTCCCCTCCCCTCCTGATTGTCCCCGGATTAAAGTTTGACCCCCTCTAAATAAAAAATCCTTGCTGCAGCCCCTGACCATCAAAAGACAGTACATCTTGTTCGTGATCGCGGCATTTTCGCTTCTTGAGTGCACCTATCAAGACCATGCCGGCAGCATGGACGTCAAGCAGACCCGCTTCTTCCCGTCACAGAGCTTTTGCACCCAAGTTTACGACATGGGCGGACTCAGCCATGTGCACCGATCATTAAAAAATCGGGCTAAAGTGGAAAAAATGATGGCCTAATTTGACGTTTGAGCCATAACGCGGCTCTTTGGCACCAATGTAGATTTTATGCTGCTTTTCATTGTTTGATAATGCTAGAAAAATGTCAGGATTCCGGGGCTGCACGAGACCCAATCTCGAGATTCAGGATTGGTAGAAATGGCGATATATCGGGATCCCGGTGCTGGGATTGACCTCTGAACAGCCCACTTATGCGCTGCTGAGTTAGCTGCGGAGAGAGACAGTGAGATCCTCTCACGCCGCGAGGCAGAAGCGGTGAGACAGGCGTGAACAGAAGGTGCTGGGTGGGCGCCACACCAGCCAGCCGTGGCCGATCGCAGCCAGGGCGGCTGATGTATCGCCCCCGATCGCTACCTGGCATTTGCTTCGCTGAGGCTCAAGCCCTCTTCTCGGTGAAAGGAATCGGAGTGTGTTTAATGCTACTTGGTCTTGGGGCCCACTTATCCCTGCTTCTGCATCTGAGTTTGAATAGGAATCACTTTGCGTCTGTTCTTTACGTTAGTTTATTGTGTTTCTTTGCTTGAAATTCAGATGATCCGGTAATCTTCCTTTGAGGCCGATGAGGTGCGTAATATCAAATGTTAATAGGTCTTCATAGATGGAACTGATTTCAATGCACACAATTTTTTCATTTCAATATTTAAAGAAAACATGGCGCTCATGGTGCTTCCCAAAATTAGTTTGTAGATTTACTATCCCTGGAGGCGACACTGGACCCTTTCCGAAGTCCTACTATGTGTGCTGTAAAAATAAAGAGGCATTGGTCTGCTGAGATAAAAGGATTAATCCAATCTTGGTTGTTACCGATTTAACACCTATAACATTAAAGAAGCTTCAGGTTGAGTCTTGAAGCCCAAATACCGGTTTATCTGAAAATGAGGGTTGGGTGGTGTGCCCTTTCCCTCTAAAATATAAATTCTAACACTGTGGCGTTGGTTGAAAATATATGGGATGACAAGTGTATGGTGCTATCTCTTCCCCCGCCCCTTTTAAACCTGGATCACCTGCCGCTACTGTTCAGAGTTTTATATAAAAATAAATGAATGCAATTTAAGCTAAACACGTTTTTTCCATTCTGGTCTGAGGCTTGGACAGAAAGAAGGGAATCAATAAGTCTGCAGAACCACCAAAGAAAATGAGGTAGCCTGCTTCACTCTACTGGATGGCATGAACACGGTCGTAACAATTATAAAACGTGACGACCACGAACGTGACTGAATTATTGAAACGTATTCGCTCTGATTCTACCTTTTATGTTCAGTAATAGTGGTCACAAAAGGAACCATATTTTTGACATCTGGTCTCTGACACAAATGTAGTACCCGGTGTCTCCCTCTGCCAAGGTGGTCTGTCACTCCTGTCCATCGGCCTTCCATCCGTTCCCAGTTTTTGCCCTGTCCTCTGTAGCCGTCGGTTCGGGTCTGTGACGTCACTGGTGGGCAGTTGGATTGCGTGCTGGTGACGTCAGCGGCTCCACTCATTCCGGAGCCATACCGGGCGCTATGTCAGCGCCGCGCTAATGAAGGCGAACTGGCAACCCGCACCAATTACTGCGAACCGCAGTGCACCTCACCCATAGGCGGATACAGGATTGCCGATCGGGTGGGGGGACATGGTCAGGGGGGCACCATCCGAACCGGGGTCGCCTTTTTTGGACGGCAAGACATGTCAGGCGAACGCCAGATCCTATCGTTGGGTCGCCGATACTAACATTCTGGGGGAAGAGAGCGAATGGGGGAGTGGGAAGTGAAATATCAGGGTGCGCCACCCATCTTTCAGGGAGCTCCTCGTGTCGAGCGGGGGAGGGGAACAAGTACCCCACTCGTCCCCCTGAATCTGCCTATGACCCCACCAGTGGCCGCAGCCCGTTCAAGTATTTCGGAGCACACTCAGTGTAGCAATCGCGTGGGAAGTATGGTTGATTTCGTTTTTTTGTGTGGGAATTTATCGATAGTAGCAGACAGAAGGGGCCGGCAGGGAGGCACCAATGCAGGAGGCTGGAGCTGCACCGTGCAGGGGAGCAAGCGCGGCAGTGTGGTGACTCGGACCACTCCACCCAAGATAAACATCTGGCGGCCCTCGGCAGGGATAACACGGCTACCCATAAGGTGTCAAAGACACACACCGCAGTCCCGTTACCGATTTACCCATAACGTGTCAGAGACACACTCCGTGTTCCCGTCACCGATTTACCCGTATCTAAGAGACACACGCCGCAGCCCCGTCACAAATTTACCCATAACGTGCCAGAGATGTGTGCCTCTGTCCCTTTAGCGATAGTTACCGATAACACATTTACCCATTATGTGTAGAGAATGTTCCGCTTTAGGATGAATATGTCCCTCCGGGAAACTTCGCATCAGAGCGCACTCAGAGGTGTGCGCCCCAATTGCAGGCTATCAAACATCACTCTTTTATTGCAAACAAAAAAATACACGAAAACTCATTTTTACGTATATATCCTTGTCGCTCATGTTGTGCCCTCTCTCCTACCGTAAATATATTTCAGTCACAATTTCCTTTTTCAATCCTCGCTTGTTAAAATTCATGTGGATCTCATAGAAATATTCGGGATATATGTGATTTGTGTTTGCAGTTCGTCGCTATGCGAGGACCTTGCCACCTGCCTCCATGTTGGTGCTCCAAGGACCCATTTACCAGGCTGTTCAGGGTTAGCAAACCCCACCTTTGTTGGCCTACATAATACCACGATATTTATCACGGGCTCAGCTCAGATCTCATCAAACATCTCTACACCATCACCGTGTAAATATAGTGGAGGTCATGTCCAGCACCGAATTTGAATCGCTCTGACAGGCCATATATGGCAGAGGTTCTATGAGCCGCACTCAGATGTCGCCGTGCGCGACTGCGCCAGCACGCATCTGCTTGCAGTGCAGCAACTGCCTGTTGGAACGTCAATGGGCAGGACACCAGATCAAAGGCGCTCATTCACCGGCCGCGGATCCATGTCGAGAGATAGCTCCTGCACTCGGCACTCTCTGCATGCTACAGCGACGGTGGACGGCGCACACTGGTACAGACAGCGACCCTTCAGTGCCAAAATCCGCTCCTGGCATCAGGTGTGTACCGTCCGTGATGTTCCGCGGACGGCTTGGAGACCTGAGCCGGCATCTGCGGGCCGAATTTCTACATTTGAGATCAGCCGATTGGAATGTTTATTGGAGGCGTGCTGAGGAGCTGGTGTGGCCAGAAATGTCATTAATCACTGTTCACAGTACCTGTATCCAGTTATCTGGCTACATTCTCAGTTGGCTGGATTTTTTAACCACCTCGTACATTTACGTTTTTTCCTAGAGTTCGAAGCGGTAATGAAAGGGTTTCCAGCAGTGACAGCGGAACGTGCGAATTTAAGGGAAGCACAATGGGTTTTCAAGCCATTTCTTTCCAGTAAACTCCATAGGGCTAGTGGTAATATATATAAAAAAAAAAAAAAAAAAAAAACAGTGGCGGATATAGTTTATCAATGGCAGATCTAGCCGGTCGGCTTGGGGGCAAGCTAAAGTAAAAAAACAAAAACAAAACATCACGTGTTGAAATGTTTTTCACAATTAAACTACACGGTACGTCTTCGCTCGAAACACAGAAAATAAAAAAGGTCACCGACTGAAAGATGTGCCCACAAGATATTTTTTGCTATGCAAGACCCAACGTTTACACTTAAGTTGACTGATTCTGCTTGAAATTGAGAGTTGAAGCACCAAAACCTGGCTAGTAAACAAAAGAAGAGACGAGGAAAAAGGTTAGCAGTTTGGGGGGGCAAAACGAAAACTTTTCCCTGAGCTTTTCCGTTAGGGGGGTTGGCAAACACCTTTCCCCTGGATTCACCACTGTACTTTATAACATATCAATATTTCCATTATAGAAGGAAGGATTAGTAAGCTGCTTTTTCCAGAGATCTCGGGACTTTTCACTATTCAGTAACATTCCGCACAAAAACTGCACGAAACAAAGCCTTTGAATTAGCCTTAAATTGTTTCCCCTTTCCGTTTTATAGTCACACTGTCAAAACTATGGCTGGTGAAGTCTAACCCTCATTCATTTAATCATATTAGTACAAACTTTTGAGCACTCCAGTGAAGCACGCATCGCTGCAGACACCATGTATCCGCCTTCCTTTGCCTGCCATTCGTGAGACGGGTTGATGTTTGTTTATACCATGGCTGACTTAGGAATCATGGCCATGTGCGCCGGCAACGATAATTTTAAAGCAAATACATGAAAAAAGTGGATGCCAAATGTTCATTCAACGAAAGAAGCAATATTGTAACACTTACGACCGCGGGAAGTTTCGAACCTGGCTGAGGCCAGCTCCAACATTAAAACTAAAACCAAGGTAACCGCTCGTACCGCAAAGTTCCGCACATATCAGTACAGCTGTGACTGTGCACCATCCACAGATCGACTGAACCTTGTTCGCCGGTCGATACCGATCCGTTGGCTTCCGTGGCACAGTCACTTAGCCGACAAACAGCGCTGTTTATTTGTAAACGCTCCGTGTCGAACGGCTGAAACGGCATTGGCTCAGACATCTTGTTGGCCGCGGGGTCAGAGGGGTGACCGGAGTGGAGACAGAGCCGCATATCCGCCGCCAGACAACATAAATCTGCCGCCTGGCAGCGCGTGTGGTCGCGCCCCGCCTTTGCGTCGCACAACGGTGGACGCCCCAGCCCAATTGAAGCCGCCGTATTTGGCGATGTAGCCCTTGGAGTGGCGCCTTGACCTCTCTAGAACGAGCTGCGCTGAGCAGATGTGGCCCCGTTTTATGCAATATCCGTTTTGGTTTCTAATCATGCCATACAGTAGATAGCTATAACTGGCCCTTGGCGCGCTTGCAGTTGAAGTCCTTCTCCAACGCAAGGTCTATCATAGCCGATGGATCGTGAAACTTTAGCTTCAGATTTCAAATGTATCATTTAGGCGAAGAGACTTCGGTGTCATATCCGTGAGACGCTGGAAATGCACGCTGCACCTGTATTGCTTTTTTGCTACGAACATTTCCAAATATGCGGTGGCCTTTTAAGCACCGTCGTAATGGGCGTGAAGTAAGTAGTACTACAGAAAGAGACGTTAAGGACTAGGATGGTTGAGGCAAAAAGAACGTGGGATACTACCTGGAGGGGTCACTCATAAAAGCAGGCCGTGCCCATTGAAGATTTAGCTGGGCTTATTGAGATAATCATTGGTATTTGCTGAGTGCAATTCTTGTCATCCCGATATGTAACTTAGCTACACACCTCCACATGCGTTACCAGTCGGGTGAATTTTATTTGCCATGCGATCAAAGTGCCGCATAAATTTTTCCACAGACCAGTGGACACGCATGTGGCCCACTGAGATCACCCTGGGCCAGTTTCTATGAATTTAACTCCTTCTGCTGACGAATAAACCACGACCGAGTGCTCATCGGTATCTTTCAGTTGTTGCAAAAACACAAATACGCCTAGGGCTAACTGTACTGCAGAATCCATGCATACGATTTCTCCCGACGCTGCTGCGTTAGAGCAGCATTTTCGCCTGCCGCTGACGAGCCCGCCTGCCATGTGCGGAGGAGGCCGGCTCTGACGCCTGCCCCGGCAGCTGGTGATCCGCCGGCGACGAGACCGTGTGGGCAATCCGTCTGAGCAGCAGATGAGCTGACGCGCTCATATTTGGTTTGGCGCGGAGGCAGCTGGGGAGTGTGCGGCAGGGCGGCGCTCTCCGCGGGGGAGTGCCATCTCTCCGTACGTGTCTTCTTTCCCAGACCGCGCTGAGTCAGCGCGGCGAACCGAACGAACCGAGTGAGAGCAGGCTATAGGTATGCTGTGACGAGATCTGATATTGTGAAGTTGTTCGGGTACACTGCGCAGAGGCCAGGAGTTTTTGCTGGGAGAGAGGAGACGAGCCCTGTCCTGACGACAACTCAGGGAATACGAGGGGATATGAGATGGGAGATGAGGCCGTCAGAGTTTAACAGGTCAAAATATAAAGCTGGATTCGCCAGCAAAACCGGGGTGTCTGTGGGATAGAGGCTTAAGTTTAAATTCACGTCCACACATAAGTAATTTTAAGGTAATAATATTTCTTTGGGGTTATCGACGCATCAACTACCACGGTCATATGGCGTCACCAACTGCATCCCTGTTGTAAGGTTTTTTGGGACCCAGCTTGCTCCTTGTTCAGGGAAGCCTCCGGGCCTTGAACCCGGTTCGGCTGCGTGGTAGCCAGCTACGCTGACCACTCCACTTCCGTGCCTCCAATTATAAGCTAAACAATACCATCCCGCTCTCAATGATTTTGGCTACTTCCATATAGACATGGCCCGAATGTCCCCGATTATCTATGTTTTGAAGCTCGCCTTGGGTTCAGCGCATGCTAGAAAACCACCGCACGATGAACTAATTGCTGGGCTTGGTAACAGGGAACACCTGGTGGGCATGGATCATCAGTGGTCCAATCGGTCTCTTGATATGTCTGGAGCTGGTTCAACCATCGGCCCGGTCAGCGCCTTGGCAGAGAGGCTGTTTATGCCGTGCTGACTCAGCTCGGATGAGGTGGGCGCAATGGGAATCTGGACGATAGTCACTGAAAGCTGTTTATTTTTAGAGGAGATCATGATGTTATCTAGACTCAAACAATAACCGAGGCTCCCGCGAAAGAGTTAAGTCACTCGGGAGAGGCGACACATCTCGGAGGAGGGTGCGAGCTAGACGGATGAATGGTGTTGGAATTCCATTGAGCCGACTACTCGCCGGATGTTTACGCAGCCCCATGCCGACCATTTCCCCTCCAGCTAGCTTCCGATGACTGCATCTGAGCAAACGACCGCAAACGTGATCTCCGCAGCGCGTTTCTTAGCACCCTTTGTGTTTGTTTTCGCTTCTCAGAGGTGGATGTTTGGAAATTCAGCTCGGCTTTGCTGGCTCCACCGCACCACTAGTTTCATACATTCCTGCGAGAGGCCAGACCGCGCGTGCCGGCTTGAATTAGAACCGAGCGGATGACGGGCGGATGACGGGCGGATGACGGGCGGATGAGGGCGGATGACGAGCGGATGACGAACCAGTGATGCTGTTGTTGATCTTCGCAGACAAAACGTCAGAAGCTGAGAGCGCGCCTGCTCCATCTCATGCCCTTCCGGTCTGACTCTGAACCTCGCGCATCCAGATCCCCAGCCGGAGATTATTGGGTGATCCGTCATCAGCATCCTTCACGTGGGAGGTGCCTGCTCCGGCTCATACTGCCGACAGCCCTGAAACACTTCACCATGACCTCGACACGTGCCCTGCCAACGCTCGGGGTGGCCAGATGGGGGGTGGGGAGCAGGCTGAGTGGGTGGTATTGAGCGGCCGCTGGGGCACACACTGCCACCTGATGCCTTCCGCTGTCAAAACCACGCTTGTGTTAATGGCTTGAGACCCAAATTATGACTCTGTGATGGTCAGTTGTTTTCAAATCCGAAATACCACTCTCCCAGGCATCTATTTCAGTTAATGAAAACACAAAGAACAGATGTATAGATCTGCTATATCTTTGACAACTGCACTCGGCTCTTGTTTTACCTACCCAGAGGACGAAAAATCTGCCAACTCGTCATCAATGTTGATGACAACAAAATATGAAGTGGCTGACAAAATAGACAACGTTTTGCTCACCGGCGTGAGGGTTTGACGCTCAGTCCGTCAAAACGTTCTTTATGATTTAGAAGGGCTTAGAGGGTCTGGAAAATAGTATCCTTTTGTTGCCAAACACCAACATTTTTGATGACACAGGTTTGGTTTCAAATTCCGTTGGTGACACTTTGGCACTTTTTCCGACCCCAGTACCTACGCGCGACAGGCTGACCGCCTTTGTGATATCACAGAAGCCAGCTCATGAACAGCGAGCTGACCGGCACATTCACCCTCCGACGGCTACCGATTGGTGCCTGAATGGGAAGCCGTTCTCCTGTGGGGGCGCTGTCTGTGAGCTGCAAGGCGATAGAGGTGCAACAACTGCTGCCCGTGGATGCACGAATGTATTTCGTGAAACTTGTTCGTTTTAAAAAGGGCCCTGAGCTCATGCCTCAGAACGCAGCAGCTCAGTTGATAAAACGGAGAGCGTCTGCGTGATTTTATGGGTTTGAATTCGACCAAAATTTGAATTGCGCACATCTATATATGAGGAAAAGCACTGCTGTGTTCAGCTTTCGACAGCCACTCTTGCACACCTGACATTTGGAGAGCTGAAAACCAGGTGAAGAGATTAACCCTCGCACTTACCTTAGTTTCTACAACCTTTGGCCCTTACTGAGGCACGAAACGCGGCTCTTGTAATTCTCCCCATGGTTTGCCTATAATTAGCTTAGAGTTTCGCAGCAAACAAGGAAATAAAAACACCATACCACTCGTCACGTGAACTGAAAATTCATAACAATTTATGGGACTGACCTTGTCGTGTCGTGACTAATGTCGCGAACAACCCCTGTGGGAGAAAATGACCACGACAGTCGACGCGCGTTAAGACACCACATATAATGAAGATGATATAAAAAAGTCCTAATGATTGGCATTGTTCCGGTCTGCGCGCGAGGATTCATCCATCAGCATTCGTACTTCATTTTCAGGGATCTTAATATTCAAACCTGGACTACACTGACAAATGAAGGCTTTTTTAGGTCAGAAAATGACTCTAGATTAGTGATCTGACTTTGGGGACAATGCAGTAGATAATACATCTGTACATCTGGTATTAACATTTTCTGCCAGATGACAAATTAATCAATCAAACGTGCTAGGACAGAGTGCTTGACAATAAGCATCAAAAGCATGTTTGTCCTTTTTACGGATCATCAGCACTTCACAACACCGGCCCGTAATATTCTACATAAATCATTACTGAACGAAATTGATCAGTAACAGCCATTAACTTTTCTCACAGACTGCTTTACCTATTCACGCTTGCCCTTCGTTTCTTGCAGACCTATCCCGAATTTCATTACAGCTAGGATTACGCTTTTAGAATACATGTCCCCGCTCAGGATGTAGACATGGAGGAGGAACCACCATATTTCATGAAATGAGCACCGTTGTGTTGCTATTTATGCAGCTGCTGCGTGTCTGGGTACCGTTGGGGCGTCAACCCGTGCCGCGCAATTATGCTCTGGGGGTGAGGACATGAGACTAATTTACGGCGGCGCCCTCTTCTGCGGGGCCCGGCCGTACCGTGCCAGCCTGCCCGGCGGCGTGCTGTACCAGGTGCCGTAAACTGTAATGTGGGCGATCCCACCACCGCCCACTCTTTAGTTCCGCTCCGTGTTTCTGGCTGCCTTCGAGCGGTGCACCGTCGGAGTTCATCTCAGTCCAGCGGTATCTCTCCTCAACTTGCAGACGGCCAGATTCAAAGACGAGCGCCCCAAATGACGCGTTGCCCGCTTAACCCGTGTACAGCTCATGTCCCGATCAACTGAGGCAGGGGGCTGTATACAAGCGACTATAGATAAGATCCAAACGGGTCGCGGCCTTTTGGACTTATTTTGGCTGTGACTGCCTTCGTTGGGTTGACATGCTTTTTAAGGCATAAACAGTTCTGTCACCTCATGATTCAACTGTCATGATATTGCAATCGTAATTTTTTATTTAAACAATAATCATTCGGGTAAATATTTTCTACCCTCAAATTGGAGGGTGATACACAAATGGCATGCCTGGGGGCTCTGAGCCTGAACAGGGATCATATATATCTATTATACGCCGCTTTACTTTTTCAGCTCGTCTGGGATCACTTGTACTTGAAACCTGGCCTCCTTGACAAGGTACCAACTATATCAGTGCCTTTTATTTACCGAGAACAGTTAATAAGCTGGCAACGCCCTCATCATTCGCGGTATAGCACGCTGGAAGGTGGCGATTTCAGCCGGCTCCACATTACGGTACAAGTCGTCGGGCCTTTATGATTCAATTAATCCGGTGTGTGCTCCGGTGCAGTGTTTGTTGCCGGCGGCAATCACGCTCAGGGCGGTAGAGGTGCAAACCAGTCAAAGCCCCCCCCCCACCCCACCCCTGCATGTTAACTAAACGGCTGGATATTGGTTCCGGGTTCAATTGGAGGAATGTTGAGCACGTAACGGGTTTCCCCACACATTATTCGTTCGTAAGGCAAGCAGAATATTTGTGATCTGGAAATAGTCGTACATGTGGAAAACACTGGTATGATACTGACTGAGTTTTGTCCAAAAGCGCCCTTCGACACTCTTCGACGTAGGTGAGGACTGTCAGCATTGGGATTATCCTGTGCGTGGCTTCGTGAAAAGTCTGAATTGGAACGTATTAACAACTCATTCCCAATGCAGCCTTGCGAACCTGTGATTTTTCTCCTTTGCATGTTGAACTAATTAAGGCGAGCACGTCTGGTCCCAGCGCTTGCTCTGCGGTTGGTGGTCTAATTTGGACCGGTTTGCCGCCCGGCTGGAGCCGCCGTATTTTCAGTATGGGTGTGGTGTCCTGGCGGCAGTGATGCCGCTCCAAAAGCGTCCACCTGCCCTCCCCAAATGGACAGCCGTGCTGTACGGCACAGAGGCCCGCCCAAGAGTAAAAGCTGTGCTTCCCCAACATTATCCAGCTTTAGTCACGATCAATGAGTGAACTAAATGTCATGGCGTAACAAGCGCGCAGGCTGAACCGCAAGCACGACCGCGCTACCAAAACCAGAGATAAGTGTTGAATTTTGTGTCCTGCCGAACTGTGCCTGAGTGCCAGATTTCCTGCGGTAAATCACTGTGGGGCGGAAGCCCACCCTGGCCGTGCCGCCACTCACTGGCTGGCGCCTCGGTGCGCTCTGTGACGCTTTTGGCCTAATCTGGGCGGTGCCGCGCAGATCTGATGATAATTAGCTAGAAAAGTGCACGCCAAAAGCAGCTCGCCGAACGCTGAACCCTCCATGACGTCGCAGATCTGCGCCAGTGTGAACTCTGCGCCTTCGTGTGGGAATGTTTCAAGGATGCTCTGCGAGGCACAAATGTTTTTCAGTGCCGGTCTGGGCTTGGCTCGTAGACCACCTCCACATCGCTGCGAGGCGCTGACGGAAATTGTGTGTCAGGAGGTAGGAGGGCCTGTGATTTGTGGTCAGCCTCCGGTGATAAATTGGTGGTGGTTCGAGTGCGGATTGGATGTATTTGCGGATAGGTGAAGCTCTCTGCCGTCTGAAGCTCCAGGAAATGACCGTGTGCTGGGAGTGGGATATTATGTGCTGAGGTCGAATTTGGTGACCATAGGCGGTTTCATGGGCGTATTCTTGATGCAATGTGAGTTTGTTGCTACATAAGTCTTGCAGCCGCTCTGAAAGGTGAGATACGAGAATCAGGTTGTTTTTTTCATATTGGAACCCAATCAGGAAACCCCAGCACCATCTTGGTTGACTAAATTCAGGAAGTGATTACTCCCGAATTTTATGAATGAGAGCGGCATACGGTGACGATCAAGACACGTGAGAACAGATGGCACCTGCCAGAGTCAGCGGGCTGTATAAGAGCACCAGAATAGTGACACCAGGGTCATGGATGATGGCATACCAGGGCAACATACCAGTGTGGTCACGGCAGGCCCGGGGCGGGGGCGGGGGCGGCACGGCCGGTCGAGTGCCTGGGGCGGGTCCGCCCAAACGCGGCCGACCGCGCCAAATAAGACAGCACACTCTGGGGGCCGACCCGACTGAGTGATTCGTTATCCTGTCCAATCAGATATCAAATCTGGATGCCAGAGTATTTGCGTGGACCGTCCGTGGCCATCGAAGCCGGCGCGGGGCGGTGAGAACTGTGGTGACGGTCCATTTGCAGTGATAGCGAAATTATCAAATGTTTACAAACTGCGTTCTTGTCGATGACATGGGATGAAGCAATCTCGAAAGGGATAACTGTCGACTGATATCCAGACTACTTCTCAAACCTGTACCGCGTTCCGCCCAGACAGCTTCGTCTAAACATCAGCGTTTGTTTGCTCCGCACGTATTGGATTCTCGTCGACGTGGCTCTGTTACCAGTTGTTAGTAGTTGGAGCACGGAAATGCCGACCAGCTCAGTGGGACTCGGTGGGGGCGATCGCCTCTATCCTGTAGCCGACGTCGCTTTCAAATGGCACCGGGCTATAAACCCGACACCTCTCCGCTCCAGGGCCTGCTCGAAATCAGCGGAAAATCAACAAAAAGAGCGGTCCGCCCGTTAACAGCGCGGTAAATCAGTCAGCGGAGCGTGCCTCGGCTTCGGCAAACGCACCGACCGCGCCGCCAGCAAGTCTACAGGTGATTTGTACCATTGTATGACTTCCCGCTGACCCTCAGTGCCACTTGGGACGCCGAAACCGACCCCCCAGCCACCTTTGGCTACCTCTCAAACACCTTTGTGGCGGGCGGCCATGTTTAAATCATCATCTGATTAGTGGCAGTCGGCTGGCTCTTACGCCCGCCTCTATCGCCGCAAACGACGCGTTCAGGTGCTGTGTAGGCGCCCACGCGACTGCGTTAGCGGGTCCACTGACAGGAGAGCGCTCCAGCGATACTGTCGCGACGGCGACAACCACGAAAACACTCCAATCGAACTCAAAACCGCAGACGTCCCAGCCAAGTCAGGTCTGCGTGCTCTCCAGACTGTCTCGTCTCTTAGTCATACAGAATCAAGTGTGGATGCGTGTTGTCTGGTCTCCGTTGGAACCCCTTCTTCCTGTGTGGCGTCCCTGAGCAGGACACGCAGCGCGGTGCGACGCTCTCTTCTGTGGTGCGCATGCCGCAGCGAATGAGACGCCACGGTCCGGCGCGGAGCACAATGGAAGGTAATCGGCGTCGACATGCCCCTGTCGACCACCCTGCAGTTCCGGCACCGGATGAGGTGACGACCAAGAGAGCGCGGTTGCCGCACCGACGCCTCTGCACAGAGTCGGCGTCACACGTCCGACAAGGCGGAAGTATGCCGATTGCCGATCCAGAGTTTCACAGATATGACGATAAAACCATGGAATGCGCAGCTTCTCGCAGGGATAGATTTTTAATTGAGTTTTAATCTCGGGTTGGCTTTAACAGCCTGTCGTTTTCAAGACTTCTGCTCAACTGCTTACATCAACTCATGCTTAATTGGGTAGTTCAAATGATGGTTTCCTGTTTTTTTGAAAACCTGAATTTTATCTTTGATCTTCAGGTGAGTTATATTGAACTGGGTTCAAAAAAACTTTTTTGGTAGACGTGAATGACTAAATGCGTCTCTTCAGATGTGTATGCATACCTATTTACCTAACTGGCTCGCCCGGGGGAAGGGTGGATTTGCGAAAACAATTTCGGGTGCCCAAATTTGAAAGAACACCAATAACCGTCACGTACAAACAGATAGCATGATGTTATATTTGTTCTGGCCCTGAAACAGGCCTGCTGAAGCACCTAAAACCAGGTTTAAGTAAAAAATTACAAATAATCAAATTTAAAGGAATTGTTAACACTAACTCAACGTTTATGGGGGTGCCCAAGCATCCCCAAACAGCTATAAATCCGCACCCCTGCCTCGTACAGTGCTACCTTTTCTTCCTGGTACTCTCATGCATGCTACAAACCCATCTAGCAAGATCAAAGGTATCTTTGATGGATTGACTCATACCAAAAAGGCATTTGACAGAGTGTGGCGAATTTATTACTCCATTTCCCTTGCAAAACATCACGGTGCACGTACTTCACGAACGAGGCGACTTGCATGAGGCTCTTCCGAAGCTGGCATCTACCCAGTATCAAAAGCCTGGAAAGGCATCCAGCGTTTACGAGAGCTTCTCCAGGTGCAACAGCTGAACGTTTATAGATTGCCTGGTCTCAATCGATTCTGGGAGCATTTATGGTATTTGCAGCATGTTTTGCATAATTTCAATGACGAATTTATTCAAGATAACAGCGATACAACATTTGAGAAGCGCGCAGGCGGGCTGAAACAGCCAACCTTTTACAGCGTTATATTGGCAATACGACCGAGACGATTCATTCTGTACAGAAGGCTAACTAGAAAATTATTATTGACGAGGCATAAATGCCTCATGATTGCATAAATGGTTTATCATGCATGCGCTTCCATTCATGTCTATGGGCTGTAAAAATTGAAGATGCTTAGGCTATCTCCAAACAGGAAAATTTATCCATTCGAAAAGTAAAGTAATTACCGAAATTCCAAAATGCATAGGATTCTGTTGAGCCATTTGCATAGCATATTTGCAGATGCGCGTTACTCGCATCTTATGAACTGAGCCCGAGTAGGCACAGCGCAAGTCTGCCCTTAGGTCGTGGACTTACCCTAAGGTCGGGACTTACTACTAATGGCTTTGCCGAAATTGCAAGAAGCGAAAAAGACAGTGCTTTATGGCCGAGAGGTCCGACGTTTTCAGGTACGTCGAACAGACCTGCTTTCTCCTTATTCCAAACGTGTGCATTAGGCTCTCCTATGGTGCCACTTTACATGCATGCAGAAAATGTTGTGTTGACTGCTTCACTGCTGTTGTTTTGTGCTGACAGCTTCACTGCTGTTGTTTTGTGCTGACAGCTTCACTGCTGTTTTTGTGTTGATAGCCTCACTCCTGCTGTTCTATGCCCACATCCTCGCTGCTGTTGTTTTGTGCTGCCAGCTTCGTTGCTGTTGCTTTGTGTTGGCAGCTTCACTGCTCTTGTCTCCTGCTCACATCTTCACTGCTATTGTTTGTGCTGACAGCTTCACTGCTGTTTTTTTGTACTGGTAGCTTCACTGCTGTTGTTTTGTGTCCATATCCTCACTGTTGTTATTTTGTGCTGATAGCCTCGCTGATGTTGCTTTGTGCTGACAGCTTCGCTGCTGTGATTCAGATATTAACCGTTGCTGCTTGATGCATCGCTTTTACCAACCACCAATAGATTGCCATCTATCCGCAACGCTTCTTGTGCCGCAGTGATAACTTCACCTTGGCCTCAATATGTATAAACATTTCCTTTTGAACTCTTTGAGTTCCTTGACCCTTTTTGACCTCAGCAATATGATAGACTATTTTTTAGCACCCGATAACCAGTTTAGATGCAGGATTCCGTCTCCGTTTTTCATCCCACTGCGCCATATGAATGGTCCTGCCCAGTTGGTATTCCCGTATCTTAGTTGGTGAAATAAAATGTAGCAACTCTATTCATATTCATCTAATGCCATACCCGTTAAAGGAATTCCACGATGTATGGAGTTCTGTTGAGCCATTTGCATAATATGTTTGCATATGCACCATTGCATCTTATATTAGGCTTGTGTCTTAGGAACATGAGACCCGCACGTGTTGGTACGGCACTCTGGTTCGCAGCATCAAATTAATTGGCTGTATGTGCATGCATTTATAACTTTGAACCTTCAAACCTACTAGATGATGTCTGAAGTTGCGCATAATTTTCATTCACAACGTCGGCGTTGTGAATTAAGTGCGGCGTTACTTTGGAGTCCGGTGTTATGATGTATTACGAGCTGTTGCCCGGGGCTGGAAGCCCCTGGCCAGAGCTGAACATCTCCGCAGGATCTGTTTACAGTTGAAGGTCAAACTGCATCCCCACATTGCACGAGAAGGTAGCGCTTCGGGACAAGTCGGGGCATTTAGAAAGGTGCGCCATATATAATCTTTAGGTCAGTTGACAGCTTCACTACTGATGTATTTGGCTGACCAGCAGTCATTTCTTTTATAATTTTAGGTGAAAACAGCGTCCGAAATTCTCAAAACGGTTTTGATAGCGGATGCTGCATACACACCCACTGGATAAGAGTGAGGCGGGGACAACACGTGTCGGTAAGCTGATAATGGAGACCAACATGCGTCATGTCCCATTTGAGCATGTCATTTCCTGACCAATACTTTCTTATTTCGCACCGTTTCCTGTCCCATCAAAACTTCAAGCTTATGCACGGTTAGAGCTCTAACCGTGCATAGGGTAGTACTAATCTGTAACGGAAAGTGACACCAGAGGGTTGCTGGTGATCATAAGCTGTTTGCCGGTTTATTCATTCCCTGGGTAATGAAGCCTGAACTACGAGAACAGTAAGCCTAATCAGATTATCAAGCGTTATGGTATAATTGCTACCGGATTCCTACACGATTTGCCCTTAAAGCAAACCATGGTAAACGTAACTTCTGTCACAATTATTTGTTCACGCCAATGCTATCTATCATTAGGGAAGAGAATGACAAGACTGGCATGGTGGGTAAGAACCTCAGAGGCCCTGTGAAACGAAGCAACAATGGTAAGAAGACCAAAATGCCCTGTCTTTTTTCGGCAGTTGACGGAAAATAAGGTATGCAAATATTTTGTTATTACTTTCTTTGACGCCCAAAGAAGCATACAAACTTCGATGTGACTACCTCAAGACCCTGTAATAAGGACGGAAGCGGTACGACCTCGATAATTTTGGCGTAGCATCGGCTTGTATTCATTTTAATTATTTCCTTTTTAGCTGTGTCTGTGGCAATAATTGAAATATAACTATAGCATGTTTCAAAGCTGTGCTGCTTTTTGTTGAATACAGAATAGACCAAACCTGGCTTCACCCACTTAAGGCCTGCCTTCATCAACGAAACCCACGCGTGGGCTGAGCAGCTAGATGAAGCCTCTTCCGTTATGGCACAAGTCATTCATAGTACATATTTCAGCGTCAGTTAGGCTAACTAGCTTGTTAAAGGCTGGACGTTGATTGGTACATTTTTGTGATGTTATCAGGTAGGCCCGTTCTGCCTTTTCTACCTACTTTTTGCTCTGCAAAACTTATATACATCGTGCAGAGGCAGCAAGTGCTCTAGAAATGTATGTTTCAAGCAGCTTGTGACACATTCTCTCCCTATACCGGTCGATGAGTGACACGAGGATCGCTAGCCAAATGGCGGTGGGTAGTCCAAACCAAATAGGGAGGCTGCGGCCGAGTCTAATGAGGCCTCTAAAGCGTCAATAACACAGCTACTTTATCACGAGCCGCCGCTTTGTGCGGCGTTCTGTTTTATCGCGCCTTTTATGTCGCTCATACATTTCCAGTGTCATCTCTCTCAGCAGATGCCATTTGTCATGAGCTGGCTGCCCAGTATGTAGCTTCTCCCCTCTCTCTCTCAGGTGAAAAGTCATGTTAGCCTTCTGTGTTCGACAGAGATAGCACTGATAATAATGTTAGAAGGATAATTTATCTACTGTATTCGTAATGACTTAATGCCTCTCCATTAGTATAGTGGGTATTGTGAACAGAGAGGGATTCATATTACAGATAATGCCAATTTAGGGATGTTTGAAGGATATTGTGTGAGTCTAGATATCATGATCACAGTTATGAAAATTGAAGGGATCTGGTAGAATTATCTTAGATGTTTATTTTCTCGGTCTTGTTGCTTAAAATGTGATATCTGTACATAAATAACCACTACAGGAAATTATGGATTTCCACCACATGTCACTAAAGTAGTTTATTAGGATCATTCATCTGATAAATACCATTCATTATGCTGGCATTATGGTGAATTACAATGAATAATGTTTCGTATACTGGTTTAGTGTGATCCCTTCTAAGCATGTTTAGCATAGCAATGATCGCAGTTTGATGTGTTGTGGAGGGGAAAGGAGAGTAAGCTAATGGTGAAGCTCAGGGAAGGTGCTAAATTATGCTTCTTGTTGGGCTGGAACCCGTGATCTCTGCATTAAAGAATAGCACGTCCCGGGCCGAACACGCCCGCTAGGCGTCTGCGCTACCCATACCCAATATCTGAATATCTTAGAAGAGCTTCAGGGCAGCAGAGAATTATGAAATTATTCTGGGGTATTTTATAACAACTACTTATTATTGATATTTACTTGGATAAATAGATAGCTTCTAGATATTCTCGGTGATTTCATACCGACGGATCGTGGCTGATATCACGACGTGACCCAAGTCAGATGTGTCTCTTACAACATCAGCATCCTGAAGAATGGATGCGCTGAAATATGCGCTTAACGGCACTGGCCAAGGTTGGGAAGCGAAACACGAGGCAGCACCCGTAGGGCCCTCACCATCATTTCCATCATCCGAAATTAGTCACCCAGGTCAGGTCACCAAGGAACAAGGTCACCCACCACCTTAGAGTTCGAGCACATTCAAACATCATTAAACCACGACCCTCCAGGGTCAAAGGTGTATATCGGATATGTGCCGAGGTCAGGTCACGAGCGATCCATTGGAAAAGCAGGAAAACTATTCAGATATAAAACCACAAAAGATTCAAATACAGACTGCTCAAACAACGTTTTGGACACCCTACGGATCCCAGGGGCATGCCCGACTTTCCAAGGTCATCCAGACCAAGGTCAAAAACAGTATTACAATAACTTGACCTAATTAACTAGACGGTGAAACAAACACCACTGTTTGTCTTGTCACTGCTTCATTATATACGCAAGGTACTTACCTCGGACCAGGCATATAGGTCACGAGGTGACCTCGGCGGTCAAACCACTGGCGGGAGGTCTTACGTTCCACATAGTGAAAAAGTACGGCAATTGCTATCAAATGTACTTACAGGCCCAATAGCTCTAATGACATAAGAGTTATGCCCAGTTACAACCCTGCCCCGGTGGCGGGAGAGCCACCTGCCCTGGTGGGGGCAAAACCCCACGATCTCAAAAACTAAGAGCTAGAAAAACCAAAACGGCTATCGAAAGCCTTCAAAAATGATATCGAAAATTCTCGGTCATTTTCTTGTCAGGTCAATATCAAAGTCACCAGAGGTCAAAATAGGTCAAAATCCTAATATGAGGTGTACAAGAAAACCTCCTATATCTCAGAAACTAGATAGCTAGAAACATTTTTCTAACACCATTCAAAGCTCTGAGATGTGCTTTCATTCAGTGGCATTCATTTCGTGTCAGGTCAAAGCCTAGGGAGTTACAGGTCACTAAATATTGGCATATTCTTGGGAATGTCCATAGCCACCCATGCATAAAGGCGTTTACTTTTCGCTAATAGCTCCAAACCAAACAAGATACACCATAGTTTATGCACCATTGCAATCCTCTCGTCAATACGAATCGAAAGATATATGATATCATGCCAGGTCAAATTTAAGAATACCGACCCAGGTCAACGGTCTGACCCAACTTACCGGTATAGTCATGATGATATCATTTGACTTCCAGTGACTATACAAACACTTGGTGACAAAATAAAAGCTCATCTTAGTTTATTCAAAATTTATAAAAAAAACACCAAAAATGCTTATTGACCTAAGGTGACCTTTAAAGGTCACAAGTCAAAAATTTTGGTATCAGCTTCAGAAATGGGCTAGGACAAGTCGCAACCGATGTTTGAAGTTGATTCCATCAATACTTACTGAGAAAAGCTCATTTGTGATTTTCCCCATGCATTGTCAATGGGGAGGTCATGCCGCACATGACCTTAGGTCACCAATATCAAAATCCCGGAACAAATGTTGTAGCTTCTGGTGGGCCCAATATGTGGTATGAGTTTCAACTGATCGATTAACCCTTCTTTTAGTTATGCCGTCCTAAGTATTTTTAGGTGAGGTCACTTCACCTGACCTGGGACCTGACCTGATATGACCTTGAGCCAAAATTTTCAGGAAGATGTAAAATTGATGAAGGAACAGCTAACCAGTTTGCCCCCGCCGCTTTTGGTCACTTTAAAAACCCGAGGGGGCAAAAGACCCCCACCCGGGCGAAGGTTAATAATTGCATATTTGAGTGAAAATAGCCGATCTTACCTAATTGACCTCTGAGGTCAAACCATTGACCTGACACAAAACACGAAGTAATTCTTACGAATTCACGCGAGCTTTCATTGCACTGCAGATTTGCGCTAACGCCCATATTTTCGAGATAGAGGGGGCCATCGATGCCCCGTGCAAGTGGCGCCGGACCGGTGGGGCGCGGTTAATATACCATCGTTGTCAATTTCTCATCTCAACTCGAAAAGCGAGGCTAAAGGGAACATTGCCTTCCTTTCACATTAAAAACATAGTTCGCGATTCCTGTGGGATTCTAGGTACCGGGTAAAAAGGTGCTGAGGTGCTGTTTGGCGTCTATAGCACTTTAGTTCGTAGCTAAGGAATCCGCTGACAATTATATGTGGCGAGTTGCGAAAAGTGGAAGAACAGCTCCCTTTAAGATCACGAGGACAGGAAGGAACAGATGCACGTCGACTGGAGCCAAGCGCTAGCCAAGTTGGTTCACCCCCTTTCTCTCAATTTCTGCCTAAGGCCAAATATTTACGTTCGGCTTACATTTTCGGTAACTCTTCCTTCGAGCAATTATCATACACGATCAGAAAATTGAAGCCGTGCTGTTGCAATTCGGCACGCGTTGTAACTGACCGCCTACACGCAGTTGGCACTGACTGTATGACTCGCTAATAATGTTCATTGCTTTCACAGCCTGGAGCTGAGACCGAGCTAAATCCTCCGCAGTAACATGAGCGACAAATATGGCAGTGTGTGTCGCCTTTGAGTAAATCAAATGGCTTCCGCCCACCAGCGCGATAGCATATTCATGGGTTCAGAACCAGGCTGGGCTGCAGAAGCGTAAGTTACGACGGTGCGAGCCGATTCGGCGCTGCCCACGCGGCGGCTTCACTGACGGCGTCACCAGTAGCCGCACGTCTCCGGACCTGAGGGATGCGACTGTCGGAGTGGTGTCAAGACGGTGCCCGCCAGACGGCGCCACTGGCTCCAGCCAAGGGAGCTCTCGGCTGTTGGAAGATTACATGCTTGTGGTATTTTCGGTATGGTAGAAAAGCACAGAGAACATGCTTAGAGATGTGGATTAATGTGTGTTTAAAGATGAAATTGGGACTTGCGAGATCGATTATTGTGTAGCAGTATCCACCTCCCAAATTTTACACCCTGCTGCAAGCATTCACGTCTCTCCGACATGTCCTTAAACCACTCACAGTTTTATGTTGGGTAATGACACCGCCGACGCATGAATTTGATTCGATCACGACATACGTTGCGCAGTAATTTACGAGGCACTTTGACGATGTACGCCGGCCGTTGTGCTTTGCAAAGGCCCTCGGACGTGTTGCGCTGGAAATGGAAGGATGTACGGATGTCGGCCGCGTGTCACGCTTGCTGTTCACAACCGTTTATTGAGTTATCATAGTCGTCTGCTGGAACTGGGTCCGGGAAGACCTGGCCTGCAGCAATGTTGCGGTGGACATAGGCCTGGTTACGTCCAGAGCTTTGGGTGCATTTGTATGCGGATTTTTGCCATGTAAGATACCTAGAATTGATAACAAGACATATACCAATCACCAACCCCTAAATTCTTCGGCCCATTGCAGTGATACTAAGAAGTACAAACGACTCTGAAGAGCAAAGCAGGCAGCCGAGGCAACGATCTTGCATAATGCTCAGCGTAGATCTTCATAATGAGGATTTGAATTGAGATAGCCATGTGATAGAGGATGCTCAGAAACCACTTGATCGATGTTTTATTTGTTCCGGAACTTATCGTTCGCGGATAAAAAAGGGAAAATTTTACCCCTGTCGTCCCTGTCATCTCCGGGTGGTCACGTGGTATGAGGCGACCATTAGTAACCAAAGCTACGTAAGGTAATGGTCAAGCTTCACTGGAAATACAAATTTGTCTTGTCCGGACCTCTTTAAAGCCTATGCACTAAGTGTGATTTTGCTACCGGTGATAATACATGGTTACAACTTGCTTTCAAACACCAAATATGCTTCAACAGATCAAGAAAAGAACAGAAATTGGTATGTCCCTCTGGGTTCTAGTAGTAGCCTCTTTTAACTAAAACACTTCATTTGAATTTTTACCGTTTGTAGCGCAAAATGAACATGTACAATGAAACACAAGGCCTTACCAGTTCGTGAAGCCACGCCGATGAAGAAAAACTTTACCTCTGACAAAGGATGACTAAATAATACTACATATTAGGCTCATTAGACATTTGCCAGCAGAAATAATGTCACATTGATCATTGTCAACAAAAATACCCCTAAAACTGCTCCAGTCTCGAATTGCATCAGACTGTCATATTCCATTTAATTGAGCACATATACAGAGCAGCACATCAAGGGCTCAAAAGACTAGATTTTCCACCAGCTCTGTTGCAGAAGACAGACTACCTACTTACACACGAAGCATGTCGGTCTGATTTGAGAGCTTCTGTCCAACATTCAAATCAGCCCAGATGTGTTAGTTCACCATCAGCCGCATTTCCACTGTTCGCACGTATGCGGCGCATTGTGGATTCAGATTTATGCTGGCTCCGGCGGGCTTGTCTAATGGGGTGGCGCGCTCGGGCCGTCGGCTGTCTGCTGTGTGTTCGACACCTCACACAGAGGTCTACGGGGGCGGGCGGCAGCAGGCGGTGCGTTCACACCGATGCCGATTTGAATCCTAACACGTGTTGATTGTTGCAAACAGAGAGGCTGCATTGTTGCGAGGAGATTGGGTAAGCTACTGTCAGGAAAGAGGGTACATCAGTGTGAGGAGAGCGAGTGCATCAGAGTGAGGAGATTAGGTGCATTACTGTGAAGAGAGTCTATGCATCATTATGAGGAGAGTGGCTACATTTTGTTGAAGAGAGAGAGAGAGAGAGAGAGAGAGAGAGAGAGAGAGAGAGAGAGAGAGAGAGATGAGTGGAAATTATTTTTAGAAGAGCTGCCATTTTATTGCTAGAAGAGTGGGAACATTATTGTAAGGAGAGTGGGCTGGTTATTGTGGAGAGAGTGGGTGCATTATCCCACCGGGCGCGCCACCTCCCCACCGGGGACCATCATGGCTCCCCCAACTCAAAAAGGGCATTAGCCAAATCTCAAAATCAAAGCGCGGATAGAAAATACGCATGTTTAGGCCGGCAATGGTTGACCCAAGTCAAATAGGTCAAGATCGGCTATTTTCACCAAATACAATATTAACAAACTGGTCATAACTCTTATGTCATTAGAGCATAGGCCGGTAAAGTCATTATAGAAATCCGTACTTTCCGTTATGGAACGTAAAACCCCCAGTGGTTACCCAGAGGTCACCCGGACCTAATATGACCGAGGTCACAAAGGCAGAGACCTGCCGTATGTCAAATGAAAGCCAGACAAGACAAACACGATGGTATTGTTCACCGCCACAATTAGGTCAAAAGTTATTGTCAAAATACTGTTTTGACCCGGACCTGGAACCTAAAAGTCAAAGGTAAATATGACCCCGGGACCGGAAAGGGTGTCCAAAAACACTGTTCTGAGCAGTCAGTATTCAATCATTTTGTGGCTTCATCAAAACAGGTTCCCAATGCTTTCCAATGGTCGCCTCGGACCACCTCAGGCACAATCAAAAATCCCGAACACCTGTGACCCGGGGCAAGTAGGAGTTCAAATCATACTTAAATGTAGCTCTACAGAGCCTAAATAAAGGACCTGGTGACCCGTCGGTGACCACCTGTGACCGGGGAAAAATTTCAGGATGATGGAAAATGCGGGGGTGAGCCCCAACCGCGTCTGCGCCTCGTCGTTTTCTGCATCCCGAAAAACCTTGGGGCCACGATGGCCCCCGGTGGGGCGAGGGTTATGTAAGGAGAGAATGTATATTATGAGGTGAATTAGTTCCTTGTCGTGAGAAGGTTAGGCACACTATTATGAAGAACGTGGATGTATTTGTATAAGTATCAGTAGAAAGCTGCTCCTTATTATCCTTCCCACTCCTTTTCTCCATACAAACCAACTACCTCCCGCTGCCTCCACCGCTGCCCGCCCGCTACTGTTGCCCAACCGCTACCGGTGCCCACCCACTACTGCCCCCCATCTTGCCCACCGGCCACCCTTGCCCACCCGCTACCCTTGCCGACTGGTGGCGGTGCCAACCGGGGCTCAGCCGTGTGTTTTATAGGTGCACTCGGCGGCGCGTGGACCCGTGTTTCGTGCTCCGGCAGCTCGCCCTCCACCCAGTTGTCTGACACTGAAATCATGCACGGGGCCAGCGACACTGACACCAACAGCTTCCTGTGACTGTTGTCAGTGTCCATGTCGGCCCGCTGTCAGGTCGCAGCCCACTGTCAGCCAACTGTCAGGCGCGACCGTGTGGACAGTGTCATTTGACTACGCCCATGAAGTTCTGACAGACTTTCCTTGAATAATGAAAAGGAGGGGTTATGAGCCAACCTGTGACAAAGCCCTTGATGCTATCGTTTTAGGGAGTTAGGGAATATCGTTTGCTGTTAGTTGCCTTTTAAAGTTTTTTGTGGGGGAGGGCAATTTATCATGTTGTTAAGGAAATACATCCACATTTACAGGATTGATTTTAACACGAAGTCTTCATGCTATTTCAGATCTTGCCTTTGCTCTGTCTAAGTTCAGTAAAAATAATCTTCGCCTATGGTTTAACAGGTAAATTAGGCACCATTCTTCAGAAAAGTAGGTAATATGTTCCACACAATCTGAAGGTATTACTGCCTGTCCAATCTATGACACGTGCAGGGGAAAAATCTGGGGCCGGATGGCCTACTGGTTTTATTGCCTGTCTCCAAATGGGAGCTGCATGGGTTAAAGTGGGTTCAATCCCCTTGGCGGGGAACCGCCTTTCGTCTTGTTTCTGGCCCGGTGGAGAGGATCTTTTGATACCCACAGCACTGCTCTTGTACCTAATCAGACAAGTATAGGTACCAGTCGGGAGTGGCCCGAAAAACACACACACACACACATTGAATTGCGGTGCAGATGTAGCCGTTTAGAAATGCTACAAAAATTAAGCTTTCGAGCCGAGGTACACTATTACTTTCGCTGAGGAATGAATTTACCCAAAATGTGTAAACCGTTGGTTCGGCTAATCCAGCAATGATCCAGAGCTGACCTTTGGGTTACAGGTGGCGTCCATTAACAAGGCTTCAGCAATCCTCAACATCCTTTACAGCAGGATGCTGAGTTTAAGTCTAGCATCAGATAAGCTTTGATGATCTCAGATTATCTCTTCGGTAGGTTCTTCGAGAAGGATAAGACTATCTACAGTTAATATTTTCTTGAGATTATATATATATATATATATATATATATATATATATATTACATATTATTCCTAAAATCTTATATTTAAATTTAAATCCTTTTGGGCTAGCCTGTTTGTGCAATTTTAGGTTGTAATTGGCAAGCATTCTTAAGCCATGAATATACCTGAACATACGTTTCAGCTAGGTGACCTCACCTGTAAATGGGTGATTCACTCGTGGTTGATTGGTAGACTATTAGCAAAAGAAAATTATGTGAATCTGATCCAGGGTTCCACTCTATAAATTAGCGCAAGGGAAAAACAAAACATTTAGTAGCAGTTCACTCCCAAAGTCCAATGTCGGAATCCCAAGTCCATTACACCAAGAGCTGACTGATTCAATGGACCTGGTAGTGTGTGTATTAGGGAAAATTTGAGCAAAAAAACAATGCTACGACATTTACAGCGTGGGAGTGTTCAGTAGCTTATATAATGACCTCCAAAAAGCACAGGGACTTGCTTCCCCGAATATAAAGTGGTTGTCGGTAGCCATTCCACTGCACCTGCTTACCACACAATGATGGGCGTTGCTGCTGAGTGGTAATCGCAGACTGATCGGTAAGCCTCATCAATCTATCTTTGTCTCGGATATATATCCGCTTCATCACAGACTCAGATGGGGCACAATAAATATTACCTCAGAGGGCTTCTGAGATATTGCTGTGCAGTGGGATTGTCCCAACGGGTCTCGTATGCAGATGGTTTTTCGATATATATATATATATATATATATATATATAAATACCAATATATATATATATATATATATATACAGGAGAGAGAGAGAGAGAGAGAGAGAGAGAGAGAGAGAGAGAGAGAGAGAGAGAGAGAGAGAGAGAGAGAGAGAGAGAGAGAGAGAGAGAGAGAGAGAGAGAGAGAGAGAGAGAGAGAGAGAGAGAGAGAGAGATGTTGCAGGTCTACACGCTGCTATTCAGAGTTTGAACAAAATTTCGCCCAAAACCCTTTAGTAGCTTAATCTTGGCGCCACTAGCTCGCATCGTCACGTAAGGCTCGCAATTCAACTCTTAATACACAATAACAAAAGTTAAAACAAGGTTAACAGAATGTGCGGGGAAACACACACACGGACACACACACACACACAAGCCTTTTTACGTACACAAACATCTCGGCGTAAACGCCGGTGAGTGCTGTTATGTGCACCTTATTTTAGGCGCATTCATTCCCATAAGAACAACGAAAGATACACACACACACACCAAAACACACACACACACAACACACACACACACACACACACACACACACACACACACACACACACACACTATATTAAAAGAACTATGTAACTTCTTGCAGTCTCTGCTCTTAGATTACTTTCTAGAAATCCTCGGAAAGCTTGCACTTTAAATGCCACATGTTTTCGAAAAGCTGAATTATTGGTACCTTTTTACTTCAGCGTGCTGAAGTTATCAGTGACCTCCCGTCTGGTCACTGCGTCATACGCTCTCCCGGGCCCTTTTAACGTTTTCCCCAGGTAACTGGCCTGTTTTTAGCTTCACACCAAAACGGTGACTGGCTTCTTTGATTTTGGTCATTTTACTCCATTATTCATAAGTATATCTATACAGTCATGCATTTTATTAAAACTCCAGCAATTTTAAGCAGACGTCGCGCCTGAATCTGATGAAGTTCTGGGAAAATTGTCCTGTATTCTCCATTGTCTGTAAAATCTAGTATTTAATATGAACATAAACATACACCACACACACACACACACACACACACACACACACACACACACACACAAATATATATATATATATATATATATATATATATATATATATATATATATATATATATATATATATATATATAACGAACTCAAAGCCTATAAGACATAACCCCAACTTTGTGCCATATTTACAAAAATACATTCAAAAGCTGGAGAAGGACCTAAATCTGACTGGAGGCATTCACTATTCGTTCTTCATCACGCAGGTCATTGTTGTTTACGTAGGTTTGCAGTATTCGCTTATTTGCTGCACTTCTTAACTTCAGTTATCGCATACTCTCCCCTCGTGCCCATGTTGTTGGCAATGCAACAGACGAGAACATTGTCAACTGCCCCGGCAGTCATTGCTAACACCGCTTGCCCTCAAAATGCATCAAGCGTTTATAGGTTTTTATTTTTCCGATGTTATGGTTAATAACGGTTCGGAAACAGGCACGTTGGATCTGCGAATTTGAGCGGTAATTTCCAGGGGAATGTATGTGCCCCTAGGTAGGAAGCTGTGTTTCTTGCTAGGTATAATGCACACCTTTTTGCCCTTCAAAAAGGACGAATTAACTTCGTCATTGCTCTCTTTTTCTCCGTAAAGTGACACTTGTCAAATATTACAATGCATTTATTCCCTATCAAACGGACCCCATCGGCAGCAGGTGAACTGGGTTTTAGTAGGCTCTACCACGGGAGTAGCCCTTCTATAAATGATGCCTGTTTTTGGCACGCGCCCGGCGCAGTGCTGAGTGTCTACCATTGGGTTTGTCGCATGCATTGTCCTCACTGCGCTTGACTTGCATTCGACCGGGCGTTCGACTAAGCGGCCGCAGTGCATGACAATCAATGATAAATGGTCGTCCGCTGTTGACGCCGCACGAGCGGGGGTGCCGGTAGCGGAAAAAGACTGCTGGTATGTGCGTGGGCCTCGAGGCACGCTGCAACCAGTGTAACGCCTCACTCTGCAAAACACAAGGGATGTGCGGTCTTGGAAGAAAATTATTTAAAAACATGTGTGGTTGTGTATTTTCCACCTTGTTGATCACTCTAGACAGGGCTTACGAGGGTTGTATTAACGATTGGACGGGATTTCAAAGATACGAATCAGGAGTTGCAGTGTGTTTCACCATCATCCCATCAGTTGAAACAAGCCGAAAATATCCACTGAAGCGCAATGACCATGTTTTCAGCAAGTCTATCAGATATATAGTCGGTGATTTATGATATCTGACATTAAAATCTCCAAGGCGCAAGGACCGGATTCTTTTTGATCACACGCGGCTCAGTGACGATTATTTTGACATCTGTGTGCCGTTTTTGTCCTTATATGTACAGACGGATGTTCATTAGCCAGCTCATTTTCTGTTAAACGTGGTTCGATTCAGGATTTTCCATTGGGAAAGACACTTGTTCAGCGTGGTGTCATTTTGACCATAGAGCCAGAGGCGTTCCTTTTTCGGGTATGACGTACCAGCGGGGTGCCGAATTTTATGGCCAAGGCGCTGCCGCTCGTATCCTGGGGAGGGATGGGAAGCCACGTTTCAGAGCTGAGCCTAGGGCGTTTCAGTAGTGGTGGGGGGGGTATGATAATTTGTAGGGGCCCCGGGGCTCTATTGGGGAGAGAACCTGCTCCTTTTGTTCGTTGGGACTGCGTATGCTGCTCCACCCTTGCTATCATATAAATCGTTGCATTGCGGCGTCAATTACGGCCTTGGAGGGTCTAGCCTGGCCAACAGTATCAATGCTTCAACGTGGGAGGCATTGCGTTCATACGTGCGGGCCAAAGGGGTGATGGGGTATCAGCACTGAAACCTTACACACGCAAATTGGCCTTTCGCCTCGCTGACTCCAGTACAGTAACAGCCAAACACGTGTCCAACTGTGCAGGCGCGAATGCCGACGCTTTGGCTGCGTTCGGATCGGGTGTCGGTTGGAGCAGTTGGAGGAATCCCGGCTGCGTTCGGTACCGCTGTGGGTTTGATCTCAGCCTGCACCGCTGACACGGTTTTCACTTTCATCAGCGGCGGTGCGTGGGGACGTCATCTGCCGGTTGCGTCAGTCATCGGTCCATCTCGACGGCGTCAGCGCACCGATCTGTTAGATCGGACACTGCTCAGGAATTCCGGCGTTAGCGGGTCAGACGAGACACGTCTCAAGGCCAGATAATGGCCGGTTAACAAATGATTGGCTGCCGGCAGATAGATCATCAGGATAAGATCACATCACATACTGCGATGGTTCATACCGGCGGCTAGATTCCGTAAGTTATTGGGTAATGACACTATCCGATGGTTATTAATGTACACGCCAACACTTAAATCATTGGTGAATCCAGGAAAGCTTTTGGAGGGGACCAAACCAACGTTTTGGTAGGGTAATTGAGAAAACATAGTATTTTTTTAAACATAATGTTTCATAAAACATTTTTAACATTTAATTTAATAAAACAAAACATAGTGGAAACATAGTAATAAGAAACGGCCAAAAATGGGTCCTTGGGGGCCAAAAGATACTAGTTTAGGCTTTGGTGAGGGCCACGTCCCCTTTGCTCCCTTGAATTCGTGAGTGCTTAGAAGGTCTTTAGAGGATCACTCACTGTTGCACTGAACGTGGGTTCTTTATAACTTATTTATTTTTCTAACTTATATTATTCTGAAGTTTGAGAAAAACAGGCCTGATCTGACTTATCAGTGATCTAAGAAGCCTCGTAAAGCCTATTTCAGAGTTGAAATTAGTTATTAGCGAGAGAGTGCTCGCGAATCATATGTCCCCAACTTTGATATCAGGATTCGTGCGTCAAAGTAACGTCACGAATTGAAATCGTGAC
Organism: Lepas anatifera; assembly: GCA_034440635.1. Classification (NCBI taxonomy): domain Eukaryota; kingdom Metazoa; phylum Arthropoda; class Thecostraca; family Lepadidae; genus Lepas; species Lepas anatifera. The sequence continues at coordinate 1,667,037 of JAOTON010000556.1, read as the reverse complement.
ACGGTCTCCAGCATAACACCGTTAGGTGTTGTAAGATAGATAGATGTTTTGCATGCTTTTCTTAGCTGAATACTATTTTTGTCCGCTGACAAAGAGAGCGAAAAACTTGTTTGAGGCGGTCCACCAGCTCTTGTCAGATACTGTTGAAGACACTTTCGAAGCTTCCAAAGTAATACGCCATCAAGATTCGCCTCTTGGGGAAAGTTTTATAGAGAGTCAAGGATCATAACTGCGAGGTTCTCAACCAAAGCTGGTCAAGGTTGAGGCGGCCGAACCTAGTCATAGACCCCAAAGCGGTGAATATTTACCTTGTTTGAATCGATTATGATCGATTAATACAAACCAATGTTTCACGATTTTCCCGGGTCCCTGCCCAACCTCTGGTAACCCCTCTGTAGTCTTCAGCTATTTTTGTAGTTTTACAACTCCAGCATGCCCTGTGCAAATACACTGCTCAATGCTCAACCCACCAGCTGTGATTGTATTTTGAGTATTTTTTTGCGGATATACAAAGTTTATCACGTGAGCTAATTTTAACTCAGGGTGCAAACTATTTTCTGAAACTTGTTGATTTTTCTCAATTCTATCCGCACGAAAATATCAATCGGTAGAACGTTGGGTGCCAGCCAACCAGCCTTCAATTTGCTCAATCTGATGATTCACAGAATTGACATCGTAATCTAAATTTTATCCGCTCTTATCATTTCGCCATTTTTCTGCCACGATCTCAACTGTATTTTAGTACTACACTGAGCCCCAGCTCACGAGTTGGGCGCCGTTCCGAGCTGAGGCCCCGCGTTTGACACCACCAGCGGCGGCCTGGATCTGCTGGTTGAGTGCGTGTCGGCGGTACACGCGCCTCGTTAGCGGCGTTTCAGCACTGCTGGCCGCCGGGACTCGGGGCGGGCCGCGCCGGCCGGCGATTTTTAACGGAGTGCGCGTGACTTGGCCAGCACGTGACCGCTTTCAGCGACAGTGAGTGGCTGTCACGTTGTCGCAGGGGCCAGCCGCGGGCGCACAGCGACCTACCACTGCGCTGAGACCGAGAAACCATCTCACGCACACACAAAGACGACGTGGTAGGGCCACTTGTAGTGCCCAAATTAGGGATGGCATTTCAGCGCTGGTTCTTGCGTAGTAATAAAGCAACGACCAACGTAAGGTGTTGTCATGTTTCAACACCTTGAATAACGTAAATGTGCTTTTTTCGAACTTGTGTGCTTTGTCTAAGAAAACCTCGAGTGTGAGGTCCTACAGAGGTCGGCCGGAAGAAGTGAAGGTCAAAATTAGCTGACAGTTTCTCCCTCCAGCTGGAATGACCGGCGTTGCCTTCCGTTCAGCTCACGTGCCGAGGACGGGCCAGCGGCAGCGGTGTCTCACCCCTGGCCGTCGTCACGTCGACACCGACACGGACCAGCGGCGGCAGCGGCAGCCGGAGCTGCCTGTCCAACAGATCAGAGGCGCCGCTCCATCACTCGTCCTGTCGTGACGTCAGTATCGGGTCGCTGACTCGCACCTTAATCGGTGCTCTGACGCGGCGGCCGCCAGACCGGCAGTCCTCTCAACACTTGCTGTCGGTGCTTTCTGGCGGCTGAGAGAGGTGCAGAGACTGATGACAATATCCAAGTCCGGGTGATGCCGGGCGTTCTCGGACGTGTCGATATCTCCTATTTGCATCCACGTTTCCGGTCCTCATCATCGTGCTGCTATTTTGAGGCTTAAATGATTCAGCAGTGGATCAGCATAAGCAAACGCTTTTGATGACTTGTTCCTGGTGGTGTGAACAGGGCTATGTCACAGCTGGGTGTCCCAAAATGTTCGCATGCTTCTTTGATTAACAAACACAAAGACATCGGAAACGCAGCAGTATGTCGCGTTATCGCCGGCAGCTGTTGTTGGAGTCTCCCCTGCTCTTCCTCTTTGTCGGTGCGTATTTCCGGCGCCCGCTCTGGTTGCCTGTGGGTCTGTTACTCCACTTGTCAGCGCGACCATCCTGTTGGAGCTCCGAAGCCGAGTGGGCGAGTGACTGGGTCGGGGCGCAGGTACGCCGTCACTCAACGTCACCGGCGGGCGGCGCTGGCCGGCCCACAGCTCCTCCACCGTCAGCTATGGCATTACTCGCCCCTGGTGGTCCTATACTGGCATCAGCTGACTACAGTCCGCACGCGATTCCTATTGGCTAATCAAGTAGCTGATTGACAGGGCAGGCGGTGGAGACGTGAGTTACTGACGTTGTGGATTATTTTCCTGCACACTGAGGACGACCCTATAAAAGCATGGTCTTGGAATATTTACAAGGTGAAATGAGCGTTATCTTTATGTATTTTTTGTTCCAACTCCTCCAAAAGCTATCATTCTCGCGTTATTGAAGTGATCGACTTAATTATCGAATCATCGTTATTGAAGTCGCCGCAAGACAAAGGTCATCGAGCAACCGTCATCAAAGTCCGAATTGATTTATCTAGTGTCCATCCCCGCTGATGAGTTTGGGCGGCATTGCTTCAAGCACCAAATACAATTTTTGTGCTTGGACCAATGCCGTTCGGAAACTGCGTTTCTGATTTCACACGGAAGCGCAACCTGATTCACCTTTTCGAGCACAGTAATTGCTTGAGATAACGCACCAGTTATTAAGCTGGTATTCACTCTTCCAGAAATGTTACTTTAATTTGCAAAACATGGTACATCTTTTACGGTAGTGATCTGAATAGGGTTGCGTGAAGTCAAAAGCAATAGTAATTATGTTTAGTAGGAATGGTTGACAGAGGTATATCAGATGCTATTTACAATGTGAAGATTAAGCAACGGGCATAACTTTATGTCATTAGAGCTTGAGGCCTAAGTCATTGATACTTGCCAGTACTTTTGCTAGGGAACAGACTCCAGTGGTTTACCGCCAGAGGTGGACCAATTGACGAGGTCACGAAAGGTCAAAAGTGACTGCCGTATATAAATAAACATACAAGAAAACAATGGTGTTTGTTTCACCCTAGCTAATTAGGTCAAAGTTATTGTCAAAATACATTGACCCGTACATACCTGAAAGTCAAAGCAAATATGACCCCTGGGAACCTAAAGGGTGTAAAACGTTGTTCACAGTTGGTATGTGCAATCATTTTGTGGCTTTATATAGAATACTTTATGCTTTAAGGGAGGTGTGACGACGCAAAATAAATATAACACAACGAGAGGTGAGGGTTTAAATATACTAACACAACATGTTGACCTCGTCTGGTACCTGACCTTGGGTGACCCGGGTAAAAATTTCAGGGATGATGGGAAAATGATGCAGTGAGAGGTAGAGCCCTCAACCGCGGTTCTGCGCCTCGTCGTTTTCTGCTATCCCGAAAAACCTTAGGGGGATCGATGGCCCCCGGTGGGGCGAGGTTAAAAACTGTAACCAATATTAGCCCGATGCCTCCACTAAGGTCTGCTCTAGTTTTTTAAATCATCCTCATCATCTATTATCCAACACAAGCCGGGTGATGATGGCGTGAGGATGAGCTTGCCGGCAGACCATCTCCAAATCTGGAGCACCGCCACTCCATTACCAGCTCCGCCAGCCCACTCCCGTTACACAGGCGCTCCGTATGTTTGGCCTCGACCTAGCCACTTCTTGCCGGACGGCAAAACCACCCCATTAACCTCTCGTAACCAGCCGCGTCCTTTTGCGGAAGCCCGGTGACTTTGCTGAGGTCAGATCTCTGTCTGATCGGTGCATTGGGAATGATGTACGTGAATGCCCGTAAACACGGCTTTTATTTGGAAATGGAAAATATGCTTGTATGAAGTATCTTGGTTTAGATAAATGTAATAAAAATATGCGTTTCTTGTTTAATTTTCGGCGATGCTTCTACTCGTCACTGCTTTCCACGCGTTTGCTTCTGAGCACCGCCCTGGTCTGCCGCGCTGGCAGGCGGCATAACTACAACATACCGACTCGTCTGTACCAGACCAAAACCACTGTAAAGTACCTCATTGTCGCACCATTTACATACGACGGAGGCTACCTTCACACCATTTGCCTGTCCGGCGTTTTCTGAGTGGCGCCAACCTTCCGTGTTGCGAGTGTTGGTTTCCCCGCAGAGCCACCGCCACACATGACTGCGCCGCCGCGGTGCCGTATCGTCGCCGTCGCGTTCTCGGTATCGTCCGCTGGATCAGCGACGTTAGCGAGACACGCCCCGCTCTGACCCGCGTCCGGCGCCACTCTGACCCGCGCGGGCGTCTCTCAACCCGCGCGGGCGCCCTCAACTCGCGCGGGCGCCGCTCAACCCCAGCGGGCGCCTCCCGGCCCGCGGCTGCCGGCCACATGACAGAACGGTGCGGAGCGCGTCCAGAGAGCGCTGTCCGGTATTGTCGCCAGCTGGTATGACATGTCATGGGGTGAGAGCAATTTTGGCAGATTGTTTGAAAGTCAGTGTCCTGCCATCCGAATTATAAACTGTTGTGAAAATAGTTTTTTCATTCATCCAATACCTTTCCGTACAACACCCCAAACTTTAAGATTGCCCTTCCTATGGTTTCGAGCCGACTCCCTTGCACTGCTGCGGAGGATGGGTGGGGTGGGAGGGCACAGGTTTCCGACAAACAGGTGGGTACAAAGCCGGGCTAATGGGTTTGATGCCCGACGCCTGCCAGTGATCGATATGAAGTCTGCTGGCATAGAAAGGATCGATGACCGGGAATGGCTGGTAATTGAATCTAGGACGAGGCCGGAGTGGAAATACTTATAAATTGAACGTGTTTACATGCACTGGGATTTAAAAATAGAGACTGGTCTGGGAAGCGTCACATGATGGCGATTGAGGGTGAAGCACAATTTCTATGTGCTCCTCTTTGAAAAGCCTCATCTTTGCACAATTTGCATCATTTAGCCTTTGCTGGAAACGGTCGCTTAGCGGCGTTAGCCTGTGATAAGCAAAATCGTGTATTTTTTATCAGTGGACACCAATTTCTCCCCCGTCAGGCACCTCTTCAGAGTGGCAGGTGAGGTCTGAAAAATCCTTTTCGAGAGCCGGGCCGGATCATAAATATCCGCTCTCCTGGACTTGCAGATTGTACGTAATCATATTAGCTACTTGTGGTGAAATGCAAATGGATTAATGTGGGTTCAATCCTTATGGCAGAAAACCGGCTTCCATGTCTGGTCTGACCCGGTTGAGGGGATTCTTAACACGCACATTGGCGGGGGTCTCAAATTTGCGTGTGATGGCATGAAAAGAGAGAATATTTCACTGGATTTACTTTTATGAGAAAAACATAAGTCTGAGAACATAGCTTCAAGCATCAGCTGTTTTGAAAAAATGCAATTTTTGAAGTACATTGTTTGTTGATGGGCAATGCGGATTCGTTTTGCCCTTGATGGACCAATTTGGATTATTTGGTAATGTGATACCAGTGCGATGTCAGCAAAGCCCGGACGGTCAGGAAATGAGATATCACTGGAATGCGGTGCCTGAAACAGAAAACAGGACTGATATGGTGAGAAAAAGAGGCGCAAGCGCAGTATGGCAATCCAAAGTCATGTTCTCCATGTGATAGGGCACGCGGATCGCCTGTCGACCCGCAGTGGGAGGTAGATTTTAATTGCTACCGAGCCGTGTTTATTGTTACAATTGCCGACCGACACGCGCTCTGGGCCTGCCTCCTGACAGCGGGATGCCGTGTAAGAGGCGGGCCCTGGAATGTAAACAATGGTTAACCCAAGGTCTGCTGCTTCCGGCCGTCTCCGGTACCATGTGCTGGTCGGGCTCCTCGCCCTCCTACAGAGCGCACCATCAAAGCTGTTTGGCTGCGGGAGGCCCGCTCAAAACTGCCATAACGGGATAGGCCGTGCTGGCCGCCCGGATAGGACACCGTTTCCACGGATGTTTTGGCATGAGAATGTGCTCATGACACTGTGCGGAGAACCTTGTGGCATTTTTGTTCGGATTAGTGGGTTAGATCGTGTCTTTGGAGCACGCCGCAGGACGGCCGCTCTGGCCGACTCCTGTCTCCAGCCTCGACCACAGCAATTGGCTACAGCGGCTCATCAGTGCGATAATGCCGCTGCAAGCCGTGCAGTGCACCGTTGCACGGAGCCCGCCGGAGTTAGCGGACAGTGCAGGGGTCGGCATGAAGCCACCCGTGGTGCACTGACATGGGACCGCGTCGTTGGCATGCACCGTGGAATTCTTGCTGTGCACGTAAACTCGGTAGCGTTACGGTAGGCTCATCTGACACGGGATACCGCTGATGCTGCCGCATGGCCCAGAACCTCACATCCACTACTATCCTCCCATTTCTGCTCTCATTTCTACCTAAAATTCCAAGTGCGGGTCCAAGCACTTAAAATGAAATATATGTTCATGTTTCTCTGGGACTATCAAATACGCTATTCAGTCTCATCTAATCCTGACTCATTCATGCACAATTAGTAGAACCATGCGTTACTCTGTCATATAATCGTTACCTCTTCACATGTTAACTCCACTGCACCACGAAATAAGCCTTCTGTGAAGTATTCGGTGTCCCGTTGAAGTAATTAGCCAGCGTTTGCGTCGCAGTGTTGTTATCGGCACTATCGCACCAACACTGTGTCACTCGTCTTCTCATTACGTCTGCCTCACTATGCGGCGACGACTCTGTAGCAGTTTCCCGCGGCGCGCTTTGAAATAGTTTCTCTCGCTCTCTACCCTGGACCATCGCCGCTCTTGATGATAGACATCGGGTGCGACCTGTGAGACCGACATTCGACACTTTTGGGCATAGATATGCAAATGTCGCCGGTTCGTTGTGATATTACTGGTTGGAGAAAGCACATTTTATGCGAAACAAATGGAAGTGTCCGGCTGATTGCGTGTTTGTGCAGATGCGTCATGACGCCCGCCGCCTGTCCTTTGTCGCTCGTGTGCTGTCTGGGCCCACACTCTAAACACCGAGGAGTGTCTTAAGTCAAGGGATAATTCATTATTTATGTAACCAAGGACTCCTGAGGATGGTGTATTTGTAACCTCCATCAGGCATAACCACGGTAACACTGTCTAGACGTACGCAGGCAGTAATACATGTTACCAAGCGCGTTATTGAAGTTTAGTTTCATTTATGACTGTATTCTTTATACAGCTAAAGATAGTCTGAAATAGCCATAGTTGAAATGAAATTTATATACACTATACTGAAAGGGCAGCGAAGCGAACATCTCACCGAGTGCAGAAAGTTCATGCTTTTCATTCAGAAATTGTAATCTCTGAAACGTGCCAAAGCTTACGGAAACCATGAATAATTAGTGAATGGTAAACTCTCAAGCAGGCCAGTTTGTTTCTGTTGAGGAGTATTTTTGGCAATGAGCCGGCAGTAAGGGTAATAGTCCCTGCAGTTGATTGATCGCGGAGTCTGATCTTGCATAGGGTGCTGATTGGTCTGACAGCACGTAAACGAGCTGTTGCTAGAGTCGGAACATGTTTTGGTCATCAGTTACCGGCCCATGAGCTCATGGGGCAGCATCCAAAAGTGCTTTTGTGACTCACCTCAACAGAGTATCCGGTAAGCCGCTGTCGAATGGAATAGATGAGCTTCCAAAGCTGTCAGCAGATCTGATGGTAGTCTGATAACAAAAAAACAAGCATAAATAATGCAGTTAAACCTTACTTCTCTCTGTAGAATTAGTTGTTATCTTTACGCGGCAAAACCGGTTTTAATCGCCGCTCCCTTTGAAACTAAAACTTTATTTAAAATATATGCCAAGAGACGCAAATTGAATATTTCTGAAACATAAATATTGTACTTGCATTTCTTGCGTGCAACCCATAGGGAACCTGTACATGTGTCCAACAGTGCTGTGATACCGCTACTTTTAACACGACAGTTATGCTGGGATGCTGCTTTTGTTGATGCTTTTCATTGGTAGCCTGTATTTTCCAACCGAATTTTAGGTTTTTCAGGGTGTCAATCTTACGTCAAAGGAGTTGCTCCACGCAGTAGCTGGAAAGTGAGCAGAAAAAGTAGCAGGTTACCTTTTTTAACCCTGCGAAATCCAACTATATTTCATTGTAAGGGACAAAGCTCTAGGGCTGCGAAGGGCAGCTGCTGAGTCTTAAGAGCAAAAAAAATCCAGTCAAAGACTGACTCATGCATACCGTTCAGTCGAGAGGCAAACCCTGATCAAGAGAAGGGGAACGGGCACAGCCAGCTGGTCATTTGTGCTGCTTTCCAGGCGGCGTATCTGGTCGATCGGCCGGCTCGTGCCTGCAGTTCCGTTTACCTCCCAGCCGGGCGCACGGACACCCAATCAGTCGGCAAGCCCCTGTCACGCCCTGCCCCCACTGCACGCCCCATATGGCACTGTTCTAATGTCACCGGACAAAGCGATCTGATCCAAACCGAGATGGCTGAAAATATCGCCTGTCAACGTCCGCTGGCATCGATAAGCTGTTCTCGACTTCACAGTTATGGCGGCATCCATCTTCATCCTCTTGAGCGCGTCCAACGGTCTGCTTCAATTGGGCGAGTCTCTGGTGGCCACGGACTTTGCGGCCATGAGAGACTCGTGCACATCGCAGTGCCAGACAGGATATCGATTAATTCTAGGCTAAAAACTGTTTCTGTATTTTTGTTTTTTCCAATCAGTATTCGATTTATAGCGGCTCTCGTGTTTAGAACCCCATTACCATGAGCATCATGGAAAATACATTTATCTGGTGGTTATAGCACGAATCCATGAATCAGCGCAAACTTTCGTTTTTAACCGTTTTCATACCTGCACCGTTTCGCTATTATCAAACCTGGAAGGAGATAAAAACTAATAATACATACCTGAAAGGAAAGCGTGCTGCTTGCCGCTTTGCTGAGACTCGGGTACGTTTCGGAAGGTACCTAAGACACTACCTGCCTATGAGGCTTGTTGAAGAGAGATTGGCATGTGTGCACAACTTGGCTGGACGATATTTGCAACGGTTCACTACATGGCAGTTGAACACATCCTGTTTAGTTTACGTTAAAGTAGGGCCTGTCTGAGGAAGCATGCTCACGCTTCGGCTCATTTCAATGTATATATATATATATATATAATTTTAAGTTTTGAAAATACTCAATGTTCTGGAAGCCCAAGAATTTCCTCACTATGTTGGCAGCATTGAGGCGTTCTAGCGTTCGATTGTCCGAAACAACGACCTCCTAATCTGTGATGATGTTTGGTGAAGAGAATGCTATCTAATTGGTTGTCGTGTGTGCAAATGAGCAAGTGCTTCTGGAAAAAAACGGAGTTCACAATCAGAGTTGAGAGGATTGCACTGTTGTAGTTTGTTTTTGTACAGTTAATAGCTATCTAATGTGATGTCTTTTTCAGGGCTGCTGTTAATAGCACTGACTAGCGGAAACCACGCGCCGTCAGTCAAGGAACCTCCTGGCACCCGGAATGAGCTCCAAGATTTACGAACAGATTCAGAAACGCTGAAATGGCTAAATAACTATCTGCCGTTCAGGTAAGAAACTGAAAGATGGTTTCCTGTTCCTCGATTTGCAGATATCACAACCTGGGCTAAGGCTGAGATATAACAATGCCCAGCCTAACCATTCTTTTACTCAAAGAAATACTCCACTTCAAGAACGAATATTTTCAGCCTGCTTGTGTCAGTCACTTTCTTCTTTGACCGCGTCTGAATGAAAAATGATGTTCCAGAATATGGTTTACAATGTTTTCGGATAGCTGGTCCTGCTTAGTAACGCCATGCCGGGAGTTTTAACGCAGTAGGCGACAGGAGACCGGCACCGGGTGAGAGGGGTGTTCTGAGCCGAGTGGACAGTTACACGGGCCTCAGCCGCGCTTGCAGGCCGGCCCGGCACGGGTAGGTGATGATGAATAGACGTCAGATGGCGGTACCATTAGAGTCATTTCTCGGCGGTGCCTCTGCCATCCATCTTGTCTGCTTCTCATGTGTCGGCGCCGGCTGTTTGTGTTTGGACCGATGTGTCACAGGGGAGATTAGCCGTACCGCCGACTAACATGTAATAAGTATCGGCGCTAGGGCTGTTTACCCCAGTCCAGTTCCTAGGAAATACCCAGGCAGATGCTTCAACTGGAGATTGGAGCCACACGACCAAACCACGAATTGCAAGAAGCATGATGCATGCTCACAGTCCTGAGAACTTGTCTCTCATCTCGCTTTTTGGAGTTTTACCTATCCTTATTTTTCAGCTGCTCGATGCTACTGCTGATTTCTAGGTCATCATATTTGCCTGAAAATTAATCGAGTAATTTAACACCGGAAGTATTTTTCCATGTTGGGCCAGTTTTGAAGTTCCATCATTCACAAGCATCCTGGCCCGTAATTTACGAGCCAGGTCATAACGCGTCGCCTGGAACTAACAACAAGCAAGACTGGTTCATAAATTCATCAGGTTAAGTTCGTTCGTGTTTGGAATTGTTAGGTATCGGTTGGTACTTATAAGTTAGAAATTACGTAAAGCTAAGGCTTATTACTATTCGTAAAATATTTGTCCGTTACATGTGCTTGAGCGCACAGTATCACCATATATCTTCAAAAGGAAATTCGTCCAGCAGCAATTATATAATATAGGTATACATATTTGTCCATTCTACGCGCTACTACCAACCCACTTCTTTAGGCAAGGAACCACCGAGTCTCTAATTTGATAGGTTAGTCTGAATTTTGCTTATACAAGATACACCGTTGTTTTTCTAGCTAGGGTTCTAAGCCCTGAACTTTTCTACACGTGTGCGGCCGGACAGCTCTTTTGGTCCGATGAGTCGTTTATGACGCCGTTCGCACCACATACGCCGCTCAGGTCAACACAGTGGCGTCGTTTTTGTCGCCGCCGCGCAGGACCAAGGTAGCGCTAAATCAGCGGCGTGATTGCTGCGCCACGCGCCGCGCGTGACAAACGTGGCGCCAGTGGCGGCCAATGTGGCGCGGGCCGCGGAGCAGGACGTTCGGTGGTAGCTGGACGGCCGTTGATGGTGTTTACGATAATGGCCAATCGTTAGCGGTGATCCACAGGCTGCCGGTCGGACGCGCCCCCGACCGACGCACTGGCACGTCGCATGCATCGGACAAATCGTTTCCGACACCGGTCTAATGAATCCGATGTCTGCCCGGCGCCGGTGGAAGAGCCGGTTCGGCGACAGTGCAGCATAATCACTTCTGCTTAAGCCACTTGGAACAAGCTCTCTTCCGCTACTTCAATCATCGCGGGTGCTATTTTTCGTGCCCCGTATGACATTAAACTGACACAGCGAGTAAATAGATAGGTGCACTGGGGAGTTTGGTGGTGCTCTGAATGTCCACAGCGCCTCGTCCACCCATAATTCAGAGGAAACCGCTGAAGAGCAAGGAATGCACATAGGCTATATTAATTGCTAGCAATGAGACCTGTGTTGTTGCTTAGTGAACGCCATGTACAGATATTTCTTTGCAGACTTGTCAGTTTGTTGTCGTCATAGGAGAAAGGTGAGGCTCATCATATGATGCAGGCGAGGGTCGGCCTCAGGAGGGCCAGGAACTCGGCGAAAAATAGGTATGCATTAATAATTGTTTGGCGTTTATGTCCACAGATTAATTTTAAGACAAGTTGCATGATGACCACAAGAATTTAAAGCGAAATACGTAACAATAACCTTCCGCCACGCTTGAACCCTACCGTGAGGCCTGGAGTGGCAGGGGTCTCATCGACGTTCACTGGCTTAGCAATGCAGGAAGGTGATTATCAGGCTGGTAGTTTATCTGTGACGATATGGCCTGGAATGTGAGATTCAGTGGCGTGGATTGGTGAAAATAATTCGGTTTGCCCAAATCTGAAACACTGTCAAAAGCCAACATGTGAAGAGGCGACGTTATACTACCAAGTGATTACAAAGGGAGGTGATACCAAAGTGATACAGCTATTGTCCGCATTGTGAATACGATCCCAAGATCAGTAGTAGCTGGAAAATGTTGTCACAACCTTCATTTGCATGGATTGAGTTCAGGAGGACATTTGTGATGAACAGGAATTTTAGGTCGGTGATCATATGGTGGCCAATAATTATTTTTGTAGGCATATCAATATTCTGATGAAGGGCTGTGCCCGGTTATGTAATCACTGGTTTTACTCAATCTTCCATTGAAAATTCGAGGAGAGAGGCCAAATATAACTCATCAGCTTAAAATATTGCTCGTCTCTGCAGCACTGCACAATCTGTCGCGTTGAAAATCAAGATATGTCATTTGCCGAATCTTTTTAATTGTCCTGAATTGGATAAAAATTAAACGTTGTCTAGAGGGTTGGGTACCATTCTATCGCTTTTCTATACATTTAATTCTGATAGTGCTATACAAATGTAAACTCTTCCACCAGAAAATAGTTTTCTAGATAAGGGAAAGAGGCTGGTGGTCACCAGAGGTCCAATGCAGCTTGGAACAATTGGGTTCCACCAAGACTGAGGTCCCGGGTATGGAAAGGACTACCGACCTTGCACTGCAAGTGCTAAGTCACACGCAATCTTAAAAATACACCCGGTAAGGTATTTTTCAACGGAGCGAGTTCCCGCGCGCTGTGAAGCTGCCAGCACCGCCGCGTCCCACCTCCTGCACAGTAACTTGTCCGTTGTTGCGGCGGCCTGCGGAGACTCGGACCTGATGGTAATCCTGCCGGCCGTACTCCAGTGGCCAATTAACTCCCGCCTGACCCGGCCCGTAATTTACGAGCCAGGTCATAACGCGTCGCCTGGAACCAACCATCTGGGCCGAGGTGCCGCCACTGCTGTAGGTTCCCGCGCAGGTGAGCGCTACGCGGGCGTTGTCTCCGTGATTTCCTGATATGAGGCAGAGATGGGGCGATAGCCGGCGCCGGCAGCTCTCCTGTGACCTGCTCACTGTGACCGGGGGCCTGTTTGGGGCCAGTGCAGCCAGCCAGAGGGCCGGAAACGACCGGCATTCCGTATAGCCGAGGCTAGTTTACACTAGTCTGTGCTGATCGACGTTACGAAAGCCCCGCCGCCATCGCTGTCTGGCCTGTCGCTCATGACCCTCAGAGCGCTGATGACTGAAATGAACCATGTGGAAAGAGTTATTGGGGTGTTTGCAAATGCAAGTTCTCGTCTCCCCTCTGCACTGGAGAATGTTTAGCAAGAAATTGCCACTAACTGTTATGCATCCCGAGAGATTGTCGGAAATATGTCCGTAGCTACGCAGAATACATAGACCACACACACTTCCACTCTCTGGAAAGATATTTGTGAGTGATGAAATAGTTTCGACAGGAGTTTGCATCAGCGTAGTATGAAGAGCTTCTCTCTGCGTTACATTTCAATGTCGATTTAAAACGTGGAGATTCTGGTAAACTATAAACTGAACATCAAGACTGGGATCGAATCATGGTCTTCACCGGCACCGAAAAGTGTTGTCTGCGTTGCTATAGGCTGCTCTTTGCTGTTTTTCTTTTTTACTAGAACGGACATAACCCGAAAACTGTAGCACCAAACAGGAAACAATGTAGACATCGCTTCCTGTATCCATGAGCATGTAAACGTGGGACATTTGCATATCCTTGCGGCTGGATACTGGAATTAACTCTGACGGGTTTGCAAACAGTTGCAAATATTTAGAATCCTGCAGGGGTTCGCCACTGGGTTCAAGTTGGGGTACTATACTTACTCAAGGGGACCTCTACTTGACGGGGCTTTCTGAATTTGTGGGACCTTCTTCATTGGCAGATCCAGAGGTGGAGTTTTGTATGTTTGTTTCTATTTCACAGGCCCTCATTGTTAATCCACTGGCATTCTTCCTGAATTATGGACCTGCAGTCATTGTTTCGTAGGGACCTCACATATCAGCCGGACGACCCTTTAGGCTAGTACGAGCAGTGCCTCGTTTACCGTCGTAGTCGCCTCTTGCAATCTCTGTGGTCCTATGCTGTTTGTGGCTCTCGTGTTTGGAAGAGGAAGGGGAGCACCTCTGCAAAATAATCACTGTTCACCTTTTCTAACTGCTTCAGGGCCCCTCGCACTCATGGTCCTGAAGACTCTAGTACCACCATCTCTTGTACCAGATCTAGTACATACATGGCCCGAATTTGTTATGTCTTGTCCTGGAGGCCACATCTGCTATTTTAAACACTCTACTGGCTTGAAGGCTCATCTTATCAAGATGAAGGCATCCTTTGCAGCTTCGGGGCCACCATGGCCGGTTCCTTGGCCTGTTCGAACACGAAAACTTCATGCTTTGCCTTGGAAGCCTCCTTTACCTTTTCGGAGACGTCCATTGCTATTTCTGTAATTTACAGCACTACTGCGAGACCCCTCCTGATAGTCTCAAATCTCTATGCCCTGGCCATGACCCCCGTTGATATATCCATGGATTGGGACTTCAGAGGCCTCCTACATGGTCATCCGCCTTCCTCAAAACCCCAAGACCTGTGCTATATTGTACTGGCGGCCTGATTTTCAGCAATTGACCCTCCAGGTTCTTATGATGGCCTCTTGGCCATTTAAAATGTGTATAAGCATGGTTTGAAGTCCCATATTTACGATGGTTAACCCTACGTTATCTTTCTGGCCACCAAGCCAGAATAAAAGCAGCCTTTGCATTTCTCCCACAACAGCTTGAGGGTCTTCAGGAGCAGGCTAGGGCCCTCCCTGGTGTGCTTCAGCGAGGGCATGTCCAACTATTGCTGCTCCACGAAAGTTGGAGAGGACAGTCCCATCTCTGTCAAGACTGAGGAAACGTGTACCACCTTTCTCCTCTGGCGGGCCCCTGGAACCATATGCATGGGATTCTCCCGCGAGCAATGTAGCAACGTAGTGTTGACGCCTTGGCCTTTGGCACCTTTATTTTGGTTTGATTTTTCCATGAGTGAGATCAGGAATAATTTTACCACATCAACTACGGCCTCCAGTGGAGTGAGAGCTGGTTGTGCAGCATGACGTCTGCAGCTGGCATGATGTAAGCCTTCGGCTGCATTCCTCTCCCGGGTATTTTCTGTTTGAAACAAATTGGAGGAGCTGGTGGCGGCTGGGCCTCAGATTTGCCGATTGGGGCTAATCGCTGAACAAGTCGTTCCAGATGGAGACGGATAGCGCAGTGGCTGCTGCATCTGAGGCGAGCCATCAGTGTCGCGGGCGGCGGCAGACGGCCGTTCATCATGCACGACCGGCGGTCAGACCGGCACACAGAGTCACACAGTGATGCGGACTCGCCGTCATTAACTCGGCAGTAAAAATGCAGTGGAAGACACGCACATAAATAAAGTGCATCCAGGTGCAGCTGATTTCATTCTCTGGTTTATTTGGCGAGGCTAGATTTGAGCCTTGAAATATATACTATATGGTTTATTGTGTTATCCCTCCGGAATCTAAGTTGGTCCAGTACTAGGCTCTGGTCTGTGAAGTGAAATTGCTAAAGCGCCTTCAGAGGCTTGCATTCCGCCAATGAGTTCTGGTAACCGTTTCTCTGCTAAGTAACAACCTGGACACAATGTGCAGATCGGTAAAGTGGTAACATGTAGAGTAGCGATTAGCAGAGTTTACAAATTGTAAGCATTGTAAGCTGTGATTTTAATTTGACCTTCAGCTCTTTGAACTTTTTACAGGTTAAAGTTTGCAGCATATGTGTCACAGGCAATGTGCAAAATAGCCAATATCCCGAGCATTAAGGCAAATTCCTTGCAGTTTGCAAAATGGCAAAGAAAATGCAAACTGTCCAAACCTATTGGGCATTGTATAAAATGCTGGGCGCGACGGGACTTCATTCGGCAGAAGATAATATCGACAAGGCAGAAGATAATATAGATACTTTGCTTAGCAAACCCATTGGCTGTGTAAGATATTTTTGCTTTTTTGCTTATATTCAACACGTATACGGGCGAATCCTTGGGAGTTACGTGGGGGTGCAAGCGACCCTTGTTTAGCCTCTCGAGGCGTATTTCTTGGCATCTCTGGGTCTACCAGTGGATAACATTAAACCCACATTTAAGTTTTTATAGACTAGGTTTTATCGGTGCAAAACAAAGCTAGATAGGTAGTAGAAATGATGTTATGAATGGGCTAGCAATGAATAAAAAATAATCATCTCCTGTGAATATTTTCCGTCCATGTCGTGGACGACCCGGAAAACTCACACTCTGCCTGCCGCTAATTAGCCGGCTTTACACTGACATCCACACTGATCATAATGCCACTGGAATTGACGTATTGGAGGCATGACACTCGTGTTACATCTATTCATGAATGGAGGATGTGTTAAAAACACGACTTTCAAATAACGACTAGAATGCAAATTTGAGCAGACAATATGTGACTATTTTCCTGTAATCTGCCACAAAAATAGAAACGTCAAAAAGTTAATGTTCTTGACAACGCTTACACACTTCCCTTTGTCCAGGCTGAGCGGTTCTTCTGTGGAAACTGCAGAACAGCAGCGGCTGATAGCACCGACAGACTGGGCATCCGACGGCAGCCGTCGGCTGCGACGAGGCCTGACCAGGGAGCAGCGGCGGCAGGAGCGACGGCGCATCCGCGAGGAGGCCAAGCGACTGGAACGGGAGGAGAAGAAGAGGCGGAGGGAGGAAGAGCGGAGAAGACGGCGGCTAGAGAAGCAAGAGAAAAAGAGGAGGGAGAAGGAGGAGAGAAAGCGAAAGCTACGAGAGGAGAGGCGGCTTAAAAAAATACAGGAGAGAGAAGAGAAGAGACGATTGAGGAGGCTGCAGCGGCTGGCGGCAAAGGCTGCAAAGGCGGCAAGGAAGAATAAAGGTAAGCTGATCCTGGCATCTACCTTGCACAAACTGCATGCTTAACGCAAACTAATTATTGTTTAGGTGTAAAACACATACGCCTTTCGGCTTTTCTAAACAAAAAAAACTTAAAAATTATGCTAGCCCTCATTTCATATTGGGATTTCGGCTTATCTGCATATTGTTGCATCTGCATACCGGGTTATGGATTTGTACGATTTTCTGTTGAACAAGAGATCATCGCAACAATCGATCGTTCTCGGGCCAGTCTTGTTAAACTCCTCAAGTATATTAAAAAAATAATGAACAGAACGCATAATTAGTTAAACATGTACTTTTATACTCGAGTAACTTATAATTGTTGCATTCTCCCTTCCTCAGGTAGAGCACCCAGCAGCCTAAGTAAAGCGCTGGTGATAGATGTGCACCAGCACCAGCCGGAGACCGGCACTACTGCTGCTGCTACGTCCCCAAAGACCACCAGGACCACCTCAGCTCAGTCCACCTCCTCGTCAACCACCTCAACCGAGACGTCCGCGCCACCTGCCGACGAACCGACCTCGGGGTCGACAGTAGCGACGTTCGTAGAGACGTCCTCTGGAGGTGTCGCCATCTATATCAACTGGGTCGTCGCGCACCGCAGAAGAACTGCTTGCTGCGCAGCAGGACTTCGGAGGACCTCAGGTGGCGCCCCTAGATAAGGTGGAGAACAAGCGTAACGCGGAGGACTACAATGACGAGACAGAGGGCGATGACTATGGAGACGGAGAGGAAGGGGACTATTACTATGATGAAGATGATTATTATTATGACGATTACGAAGAGGAGGAAGGATCTAACTCTGAAACAGACACAGCGGAGTCCACAACTTCAACTTCAGCTCCAACTACGACAACAACGACCACGACTACAACGACTACAACAACTACAACAGCTTCAACCACTACAACTGAATCGACAGCTGATGATGAGTATTATTACGATGACTACGAAGACTATGAATATGAAGAAAGTGAGACGGGCGATGAAGCCAGTTCTTCAACACAAGCAACCGAAGCCTCAACAACGTCTACCACAACAGCTCCACCCACCACCACTACCGCACCATCTACCACTACCACCACCGCACCAACGACTACCACCACGACCACTACCACCATGGCGCCTGACGAAGATGAGTATGATTACGGCACCGAGGATTACGATTACGATTACTACGACCAAGACACGGAAGACGACGCAGACCCTGATGCGGAGGACCCACCTCCTCCACCATCTCCAACTCCCATCGACGTCACAAATGATATCACATCGCTCGATGATGACGTAGCATCACGTGGTAATGACGTCAGTGATGACGAGCTAGACAACAGTATCCCCGTGTCCAACACTGCTGGCGAGTTCAGTAACTACCTCGACGGCATCAACCAGCCTGACGAGGAGGATGACGATCTGACGTCAGAGGGGAAGCTGGTGGTGGTGGCGCCGGACGCTGTGAACCTGACCGCCATGGACCTGACCTGCCTGAAGCTGTTCGGTCAGGGCGACGTTCCCAGGATCGTCCCACCGATGGTCGAGAACGGAGCCATCGTCTCATACAACAGGTTAGTCCAGGCGTGTTTTTTCTTATTATTCCATTGTCAGGAGATGGGCAATAAGGTTCGTAGAAAACTTAACGAAAAGAAAGAAAACGTTCTAGGAAGTATTTTCTGAAATTTGCTTCTTAGAACTATATCCTGGAATAGATTTAGCGGAATTTTCCCTTTCAGATCTATGTGATAGTCCTTAGTTCCCACCCCAGAGAGCCTTCAATCTACCTTTATCTTAGCGGGAGGGGTCGAACGTCAAATCTCCTCTCAATCTCGGCTCCTATTTGGGATCGCGAAAAGTGAAAATTGCATTAAATAGCGCACAAGAAATGATGAAAAACTACACCACTCAATTTTTTTTTCTGTTCAGTGTTCAGGTCAGGACAGGCCAAATAAGGTGACACGCTGTATATATTTTTTAACTCAAGCTCCAGACAAGATTGAGTTAGGGTCAGTTTATAGGCGTCATTCTATTCCTCTCACTGCTTGAGCTATCCCAATCAAAACGTAATGCTATCAAGACGAAATCTCATCACAATTACCTAAAAATTTACTGACCCAAGTCTCAAAACCTGCTTGAATAATCCCAGATGACCTCTCAGAGGTCACATGGTCCAAAGTCAGAACGTGAACCTGGGCAGTAATCTAAGATACTACGATTGTGAAAATAATAAGGGCTTCTACCCCAGATCTACGAAAAATAAAGTCAGATTTTGGCATATTCCCGTTTTCACATGCATTTTCATTGAGTAGGTCATGACCCTGACCTGACTCAATGTTATGGAGATAAAAAATCCCGGTAAAAAATCATTTACCAGTACTCGGTAAGCCTATTATATGAAGGAATATTTAATCGACGGATTAAGCATGTTTTCACTGGTACCACTTGAAAAATTTTTGGAGGTGAGCCCACTTTATTTAGTCTCGTGACCTGACCTGCGATGACCCAACCTTAAAAATTCTAAAAAAATTATGATCAATTAATGAAGAATAAGGTACTCTAAATACGACGGCGTTCCGCGCCGTACCTTTCCCCAACCAGGTATCTAAACTTGAGTCAGTAGATTTGCAGGATATGATGATTAAGGGGATATCAGCTGAAAATGGTTGTAAAGTGCCTGATGGACCTGGATGGGAGCAAAAGAATAAAGAAACTGACACATTTCTGGTTACCCGTCCCCAAATCCCGCCTGGTGTATTTTAAGGGATAAGAGTGATGATCAAGAGGCCCAGCTGACGACGTCAGGTTTTTGTGTTCCCATAGGAAATTGTAAGATACAAAATAAAGTAATCATTGGAACCAGACCCTGATCTATTCTCAATGCAAAATCCGTGTAACGATAAAGCTATTCAAAATCCACATCGCTATCACCTCCGAACCACTGGGGTCACTTCCCGAAGTTTGAGGGTGTTTCTGTATTGTGAGGGTACGCTGTGGGCCGGCAGGGTGACGAATCCGACGGCGCCTAACAACGTCTACCTGGAGGCGGTGTTTCTGTGTGACGGCGGCTTCAGGATGGTGGACGAGCGGCTGAGCAGGGTGTTCTGCTCGCAGAGGTCGTGGTACGGCACCCTGCCCCAGTGCCAGCCCCATGGTGAGCCCGCAACTGTAACTGATGAGTTGAACATGCCGAGCGTGCTGGATGTGCAGGAGAGTCATGACCAGTCCGCAGAATATTCGTCTGTTAGTTGCTCATTTTCTCCGCATCTAAATAATGTGTTTCTCGTGTCTGACTCTGTATTCTGTATCCCTTCCTTACCACGAACAGGCATAGCCAAATTACTGGCAAAGTCATTTAACTCAAGCAAAATCCTATTTCATCTTGCCACATAGATACCTAATGGGTTGTAAGTACGCAAATGTCCAAAACTCGTTTGGAAACCTAAATGATATGCAAGGCACAGACAAAACAATACACGTTTCACATCCTTTACCTTAATTAATAACGCATGAAACGGATTCTAAGTCAGGGACCAGGTACTTTTGTCATTAAACATGGCGTGCTTTCGAAATCAGCCCTGGAATTAAACAGGTCAGAAGTATTCATCGATGCGCAAATTGTATTCACTGTCGTGCTAATCGAGCTAACATTTCAATGATTATACATTCTAGTTGCAGGGTCAGAACATGTAAAACAGGGCGCGAACAGATGCATTGACTAGGTACCCTTGATCACACATGTCGGGAATACGCGGCGAATGCATGCGTCCAGAAAACACGCTGTATAAATAGCTTAGGACAGTTAGTTTAAGACTTTCTTTTGCACGCCTTTTATTAAAAGCATTGGGAGGTGATTAACCCTCCCCCCACCGGGGCCATTGATGACCCCCTAAGGTTTTTCTGGATAGCAGAAAAACGACGAGACGCAGCACCGTGGTTGAGGGCTCTATCTCTCACCCCATCATGTTCCCACCATCCCTGAATTTTTTTACACCGGGTCACTCGAGGTCAGGTCACCAAGCGAGGTCAACCAAGGTCACTTCACTTCAAATGTTTAACTCTATAAGAGCTACATTTCTCGGTCGATCAATTTGAAACTCCTACTTTTCATGACCCTCCAGAGTTTACGAGGTGTATATCCGGGATTTTTCGATTTTTTGACGTGGGGTCAGGTCACGAGGTGACCTCTCCCATTGAAAAAGCATGGGAAAAGCTGTCTTATGATCTTAAAGTCACAAAAACAATTGCAAATGCTCAGCTTGCGCAAAAAAGCATTCTTGGCCACCCTTTTATGGATTCCAGGGGTCATATTTGCCCTTTAATCTCTACGAGGTCATCCAAGGTCACCAGGGGTCAAAAACAGTATTTTGACAATAACTTTTGACCTAATTAAGCTAGAGCGCTGAATCAAACATCATCGTGTATGTCTTGTCACTGGCTTTCATTTGATGTACAGCAAAGCCACTTTCGGATCTTTCGTGACCTCAGGTCATATTAGGTCACGAGATGACCTCTGCAGGTCAAACCACTGGCGGGAAGTCATTAAATTTCAAACAACGGGAAAAGGTCTGACATTTTCTATCAAATGTACTTTACCAGATCTTGATAGGTCTAATGGCATAAGAAGTTATGTCGAGTTTTCTTACGCATTGCATATTTGAGTGAAAACAGCCTATCGTGACCTAACTTGACCTCTGGAGGTCAAACCATTGTCCTGAGCGCTTCAACATGAAAAAAGTAATTTGTTACTAAATTCACGCGAGCTTTTTAACGCACTTTGCAGATTTGCGCTAACCCCCATATGTCCAGAGTTATAGGGGGCCATCGATGGCCCCGGTGGGGCGAAAGTGGCACCGGACCCTCGGTGGGGCGCGGGTTAAAGGTCAGGGGCGGCAAAGGACGATTCAAATTTTCCGCAAGCCGAATGAGGAATTTATTCTGCACCCGCCTCACTCCTTAGATGTGGATAAAACCAACACAAAAAAGTTAATTAAAACGCTAATTCCATGATGGAGCAGATGTGGGCAAAGCCGGTTATGGCGGGCAAGGGAGATATTCTTTCATGTACACTGTACAGACACCTTGTATGTCACGAGCAGCCTCAAATACAATCCTAAGGCATGATTTTTGCTCCCGGAAATGTTTTCAATAGAAGGGACAAAAAATATAAAGCACAGGACGTTTTCGTCTGCAAACGACATTTACTGCATATTTCACTCCACCTGTACCTTTTATTTTGTTCTGCAAGCTATCTTCAATTTTCCAGGGTAAACCAATATTTTTGGCTTACCTCCTCTATAAAAACCTTATACCTAACCATGATATCGGAAATATTTTAGACTAAATATACTATATATACAATAGGTACATTTAGTCGTTTCTTCGACTAATAACACCTAACCATGATATTAATCATACCTAACCGAAGTTTAGTTAGTCATTATAAGGCTAATAATAATACGGCTAATACCTGATCATGGTACTGGCAGTTATAGAATAGGGATATGTAATTGCTACATCGGCCTACACACTGCACGACACACACACACACACACACACACACACACACACACACACACACACACACACACACACACACACACACACACACACACACACACACACATACGTGTAACGCATGCATTGAGGGGTCCGAGATCCATTGCATACCAAACGAGGACCGGGTCAACATGCCTTAAAATCAAGTATATCGAGGAAATATTTTGTAGATTAGTGCGCCCCTCCTTTCTCATTGCGATGGCTAAATGCGCTTCAGCCGCCGAAGATTTACTAATACAGTCTACCATCCATGCTTTTCGAGGACACCGAGTGTGAGGGTGGAATCGTGCACATCGGGGTCAGGAGAAGTGTTTGGTCCCACCACGAGCGCCAAGATGTGAGGAGAGCTGTGGGGGAGGGTGAAAATTACATTGGGGTGGCAACAGCTGCTGAAAAGGGGGGCATTTGTAATACTTACCTAGGCAGAGGCGCAACCAGCGGGGGACACAGGGTGCACGTGCACCCTCAGCGGTGCCGGAGTGCCAATTAAACACTAGGCGTTGTATCCCGTTTGGGCTGTGTCGCTCGAAATTTAGTGCCCACTGCTGTTGAACTTAGATGCAACTAGACCGCATTTAGCGATTAAAACTATTGTTTGACAATTAAGTTCCTTTGTTGGTCAGCTAGGGCATTCTGTGGCGATTCCAGGCATACGGGAAGAGTATGGGCACCTAATGTCCAGCTAATGCCTTATCAGGGGCAGACGCAGACTCGAGTTTTGGGGGAGCAAACCCATGGCTACTTCTCTTCCTGGGGGAAGGGGTGGGGTTGGGTGGGAGCGAAGATTTTTCAGCTCTACAGACCCAGTGTTGATACCTTTTTCAGTGCTCGACAGACCTAGTATAAGCTACCTCTCCAAGTACATGATCGCTCTTAAGGGGGGGGGTGAGAGCAAATATCTTTTTGCTCTACAGACCTAGTGTAAACACCTTTTTCAAAAATTTCTCCGGCATTTGGAGAGGGGGGGCAAAATATAGATTAGCCCCCTTTAAGCGTTTTCAGGGGGGCATGGCCGGAACGCCCCCTGCGTCCGCCAATGTGCCTGATCATTCAAAACATCGTACGGGCAAAGCTAATCTGGTTCCCTTTGAGCTCATCTGGTGCCCCCTCCCCCCTGAGTGCTGGTCTTGGCCCCTGGTGCTGATCACGTGCCTTCTGGGCTAGTCTCGTGCCCTCTTAGTCAATCTGGTGCCCCCTGAGAAACTCATCGTGCCTCCTGACCTATATCGCTGAGTTACTCTGATGCCTCTGAGCCTACTTGGTGCTCTATTAGCTGTTTTAGTGCCCCTTGAGCTGATCCGGGCCCCCTGAAACGATCTGATGCCTCCCGGAGTTTAGTTTATCTACTGTCCCCTGAGCTAACATGGAGCCTCTTGAGCTGATCAGGTGCCCCCTCAGCTGATTATTGATGTCTCCTTAGAATATATGATGTCCCCTGAACTGGTCTGGTGAGCTCTGAGTCGATCTGGTGTCCCCTGAGCTGATGTTGTTCCCTGGACTTTACTAGGCCCCTGCTCTTGTGTGGGGGCTAGGAGCTGTATGGGCCCCCGAGCTGATCGATCTTGTCCCCCTGAGCTGAACTAATGCCCTGTAAGTCAATCTGCTACCCCTCGAGTCATCATTGTGCCTCCTGAGCCCATTTGATGCCCTTGAACTAGCATGGTGCCCCCCTGAGCTAATCTGGAATCCTTCAAGCTAATCTAGGCCTCCTGAGCTGATTACGCAATGTTCTAAGCAGCTCTCAGGCCGGGCTGAGCTATGCCCACGGAGGCTGATGAGGGCCCTTGAGCTGGTATGGGACTCCTGAGCTGATTAAGTACCTCCTGACATGATCTGGTACCCACGAGCTGATCTGTGCCCCGAGCTGGTTGGGGACCACTGAGCTGATCCCTTGTTCCCTAAGCTGATCTGGCGCCCTAAGGGCCGATCTGGTGTCCCCTGAGCAGCTCTGAGATTCCTGAACTGATTGAGCCCCGATTTGGTGATGAATCTCTGAGCTGATAAAGGGCTCCTGAGCTGATTTAGTGCCCCTGACTTGGTCTGGCCTTCTGACCTGATTTAGGGCACCTGAACTGATCTGGGACCCAACAGCTAAACTGGGGCCTAAAAGCGGATATAGGTCCTGGGGGTACTCTGAATTTGTTTGGGCCCTGGCGGTACCTTGAGCTGGTCTGGGCACTGAGCTTGTGGGAGCCCTTTAAGTTGGCCTGAGGCCCCTGAGGTGATCGGGCGCCTTAAATTGGTCTCGGGCTCTTTGAGCGGGTTCAAGGCCTTATAAGCCTATTTGAGGCCAAGTGAGCTATTCTGATGACCCACCTCTCTGGAGCAGGGGCCAATCCAGAAATGCTCAAGGTGGGGGGGGCGAACCCTGACAGGAGGGTCCGGCCTTCTCAAGGGGTCCCGGAATAGCATTGGGGGCGGGGCCGTGCAAGGTATAAATTTGCATTAAAAAAACGTCAATACACATGAAAGTATTACGCCCGGCGAGCAAAGAAAACAAGTTAACAAGAAGCACCCTTTTATACCAAGAAACACCCTTGGGGGAAATTCTGAGAACTCCAAATGCCCAAAAAACTAAAAAACAAAAAACGAACTGACCCTAAAAGCCACGAGGTCCGTTCGACATTTCATTGGATCTCTAAAAATCCAGGGACTGGACAAATTTCGGCCAGGGTCATGATCGATGAGATCGCATGCTCTGTGACCTGCCTGAATTCAGAGTTATTTGAATTCACAGTATATTATACCTACAGGGACTCCCAAGCAGGGGCGGATGCTGTACCCACAGAGAGCCGAGACCAAAGGAGTCCCACAAGCAAGGGGGCCCGACTGTAGCCACAGGAGGCCCAGGTAGACCACGGAGGGGTGGTATGGATGCTAGAAGTAGGAGACTGGCTTCGGCCACAATATATCTGAGATTGTCGTGAGGGGCCCGATCGCGGACACAAAGGTCCCAGGTGAACCACAGGGATCCTGGAAGCATTTCAAGGGAGGGGGCGTGGTAGTGGGGTGGTCAGCGTAGCTTGCGTCCATTCAGCCGACCCGGGTTCAAGGCCCGGCGGCTTCCCTGAACAAGGAACAAGCTGGCTCCCGAGAAACCCTTTCAACAGGAAAAGAGTTGGCGAGGCCATATGACCCTGGCAGTTGTGCGTCGATAAGCCTCAACAATTATTTACCATTAAGCATTTCAAGGGGCCCGGATAGCCACAGGAGGCCTGGGTGAACCGCAGGGGGCCCGCCTAGGGTCTCAGAGGATCCGGGTGAATGTCAGGGGAGTTATCTGCAACGGATGGGAATAGGGGCCCGGCTTCGCCAGCACTGGGCCCCGGGATAGTTCTGAGGGGCCCGGTCGCAGACTCAGAGGTTCCAAGTGGATTGCAATGGGCTCAGAAGCATGTTAGGGTGCCTAGATAGCCACAAGAGTCCAGGGTGAACCTCAGGGGGCCCAGCTGTAGCCAAAGGGTGCCCGGGTGGAATACAGGGAAATTATCTGCAACTGCTGAGAACAAGGGCCCCGGCATGGGCAGCATTTGACCAGGGATAATTCTGACGGGCCCGGTCGCAGCCTCAGCATTTCCAGTGCCCGGAAGCGTCAGTGTGCCCGGATGACCACAGGAGGACCGAGTGAACCACAGGGGTCCGCTTGTAGCCAAAGGGCGCCCCGGTTAAATACCGTGGACCTACAAGTGCTGAGAATAGGGGGCCTAGCTTGGGCAGCAGTGGGCCCACGAGACGATTTCTAGTGGTCCGGTCGTGGGGCTCATCGGACCTCCGAGGTAGGGACCCGAGAACAACTCTGGGGGCTAATGGAGTCAAATTATTGTGGACTCCTAGAACACCTATTTGGGGGCCCGAGGTCAACTCTGGGGCCTCCGAGATTAATTCAGGGGTCCCCGAGTACATGATAAGGGCCCCTAGACCTACCTTCGGGTGGCATTTGGAAGGCCACTTGTGGGGCCGGGGTACAGCTGTCGCCGCCGTGAGACATTTTTTCCAGTGCTTAGTGTCGGCCCAAGGGGGGGCGATTGCCCCCATCGCCCCCCCTTGGATCCGCCCCTGCTCAGAGGGTCACTGAGCTAGTCTAGTCCTTAGGCAAAGCATGATCTGTTCTGGGGGTGGGCTCTGATCCAAGTGAGGGACCCCTGATTCTTGAATAAACATAGAATAAGAACAGAAGCCAACTGCTAATATTTTGGAGTTCACTGGGCTAGTCTAATCCCTGGAAACACGACTAGGGGAGGGGGCAGCTTCCCTGGAGGGCTCTGATCCTCACTAGTGGGCCCATGAGCTGGTTTTGAACAGATGGGGAATAAGAACACAATGGAAGCCCCCCTGTAAAATAGAGCTAACGAGGAATGAGTCATCGCAAAAAGTGCTTGTAATGCCTAGGCGCCCCTGATTATATATGAACTGCCTATTTTACTGGTGGAGTCGGGAAGTGGAGACAAAAGGCATATGCGCATGAGCTCAGAGCACAGTCCCCTAAACCAGGATTTGTACTACTTCATCTGAATGAAAAACTAATTTTTCACAATATATCTATTATGTATTATTAGTGTATACACGGAGGCATTGCCTCCTAAATGTAAGGGGCAGTGCCCCCTTCTCGACCCCAAGAATACGAGCCGATGATGGAACTCTCCGTACCAAAGCAAGCGATATGTCATGTTTTCAGAAATAAATGTGAGAATATCTTAATAGTGTGAGTCAATGAACGTAATTTGAGCCCAGAGGCGTCCCCACGAATTCCTTTTCATGGGAACATATTTCAAGAGAGCCTGATATGCGGTCAAATGGTAGGCTTCAACAGCGCTGTCAACAGCCACAATAACATATTCTGGAGATGAAAATCCGTTAATGAGATCAGCGAGAGGTCGCTTAAAGGGCTTAACCTGGCATCATTCTGCGCCTTAAATGTAAATGTTAGTTGCTCGTGTAGCACTGGTATAGGCCCATTGCTGTCAAGCTGAACTTTATCAAACGTTGGCATCTCCTGTCTGGCTCCATGTCCTGTCATACATCCTGAGAAAAATTATGCACCAATAAGCATTCTAGACTTTATTTGCAGCCATGACATGTATTTGCACACACAAACTCACACACATACAAGAATGGTTAAAAGACAAGACAGGAGAAACGTCCGCATTCAAGTCCAGCGGCAGGCGCCGCACGATCCTCCTGAGATCAAATATGAGCACAGGTAGAGTAAAGAAAAGCCTCAGAAGAGTGAAAATGGGAGAGTGCCGGGGAGAAGGTAAAGGAAGTGTTGAGAGAGATGTGGTACCGATGAAACTATGAGACCGTGAGTGAGACGCGATACCGTGTCGGGTTGTGAGCATCGAGAAAACCAGCTCGGGCGGCGAAGCGAGTAACTTGGCGACGAAGGGTCCGCAGCGGCAGGGGGGGGCGCGGGCGAGCTCGCCGGGAACACCATGCAATCTCAAACAGAGTCAGAAACTGTTCAATTTGTGAAAACTCTCACTGCCTCAGATAAAATCCCACTTGACCATGAAATGTTATGCACTCGATAATAAAAGGGGAACGCTGAAACCATCTTAATGGGTTTGTTCACTCCTTACATGAGATCGTTAAAAGGCACTTATCATTCAGAGGGGATTCCCTTTCATGCCAGAAGTTCTTGTTTTTTTACAGCCCGGGGAAGACAGTTGTACAGCATCAAGTGGCTTGATGTAAGCATAACAACACTAAAACCGCGGAGTGAAAGAGTTAAAAAACACGCATATATTCACATGTCAGTAAGAGAATAAGTTACCGGGGTTCAGAATATTATTGCTGTAATTCGCCCGGACCGCATTACGCTCGTATGCAAACAGAACATAAAACACTCTGATTCGAAAGTTTGGCACAATGTTTTTTGGTAAGCCAGGACACAACTAGCATCCACATTAGACACAACAAATACTATGAGAGAGCTGGTGCGGCTTCTACAAAGTCAGTGGAAAAATATAAAGGTCACCATAAGGAGGGTATCCATTCCAGAAGTTCGAAGGCTTGGCTGAATCAGTTCAAATGACGACCTAAAATTTCGATGTCCACAAGTGCCGCACCTCATGTCTTGCCTTGAAATAGGGATATTCACTCAATCAGCGCTGGCTTCTCCACCGTCACCATCTCATTCAGCTTCTGCAGACGGAACACGCCGTTGAAGGCAGAGTCAGATGAGGCTACTAGTCACTGATAGCATGGATAGGAATGGATAAACCGGACCGGGAGGTCATACCGTTATACTGGAACCACCCACTACACAATGAGGAATCCGTTGTCATGCCGTGGGAGGATGGGGGGGGCTGGGAGTGAACCCTGTATCCGTCAGTGAAAATATACCTTGAGATCTTAACCTGCCGGCTAAGCTTCCGGAAATCCGTCATACGCAAAGTCACTCAGGTGCAAAAAGATAAGGCCAGCTTGAAAATGGTTATATCTATGTATGACCATGTTTTTCATAATCCTTAGTATGCGTTTCTACATACGAAGGTTTCACTCAAATCTGCCCTATCTGTTACTCAGCATTCTGCTTTCAAAATGGGCTACATTAAACATAGCCGGCCCCGTCTACACAGTTTGACATTGCAGAATAATTTCACTAGGGCTTCTTATTAGAACTGATGGCGTTAGTCGTCTAGGGAGGGGATTTGATGCGTCTCAAACAAGTGATTGAAGCCATACACGTTTATTTCCGGATATTTACAATAGCATGCAGAATGGTGTGGATGAGATACATGTTATCGGAAGGGGTGGAGTGAGCACCGGTAAGCTCTATGGTTCAGCCAGCAGGGGACGGAAAGACAATATATGTGTCCATCTTTGTCCCCTGTCGACAAGCGAAAGTTATAAATCTGGTGCTGATGTAAAACTGATAAAAATTTTCATAGCTTCCATTTTTTGGTTTCCAGCTAGCAGCAAAACACAGTGGCTGGAGTTACTCTGAAGAAACGGTGAGATCTGCGTTTAGTTTTCAACCGATGTAGTCTTACCTGGGGCTGCTGTCCCTTAGCGCCACCTGAGTTCTCCTCTACGATCACTAAGCACGGTTCTGCGGCAGCGCTGGCGACTCCACCGCCACCATCCCGCTCAGCTCCTGCAGACAGCACACGCTGTTGAAGCAGGGGCGTAGCCAGGATTTCGCTCTGGGGTGGGGTGGGGAGTGCAGCGCCGAAAGGGGCCCTGAAATAGCACCAAATGGCCCAAGAAATTCTCCACAGCCCAAACAATCGTTCAGCGTGGGTTTTTCCTAAACTAAAATAAAAATTCGCTTTAAACCAGAGCGCCCGTAAAATAAAGAAACTAAACCATGAGAAGTTATTTGCGTACCTATCACATTGCTTTAAAACCGCTTGAGCTCGAAAAACGAAAAAACCGAAGCACTTTGTCCTCATCGGGAGAAACTTGTTTCAAAGACAGGTATATTTCGGAGTGCTGGACCGAGGATCATGATTGTGCGTAGAAAAGCTGTTAAGCTGTTCATTACCCTGTCTCCTCAAACCTGGAATGCATCACATAGCAAAGCACAGATATTATTCTAAAATTCAGAGAATTCTGGAATTCAAGGTCTTAGCTCAGACCTTGACCGAGAACTAACCCAATCAATTCATTTCATGAAGATTCTGGGGAAGGGTTCTTTTAGAATTTATGATGAATGTTTTTGCTAAATTATGCCTCCAGGATTCGAGGAGATAGGTCACTTAAAAATTTAATGAACTTTTTCACCTTTAAATGAGTTTCTTCCCAATATTTTTTAAAACATACCTCCTGCCGGACAAAGAAGAGATCTCAGCTGACCATTATAGGCCCATCTGGTTAGAGAGGGGCCTGCCGCCTCTAGAGAATAATGGTCCCAAGGTGTTCTGCTGGTATCTGAGGGCCCTCTGTGACTAATTACAGAAAACCACTCTGAATGCAGAGGGTCACTAGGACACTCTGAACTTGCTTACGAAGTGTCCTGCTGACTAGAAAGGGCTTTTCCAGTGATAGCGGGGGTCTACGGTCAAATGTGGGTCCAACTGGTTTCGAAGAGTTCCTAAGTTACCTATACTTCTTCTGATAATTATATTAGGTCCTGCTGACTACAAAGAGCGTGCCGACCACGGTGGACTTGTCACTCAAAATGAGGATCCAGCTGGTTCTGTTGGTTGTGGAGGGCCCAATGGGTTTCAATGGACCATGCTGGCTACAGGTTAAATGGGCTATAAGGGGTCTTATAACCATAAAGGGTATTGCGGGTCACAACATCAATAATAATTGCTGGGGTTTAACGACGCACCAACTGCCAGGGTCATACGGCGTCGCCAACTCTCATCCTGTTGGAAGGGATTTTGGGGATCAGATCGACTTATTCAGAGGCCCCGCCGGGACTTGAACCCGGGACCGGTCGCTTAGAAGACAAGGGTGCTATCCACTAAGCCACCTCATCCCCGGTCACCACATTAAGTGAGGTTTAAAAGGAACCTACAAGCTACGAAGGTCTGAGGTGGACTTGAGGGCCAACAGAGCCCATAGAGTATCGCCTATACAGGGCTTAGCTGACTAGAGAGCGGGGGACACGAGGGCTTGTGTTCTCCTCCGTCGGTGCCGGAGTGACCTTTGATCGCTAGCCTGTGTACCCCTTTTGGGCCATGCCGCTTGAAATTGAGTGTCCTGCGCCGTTAAACTTAAATGCAACTAGATTGCAGCTGGTGATCAAAACTATTGTTTGACAGTCGAATGCCTTTTTTGGTCAGCTAGGACATTCTGTCGCCTTTCCAAGCACCCGGGAAGAGTATGAACACGTAATTTGTTTCCAGGTATTGCCTCATCGTCGCCAATAATCGTACGGGCGGAGCTAACCTGGTGCCCCCTGAGCTCATCTGGTGCCCACTGAGCTAGTTTTGGCCCCTTGAGGCACCATATTAGCTCTAAGCTAATATGGTGCCCCCTGAGTCATTCTGGTGCCCCTGAGAAAATTGTTGAGCCTCTTGAACCTATATTATGCTCTCTGAGCTAATCTGACAACTCCCAGCTTGCTTGGTGCCCTATTGGCTGCTTTAGTGCCCCTTGAGCTGATCTGGCCCCCTGAGCTGATCTCATGCCTCTCGGAGTTGATCTACGGTCCCCTGAGTCAATATGGTTCCTATTGAGCTGATCAGATGCCTCCTGAGCTGGTTATTAATGTCTACTTAGATAATCTAGTGCACCCTGAACTGGTCTATGCCCCTGCTCTGGTCTGGGGGCTAAGAGCTGATCTGGTGCCCCCTGAGCAGATATGTTGCCCCCTGAGCTAAACTAATTCCCCGAGTCGTTCTGGGGTCGCCTGAGCCATAATTTGCCTCCTTAACACATATCATGCCCTCTGAGCTAGCCTGGTGCCCCCTGAGCTAGTTTGTTGCCCCTGAGCCAATATGTTGCCATTTAAGCTGATCTGGGCCTCCTGAGTTGATTAAGTAATTTCCTCAGCAGCCCTGGGGACATAAGTTGAGCTGGGCCCACTGACGCTGATGAGGGCCTCTGAACTGGTATGGGGCTCCTGGGCTGATTAAGTGCCTCCTGACTTGATCTTGTACCCCCCGGCTGATCTGGGCCCCGAGCTGGTCGGGGAAGACTGAGCTAATCCCTTTGCCCTCTGAACTGATATGGTGCTCCCTGAACTGATCTAGACCCCCGCTCTGGTCTGGGGACTAGGAGCTTATCTGGGCCCCCGAGCTGATCGATCTGGCATACCCTGAGCAGATATATTGCTCTCTGAGCAATATATGCTCTCTGAGCATCTTTGTTTATTCAAAATTTATAGAGCAAAACACCAAAAATGCTTATTTGACCTAAGGTGACCTTGCAAAGATAACAAGTAAAATTTTTTGGCATCAACTTCATAAATGGGCTAAGAGCAAGTCGTAACCGATGTTTGAAGTTGATTCGATCCATACTTACTGAGAAAAGCTCATTTCGTGATTTTCCCCATGTATTTACAATGGGGAGGTCATGCTCTGCACATGACCTTAGATCACCAATATCGGAAATCCCGGGACATATGTTGTAGCTCCTGGTGGGCCCAATATGTGGTATGAGTTTCAACTTTATCGATTAACCCTCCTTTTAGTTATGCAGTCCTAAGCATTTTTTTAGGTGAGGTCACTTCACCTGGCCTGGTGACCTGACCTGATATGACCTTGAGCTAAAATTTTCAGGAAAGATGTAAAATTGATGACGGAACAGCTAGACTAAGTTTGGCGGCGCTGCGAGCCGCCGTTTTTTATAGCTTCGGAAAAATCCGAGGGGGGTCTAAAAAGACCCCCACCCGGGCGAAGGTTAAGCTTATTTGGACCCCCTGAATTATTGATGTAATTTCCTGAGCTTCTCTGCGCCCTGAGCTGACCTGGGCCCACCAAGGCTGATACGGGTCCCTGAGCTGGGGAATGGGGCTTCTGAGCTGACCTCTGAGCTGGCCCAGAACTGATGAGGGATACCTGAGCTGATAAAGAGCTACTGAACTGATTTAGTGCCCCGGACATGATTTGGCCCCCTGACCTGACTTGGGGCCCTGAATTGATCTGGGGCCCAAGAGTTAAACTGGGGCCCAGGACCGGAAGCGGAAGGAGCGGAAGCGAGGAGGCAAAGGGGAGCACGTACCCCCCGATCGACCATTGGCGCCCCCTGAAATGGTCACGCCCCCCCTGAAAGGCCGATGGCGTCCCCTGAAATACTGCTTCGCCCCAGGATGCAAAAATTGGCGCCCAACGATAGGACTGGTCCAAAAGCAGCGCCCCACTGGTCCAGATGACGCCCCTCCGCAGAAACTGCCCCCCACCAAAACCCTGGATCCGCCTACGCCCCGAGCTGTGTGCTGAGCTTGTGAGAGGCCCTTAAGTTGGTCTGAGACTCCCTGGGGTGATATGGCGCCTTAAATTGTTCTGGGGTACTTGAGCTGGTTCAAAGCCCTATGAGCCTATCTGGGGCCCATTGTGCTTGTTTGATGACCCCATCTCTGGGAGCCTCTTCGCTAGTCTTGCCCCTATGCAGATCATGAGCTGCTCTGGAGGAGGGAGGGGGAGTCCGGATCCACATTAGGGGTCCCCTGAGCTGCCTGGAATATATGAGAAATAGGAGCAAAATGCAAATTCCCCTTGAGAGATGGAGCTAACGAGGAATGAGACATCGCTAAAACGCCTTGGGATACCTAGGCACCCCTGATTATATAAAATGCCTGTTATCCTAGTAAATTCTGGGAGGGGTGCTAAGAAGGCATGCGCCCCTGAGCTCAGAATACAGTCCCATCAACCAGGATTTCTACTAATTCATTTAAATAAAAAACTAGTTTTCGCACATTTTCAGCCCTATCACCAGTGACGGATCGAGGGGGAAAGGTATGTGCCCCCCCAAGGAAAAGTTCTGGGCAAAAACTATGTTTTGTGCCCCCCCAGTGGTCGACCTCCTTTTGCTCCGACTCCTCAGTTTATAAGCAAAATATTGGCAGTGGTGGATCTAGCCGGTCCATTTTGGAGGGACAAACCAAAGTCGAAAAGCAAAAAAAAAAACGTCACGCAGTGACAACTTGTGCTAGAATAATATAACTTGAAGTTAGAATGTGGGATATTTGAGGCAAAGAGCAAACCAACGTCACGGGGTGAAAATTTGGGCTCAATATATGTTTTCCTATACAAGGCCTAATATTTACATTGAACTGACTGTTTCTGATCGAAGTTGAGAGTTGAAGCGCGAAAATCTTGCTTATCAACTAAAAGGAGTCTGGGCATAAAGGAGGTCGACTGCTTTGAGGGGAAACAGTTTTGCCCCAAGTTTTTCCGTTTTGGGAATGCATTTTTTTGCCCCCCCACTTGGATCCGTCGCTGGATTTTGGTGCTTCAACTCTACTTCAAACAGAACCAGTCAAGTTCAGTGTAAATATTGGGCCTTGGATAGGAAAAATGTATGCTGAGCCCATATTATTTAACCCCGATACGTTTTTTTGCTTTTTGACTAAAATATCCCAATTTCTACCGTCAATCCATATTGAAGCTTTTTCACTGCGTGACCTTTTTTTAACTTTTCGACTTTGGTTTGCCCTCAAAACGACCGGCTAGATCCGCCACTGCCTGTCACACCATCCCCATCGAAACCACCAGCTTATTTACCTTTTTTACTCCTACTGGAACATATAGTTTAAAATTTGGAACTTTATAGGCGCGTTAAAATTCACCTCCCAATTCATTCCGGCAGAAAAAACTACTCCCTCAATGTCACGATAGCTTTCCTCCTCCCAAGGCCCTTGTGGGAGTAGCGGAACTTATTCCGTGTTCAACCAGAGCTCCCTCGTCACGAAAAAGCAGTGGGCAAAACAAATGAATTTTTATCCAATGTATCTTACCTTGCACATCACAGGTTCTGCCGATTTCTCTGTTATCTCTTGCCTTGAGTTGGTAGACTTGTCCTTAAATCTTTCCAAAACAGTGTGTGTTTTGGCTACACTCATGATATTTCGGTGATATTTTCTTTTTTCCGGTTTTAGCCGAGTTTTACTTCTCCATCACCGCCTGATTTGTATTTTTCTAGGACCAAAGGTGCTCAAAAGTTATATAAACTAAGATACAGTAAGCATTTTAAGTTATGTTTGAAATGCCTTTTTCTCCCGCTTGTCAAGATTTTCTCCCGCGGTGCCCCTTAAAGGTGGTGTGCCACCCCATACCAAAGTTCTGGCTGCGTCCCTGGCTGTGATTTTCACCCGTTTTATTATCAAAACCGCATCGACGACTTGTTTATACCTTAGGTAGGTACTCTTGAAAACACGAGAGATATTTCCTTTAATTAATATTTGGATAATTTCCTCCCAGTACTCGAACCCATGCCAGGAAGTTATCTTGAGAAGCTGGCCTACGGATTGGACCTCGATAAAGCCTTCTGTTCAGCAGCGTATCACACACATGGCATGGGCGGATTCAGGGGAAAATATGACGGGCCGGCTAAAATGGTGCAGCTTTCCCCAAATAACGCCCCCTGGTTCAAATGGAGCCCCCTGAGGCAAGTTCTCGATGGTCAGAAATACTGACTCCGCCCGTGAGCTGGCTGGCCGGTTCCAGAACATTATGATCTCACAGAAAACAGGCACTAATAACAGCATGCTACAACATTCCCTCTTAAACCTACCTTTGTTTCCATGCTGTTTGGCTGGAACCACCACACTGTCCTCCCTCTGCTCTCACTTCAACTGACCTAAATCAACACTGTCTTGGTCACCACAACGACTTCCACTTGCCTTTGCTTCAACTATTTCATTCACCTGCTTCTACCACTGTTTGGATTAGCAACACATAACATGTTCACGCCCATCTAGTTGCTAGGGGCAACGCGCGGACCCAGTGGCGCCGCCATGGAAGTTTCGCAGGGGCGACGGACCCGGACTGGTGCTGACGGGGGAGGTGAATTTGGAGCATATTCGGTACCTGGCAGGATTAATGACGATTGACCCAAAAAGTTTTGGGGGGACGTCCCCCCCTGGTTGGCCAAAAAGGGGAAGCGTCCCCCCGTCCTCTCCGCTTTCGGCGCCTATGCGCAGACCGCGCGCGAGCGCCACCTACCCAGTGCAACCGACGAGCGCTCCGGCGGATCTGTGTGTACGCGGCCGCAGTCAGGTGGCTAATTCACACAGATTACACACCCGGTGTGGGCAAAACCGTTGAACCGGGGTCCGAGCTAATATTTTGCATGAGGGCTAAAAACATCGTTTAGAGCTGAAAGGCGCATTAAAATTCCGAGGACCGACGAAAAGCCCTCGGACTTGCCTGCTGGACCTCGATCGGCGTGAGTGTAACCATACAAAGACCCCGCAATGCATGAATTGCAAACACACACACACACACACACACACACACACACACACACACACACACACACACACACAACCGGTCCAAATGGTGCGGCCGTTTCGGTGGGGATGGCTTGCAAAAGTTGCGGAAAAAGCGGGGAACGTAATCTTCTGCAGCGTTCGCTTGCAGAGGAGCATGTCCCTTGCTTTATTCTCGATATTTGTGGGTGTGGGTACGGCACAGAGGACCCGCATCTATCACGCCGATAGGTAGCTAGTCACACCTGTGGATAAGACCCATACAGAATCTCGCGGTTGCCGTCTCCTCGCCCAGTCTGAATAATTAATATTAAGTTCCAGAGCCAATGTGGCGGGGCTTACACCATCATCGCGATGTCATCATCTTCTGACGTCGCGCCCTGCAGCTGCTGCTGTTTAAGCTGCCTGCACGTGACACGCGCACATCACACTGCTAAATTGATACTAATGCACGCCATGACCCTGTCTTATCAACGCCACAAGACTGAAAACTGAGCTAAAACCAAAGTCAGGGCATACATGAAGATATGTGTGTTTCCAAACCAACTCAGCAAAAACACAGGGCTAATTGTGGCGATTTGCGCCGTTTTGCGCCGCCTGGGACTGCCCCTGCCAATGACCTCGCGCCCTGACTGTCTGCAGAGCGGTCGGACGACCCGGCGTGCGGCTCCGACAACGGCGGCTGTGAGCAGCGGTGCAGGGCCGACAGCTACGGCGATGCCGTCTGTGGCTGCCACCGCGGGTACCTGCTGTCCGAGGACGGGGAGACGTGCCAAGGTGGGCCTGACAATGCCACCAGACCGCTCTGCTGAAGTGGAATGACTGAGTTAAAATAGCTTAAGTTGGTGGTGACGTATGTGTGCTCTTCTGATGAGTAATATGTATGGAGGTTTCGTGTGGATACAAATGGCCAGCATTAGCAGAATAGTATTCATTTCTTATTGATTCGTTCATGCCCTTGCCTTAAAATATGTAGGCCGGTCGACCACAAAGTGATAGTGATAAAAACGATCATAAAAGAACGAACATGAAATATAGATTGTTACAGAGTGTATAATTTTCTCTCCTAAAACAGTCGTCAAACCGTTCCAGCGTTAGTTCCTTGAGCATCCCAGAGGATTATGGCTTCGTTCTTGCCTGGCAGACATCGACGAGTGCGAGCTGGGAGAGGCGGTGTGTGACGGCGTCTGCTTCAACAAGAAGGGCTCCTACCAGTGCTACTGCCCACGGGGCTACCGACTGAACAGCAACGATAACACCTGCATCGGTCAGTGCGTATGAATACTTGTACATACGGGAGAATTTGTTTCAAATGGTGTGGAAGAGTATCTCAAAGAAAATGAAGTTAAGATCCAATTCGAACCGTATCCGCGGTGTCTCCGACAAATCCCGGCTGGTCCGTATCCGAGGTTTCTCCGACAAATCCCGGCTGGTCCGTATCCGCGGTTTCTCCGACAAATCCCGGCTGGTCCGATCGCGCACCGTGATTACCGATCCCAGACTGATCCACAGGTGAAAATGGCTAAATCGACGAGAATTTAAGTCCAAATCAGAAACCGGATCCAATACTTGCCAAATTATCTGCGTCATCCTCTGGGCAGCGCGCAGGCCCCGGCTGCTTACCGTTAATTAGAGCCTGCATTTATTTTATTTGCAATTTGGGGCAAGTTTAATCGCTACCTTAGATGTGAGATAGTGCTGACTTGGATATGAAATAAGAGGTTTCTCATAGTTCATGATTCTTCTAAACATGGCATTCCTCATATAATTATGTGAAATTTTCAGTTCTAACCATCCCGTTTTTAGCGGCTTGTTCATGGACATGTTCTGCCACCTACGAATGATCATGGGAAGTTAGACAGTAAGACATTAAAGCTTGAGTCCTTACAAAACCGTCCTTTCGTACAGACAAGAACGAGTGCCTGCTGCGAAACGGACACGGTCCATGCCAGGACACGTGCACCAACACCGAGGGCAGCTACCTCTGCTCCTGCGAGGGAGTTCCTGGTAGGTACTCTTCAGGGGCTGACCTGACTCGGTAACCTGCCTCGTACGGCGAGGCTCCGGTATGTTTTGAGTGTTATTGATGTTGTCTTGTTGGTGAGAGTTATCATACGGTAAGGGGGGGGGGGGGGGCGGACTGCGATGGTTCCAAAAATGTATTTTTCTGCCAGTTACAGCATGTATGTACCTACATTATGTTCTCCATTTTCTCCAGCCTCGAATTATCCTGTTATCTCTACAAAGTAAGCACTCCGTTCAAGCGCATTAACCTCTCTGTATTTAATAAAGAGTGTGACTCGCACTATATGATCCATATGCCTCCCCCTTCACGGAGCCGTTGTCACCCCCAGCTGTTAAGCACTCACGTGGTGATCGGCAGGCACGCGACTGTCCTCGGACGGGCACACTTGTGAGGACCTGGACGAGTGCAAGGTTAACAACGGCGGCTGTTCTCACGGCTGTCTCAGCACTCTCGGCTACGTGTTCTGCACCTGCCCCGCTGGATTCCTGCTGGCCGACGACTGGAAAACGTGCAAGGGTAAGTCTA
The DNA here is from genome assembly GCA_034440635.1 of Lepas anatifera. NCBI lineage: Eukaryota > Metazoa > Arthropoda > Thecostraca > Lepadidae > Lepas > Lepas anatifera. The sequence continues at coordinate 1,628,362 of JAOTON010000556.1, read as the reverse complement.
AGCTGTTTTTGCAACTAAGCCATACCCAGGTAATTCGCAATTATATGCCTGGATTACGTTGCAAATACAATGTGCATAATGCTTAGACGAATGATTCGATCTTAATACGCGCATTGACGGGGGGCGGGTACCCGCTGCTCTCGGGTTTTTCGGAGAAAGCACAAAACGGCGGCGCGTAGCGCCGCCGTTTTGTTGGCATACCTTTTCTCTCATCACTTTTAAAACTTTTTCAAAATTTGAAGGTTAGGTCATCTCAGGTCAGGCCACCAGTATAGGTCAAGTGACCTGACCTCAGAAAAACGTTTTAGATAGCATAACTCGGAACAGGGTGAACTTATCCGATTGAAACTCATATCGCATAATGGGTACACCGAGTTCTCTAGAATGTGTTCCGGTATTTTTTATATCGATGAACCTAAGGTTAGGTACGAGCCATGACCTCTCCATTGGAAATACATGGGAAAAACAGCTTCAACCTAATAAATTAGTAATGGATGGTGATAGAGTGTTTATTTTAATTGTATTAGATTCTTCTTGTCTTTGCAGTTCTAATGATATGCATTTTACATAATTTGACCTAGCAAGGTCATATTATACTTCGATTCGACTTTCTGCGAGGATTCATATCGTTCAAGCTGTTTTGTTCTATCTTTACTCGTTCAGATGTAATGACCGAAAATCTTCATTTACATGTTATCCCTATGAAGGCATGTTTTGACCTCTAGTGACCTAAATGTGACCTGACAAAAGAATGGTTCAATTACTTTCGATGGAAAAGTGGATGGGCTCTCCAACGCCGTTTACCGTTTTTCGCTACCTAGCGTGGTTCTCCAGATCTTAGGGGCGGGTACCCGCCCCTAAGATCTGGGTGGCCCCCGTCAAAGCGAGGGTGGCTCAGACCACCGTCAATGCGCGTGCTAACTGAGAACTTAACAACCACCACTCGCATTTCGATTTATGGCGGCAGATATGGACGAGTGTGAAGACCCGACAGTTGCCAGCAGCTGCGCCTTCGGGTGTGTCAACACCCCTGGAAGTTACCACTGCGGCGAAGAGAGGGCGCAGACCTGCGCTCCCGGCTTCACTGAAGGCCCCAGCGGAGGCTGCACAGGTAAGGCCCAACAAATATCGGCATGCTCGGTGGACGCTTGAACAACTGTTCAGTGCTAGTGGAGCGAAGGCCTTGTAGTTTTGTGTCGACATATCTGAAGGCGTGCTTGTTTTGTCAACCAAATTAATTTCGACGTTATGTAAATTAATGTTTTGGCTGTTTGTCGTTCGGAGTGAGAATGGTGAGGATGTTTATGGTCATTGGCACGTCAAAATTTGAATTTTGAAAAGAAAGATAAAAAACGTAGTCTTCAGCCCTACTGATGATCTTGACAAAACCGTATCGTAATTCGACGTGATGTTCAGATTGCAAACATAATTCTTTGGATACCCATGAGTATAAGAATCCTCCTCCTCCCAGTGAAAGGATTTTGATGCCAAGACAATCCTGTGCATCTTTAGCTCTGGGGCCGGCGAATGAGGCCAGCTGGTGTTGATGTCGGCAGATATTGACGAGTGTATAGACAACAGTCTGGGATGTTCTCACAACTGCGAGAACCTGGAGGGCTCTGCGCTGTGCTCTTGTCCCGGAGGCCTCCGACTCGACAGTGATAATAAAACCTGCGCTGGTGAGTGGTTCCCTCCACTGCATGTGATTTTACTGTAAGGCAGACTCGTTGACTGACGCTAGGTGTGAAAGAGAGGGGGAGAGGGAGAGAGAGAGAGAGAGAGAGAGAGAGAGAGAGAGAGAGAGAGAGAAAGGGCGTGCGTGTGTCAGAGCAAAATGATGGTTCCATGATTCAGTGGTGTGACAGGGAGGTATGCGACCCAGTTTTATATCTGAGTTTCTGTCAACACTTTTATTATTAGAGTGCTAACTGCGAACCTGGCTCAACGACACAGTGTGGCACCAATTGGGCTGACAACCATACATAAATATTGAAACTGAAATAGCTTTCTTGTTGATCGCACTAATTGAACCAAAGAGTAAGTATGTATGTAACTCAAAGTTCAAATGTAATTCAAAGAGTCAAATATAATTCGCTGTTCATTCACAATGAGCCATCTTTGGTCGCCAAGGAGTCTACAGTAAAATGCCCAGCCTGTGTCTAAGCTTATTCTGAAGGTAACTAGACCTAAGGAAACATCATTTTGATGTTTGGTTCCAAACTGAACAAAAAGATACTGACGATCTTCACTAAAATTTTGCACTCTACCTACCAGACGCTTCCCTCTACCACGAATTTCAACAAAGTTGAAATACCCCCTCTCCCCACCTCAGTCTCATATCTTCCCGCGGGATATCTTGCCTGAGAAATACTAGTTTCAGTAACGATGCACTCCAGTGGGGTCTAGCGGTTGGTTGGGAGGGAAACAAAGTCGAAAAAAAAAAAGTCGCCAGTGAAAAATTCCTACAATAGCCTTTCGGTAGGATTTGGGAATGAGACGAAAAGAAAAAAAACGTCACGGGGTGAAAAATATGGGCTCAAGATCATTTTTCCTATCAAGCAATATTTATACTGAACTTCTAATTCTGTTTGAAGTTGAGAGTTGAAGCACCAAATTCTTACAAGCTAAGAAGGAGTCGGGAAAAAGGAGGTCAATCGCTTGGGGGAAAAACATAGTTTGCCCCGAGCTTTTGTTTGGGGGTAATTGCCTTTTTGCCCCCCTGGATCCGACGATGCACTCCAGACGACAATGAGTAGAAAACACAAATAATGCTGGCAGTGGTGGCTCAGAATGACGGCCTCGGCGAATCCGTAATAAAGATGCTGCTCACCGTTGCCCGTGTAATCAGAGATGCCTCAGAATCAGCATTACGCCTGGGTTTCATCATTTGAAAATATACCTTACGGACCTATGATTTTCATAGAAATTGCAAATGTCTTAAGAAAGTATCAGGTTAAATTTACTCCTGCGCCTTGCAAATTTCCTTCATTATCTGAAACAAAGAGCAGATAATCAGTTTCCTCCATTCACCCCCCCTAGTGATCCGACACCGTGCCCCGTTTGTGTGAACAGGAACGGATCTAAGCCAATGTTTTGGGGATGGGGTGCAACTGGAGTTTGGGGTTTAACTACGCACTAACAGCCAACTTTATATGACGGACACCGGGTGCACAATATCTTGCGAAAACACATGGCTTCTGAATAAAATCGAAAAAAATAAAATGTTTTTAGGGGCAATGCTTCTTTTGCCCGCCCTGGATCCGCGCTTTTTGTGAGTAACACATCCTCTTTCTATTTTCAGACATCGATGAGTGCGCTGACGACAACGGTGGCTGCTCCCATATCTGCGTCAACGAGTTTGGATCGTTCTCCTGCTCGTGCGACATCGGCCAGGCACTCTCGTCCGATCTCCGCACCTGTGAGAGTGTCAACGAGTGCTCAGAGAACAACGGCGGGTGCCAGCACACTTGCACGGACACCGACGCAGGCCACGAGTGCTCCTGCTGGCCCGGCTACGTCCTCAGTGACGACCTGCTCACATGTCGCGATATTAACGAGTGCGAAGACGCTGGGAGAGGGGGGTGCGACCACGAGTGTGAGAACACTGCTGGTGGATACCGGTGTTCGTGCTATGATGGCTACCGTCTGGCGGAGGACGAGAGAAGCTGCGAAGATCTAAATGAGTGTGGAGTATCGAACGGAGGGTGTAGTGACGTATGTTCCAACTCGCCGGGCGGATCCATGTGCGCCTGCTTCACTGGTAGGAAGCTCGGTATTGACGGAAAGACATGCAGCGATATTGATGAGTGTCAAGCGGAGAACGGAGGCTGTTCACACCAATGCATCAACACGGATGGTGGTCGGGAGTGCAGCTGTCCGCAGGGATTCCGACTGAACGCCGAGGACAGAGCCACCTGTGAAGATGTGGACGAATGTGCCGAAGAATTGGATGGCTGCTCAGACGAATGCCAGAACACAGATGGGGGATATCTGTGTCTCTGCACGGACGGGTACGCTCTGGCTGAGGATCAGCACAGATGTGAAGATGTGGATGAATGTGTGGAAGAGGATGGTGGCTGCAGTCACCACTGTGAAAACATACCCGGCGGCTTCCAGTGTAGCTGTCCCACCGGACTGAGTCTGTCCATGGACCAGAGGACGTGTCGGGACGTCAACGAGTGCGAGGGAGACGATAACACGTGTTCCCATAACTGCACTAACACACTGGGTAGCTTCATCTGCTCATGCCCACCCGGACTCCTCCTCAGCGATGACCAGGCAACATGCAGGGACGTTAACGAATGCGATCAGGGAGACACAGGCTGCTCGCACATTTGTCTTAACTTAAAAGGAAGCTATGAGTGTGCGTGCCCGGACGGAATGCGCCTACAAGCAGACGAAAGGACGTGCATCGACATCGACGAATGTGCGGTAGACAACGGCGGCTGTTCTCACATCTGCATCAACCTGGCTGGCTCGTCGGCCTGCTCGTGTCCTCAGGGCTACCAGCTGGCGGAGCCTGATCTCACCACCTGTGAGGATGAAGACGAGTGCTCCTTCGCCAGTGATGTGTGCCAGCACCAATGTGTCAACACCGACGGAAGCTTTGAGTGCTCTTGCGAGCCGGGATATCGCCTGGCTGGTGACGGCAGCTCGTGCGAGGATATTGACGAGTGTGGTGAAGAGACTGACGGCTGCTCCGATGACTGCGAGAACACTGAAGGTAGCTTCGTGTGTCGCTGTCCGTCCGGCTACTTCTTGAGAGAGACAACACCACCTGTTCGGACCTCGACGAGTGTATAGACGGCCGGGCCGGCTGTGAACACACGTGCGAGAACATGGCTGGTGGTGCCGTCTGCAGCTGTCTGCCTGGATACAAGCTAGCGGAAGACGAGCGGAGCTGTCTCGACATTGACGAGTGTGCTGAGGGTACACGCGGTGGATGCCAACAGCTGTGTCTGAACACAGAGGGAAGTCACCTGTGCGGCTGCAGGACTGGGTACAAGCTCGCAGAGGACGGTCGAAGCTGCAGGGATGTCGATGAGTGTTTGACCGACGACGGCGGCTGCTCCGACGAATGTGCCAACACTGAGGGTGGGTACCACTGCCTGTGTCGGCCTGGCTTCCGTCTCAGACCTGACAACCGAACCTGCGGAGACGAGGACGAGTGCGCCACAGATCCAGAGCGCTGCTCGCACATCTGCATCAACCTGGAAGGTTCTGTGCTGTGCTCTTGTCCCAGAGGGATGCAGCTGGCAGCCGATAACCGTACCTGTGAAGACGAAGACGAGTGCATGCGGGGAAATGGCGGCTGTAGCCAGCTGTGCATCAACACCGATACGAGCTACATGTGCGCCTGTCGCCGGGGCTTCACACTCTCAGCCGATGGCAGAACATGCCTGGACGTTAACGAGTGTGATGTCAACAATGGTGGGTGTGAGCACGACTGTATCAATCTGCTGGGCGGAGGCCGCCGCTGCGTGTGCCGGCGTGGTTTTCGGCTGGCAGCTGATGCACAGAGCTGCGTGGACAGTGACGAGTGCGCCATAAGAAACGGGGGGTGCTCGCATCAGTGCGTGAACCTGCCCGGTAGTTACCAGTGCGCGTGCCCCACCGGCTGGCGCCTCAGCGTCGACGGGCGAACCTGCCAAGACATCAACGAGTGCGCACTGGACGGTCTCAACGGCGGCTGCTCGCACCGGTGTCGCAACACGGACAGCAGCTACGTCTGCCAGTGTCCCACCGGACATCGGCTGCTCTCTGACGCGCGCACCTGCGCTGATGTCGACGAATGCGCCGATAACCAGCACGGCTGCTCGCACCAGTGCCTCAACACAGAGGGCTCCTTCACCTGCGCGTGCCCAGAAGGCCTGCGACTGGAGCGTGACAACCGGACGTGCACCGACTTTGACCAGTGCCTAGAGCTGAACGGCGGGTGCTCCCACATCTGCACCGACCTGTACGGTGGACTGGTGTGTCGATGCCCCGACGGCTGGGTGCTGGGCCGTGACCGGCGCACCTGCCAGGACGTGGACGAGTGCAGAGCCGACAACGGAGGATGCGCTGACTTATGCATCAACACCGAGGGAAGCTTCCGGTGCGCCTGCTCACCAGGCTTCGCCCTGAGAGACGACAACGTCACCTGCCAGTCGGCAGAGCCGTGCCGCGTCGACAACGGCGGCTGCGAGCACGAGTGTCGGGAGAGGGACGGCGAGGCCGCCTGCTCCTGCCGCGCCGGCTTCCAGCTGCTGGAGGACGGCCGCTCCTGTCGTGACCAGGACGAATGTCGACTTCGACGGGACGGCTGTCAGCAGGTATGCACCAACACCGAGGGCTCGTTCCGGTGCCAGTGCCGGTCTGGGTACCAACTGCAGGCCGACGGCCGCTCCTGCGCCCCAGTCGACTTCTGCGCCAACAGCAACGGCAACTGCTCCCACATCTGCCTCAGCGTGGTGGGGCGCGCCCAGTGCCTGTGCCCGCCCGGGTACACCCTCGGCCGCGACCGGCTCACCTGCCGCGATGTTGACGAGTGTACCGAGTCGCGCGGCATCTGCTCACAGCTCTGCCACAACAACGCTGGCTCTTACCGCTGCCACTGCCGAGCCGGCTACAGGCTGGCCTCCGACAACCGTACCTGCTCTGACATCGACGAATGCTCCAACGGCGAGAACGGCGGCTGTCAGGACCTCTGCATCAACCTGCCGGGTGGCAGGCGGTGCGCCTGCCGCCCTGGCCACCGCCTGCAGCCTGACGGCGAGTCCTGCCAGGCTGAGGACGCCTGCTCGGCGCTGAGCCCCGGCGAGGCGTGCTCCCATGGTTGCCGCTCGGTGGAAGGTCGTCGTCAGTGCACCTGTCCCTCCGGCTTCACCCTGGGCCGGGACCGGCGAACCTGCGTCGACATCGACGAGTGTCGCCAGAGGAACGGCGGCTGCGAACACGACTGTGAGAACACGGACGGCGGCTTCCAGTGTTCGTGTCGGGATGGGTTCGAGCTGGCGGAGGACGGAAAAACGTGTCGAGACGTCAACGAGTGCCTCGTCAACAACGGGGGCTGTCAGCACGAGTGTACCAACGAGCCGGGTACCCGCCGCTGCCGCTGCCGGGACGGATTCCGACCTCACTGGAGGTTAGTGCCGCTTAACAGCGACCCCAGCGCCGCTCCATAGTCAGAGAGGGGGTCACTGTTGCGGTGGGACATCTCCACTTTCAATTGTGTCTTGTGTTTCGATTTCTCGATCGCAAATGTTTAATTGAGCCTTTTCATCCTGATTTGTTTGGAATCGGGAGATAGGCTCCCGATTCCAAACAATATATTGCTCTGTTAACGCAACAAAAATGAAATCTCATAAAAAATCAGATGCACAATATGTGCGAGGAAGTGCTAGAGTTTTCAAACTCACTCGCCTTTTCCATGCCTCGCGCTCTTGTGTAGGTAGTGATCAGTATGTAGTCATTCGCCCCTGCATTTTACGTCTAATTGTTCTCTGTTCGCCCTGAGACTGCCAATTTACATAACTGAAGTCATCACCGCACTAACCTAATAACTTGTTTTCTCATCAATGCAGTAAAGACGCATTTAATATCATTTAAAATACATGCAATTCATTAAATTCAGACGGAAATCTTCATCCTCTTACTCATCGTGACAGTAACTCAGTAGCCACATGCGGCGCCCAGCCGCATGCGCCCTCCCCCTCACGCCCCTCTCGCCCCTCACGCCCCTCCGCCCCTCACGCCCCTCACGCCCCTCACGCCCCTCACGCCCCCTGTCTGCGGCGCAGACACCCGGAGCAGTGTCGCGACGTGAACGAGTGCGCCTACGACAACGGCGGCTGCTCTCACGACTGCTTCAACACCGAGGGAAGCCACCGCTGCGTCTGCAGCGACCGCTTCAGACTGGCCGAGGATGGACGCACCTGCATGCGTGAGTGGTGGAGACGGGGTGGCGATTATCGCACTTCCCAACCCAACTCTGTCCTTGTTCTGCTAGAGTTGGTGCGGCTTATGCAAAGGTCTGCTTCGTTCGGCTCGTTGAAAACTGTGCGTTTTCTTCATTGCATTTTGCTTCATTTTATATACTGAATTGAACAAACACGCGATATAATGATATTCTCATATGCCTACCATTTTCTTCATTGGGCGTGAAATCGCCTAACAGGTGAAGTCACTAAAAAACCAAGTAGCAACTTACCACTTTTGAAGCCATACACGTGTATTTTGGACATTCAGACATTTACAAGGGTATGCACACAAGTGTGGATGAGATGCATAATATAGGAAAGAATAGAGTGAGTACCGGTTGGGTCTGTGGTGTAGCCGCTCTTCCATTTCCCTGTTACGGAAGTTTACATTTGTTGCGATGAAAGTGATTCAGCTTTCTTTTGGCACCGAATTTACCATTGCTCTTACAAGTACTGGGATGAGATATTAGAGGACTGTGATGCACTTATTTGGATGAGAGGCAACATCAACCTGAGAAGGAAACAAGTCTAAGAACCACTATTGATTTTTGTGGCTTACCTACAAACAACTACGATGGGATACGGAACACAGCAGATACACACACACACACACACATAACCTGAGAGGGAAACATGTTTACGAACAACTTTTGGTATTTGGGGCTTATCTACGAAAAACTACGATGAGATACGAAACTCACAGTCACACACGCACGCACGGACGCACAGTCACAGTCACAGTCACATGGGGAGAACAACCCGCACACGAACCTCGATCACACCTCACCAGACCTGATGGGCCTGCAGTGCTCGTGCACTGGAGGGTGAGCCAACGGCAACGGGAGGCTGCCGGCTCCGTGTGAAACGAAAGAAAAAGGGACATGTAAAACGTATAACGGTAAATAAGGTGTAAAGGACATTCGCCCTGTGCATGATTGGGATCAGGGGCAGGGTTGAGCCCGATAAAGGAGCACTGAAATACAAACAATATCACGGAGGAATAGAACAGGAACAAAATAGAGAAGGAAGCTCAGTAAATATCAATAACTATTTTTTAACTACTTTCGTAGATATGAACTTACTAATAGGGACATCTGATAGATTTCTGAGTCTACTAGTGATGTTTTCATTCCAAATCCTGGGAGCAGATATGAATAAGGAGAACATTCTGTACACCAATGAAGTGAAGGGAACTTCAAAATGCTTGGGCTGTCTGACGACCCTGTTTATTTCATGATCAGAAAGGGCAAATCTTTCTGCAAGTGGTCTTGGAAAGTGAGTGGTCCAGAATGCTATGGAGAAACATTAGTTGGAACAGTATGACAAGATCGTGTATTTTCAGAATGCAATACTTTTTTAAGATTGGGCTGGATGGAGCTACCCGGTCTGCAGAGCCAATGATACGGACAATTTTCTTTTGGAGAATCTTCAACCGAATCAGTTTTGAAGGATATGTAACTCCCCAGACTTGTATTCCGTAGGATAGATGGGAGAGTACTAGAGAGTTGTAGAGAAGGACAATATGGTTGGGCTTTAGGAATTTTCGTATTCTTGCTATAAGGCCAATGTTTCGAGAGATGGTGACTTCAATGCTTCTTATATGTGGGCCCCACTTCAAGTTCTCGTCAATTATCATACCAATATACTTTGTCTCAGGTGTACGACTAAGCTTTTTACCCATTAAGAATATGTTTATGTCAGAATGGTGCGTGTTTTTAGTAAAAATGTGGTAAGTAGTTTTTTTGCATTTACTTTTAGTCGGTTGCTAATTAACCATTTACTGATCCTTAGCAGGTCATTTTGTATGATTGTTTGAAGTTCAAGAGTACTTTTAGCTGAGTCATGTTACAACGGTGTCATCAGCAAATTGCAAGAAATGGCATATGGGGGCTTAGAGTTATGCCATTTTTATAAATAAGGAAAAGTAGAGAGCCAAGGGATAGATCCTTGCGGCCACCCGTGCTTGATTTCCTGTGGCATAGGGGAGAGAACAGGGTTGTACTGACTTATGTGGGGTCGATTTTCTAGGTATGATTTGGAAAATGTTAAGGAAATATCAGTAATCCCGTAATAATGTAATTTCCCCAGGAGAATGGTGTGATTAACCGTGTCAAATGCGTTTAAAAAATCTAGGTATATGGTAATAATAATTTTTTCTGGAAGAGGGCAGACGTAATGTGGCCATGAAGAAGATAAATTAGCATATAGGTGCTGTGGTCTTTCCTAAATCCAAATTGGTCCTCGTTTAGTATATTTTCTGAAGACATGAATTCCGGGAGTTGTGCGTACACAATTCTTTCCAGAACTTTAGAGATGAGACTGAGCAGGGGAATTGGTCAGTAATTATTAAAGGAGGAGGGGTCATCAGATTTATAAATTGGCACACAAACTGCTTTTTTAAATGGTGATGGAAAAGATCCACTCGTAATGCATGTATAAATACTTTTCAGGTAGGACCAGGGCGTAGCCAGGAGTTAGCTCAGGGGGGGGCGGCGCCCCGAAAAAGGTCCCCTGCGACAGCACTAAAAGGGCCCTGATGGTTAAAAAGGGCCCTGATTTTTACAGAATAGAGTGCCGAAGAGGGCTTAAGAGGGCCCTGTCTGGTATGAAATTTCAAATTTGGCCACAGAGCATAGTGCAGGCGAGCCGCGCTTTGGGCGGCCCTTGTCCTCAGGGAGCCCTTTGGGCCCTCAGTGGTGGGGGCTGTCCCTGCCGCCCCCCTTGGCTACGCCCCTGGGTAGGACTATGGTTTAATCCATGCCTAGTTAGTATACAAGTTCACATTTTCCGACAAACATTGAACCCTTTCCCAAAATCTACCATTTAGATGCTGAAATTAGGCCAGATACCAAATTAAACAGTAGTTTCCGAGGCAGACCGGTGAATTTAGTAGCAAACTTCTCACCTGCCACGACATCTGCCCCCAGCGCTGACCGAAGGATGGTGCCGGCCGCCTACGGCACCGTCCCACAGCGACTACATCTGCGACGCTCCCCTCGAGAGTGGCGTTGGCTTCCCGGTCGGCACGCGCTGCAGAGCGCGCTGCCGTCGAGGACGACGCATCGCCGGCGACCCGGAGGTGGTGTGCAGCACGGACGGGCAATGGCGGGGAGGACCGGCCAAGTGTCGCCGTCAACGTGAGTCGGAGTGACAGCAGCAGAGGCATATATATATATATATATATATATATATATAATATATATATATATATATATATAATATATATAAACGAGAAGGAGTCCGCATCTAAGGGTAGAGGTGATGCATCAGACCAGAAGAAAGAGTCCAATAAACGAGAGCAGACGTCCACTTCACACAGGTGGAAACTGGTCTGCCCAGACTGTAAACCACACTTTAGTGTTCCGCAATGTGGCGGAAACAACCGCGGAACGAAGCCGAATACAAATAATCCCTCAAAATGAATATATAGAATGTGTATAAATATATATATATATATGAATGTGTATAAATATATATATATATATATATATATATATATATATATATATATATATATATATATATATATATATATATATATATATATATTTATACACATTCATATATATTCCACTTTTGAGGGGCTATTTTTTTATTCGGCTCCGGTTCCCGCGGTTGTCACGCAGGTTTTGGTTGCCCGCCACATATTGCGGAACAGACCTAAAAGTGTGGTCTACACTGTCAGTCGTGGCTGAGGACCAGTGGTTCCCACCTGTAATATTGCGGGACAGTCTGCTCTCGGGTGTTTGATGTATTGCGGGACAGTCTGTTCTTACTGGTCTGATGCATTGCGACACAGTCTAGTACCAATTAGATGTATTGCGGGACAGTCCGTTCTCAGTGTAGTGTATTGCGGGACAGTCTATTGTTGGTGGTTATATATATATATATATATATATATATATATATATATATATATATAGATATATGTATCACGGAACAACCTCCTCCCTACTTTAGAGGCGGGAAAAGGTGCCTTGCACAGAACGCCTTATAAAAAGCCCTTAACTAACTAACTAAACCTCCTCCCAGTGGTTTGGTGCATTGCGGGAAGTCGTTTATTTGAGTTGAGCTCTGGTTTTTCCAGCGATACAGGGTATTTAAGATGGGCTGAATAATGTGGAAAATAAAAATAAGACAGAGCACAGCATTTCGTAGAGCCAATTTGGTAGCATTGCCAATGTCGGAACAAAGCGTAGATCTACATATTTACAAAATTAGCTTTTATTTGAAACGAGGCCAATCGGGCATGCTTTAATTGTTTCCCAGGACACTAAGAATACCACTTTTCTTCCTTAGCTGACAACACCTGGCGTGTTTTGACGTTTACAGCGGGTTTCCCTTGGATCGCCACTAATACTGTTTAGGGAGCGAAGGTGTCTCCCACTGTATCATGCACTGTTGCTGCAAGAGTCAACTAGATTTTCGGCAACTATTTGAATAATACATGTGTGCATCAACTCCTCTATTCGCTCTTAACATTGCATCAAAATTCTCGTTATGCCAACGAAAAAGTCTGAGTCGGAGCTTTCTCAGACCCAGACTGACACTCCTCCCATATCTCCAGGAACTGAGGCGACGCGAGCGCCCCCTGAGAAGACGTGTTCGGCGATCGCGCCGCCGCCCCACGCCACACTGCATCCGCACCGGTGTCTGCGGGGCTCCACCAGGCCAGGCCGCCGCTGCTACATTGTGTGCGAGCCCGGCTTCAGGATCCGCGGCCGGCGGAGGCTCACCTGCCAGCAGGACCTCAGCTGGACCTACGAGGGTCGCACCGAACCCCGCTGCGTGCCGGGACAGAAGAGCGGCCGCCGACGCAGGCCCGGCGGACGCAGGCGCGGCCGCACGTGTGGGTAGTCTCACTGGCCGTGGAGCGTGACTCGTGACGTGATTTCTCTCCTGTCTCGCTTGTCGCCAGTCTATAATGTAGCGTTACCAATTTTGTAAATGCATTGTACGCCATTGAAATCAGAATTGTGCCACATGTTTCATGTATACTATCCAAGCTTTGGCCGTAAATTTATCTGTAAATTTATAAATATATGCATATTTTTGACACTCATGTAACTCACCCGCAGCCACTACGGCGCGTCCAACCACTCGGCCAACCACGACTACAACTACAACTACCACCACTACTACAACCACCCCACCACCACCGCCGCCCACCACCACCACTACGCTGCGTCCCGTCCGTCCCACCAGCGAACGCCCGGGCGGCATCTCCAGCTGGAGCACATGGACCTCCTGGAGCTCGTGGAGCGACGGCACCGGCACCAGGAGCAGCAGCTCCACCCAGCGCACCCGTCTAGCCACCAGCGCTGCCTCCCCGCCTCCGGAGCTGGCCAGATCCAGACCCGGCTGGACCAGCTGGAGCAGCTGGTCCAGCTGGTCCAGCTGGGGCGACACCAGCACGCCGGAGCCGCAGCGGGCACGGTCGTCATCCACGACGCGGCTGACGAGGCCGACGGTGCCGACGACGGCGGCGGCGCGGCGTCGGCGTCCGCGGCCCCGGCCGACGCCGCAGCCGGGAGAGACCCAGCCGGTGATCACGTGTCCCCAGGACCAGCGTGTGGAGCTGAAGCCGGGCCGCAACTCCAGTCTGGTGCGGTTCCCGAAGCCGCGCGACAGTCTACACACCCGTCTGTGAGTGTCGCACCTGTCCCTGCAGCCACTGGACCCCACCACCGAGGACAATGTCTGTTATTCGCCGAAAGGATGGAAAACATGTTCATAAGTGAAGTTGTATTGAGAAGCTTTCCTCATGGTATCACTAGCTTTCCTCTTGATGTTGACATCTTCCAATAAGTACATACGAATCGTTCACGATGATTTAACAACATGCCAGATTTGTGTTTGCCACAAGACTGATAAACACGTAAGTGAGTTTTGTTTGTGGAGGGGGGGGGGTACTGACCAGAAACTGATTAAATGAGTGGAGTGCACCCCAAGCTCCCATTATCTGATGGCACATCAGCGGCGTGTGTGTGGTCGGCTGCAGGTACGTGGACGGGGAGCCGATGCGTGGTACCGGACGCAGATTAAGGGCTGTGCTGCCCGCCGGCCGACACCGCATCACCTTCGTCACCCACTCACCCATCACCAACTCACCCTCCAAGTGCTCTTTCTACGTCGATATTGTCGGTAAGTCACCAACTGTACCGGCTGGGTACAGGTAGGTCCTTCCCAGAAATATTGTTAGTGTGACGCAGGGGTCGATGGAAGAGCCGATGGAAGCACCTCTACTTATATGATATTGTTAAGTTGATCAATGTTTGGAAGTACTGAAGTTCCGAAAGCATACTTCCCTCTTCGTCACACATATTCGAGAGATGGCTACTGTATATAGTTTTCATTTTACTTACATCGACGTCACCTGTTAATGGAACATATTCCGTTGGCCATTTGCTTAGAACAAACATAAACAAACAAACCGTGCACTAGTGGTGGGAAGTAGCACTCAAAGGACTCGATGAATCCACGGCGTATCCTGATCGGCCGTGCAATCCGGATCGTCTCATTGTGCACGGTAACGGGGTTCGTGTCTCTTGACTCCGGTCGGCTCCGGTGTTCGGCCGCCGACTCGCTACCCGAGCCCTGTTTGACGTCAACATTGTGCAGTTTTAACTCACTGGTGCGTCACGTCGGGGAACCGATGAGGCCGGCAGGTCACTGCTGAGACGCACAATCGGTCACCTCACATTCCCAAACCAAATACCACACATTTTAATTAATATGTAAAACATTGTGTTATTGTAAAGTAATGTTTTGTATTCTGTTCATGCTTATATATACTTAGAGAATGTAGCATGTGTGTTGTACATTAACTTGATAACAATTCACTTTACAAAGCTCTATTCATAAGGTATTAATCGTGTCTCGAGACTCGGCGAAATCGTTGACGCCCAGTAAGAAGGGGGATAGCTGATGCAGGAAATTTGGATATATTACGTCAATACTCTACGATAATCCCACAACGGTTTGAACCCCTTCCGTCCTTCTAACAATGGATAGGTGGGAAAATTAACACCCTGTAGGTTTGACTTTATCTTTATTTGATTCGAAACATAATGTTAATCGTCAAATGTTAAAAAAATGGGAGTTTAAACAAACAGGCGATTGTGTGACGGATCAATTAACCTATAGAAATGTACTGTGGTAACTGGCTCAAACATCCATCTAAACATTCGTGTTAGTAACTTATCGCGTAATTTAGCGTTCTTTCCCGCACATTGTATAAGGTTATATAACAATTTATTTTGTAGAAAATCTGCTAGTAATATGCTGCTCTTAGAGCATCTGATAAAATTAACTCTGCTGCACAAACAAACTTTAGCCTACTCCACTTATGATCAATTTGAAAACCGATCAAATTTCCCGGACAATTATGCTCGAATTTCATATTAATACACATAATGCCAGCCTGTTCTAAATTTTCCTTGGGGCGTGGGGTGGTCGGTTTTTTATTGTGTACTCACTTAAAGTCACGCAGATGGACATCTAGCTCCTGAAAACCCTCGGTAGTCATCGAATCCAGCAGCCAGATCGCCCGCAGCCGCTGTTTCCCGAGTGAAGTTCGCCTCGCGGATCATGCGAGCCCCAGGCCGACCTATCCCCTCCCGGAGTAGCCCTTGTCTGTCAAGGACAGACTTATGGGCACACTCAATAGAGTGCACTAGTAATTATTTTACATTACATGTCTTTTTCTTTCTTTCTGACAAGATGAACAATAGTTCAAAAACATGTTCTGAAGATTTTTCAGCTTACGTTACCCTCCTAATATCAGTTTAAATAGGTCTGTCTGTCGTGCGCCTCGGTCGTGATGCCAAATATGGGCACTGATGTTCTGAGTAACAAAGGGAGGAGGGGAGGGTGCCCTCCGGTAATTTTTCGACCAGACTGGCATGACCTACCACGATCCATACGTCACCTTAAACAATGTACAATTTCGCTCTATCTTTATCACATTTAGTCACAAATTTGACGACACCAGGGAAAGAATATGACATTTCACACCTAACCGTAATTCGGGACTTGCCGATTTATCTTACATGAAAAAATGTCACATTAGCAAAGCTTTGAAGAAGAACTTTCGCCAGAATGCACTTCACACCGTGGAGTTGTCGCACAGCTGTTTATTTTCCAACAACATGTCCGACTATTCCCGTCGTGGTTGCCAGTGAGACCCGTCGGATAGGTTTTTTTCTCTTTAAAAACATCGTTAAAACCGCCTCAGGGTTCACTCCACGACTGCTCGTGCTCAGACGTCAGCGGTGATTGATCACTTACCCCACTCAGACTACCTGACCTGACCTGACCTGCCCGGACCCTCAGACGCCGAGCCTCCGAAGGTGTGGCGGTGCCCCTCTTCGTTCGATGTACTGCTGCAGCCAGGAGCGCTGGATGTCGCCGTCGACTGGCAGGAGCCCGACTTCTCTGACAACGTCGGTGTGGTCAACACCTGGCAGTCCATGGTGAGGACTGGTGACCTTCTTGAAAACACGTGAACTGAACAATTTTCGCATTATTTCCTCTTGCCGTCACAGCTTGTTTTAAAAGGTGTTACTGGAACCTCAAGGCTTGCTTAACCTTAACCTAGCTGTTTCCCAATGTTATTAGTACCGTTCAACCCAGAAAGGCGATGTCACTCTCTTCCATTCGCCTGAGACTCAGTACCTGTCACCGCAGCGCCCCGGTGTCAGACTGCCGGAGGGCAAACATCGCGCCTTCTACATCGCTCTGGACAAGTCGCGAAACAGAGCCAACTGCAGCTTTGTCATCAACGTCACCCGTGAGACCAGCTCCCGCCCTAGATGATCATTTTATATTCGTGACAGAGTCTTATGCCAACCCCAGTTCTTTGAAGAAGTATTTGACTCGGGGTGATCCTGCAAAGTAGATGTCATAATTTTCTTCGTAGTTTTGCAACACCTTATTTCTCGTTCTATGACTGTTTAAATCACAAAGAAAGTTTGCTTATTAATTCTTCTTGGAGTTGTGTCAGTGATGCTGCTTTCGTGTTTGCTTTGGTTAGCGTAAACAGCAGAGCTTGAGCTGCATTATTATTATCAGTTTTTATTTTTAGAAACTGCTTGGGGTTTTAAGGCTTCTTAAATACCTAGTTTGCATTTTATGGAGCAGTTAGATGTACAGTTCGCATTTCCAAGAGACTCGAGCACCAGACCATCATCTAGCAGGAGACGTCACCGCCGCTTTTCGCCTGCACGCTTCTGTCAAAGTTCTTTCTTGTTCTCCACTCTCGCCCCCGTTCTATTTCATAGGCATGCTACCATATTCTCCCTCAGTGTTCACTAATTGCTTTTGCTACTGAAAAATGCTTTTGCTGATGCTTTAACTAAGAATCGGTGCACTTCTTGCATTTACGTGCAGGGACGTATTATTGTCATGTCATTCTCCTGCTTTCTTCAGTAGACTTTGTCGACGGAATATTTTACTCGACTCTATTGTTGATGTTGGGTGTTTTTGAGGGATAAACAGCGAACGTTTTGGGAACATTCACTGGAAATAGGTCAAAGCATTTGATCGCCTGTTTCAGAGCCAGCTGCACCAGCCTGTGTGTAATGTCTCGTTTATTTTAACCCTCTTTGAATGTGATTATTGATGAAACTCCCTTCATCATACTAAGTCTTAATTGCAGCCGAAGTGAATGTCGCTGTTCTCCTCGTTACTGCCATCCCTCATGTTTTCGAGGATATCCTGATGGAATGATCTGTTTTCAGCTTACATGTGTAGCTAGCGATGAATTTCATTGTTGCTCCTTTTCTTTCCGTGTCTTTTGGTTCATGGCGTGCTTTACTTTGTCAAAGCATGATTGCTCTGTCCAAGAACAGCCAGGTAGCTATTTTTTTATAAATTTTGTTCAAGTTGTTCCTGGTAAGGCTGCTGGAGTCGGAGTCTCACTAAAGTCATCAAGGGACTTGTCACGGAGACCCCGACCCCACCACCCGAACGAGCAACTCCCTCAATGGAGGGTTAATTTAGAAGCCAAAGTTTAACGTCCCACAAAGCACAGGGACGGCCGCCCCGCTCAGGTCAACCTCTCACCAGTCAGTTGCCAGCCGACCTGTACGTCGGGTAAACTATTGAGCGCCGGAGCGTCTCAGGGGAACCGATCCCAAGCCTGGACATGCACTGCCACTGCATGCTTCTGAGCAGCGGGCCGGAGCCCAACGCTCTACCAACTGAGCTACCGGGGCGGCTCAGTTGGATTTGTCAAAGTTGGGCCTCAAAATATTTAGAAATTCCCTCTACTGGCTTCCAGTTTCAGATTTTGCACTCCCAAGGCGATTGTTTCATGGCTGCCCGTTACTTACTCTTAAATAACAACTTATTCAAACCCATTTTCGTTTTTCACATAGAATATGTAAATGAACGGAAACCTATTAATTTTAGCCCCTCAAAAGTGGCTGTATTGACCATGGTTCTCATGCTTCCTCATTATTATGTTGGCACCAGGAAGCTCGTACTCGAGGGCGTAATATTTCTTACTTCCTTTTCTAGTTGACTTATTTGGCTTGTTGACTCCAAATGACAGGAATCATCGCATCAACACAGTCTAAAGAGATGATTAATAGCCTAAAAACTATTGTTGATAAGGTCCAGAGGTCAAAAGAAGCAGAACCATTTGAATTAGTCGGGCTGCGGAATCAAACATGTATCCATACAATGCGTATTAGAAAGCAAAAGCTGTGGCCGTCCAGCACACTGGTGGTTTGCGTGCGTATAAACCTACTAAGGGATTTAGCCCCAATTTGCTCACTAATCTCCTGCTGGCTCACCTCCCTAATGTTCTGAGTACCCGCCTGCCTACTTATGCTGATCTTCCTTGTCCATGCTTGTAAGGCTTATAAGCCGCGAGCTCCGTGCTCTGGATTGTATACCAAAGGTTTTACGTGCCTGCTGGCTTGCGGATGAATGTTTCGTCCATTTTCGTCCATTTCGTCCATACAGGCTTGCTGGCTGCAGGTCTTATTTTGTGTAAGTGTATGTGTGGACGCGCTTTTCTGGCCAGAGCTTCTATATGTGCGGGTTTGCGTGCCGGCGATTCTGTATGTGCGGGCTTTGCGTGTCGGAGTTTCTATGTGTGCGGGCTTTGCGTGCCGGAGTTTCTAAATGTGCGGGCTTGGCGTGCCGGAGTTTCTATGTGTGCGGGCTTGGCGTGCCGGAGTTTCTATGTGTGCGGGCTTTGTTGGGCGGCCGGCCGGAGCTGGAGTGGCTTGGCTGGCTGGTCACGTGCATGCGCGCTGGCTGGCTGCGGTGCCGGGCAGGCGGCAACTGCGAGGCTGCCCCGCTGGTGGGCGGTGACGTCACCTGCATGGAGTGGTTCGGCGGCCGGCTCTGCCAGCCGGCCTGCTGGACTGGTCGCCGGTTCTTTACACCGCCTGCCTCCGCCATTTTCATGTGCGGCTTTGGACACGCTTGGTCGCCCAGAGACGAGTTCCCCGCCTGTTCACGTGAGTAGGCGCAGGAGCCCCGACGTTCACGTGAGTATCTACCTAATCAGGGGCCTGCTCACATCATTATCTTCCATAGAAAACACGGGATTTATTCATAATACGTGTAATATGACATCCCTCCGCCAAGGAGGTTGTTTGGATTCCTAGAATTTATCAACGCATTTTCTTACTTTTTCTCACAAGCGTCAAAGTAAAATATTCCTCCTTCACGATCAGTTATTCCAAGTGTTGTGATTCCTGTTTGCTATAGCCCTAAAATTATATGGCATCTCTTAAGTGGAGGAGGTAGCAGAAAGCTTAGAAGAGGTATTGTATCTAGGTTGACCATCTGGGCGGGATGTTCTGTGAATTTGTTTGACCATGAGTGCCTCTCTTCACAGCTTATGTTGCCACGAAGACAACTGATTGTATGCCCGGCCACGAAATACGGAAAGGCTTTACAGATGTATGCTGTAAGTACCTAAGAATGTTCACAACTCGTCGCGCTAGGGAATGACTCGTTTTAAGTCTTGCATAGGACCTGGGTCCAGTTTGGTCAGCTTAACTAGAAAACAGGTGTCACTTCGCACTCTAGTGAGGTTTTTGCTGGAGTGGCTCGCTCAGTGGGTTCGGTCAGCCGCACTAATTAGCGCCCTAGCCAATTGCGATATAGTCTCCAGCAGTGCTCGTTCCGTAGGGTTCCACCAGGTGGCAGAGATATGCGGTCTCTGACCAACGGAAATGAAACCAGCAGCTAGACTCACTCCAGTGTAATAGTTTGCTGTCAACAATGTAAGTTACTAGCGGGCGTGCCGAACGGCTGTCATAAGATGTGGTTCCACAGCAGCTTCAGGAAGTGAGGGACCATCCACAGATCTTAAGCCACTGGCAGCACCTGAAAATTCATACAAGCATGAGGAAAGGACAGACCAAAAATAGGGAATGGAAGACTTCAATTCCCAGAACTTAACATGCGCATTGACGGGGGGTGGGTATCCGCCCCCTCTCGGGTTTTTCGGAGACAGCATAAAAACGGCGGCGCGTAGCGGCGCCGTACTTTTTTTCCGATGACGGCCTAGGCCATGTATTTGATTCACATATCATTATTGTATCATAAGCCCTCACCATTAATGTCAACTTCATCATCATTATCATCATTAGGTACATACACAGTGTTCTTGCTTATTTTGCATACGCAGTGTCGTCGTATTCATGTACACAAAATATCAGTTCGACGCATTTTCTCACCAATGTCTTTCCAAATCGTACAGCCAATCTGATTTTCTATGAAAAACTTATACTTTGCAAAATACAGTTACTTGCTTTGGAGCCACTGTGTGAGTCCATGCGTAGGAATACGACGTGCGTATTTGTGTATGTGTGTGGATACGTGTAATGTGTGTGTGCGTGGGGGTGTGAGTATTTGTGTCTTTGTGTTATGTGTGGGTTGTGTGAGTGTATATGTGTTTGTGTGTGTGTGTGTGTGTGTGTGTGTGTGTGTGTGTGTGTGTGTGTGTGTGTGTGTGTGTGTGTGTGTGTGTGTGTGTGTGTGTGTGTGTGTGTGTGTGTGTGTGTGTGTGTGTGTGTGTGTGTGTGTGTGTGTGTGTGTGTGTGTGTGTGTGTGTGTGTGTGTGTGTGTGTGTGTGTGTGTGTGTGTGTGTGTGTGTGTGTGTGTGGTGCGTGTGTGTGTGTGCTGTGTATGTGGTGGTGTGGTCGTGTTTCAGTGCTTTTTAACTATATATCTGAATGTGCATCGTTTGATTAAAGCAGACGATGCAAGCCATTCCATTTTTCATGGAATCCCATGATTGCTCCGTTCAAGATGCTTATGTTTTTTCAATTTTATATTCGTGTTTTAGATAGTTTTCAAAATGTCTCCATTCCGGGAGCCTCCCGCGAAGCCTTGCTGTCCATATGCATTGAACAGCTATGGTATTAATCAGTGCAAATATACTCCTCTCATCAGGGTTAACGAATATTGAGTCAATCTTCTTATCTGTTACGTCGAAACTATATTTCCTTTGCAGTAACCTCTTTACATGACCGAAAAACTCTTTTACTTTCCGACATTGCACAAAGAGATGTCCCGGCGTTTCTTCCGACTGGTGGCAAAAGGTGCATAATCTAGTTTCAGGGATTCCTTTTCTACAGAGAAATGTTAGTTGGTATAATCCTATTGACAATTCGAAAATGCATTGTCTGCAAGTAGATTGAGTGAGTTACCTTTCGAATCCATTGCGTGGTTCCTGACCGGTATGATTCTGTTTCGGATGTCCATTTATCCCGTATTTTTCTGTTTATACCTTCGTTCTTTTTATTCACATCGCGTATCAGAACATGCCATATAAATCTGCTTATATTTTTGCTGTTTACGGCAATATAAGTTCTTGGAGGTATCGTTGGTAGTTCATAGCTTATTTTCAGATTACCTATCGTTCGTAAAACTGAGTTCATTTTCAACCGCATCGAGTTGTATTCAATGAGACCGACCCGTAATCCATACTTTGTCTCAATCTCATCGCGTGTCTTTTTCCGTTCAGAAGATCACTTACAAAGGTGATTCCTCTCGATTTTCACTGTTTTTAAGAGTGAATTTATACTTGAATAGATCATTACACCAAATGACCCCATTAATCACATTTTCAGGTGCAGTTTCATGAAATTCGGTGAGCTTACCCCAGCTACTCAAAACTTGTGACCAGAATTTGGTTTTGACATTTGCTGCCAGCCTATATAGCATTGAATGGCCGTACCAAGTCAAACTGCTCTCATGCTCTTTCAATATTGATTTACACATAACTATCCATTTGGTATTGTAGTCCGCCGCCGCTCCGACGCTCAAAAGAAGTCTCACTCCCCTCAGAGTGTATTGGCGATAACGCCCATAGGCACAAGGCCACTGGTACTCATGAGGCGGTTGACTGTGGAAACAACCACGAGTCAACACTATGTCGATAACGACCCTTGCGTGTGCCGATGACGGCCAAGTTAAATCCCGATAACGGCCCAGTAACACAGGAAGGCTTAGTTGACAATTCGAATTAAAGTTCAAAACAGGTTAAATAATTACTTCAAATACAGTACACTGATGCGTTTCAGTCAAATATTACGACATGTTTAAACCGCTGACGCAAATCCGTACCTACGATCGCTCCTCGTAACGGCGACGGTACTGCATGATCGGGACAGTGAGCCCTCTCTCGGGGCACTCGGGGTCGGGCCCGACATTACGTGGGGTGGCCTGTACATAGCAGACATAAAGGTAAGCCGCTAATACACCACAGTTTAAGCGAAAGCAAGACCAAAAAGGCATAGAACGCACATACGATTAGAGAAAATATATAATTGAGTTAAATTGCAATCAGATTTCAAGCGAACAATCAGCCAAATATATTACTACTAACGGTCAGAGGCGACACGTGCGCTCTAGTTCACGGTCAAGCCAGAAAGAGAAACCAGAGCCAGAAGGCCACCGACGATGACTACACTTCCGCCGCTGTCTACGTCCAAAAAACGTCCGCTTCCTGTCACCATCCCTATTTATCCGATCAAAAAACTTATTCAATATTCAAGAAATTAACACTTTCGACATCCAATCCGCAGTTTATACCATTTTCTTTACCCCGATCTGGGAACTACCTTTATAAGCCCGAACACTCAGCGGTTCGGTGCTAATTGCGCAGTTTCCAAGCTGCGAACACTCGCGGTGCCAGATTGTGGCTCTGCGCGGTTGCCACTCCATTGAAGCCCTAGCTAGTACTCTAAAATCTAGCACCGCCGCCAACCTTTCACAACCGGCCGCTCAATGGTGAAGGTGGCGCTAGCGTCGGACAACCGTCCCAACTAGAGGCGCCAGCGTCGGGCACCCGCCCGAGATAGGTGACCGCCGAGCCTTACAGATATCATCGTTGGAACTGATAATCATTCGTTTTACCCAGGTGCACTTCAATGCCATAGCAAATGTATCTACATCCACCATTTTTAGACCGTTATCGTAGTAATCCTGGCATATTTTCGTTCGTCTGACTTTCTCCGCTTTATTATTCCACAAAAATGTGAAAAAATGCAGTCCTAATTATTTTCATTATTTCCTCATGCGGTGTTGGTAGAGCTATGAACAGATGAACAAGTTTGGATAGAGCAAGATATTTTATCACTGTAATGTTGCCTATAAGTGTTAAACTTCTCATACTCCAGAAACCTAATAGGTTTTCCAGTTTCTCAATTTTGTCCGGAAAATTTAGGCGAATACTATCCCCAGGGTTCGGACTAAACACAACTCCCAATACCTTAACACGCGCATTGACGGGGGTCTGAGCCACCTTCGCTTTGACGGGGGGGGCGGGTACCCGCCCCCTAAGATCTCGAGAACCACGGTAGGTAGCGAAAAAACGGTAAACGGCGTTGGGCTGCCCATCCACTTCTCCATCGAAAACATTTGAACCATTGTTTTTCTCAGGTCACATTTAAGGTCACGAGAGGTCAAAACATGCTGTAATAGAGATAACATGTAAATTAAGTTTTTCGGCCATTACATCTGAACAAGTAAAGATAGAGAAAAACGACTGAAACTATATGAACCCTCTCAGCAAGCCGAATCGAATGATATATAATTTGACTTTGCTAGGTCAAATCAAGGATTTGACCTGACCTGAGGCCAGGTCAGGGTCAAATTATATACAATGCATATCATTAGAACTGCAAAGCCCAGGCGAGTCTAATGCAGCTAAAATAAATGCTCTATCACCATCCGTTACTGAGTTATTCCGTAAAAACAATTTTGCCATGTATTTCCAATGGAGAGGTCATGCCTCGTACCTGACCTTAGGTCATCGATATAAAAAATACCGAAAGAGATTTTAGAGAACTCGGTGGGGCCATTATGTGATATGAGTTTCAATCGGATAAGTTCACCCTGCTCCGACTTATGCTATCTTAATTTTTTTTTGAGGTCAGGTCACTTGACCTGTGCTGGTTATCTGACCTGAGATGACCTAACCTTAAAATGTTCACAGAAGTTGTAAAAATGATGAGGAAAAAGGTATGCCAAGTACGGCGGCGCGTACGCGCCACCGTTTTTCTGCTATCTCCGAAAAACCCGAGGGGGCGGGTACCCGCCCCCGTCAATGCGCGTGTTAAGTTCTTGAACCCACTGTAACGCGAGATCACTGCAAATATTTGTCTTAGGAGGCCCTAGCCACATACACTTACTTTTGCTTATGTTTGGCTTCAATCCTGAATACCTACTAAACTCACCCAACTGCTGCATAACGATACGAATATCTGGATTTCGACCGTCTAAAAATACAATGAGGTCATCGGCATATTGACTTATCTTAAATTCTGCGTGCTCAGTAATCTTAATACCTCTAAAGGGTGTTTTCCGCAAAAAAATTAGCGAGAACTTCTAGGCCAATTATGAAAATAAGACCTGAAGCGGGGTCACCTTGTCTTGTGCCTTTACTTAGAGATATTATGTCCCCAAGATGTCCGTTCAGAAGTATCTGTAAAAAACTATCTTTGTTCGTGTACAGCAGAGTAAATATTCTCATAGAGTTTTCCCCAAATCCTATGGTTTTGAAAACATGAGTTGTATATCGCCAATCTAGACAGTTAAAGGCATCTTCAAAATCAACTGATAGAGTCGCTCCATCTTTCTCACTCTCATGATAGTAATGAATGATATCCGCAAGGGCTCTGGTGTTTTCACCTATAGGGGAGAGGGAGAACTGGGACGAAATTGAAGGTTGATTTTAGACATTTCAGAAAATCAGTGACTGATTCCATAATATTAAAAATGGTACCGTTAGATAGAGCAGACAATTTTCTTTCATTGTGAAATATCACAGCTTCAATACTCAAAGGTATTTGATCAACGTAACGAAATATAAAAACACCGAGGTGGAGAGTTGGGACAGGCCCAGGAGAACTGGGACACACAGCGGGGAGAAGTGAGACATACGGGGAGAATAGGACATGGATCGATGTGTGACATAATATAAAAGTGCATTAACCCGCGCTCCATCGGGTACCAGGGCCACCCGCTCACCAGTGGGGCATGATGCCCCTCAACTCGAAAATATGGGGTTAGCACAAAACGCAAAATGCATTATAAAGCTTGTGAGAATTCAGTACAGTTTTACGTCGCATGTCTTAATGCTCAGGTCAATGGCTGATCTCCAGATATCAAGTTGGGTCACAGGCTATTTCCACTAAAATATGTCATGCCTAAGAAACCGAGCATAGCTCTCATGTCTTTAGAGGTTTTGACATATGGTCAAGTAAATTTGATAGGAAAATGTCAGAGCTTTCTCCGCTATGAATAACGAAAGACCTCCCAAAGGTTTTACCTCCTAAGGGCACCTCTTGACCTAACATGGCTTAAGGTCACAAAAGGTCATAAAGTGGCCTAGCCGTATAGCAAATGAAAGTCAAAGCGATACATAAAAATGACATTTGATTTAGCGCCAGCTGATTAGGTCCAAATTTATCGTCAAAATACTGTGTTTGACCCCTGGTGAGGTGAAAGACAAAAATATTTCCTGGAATCCGTGAAAGGGTGGTCGGGAATGCTTTCCTGAGCAATCGAGAAATCGCAATCATTTTAGACAGCTTTTCTCATTTTTGTATGGGAGAGGTCACCTCGTGACCGACATCAGGTATCCAAATTAAAACCCCGGACATAAATTGTTGTAGACCCGGAGGAGTCATCAAGTATAGAAAGTTTCAAATCAATCGGCTTGGAAATGTAGCTATAGTTGAGCTCAAATTTTGAAGTGAGGTGGCCTGGGTTGACCTTTGTGTGACCTGACCTAGTGTGGCCTAGGGTAAAACTTCAGGGATAGTGGGAAAATGATGGGGTTAGAGATACACATCTCAACCACGGTGCTGCGTCACGTCGTTTCTTCTGTTATTTTGAAAATTTTAGGAGGCCATCGATGGCCTGGTGGGGCGAGAGTTAGCATAAATTCAACACACGCTTTGCATCTTCATGGTATATGAACATATACATGGGCGCCGAAAGCGGGGAGACGGGGGACGCGTCCCCCTGTTGGCCAACCAGAGGGGACATCCCCCAAAGTGTTTGAGTCAATCGTCATTAATGCTGTCAGATACCGAATATGCTCAAAATTCGCCTCCCCGGTCAGCACAGCCCGGGTCCGTCCCACCCTGCGAAATTCTGTGGCGGCGCCCCTGAACATATACGTCAAATTCCACCAGAGCCGGAGGAGAACGAGACAAATTTCCACATCTTGTAATATGGTCACAGAAAACATAGTTCACCTGACCATTCGGCCCCACATCACTTCAGTCACGATACAGGTAAAAAGTACGAAATTGACCAGGGATGGCATCCGTGCACGGCACACACGCTCAGCCTGTCCCATCCCATTGCACGTCCCGCATGTATCCACTCTTCAGAATACCTATCCAAACACTGACACATGGTGTTATAACAAAATATTAAATGTTGTTATCTTAATAAAAATGAAATGCTAGTTGGATTTTATGCAGCGTGAAATGGTAGGGCCCATATGATTTTGATGTGTGTATGAGGATAAATAACTATAACTAAAGATAATACCTTAAAAATATGATAATTTTACAAATCCTACGCTCGTAAATGACTACATAATAACCTTCTTCCAGAGACTATAATCAATCGCATTACATAATATCTACATTTGGGGAAGTGGGACATTGCGGGAGAACTGGGACACTGAGTCCTACTTCTCCCCAGGTCGCCTTTTAACAGTTTTCCTGAACCGGAATTCTATCAATCTCAATGTTATATATTTCAGGGCATTACGTCTCATAGTATACAGAAATACAAAAGCGCGACAACAGCCACATCACAGTTCTAAAAATCACTCAAAACAACAACATACCCTCAGAAAAACAAGTTTTTAGCTGACACTCGCGTATCGTGACCACCGCCAGACGAAAAGGGGAAGTATCACCATGGTGATGTGCGAGCAGTACGACAGTAGTGAGGCCAGCAAAAATAATCGAAAAACCGGCAGCTGGCGGAGAAAACGGCTCTGTCTTACTTCCCCCGTCCCAGATCTCCCCTCTCCCTAAATCTTCCTTTTATGTAAGCCGTTTGATCGTGGTTGATGACAAGTGGCGCAACAGTTTTAATCCTCCGGCCATGATGCCCGACAGTATTTTACATTGCACATTTAAGAGGCTAATGGGTCTCCAGCCCTCCACACGATTACTTAGTCCGTTAGATTTTGGAATTAACGTTATGACTGCTTCAAGCATTGTCACTGGAAGTACATTACTTGACAAGGAGTACTGAATTGAGCGCCATAAGAACTCTTTCAAATCAAGATAGAACAAATTTGAAAAACCCAGCAGGAAACCCTGTTGACCCAGGTGCTTTATCATTAGCCATCCTAAATAATGAATTGCTTACCTCTTGCTGTGATATTGGTTCATCAAGGGAACTACGCTGATGTCCAGTAAGCTTCTTTTTCTATGTTGTTTTCGACAAACATTTTCATTCGGCTTAAATCTAAAGCATCTTGCCTGCTCATCAGTCTCTGATAGTGGCTAGTTAGGAACTTTAATAAATAAGTCTCTCCTAAAACTACTTCACCATTCTCTGTAAGAAGGGGTATTGTCTTACGCTGCCAATTCTGTTTTTTTCCAAATTGCAAAAATACCTGCTGGAACGTTCACCATGCTCATGCCAATTACATCTAGAGCGAATGATCATGCCTTCTATTTTGTGGTCTCTCAATATGTCGTACTGGTGTCTAGCCTCGCTCAGTTCTTGGCGCTCTTCATCTGTTGCTGTATGTAATTTACTCTCGATGGCTTCTATCTTTTTTAGGAGATGATTCTCTTGATTTCTCTTTTCTCTGCCAAGCTTTTGTGGGTCGTACACTGTTTCACATCTTATGTTCATTAAGAGCTTATTAAAAAATAGAGCATCATTAACTGTAAATTCAACGTTTTTACTATTAGTTTCAATCTACGACGCGTCGCATACTGGAACTTATATAGCGTATTGATTTACAGTTTTTTCTCACTACCTTTTTAATTATTTCTATGTATTTTTGGTCCTTTAATAATGACATATTAAATTTTCATAATCCTTTACCTCTTTCTTCAGACATGTTTTTACATACCAACGAAATGACTGAGTGATCAGATCTGAAAGTATTTTGAATGCTGCATTCGAAAATCATAGCTTGCATTGAATAACTCACGATGAACATGTCCAATCGGGACATTTTGTTACCGGAGTCACTAAACCATGTATGTTGTTTCCTTCCTGGATTTCTCAATTTCCATACTTCAACCATTTATTGTTCAGACATAATTTGCTTCAACATTCGTTTAGCGTTTTGGTTGTGTTCTTGTAAGTAATTATGTGTGTCCAGAGCTTGGCTAAGCGCCAGGTTAACTCTCGCCCCACCGGGGGGCATCGATGGCCCCCTAAGGTTTTTCCGGGATAGCAGAAAAAACGACGAAACACAGCACCGCGGTTGAGGGCTCTACCTCTTACTGCATCATTTTCCCACCATCCCTGAAATTTGTACCCCGGGTTAACCAAGGTCAGGTCACCAGGCGAGGTCAACCAAGGTCACCTCACTTCAACTGTAGAGCTCCGTAAGAGCTACATTTCGAAGTCGATTAATTTGAAACCTCCTACACTTTATGACCCCTCCAGGGTCTACAAGGTGTATATCCGGAATTTTTCAATTTCGTGACCTGAGGTCATGTCACGAGGTGACCTCTCCCATTGACAAAGCATGGGGAAAAGCTGTCTTATAATCTAAAAGTCACAAAAACGATTGAAAATGCTAGGCTTCGTCAGAAAAGCGTTCTTGGACACCCTTTCACGGATTCCAGGGGCAATATTTGCCCTTTGATCTCTCAAGGTCATCCAAGGTCGCCAGGGGTCAAAAACAGTATTTTGACAATAAATTTTGACCTATATAAGATAGAGCGCTGAATAAAACACCATCGTATATGTCTCGTCACTGGCTTTCGTTTGATATACGGCAAGGTAACTTTCGTGACCTCAGGGGTGACCTCTGGAGGTCACGCCACTGGCGGGAGGTCATTACGTTTAACATAGCGGGAAAAGACCTGACATTTTCCTATCCAATGTACTTTACCACATCTCAATAGCTGTAATGGCACAAGAGTTATGCCCAGTCTGCTTAAGCATTGCATATTTGAGTGAAAATGGCCGATCTTGACCTAATTTGACCTCTGGAGGTCAAACCATTGACCTGAGCGCTAAAAAATGCAAAGTAATTTCTTACTGAATTCACGCGAGCTTTCTAATACACTTTGCAGATTTGCGCTAACGCCCATACTTTCGGAGTTAGAGGGGGGCATCGATGACCCTCCCCCGGTGGGGCGAAGGTGGCGCCGGACCCCTATGGGGCGCGGGTTAAAGTCTCCTGCAATTATTACCTCATCATTCAGGTCCTGTTGCTTTTTAACTACTTCACCAACGGTCTTGTAAAATTCAGGATCATCCCTATTGGGTCCGTATATGCAAATCAGTGTTAACGACCGCTGAATAAATTTCATTCTCACAGCTAATATATTTCCAGTATTATCCTTATAAACAATATCTGTATCTGCCTGCACTCTATCCTTTATTAATACACTTACTCCTCTAGCGTTGTTTGAAAAGGAAGAAAAATACGCACGCCCTCTCCATACCGTTCGCACGTGAATTTCTTTTTCTTTCGTCAGGTGAGTATCCTGGAGACAGATGACGCTGAAATTGGAACGTTTGAAATAATCTAACACATCTCTTCTTTTCTAAGAAGCTCCTAAGCCTCGACGGTTAAGGCTTCCAATTACTACTTCATTTTTTTGTAAGCAGTTGTTAGCCATCTTTGTTTATGGACAAACAGAAAAACAGTTATTCTGGGAAAATCTAGACTGCATCGTCTACTTGTTTGTAAATCAATAAATGAAGCTTTGGTTGTAATTTGTACGACCACATTGTATAAGTTTGGGAGCAAATGATGGCTTTGCAAAGTTGTGAAAACTTGAGGTGACGCGGTGTTTTTAAGAGTGTTTGATACTGTATGTAAGTGCATGTGTGTGGATGCTTATGAGAATTGCTGATTTGAACCAATGCCACGCAGGACACCGCCAAAGGCCCAGCGGGGCCCAGAGGTCTAAACAAGTATGTCAATAAATTAACAAACATTATGCCTAATTTTCAACATGCTAAGAATTTTGTCAAGTGACTAAGTGGATTATGTATGCAAAACACCGTCCAGCTTTTTATAATTAGTTGTGAACTCAGTGCCCTCGTCGATCAAGGACACTTAGCAACGAACCAAAAACACTTACCAGATCATAGGCCTGAGACAGTCCACGCACCAGATTGAGTGAGATCAACTCGCCGCAGGCACTGATAGGTGCAGTGTGCCCTCGCACCCACACTTCACTCTACCACCGGCACACTCGCACGACTACGTGACGTCATCGAACACTGCTATTGACGCCACAGACCGCTGATGCGCCGCCGTACTTGGCATACCTTTTCCCTCATTATTTTTACAATTTCTGTGAAAATTTTAAGGTTAGGTCATCTCAGGTCAGGTCACCAGTACAGGTCAAGTAACCTGACCTCAAAAAGTTTAAGATAGCATAAGTCGGAGCAGGGCGAACTTATCCGATTGAAATTCATATCACATAATGGGCCCACCGATGTCTCTAAAATAAGTTCCGGTATTTTTGATAGCGGTGACCTAAGGTCAGGTACGAGGCATGACCTCTCCATTGGAAATACATGGGAAAATGGTTTTTACTGTATAACTCAGTAACGGAGAATGATAGAACGCTTATTTTAGCTTCATTAGACTCGCCTTGGCTTTGCGGTTCTGATGATATGAAATTTATATCATTTGACCCTGACCTGACCTCAGGTCATGTCAAATCCTTGATTTGACCTAGCAAGGTCAAATTATATATCATTCGATTCGGCTTGCTGCGAGGATTCATATAGTTTAAGTTGTTTTGCTCTATCTTTATTTGTTCAGATGTAATGGCCAAAAAACTTAATTTACATGCTTTCCCTATTACGGCATGTTTTGACCTCTAGTGACCTTAAATGTGACCCGACCAAAAATGGTTCAAATATTTTCGATGGAGAAGTGGATGGGCAGCCCAACGCCGTTTACCGTTTTTCGTTACCTACCGTGGTTCTCGAGATCTTAGGGGGGCGGGTACCCGCCCCCTCGTCAAAGCGAAGGTGTCTCAGACCCCGTCAATGCGCGTGTTAAATGTGAGCACAAACTTTGCTTAGGGCCAAAATGTTTTATAAGAATGCCATCCATTACATTACTGTATTTCAAGTTATTAGTTATTACACAAAAGTGACAGCAGCAAAGGAAGCAACAGAATCATTGTTTGCTACAATATACCATGAATATACCAGGGTGCAAAGTATGGCACTTTTGACAAGGACTAGTGAATGTGAGTGCCCCTGGAGACAGAAACAAGTGGTGCAAATTTTATTAACCTGGTGTGAATTTGAGACTGGTGCAAGGGAGGTAACACTGAAAACCAAACAAATAATGGAAAAATAGTTACAAAGACACAAGGAGACCTTATAAAACTAACTGATAAGAGAGGTAACATTGCATCATGTGGGCAGGGACCCATCTGCAAAGTATGGCAGCAGGCCAGACGGGCTGCACCAGCCATCTAAAATTCTCGCACCGCCAGCCACCAAAAATTCACACTAACCTGTCATATTACCAGGGAAAAACGCTCTCATTCCTACCAACACAATGCAATGCTGTCTCTTTTTTCATCAGCAGTGAGATAGTTAAGGACTTTTTCAAGGCCCCCTCCTGAGTCTTTATAAGCATTCAGTCAATATTTGTTTGGTTTTCAGTGTCACCTTCCTTGCACCAGTCTCACAAATTCACACCAGGTTGATAAAATTTGCACCACTTGCTCCTGTCTCCAAGTACAATCGCACCAACGAGATCTTGTAGAAAATGCCATACTTTTCACACTAGGATAGGGATGGGTGCTTTCTCCCTGGTATACTGCAGATTGGTGTGAATTTAGGTGGCTGGCTGTGCAAATGTGTGCAGAGTTTTAGATGGCTGGTGCGACTCTTCTGACCAGCTGCCATACTTTCCACAATGGCGAATATATAAAATATCTATCATGTTTGCTACAAAGCAATGAAAGGTGAACAGAGAAGATGGCAATCATCAATAAGCGGCCTCCCCACACACGAAAATGGGTATGAGCACTGGTTGGAAACAAAAGTTTCTTCTCTAAATCAAGTTTATGCCTCCAGATATATGCAGGAGTTGCACTGCCCCAAATGCCTCAAGAAACTAGCCACATTCTCTAGACAGAATATCATTGAGGACAGAAAATAGAGTTGTAGTTACCCACATCATACATCTCCAACATAGAGGAAGGAGGATAAGACTTGTATCCATACATATATTTCACACATACACAAAAAAAAAGGGGAAGAATAAAAAAAACCCACAATGAAACCACCATCCACATATCAAAAAAAACAAATACATAAAACAGTCACCAAGACATATCCTATGCCACCTAAAACCAGGCCGAGCCACAAACAACACAGCAAATCAAACCAAACAACGTCGGTTCAATAAAGCCCAGAATAAGACCAAAACCAAACAAAAATACCGAACCACCAATTCTCATTTTCTGGAGTCACCATTGGTAAAGGAAATTTATTATTGGATGTAATTTGAGATTGTGGACGTACAGCATACAAATAGTGTGTGTCAAAGTCAGCTCGACTGGGTCTTGAATAAGACTCAGTCTTGAATTCAGATGATTTAGGTCACAGGTGAAATATACAAAACATGAAAAGCAGCCCCCCTTTTCAGTCCTCTGCAGCCACTATTGACAAAAATGCTCACTAGAATGAGAATAAGTGATATTTTGTTATTATGGTACATAGTCCAGCCCAGAATACTTAAAAATATAGTTTGCAATGGAAGAAAGCTGACCTGGTTCCCACACCATGCGGCTACTTATGCCAGCTTCTGCAGATTTTCATTATTTCAGTTTTTGGAGGTGGGAGGGGTAATTGGAAGGAACCCCCAAAATTTATATATGGATTTTGCCTGATGGCCAGACAAATAAGATTTGAGGTACTTTTTTATATTCGAAAGTGTTTTTTAAAGATCATGGCTACTTGTAGTTGAATACAAACATGTAATATTAGCTCTCCATGACTTTTAAATGCATGTTTACATGAAAAATCCTAAATTTGAAGCTGTTGGCTATTTCAAAGTTTTCATGCATTGCCGTGCTCATTTCCATGAGGGTACGTGGTTTAGGATCTAAGTTAATGAGGCTAATAAATAACCTTAAGTCACTAGATAGTAAATGTCAAACAAATATCATGTTTCCAAGGAAGTTAAGAGTAAAGGAATGAGTAAAGGTTGCACTAGGTTGTGTTTTTGTTATATCTTTGTCCCCTTGACATAGATCATAGGCATATTTAGGTAAGTGAATAAAAAAATGGGAAATAGTTTGGTACTTAAAACTCAAATTAATGTGGAAAGGTGAAGAGTTTTGTTTCTGGCATCTACAAATTCACTGATGAAGGTATGCAACTTTTGTGGTTAATTCTGGACAAACAGGCATTGGATTTAAAAGAAGACGGAAGGAAAATCAAATGTTTTAGTCTAATTGACCAGCCTGCTGGTAAAATTCATTTTCCCATATTAATATCATTTAAAATTATTGATCAACAGTGAGCATAACATACTGTGAAATAAATGTAAGCTGCCGAAATTACAACGAACACCACATCACTTACTTGTTTGTTTTCTCCCCATACCATTCTGATCTGCCCGCTGTTTGATCCATGCTTCAAAACGACCTCCTTGGCCAAAACCACTGTTCCTGAACTTGCAGGGCAGCCCAGAATGCTTGATTCGCTGATGCTCCTTAAAAAACGTTTTCGCCAAAATACCCACATCTCTCAAATCCACATTAAGCTGACACGGGACGGTGGAAGGGGCTCAGCTAATCGGAGCCATTTATCAGCCCTCAACTATGGACGAGAAACCAGGCTCAACCAGTTTACTCAAGATGTATACCAAAGTAATGCAAGAAAAAATAATCAAAAACACAACCTTGCAACGTATTGCCTCCACCACACCACGGATTCTAGGGCCTGGCCTCCGCCACATCCACAACGCAACACACCAAACCGCAGGGCTGCTTTTCAAACCAAAATACCTTTACACCCCGCAAGGGCGCTGTTCAAACAGCGCCCTGCGGCACGTTAACTACTCCAAACGAAGAAACGAAAAAAACTGTTTTGCCTGTCTAAAGGCCTTTACGGCGGCCTGTCGGGCCAAGCTCGCGTGCTATGGAAACAAATCGCCCGACAGGCCGGTGAAGGAATTTTCCACAGAGGATTTTCTGGGTGACGTTTAAAGGCCCTCGTCATAAGGCCCTCTATTCAAAGGTCCCTCGATTCATAAGTCCCTCGAAAAGACCCTCTGTCCATAAGGCCCTCTATTCAAAGGTCCCTCGATTCATAGGTCCCTCGATTTTCCATCGGTTCTGCCGCACACTGGCTGATATGGAGAGTGCAAATCAAAAAACTTTTAATGAAAGAGGACAATTCTAATATTGAGTTTTTTAGAACAAAAATATTTTCTGTTCCTTTCAAGATTTTTTTCTCACAGATTGTAATATCTGTCGCAGGACCACACCGTGACCTAAAATCTGTCGGGCACTTAGACCCAAGAGCCCGAATTTTGCAGCTCTGACATACACATTGGCGACATACACTGGGACATGCACTTAGGGTAAAAAGAGTATTAACGCACACGATTCTGGCGATTCTTGAACTTCTAAATTTACCCCATCTAGCATACAGGAGAAAAAGAGGAGAAGAGCTTGCCATAGTACTTTAACATGTTAAGATCAAGGCATATTAATGTCTAATTTGAACTATCTGAATGCTCTGTTTACTCTTTAATTTAATAGGGTCAAGGACCACATAGGCTGCTAAAACCAAAAATATGCCTTGCTTATCTTTTAAGAATGACACATATTAAAGAGCATCTATCTTTAACACGCGCATTGACGGGGGTCTGAGCCACCTTCGGATTGACGAGGGGGCTAAGATCTCGAGAACCACGGTAGGTAGCAAAAAACGGTAAACGGCGTTGGGTAGCCCATCCGCTTCTCCATCGAAAATATTTGAACCATTTTTTGTCAGGTCACATTTAAGGTCACCAGAGGTCAAAAACATGCCGTCACATGCCGTCATAGGGATAACATGTAAATTAAGTTTTTCGGCCATTACATCAGAACAAGTAAAGATAGAGCAAAACGACTTGAACTCCATGAATCCTCGCAGCAAGCCAAATCGAATGATATATGATTTAACCTTGCTAGGTCAAATCAAAGATTTGACCTGACCTGAGTCAGGTCAGGGTCAAATGATATAAAATGCATAGCATTAGAACCGCAAAGCCATGGCGAGTCTAATGAAGCTAAAATAAACGCTCTATCACCATCTGTTACTGAGTTATTCAGTAAAAACCATATTTCCCATGTATTACCAATGGAGAGGTCATGCTTCGTACCTGACCTTAGGTCATCGATATCAAAAATACCGGAACATATTTTAGAGAACTTGGTGAGCCCATTATGTGATATGAGTTTCAATTGGATAAGTTTACCCTGCTCCGACTTATGCTATCTTAAACTTTTTTGAGGTCGGGTCACTTGACCTGTACTGGTGACCTGACTTGAGATGACCTATCCTTAAAATTTTCACAGAAGTTGCAAAAATGATGAGGGAAAAGGTATACAAAGTACGGCGGCGCTGCGCGCCGCCGTTTTTCTGCTGTCTCCGAAAAACCCGAGGGGGCGGGTACCCGCCCCCGTCAATGCGCATGTTAAAATTTAGCACACTCACAAAATTCACTTACACTTGGTACAAAAATATTTAATCCGTCATCAACCTTAGCACAATATAATAGTTTCTCTGGAACCTACATGTATGATTGCACACAAACATCCCACAATCTCCTTTCCTAATGCTTTCTGACTGAAAACATTGTTTTATGGCATTTGCTCAGAGTACTCTTGTAACCAACTATGGTGTCTCTGTTGGTTTGCGAACTATGATAGCACGGCGGATGGGCCGATGGGCTTTATTTTTCTGAAGCTATTCACATATATTCGGTGGTTTGAAGAAAAAAAATGGGCACAATAGAGAAGATTTCTTCTGCATCACCTCTGCAAAATACTATTTGTACTATTACCTATGGAAGATAACATGAATACAAGAACCACAACTCGTACTAAAATCTTCAAAATCCCCTTTATAACATAACTATGCTTTCGTTTCCTTCGCTTCAAAAGAGGTTAAAATACGTCTCTTCTCGTTCATATATGTCTCACTGCATCCTCGGGTCTTCAATCGTTATCTGCAAAATTCCCAGGATGACAAAACTTTTGCGTCATATAGGTCACGTGACCCGCCTTTGAGGTGGCTATGCCTTCTGATTGGTCAGTTGTGATTTCTTAAAA
Organism: Lepas anatifera; assembly: GCA_034440635.1. Lineage (NCBI taxonomy): Eukaryota > Metazoa > Arthropoda > Thecostraca > Lepadidae > Lepas > Lepas anatifera. Next base: position 1,591,380 of record JAOTON010000556.1, on the reverse strand, counting down.
GTCCTATACTTCTGTCCTAATTCTATGTTTGGCTATAGCTTTTTAAAAAGAATTTTCTCTTTAACAGTTCAAAACTTTCAAGTCACTGCTTAGGAAAAATAGGACCGTTTTTTAGAGAAATTGATAGCCTTAGCCTGGACTTACGTCATTTACATTGATATGCGGTGTATCGGTAAAGTTGTCTAGAAATGTTGACTTTGAGATCAATTTTAAGGCATTTGCAGGCCGAATTGGCAAAAGTGAGAACATGACTTCTGAAACAACTTTTTGTGACCTTTTGATCTAGCCAATAAAAATGTTTTCGCGTATCTCCCTTTAAGTTGCGAGCGGTAATTAGCTGACAAAAATTTTTCGTGACATGGTTTTTGAAATGAAAATTCCTTGATACGAAATCCACGTGCAAAAAAATTCATACATGCTGTCTTGTTCTGTGGATTGCAAGAAAGAACCTCCGGACTATTGAAATGCTTGTGGTAAATATGCGACCACAAGCATTGGATTCACCTCGACCGTGTAAAGTCATTGGACGTTCCAAGAGTCGGTACCTTACATAGTCAGATCCAGGGGGCAAGGGGTACGTGCCCCCCATCGACGCTCGGCGCCCCCTGAAATGGTCACGGCACCCCCTGAAATGTCGATGGCGCCCTCTGAAATGATGCTTCCCCTCAGGATGCGAAAATCGGCGCCCACCGATAATATTTTGTGCCCATCTGATGGGTTTTGCAGGTCAAAAGTAGCACTCTCCCGGACTGGATGGCGCCTCTCCCCCAAAGGTGTCTCCCCACCCGATCGGAAATCCTAGATCCGCATATGGTACCTTCTAATTAAGGCCTTGGGATATATCAAACTACCTCCTAGTGTTCTCGAGTGAACTTTTGTCCAGTCCCAGTACTTTTCGTTTATACTCACACGTTGTTTTTGGATGCCAAAATATGGTGAGAGCCAATTCAGAGCTGGTCCTGAGATGCTGTAGGAATGATGGATTTTGTCTGATCCTTGCTGAGCCTCCCTCGGTATTTCACAAACGATTCTGAGCCAATTCAAATGAGAGGCCCGTCACTTTGCATAAATGAGGGTGATTAATGTGACCACTCTAGACCAAAATGTTTCATCTGGTCAGGTCAGGTCAATAAGTTACGTCGTTTCTAAACCCATGTAAGGTGATCATAGTCTTCTAAGATGAGGGTGACAACACCAGAGTGTAACTTGGCTTTTAAAACAGCTGGATCAAGTTCTAAACAGCATCCAAAAGTTCACGAAAGGACAAATCTGCACTTTGCCATGCATTTTGAGATCTTTTAAATAACAAGGGCACCAGAGATCACCGATGCTCACGGTTTTCAAAGTTGTTTGTATCTATTAGTGTTGAACGAGATAATATACAAGCAATACAGTTGTTATCATAGTGACGAGCAAGACCCAAGGATTCCAATGATATGCAACATGACCCTGAAAGTTCATTATTTGACCTTGACCTGAAGTCAAGGTCACTAGTTGACTTTTAAGGATTATGTACTTATCATTTCAATCCTTGGGTCAAGAATAACATCGATAATTTTGGCTTTGTTCTATGTCTAATGGTACCCAAGTTATACATGATTTCCTAAATGGGTAAACATTTGACTCATTTTGGCCCTCTGTGGAGTAACGGGTCAAAGGATATGGTTCAAACTTGGCTTGAAAGTAGAGCGGTAGGGTGCTTCCAGCGCCGTTTCAATTTTTTCCGTATCACTTCTTGTTCTCGAGATCGTAGGGGGTCGAATCGGACCCCCCGGCGGTGGTGGGCGCGAAAAGAGCCCAGTCGGCGCCAGGTTAATAATGGTATGCTGTGCAGCCTACCAAGTAAACAAACTGTAACAACAGTTAGCTTTTATGTTTTAATAACAATCAAAGCGGCAGAAGCGCGCCACTATCAAAACATGGCAAACTCTGTTTACAGTGCCGTTGCTATGTGTGACGTCAGTAAGCATCATCTGGTCCGAACCAGCGGTGTTTGAAATGGAGAACTCAGTTTCTTTCATATCGCTGCAAGCATGTAAGAGAAATGCTGCAGTTACGTGGGCAGATTATTTAGCAATAGCGCAACGTGTTTAGGCTGGTTTTTCGCTTCCCGTGAATAAATGACGTATCGATAAATAACTGTCATGTGAATATATATATATAGATATATATATATATATATATATATATATATATATATATATATATATATATATATATCAAAGGTTATTGAAAATAAATTAATGCAACTTCACTGTTTTATTATTCCTGTCGATTAGAAATAAGACAAAAGTGTATTAGTTCCTTGTAATTTTTAATCCTGAATATTTCATGCCTTGGGCACAAAGTTTTCCTCGTGAACTTACCTCGTAAATTTAAAGTTGTTTTGGATGAACGATAATAATTTCACAATAGTTAAGCATTAAGTTGACATGCATCGAATTCTTATGTCATTTGATTAGCAATACAACGGTTAGGCTGGTTTTCGCTTCCGGAATAACCATCTTAGTCAAAATGTTCGATTGCGAACTAAAAATTTCGAAATCTGAGGTCAAAATTTGTGCGCGATCGTAATCGTGAAATTTCACGCAATTGGATGATCGACTCTAGATTGTTTGCGATCGCCATATAATGGAATCGGGGATCAATATTTCGTGATGAACAACACTGCATATAGCATGTTCACGCACAAATGGAGCTTTTACATAGCTCCTCATTTCCCGTTAACTTATGTCATTGCTTATACATAGACATAGAAATATGACATGGATATGTCACAACCAATATTATATATATATATATATATATATATATATATATATATATTCCTAGCACTATTGTGGACAATCAACACTATTTTGTTAAAAGCCTTAAAATCTGTATAGCTATAAACTCAGGGATGCTTCGTCTGCTCCAAAGTGGCAAAATCATCGGCAAAACGATTGTGGTCGCTATACGGAAGTTCTTATGCCATGCTATACATCCTTCTATTCCATGAACACGTCAAATAGGTACTTCGAAATCAAACTGCGCGTGTTTCAATGCACCGATCAGCAGCCGGACAACGCCACGTCACTGGCAATCCCAGCAGATTAGTGCGATTTTGAGGGTGGGTACACTCTCCCTAGCCGTCCCGCCATTATCGTAAAGCGTCACTAACCTATTAGTGTGACTGAGCGAATCCGATTCGTCTCCTCACCTTTAGATGTAGGCGTCACTCGGCGATTTGAGTCTGTTAGTGCGGCTGATCGAACCGGGCCTTGGAGTGCGAGTCTCGGCGATGTTGACAATGCTGTAGTAATGTTTCTTGTCAGACACTTATTGTCAGTGCGTCACATTGTATAGTCGCTCGTTGTGAAATTCCTTCGAAACGGCCATTTGTGGGCCGTCAGTGAAGTGCGGACGCTTTCGTTCCGTCCCATTCTGATATCTAGTGAGCGTTTGAACGCGAACGTTCTATTCAGCACGAGATGATTTTGGTTCGGATGTGTTCCACCACTGATGTTGGATGATGTGTTCCATCAGTGATATTGTAGGATATGGTTCACCAGTGATGTTGGATAATGTGTTCCACCAGTGGCATGTCCCCCCCGGGATGTACGGTGAAGGAGGCAGCACCACCTGCTTACACTGTCCCTTCGGAACATACCAGGAGGAGTTCGCTCAGTGAGTAATACAGCCTAGCCTGCAGCTTAGAAGTACTTGGAAAGTAAGATTGTGAGGTGGTTACATCTTGAGGAGATTAAAATACTGACTTTTGTTCATCAATGTAGGTTTCTGTGAGACAAAAGCCTGGTAATTTTACAGTTTTGATCACCTGACAAAGTATTTTTAAATGAAGCTTCATAGCGCCTTGAGAGTGACCCGTTATTGACAGTTCTATTTGCTTTGGTCTGGTAAGAGTCACTCCTGTGATCTAGAATGATCCTATTAGCCGTTCCACGACCGCACAGGCTCTAAATCACCTTGAACGGAGCCTTAGGCCTGTACGTACATGTCGCCGGTCTATATGCTAACGATACAGTTCTCTTCATGCATGCTGGAGGGTGGGAGGCAGGAGCTGACCTCACCTGATGGCTGCCCCAGGGCGTCGTGCCAGCCGTGCCCGTCAGGTTCGACCACGCTCGCGATGGGTGCGACCTCAGCGCTTCGCTGCAGCTCGGACGTCCCTGCCTTTGTACACGGACTCGTGGTACCGTGATCGCGTGCTCTCTACCTTGCGCCAGGTCAACAAACTGGGCTCGTGAACATGGCCAGAGCTCAGTGAGCTGTGCTGAGCTGCGCTAAGTCGGAGCTCACGGTGGTGCTGAACCGGCGCCTACTTGTTAAGTCTTGCGTCTCAAGATTAGAGCAGAAACCTGCTCCAACTGTGACTGGCTGGTGGACGTGTGAGGTGCTTGTTTTAAGCTCTTGTTTTCGGATCACCCATTCCGCAGGAGTATCGCTTTAGGTTTTCGTTACGATTTATGTTGAAGCCTGAACCCTTCCTAACTAGTAGAATGTTATAACGAGTAAGCCGGACCGACTTGATCCAGAAATTCACCACACTTTATTATGATTGTGCTGTTCCATCGAGTCTGGAGCGCCTTTGCACGCAATACTTACAAACCGTTTGGCCACTCTAATGAGGAGTATTGAAGAGGGTTGGGTCTTTGAGTGGTGAGATTGTTGGAGGTTGTTAATGCGTTAAGCTGCTGTATTCAGCTGTAAGCGTGGCCTTCCTGTGGGGCGGAGCGCGAGGAGATGTGGTGGAATTAAATGTTAATTGTGAGCCATATCTTCCGCTTTTGGAAAAAATGGAAGAATGGAAAAAATGTACTGTTTCCTAACTTTGAATATCTATAATGAGTCCTATGTGCATGCTGTTCTCACGTTCATTCCTTCATTGATAAAAACCATCACACACTCCGCAAATTCAACTAAAAACGTTGAATGCCAGTAACGAAGGGGGCCGTTTCAGCGGAGTTGGTATTAGAACGTAGATGAGCAGCAGCGAGGGGATTGAACAAGCGGTTCATGGCCTGGGGTATGCTCTCAGACACTGCCACAGTCGTGCACCAAGATACTCTTCGCACGGGTGCTGAACACTGCCTGCATGACGATATTGTTTTGATGTGTGAGTACCTATGTAGGGGAGCAGGTGGAAGACGCATTTGCTGCTCTGTCGAGGCGGGATCTGTGATACCCATTGTGTTGGACGGTGACTAAGATGGTCACTCTAATTACCAGCACGGCATGGAGTGGGATGGAATGGATTGGATACCATACACACAGGCAGGACAAATGTATTCACGAGCCTTGTCGGTCCGACTTGTTTCTCCTTTGTGTCTTGTGTTTGTGCCAAATGTGTAATGTGGTGTGGAGGTTCCGAAAGACACCGGGTCCCGTGCTAATGCTGCGTCAATTTTGCCTCGCGTGGACCGGTGTAACCTGTCTTGTTCGAAGTAAGCGTCGTTTGCTTGCAGCTTTTTTACATTTATAATGCTCTTCCCTGCCATAATTAATTTTTGTGCGCTAGTTGTCAAGGCTGCCTGTAGTTTTGTGGCCACCTGTTTACCTTCACAATGATATTTTGATAGTGTTATTGCTTTGGACTGCGCTGTTTGTTAGTGCAGTTTAGTGTCTCTGACTTCCGTGGCATTTATATGAATAAAAAGGCGACTGCTGCGTCTTCACTGGCTCAAGCTGACTAGTAAGCACTCCTCTGCTGAATACGTTTTGTATAGCAGCAAATCATCCGCCTTAATGTCATCAACTCTACTGTAAATATGTTATTGTCATTTCTTAAAACATTCAGATTAATCCAAAGAAAGTATCTGAAAACATGTTTGTGAATCAGGGAACAGGAATTCCAGGGGATAGGGTGTGCAGCTCCACTCCCGACACAAGTTTAGGGTGTAGAAGTAGACTTTAGAACACCCGATTTTGTCTCGAATACAGACAACTTCCGACAACTGAGGTACCCTTCCGTGAAGCAAATCTTACCCAGGAGCCGCCCCAGGGTACCATTCTTACCGATTTGGCAAGGAAACAAATCGCAGGGTTGGGCCAGGTAGCTCCTAGTAAATGATGGAGAAGGCATCCCGGGACACATGCATCGCCCTTCTGATGAAAAATTTCGCTCGGATGGTGGTAAACGAGGCCCCTTCATTATCTGTCATGTCACTCTGGACGTAAACAGAAAACTGTGCGAGTAGGTGGTATGTCTCCAACTACCGGCCTATCTCGAGAAAAAAACACGTACACTGATAGAAAAAATGACAAATTTTCGCTATTTGGTGACACCGTCAAAAAGTCCCCACTGGAGGGGAGTTCGGCCAACCCCGCCAAGTAGCATCACTACCCCCGAATCCGGTGTCAATACAGGGTCAGACACCATATTCGAGAGTTTTTGTAGGATTGAGAGAAGAGATGACTCCAGCCAAAAAGAGTCACGACCCTCATCAAAAGGTTTCGCGACACCCATCTGACTCCTTTCCTGACCACCATTTCAAGGGTACCTGACACATATCCGGTGTATTTCTTGCGAATTACTCTTAATCAGGGTGTCAATACACATGTATTGATGCCGTCTCATGGTGTAATTGTAGATTGACTCCTCACTTATGACCCCGTATCTTAGCGTCCTTTTTCTTGTGACCCCTTTCCCCACCCCGTCAGTCGTAAAAAATAATGGTGGATGAAAATTTCTGTATTTATATCAGTTCACCAGTTTAACACACAATCACCGAATATGTTCTCAACCACGGCACACAATCTATCAGCAATAATTTTACACATGGATGCCAGAATACTGCACCCATATCAAAGTTTTCTGAGTTATTATGCAGTCACCACATTCAGATATAAACACGTTGGCTCTGTCTTGGAAAAACCTTTGCATTATCATGATACACACGCATTGACAAAATGCACAGCGCTCTCACTAGCTTTTACATCATTTTCGGCACTATTGGATCGAGAGACTTATAAGTCTCTGGAACTAGTGACTCAGAACAGAACGCTGAAATATCTGATGCCTTCTGAACACCTACGATAGGAGGTACTCACAATGTTGAGTGGAATATCTTGCTCATGATTTGGAAAATGTTTGGCAAAGACAGCACGTTCAGGTTGTTTACGCAGATATGGAAGAAAAAATATCGCGCTGGTGTTCAATGTTAAATATTATAAACAGGTTCAGTCTACGCCCTGGAAAGGATGGAATTGGTTTGATCAGATTCTGGAAATGCATCGTAAATGTTCGCATGCGGGGCTCGTTTATCACATGGTACATAATGGAACGGGGTTCTGAAGAGAAATGGAGGTCAAATGCAACGTAAAGGGACAAAGGACGTGAATAATTACAGGGAATAGAAGCTGTGAGTTTTCGACGTAAGCAGGGGCGCAAGTTTCCATATATTTGGGGGGGCTCGAGCCCCCTCAATGCTCGGAGAAGCCTCCCCAATGACCCGACGAGCCCCCCAATCCCAAGTTGCGGGCCCCTGCGGACAGAGCCGGGCCCTTGCCACGATTACGGGCCCCAGTGGTCTACTTGGGCTAGCTTTGGCTGAGACCAGGCTCCCTGGCATGCTTGCGGGTGCCCTGTGGGCCAACCTTAACCTCGGTGTCCGCAACCGGGCCCCTAACGATATTTTTCAGGCCCACTTTGACTGCAGCCGGGTCCCTAATTCCGGCAGTCTCGGGCCTCCTGTCATCCAACCGGGCCCTCTGTGATCCACCCGGGCCCCCTGTGGACTGCAACCGGGCCCCCCTGTGATACACCCGGTCCCCCTGTGACTGCAACCGGGCCATCTGTGATCCACCCGGGGCCCCTGTGACTGCAATGGGAGCCCCATGTGATTCACCCGGGCCCCCTGTAATTACAACCGGGCCCCCTATGATCCATTACAGTCTCGGGCCTCCTGTCATCCAACCGGGCCCTCTGTGATCCACCCGGGCCCCTGTGGACTGCAACCGGGCCCCCTGTAATCCACCCGGGCCCCTGTGACTGCAGCCGGGCCCCCATGTGATCTATCCGGCCCCCTGTGACTGCAACCGGGCCCCTGTCATCCACCCGGGCTCCTGTACTACAACCGGGCCATCTGGATCCACCCGGCCCTCCTGTGACTGCAACCGGGCCCCCTGTAATCCACCCGGGCTCCCTGTGATTACAACCGGGCTCCCTATCATCCACCCGGGCCCCTGTGATACACCCGGGCCCCCTGGGACTGGGACCGGGCCAACTGTGATCCATCGGGGCCCCTGTGACTGCAATCAGGCCCTCTGCGATCCACCCGGCCCCCTGTGACTGCAACCGGGTCCTCTGTGATCCACCCGGGCTCCCTGTGATTACAACCGGGCCCCCTATCATCCACCCGGACCCCTGTGATACACCCGGGCCCCTGTGACTGGGACAGAGCCAACTGTGATCCACCGGGGCCACTGGGACTGCGACCAGGCCTTCTGCGATCCACCCGGTCCCCTGTGATTGCAACCGGGCCCTCTGTGATCCACCCGGGCCCCCTGTAATTATAACCGGGCCCCATATGATCCACCCGGGCCCCATGTGACTCCAACCGGGCCCCCTGTGACTGCAAGCGTGCCATCTATGATCCACCGGGCCCCCTGTGACTGAAACCGGGCCCCCTGTAATCCACTCGGGCCCCCGGTGACTACAACCGGGCCCCATGTGATCCACCCGGGCCCCCTGTAATTACAACCGGGCCCCTTATGATCCACCCGGGCCCATGTGATACACCCAGGCCCCCTGTGACTGCCACCGCATCGACACCCGGGGCCCGTGACGCAACCAGGCACTCTGTGACTGCAACCGGGCCCCCTGTGACCTCAACCGGCCCCCCTGTAATCCACCTGGGGCCCCTGTGACTCCAACCGGGCCCCCTGTGACTGCAACCGGGCCATCTGTGATCCAACCTGGGCCCCTGTGACTGCAACCGGGCCCTCTGTGATCCACCCGGCCCACCTGTGACTGCAACCGAGCCCCCTGTAATCCACCCGGGCTCCCTGTGATTACAACCGGGCCCCTATCATCCACCCGGGCCCCCTGTGACTGGGATCGGGCCATCTGTGATCAACCCGGGCCCCCTGTAATTACAATCGGGCCCCCTATGATTCACCCGGGCCCCCTGTGATTCCATCCGGGCCCCCTGTGACTGCAACCGGGCCATCTATGATCCACCCGGGCCCCCTGTGACTGCAACTGGGCTATCTGTGATCCACCCGGGGCCCCTGTGACTGCAAACGGGCCCCATGTGATCCACCCGGGCCCCTCTGTAATTACAACCGGGCCCCCTATGATCCAACCGGGCCCCCTGTGACTGCAACCGGGCCCCCTGTGATACACCCGGGCCCCCTGTGGCTGCAACAGGGCCATCTGTGATCCACCCGGGGACCCTGTGACTGCAACCAGGCACTCTGTGACTGCAACCGGGCCCCCCTTTGATCCACCCGGGCCCCCGTGACTGCAATAGGGCTCCCTTTAATTCACCTGGGGCCCCTGTGATCCACCCGGGGCCCCATGTGATCCATCCTGGGCCCCCTGTGATACACACGGGCCCTCTTTGACTGCAACCGGGCCCCCTGAGATCCACCCGGGCCCCCTGTTACTGCAAACGGTTTCCCTGTGGTCCAACCGGGCCACCTGTGACTGAAACTGGGCCCCTTGTCATCCACCCGGGCCCCCTGTGACTGCAACTGGGCCATCTGTGATCCACCTGGGGCCCCTGTGACTGCAACCGGGCCCCCCTATGATTCACTCAGGCCCCCTGTGACTGCGACCGGGTCCCCTGTGATCCACCTGGGCGCCCGGTGACTGCAACCGGACCCCCCTGTGATTACAACCAGGCCAGTTAAGATCCACCCGGGCCATCTGTGATCCACCCGGGTCCCCTGTGACTGCAACCGGGCCCCATGTGATCCACCCGGCCCTCTGTAATTACAACCGGGCCGCCTATGATCCAACCGGGCCCCCTGTGATACACCCGGGGCCCATGTGACTGCAACCGGGCCACCTATGATCCACCCAGGCCCCCTGTGACTGCAAACGGGCCCCATGTGATCCACCCGGGCCCCTCTGTAATTACAACCGGGCCCCCTGTAATACACCCGGCCCCCTGTGACTGCAACCGGCCCCTCTGTGACTACACCCGGGCCCCCTGTGACTGCAACCGGGCCCTTTGTGATCCACCCGGGCCCACTATGATTCACCCGGGCCCCCTGTGACTGCAACCGGGCCCCCTTTGATCCACCCGGACCCCCTGTGACTACAATCGGGCCCCCTGTAATCCACCTGGGGCCCCCTGTGATCCACCCGGGGCCCCATGTGATCCATCCTGGGCCCCCTGTGATCCACACGGGCCCTCTTTGACTGCAACCGGGCCCCCTGAGATCCCCCCGGCCCCCTGTGACTGCAAACGGATTCCCTGTGGTCCAACCGGGCCACCTGTGACTGCAACCGGGCCCTTGGAAATCACCCGGCCCCCTGTTATCCACTCGGGCCCCTGTGACTGCAACCGGGCCCTCTGTGATCCGCCCGAGCCCCTGTCACCGCAACCGGGCGCCTGTGATCCACCCGGGCCCCCTGTGACTGCAACCGGGACCTGTGACTGCAACCGGGCTCCCTGTTGTCCAGGAGGCGCGGGTCCTCTAATGCCACGGACGGGCCCTTGCCATGAGTGCTGGGCCCCGTGGTCTATCTGGGCTTGCTGTGGCTGCGGTCGGGCTCCCTGGCATGCTTGCCTGGCATGCTTGCTTAGGTGCGGTCCCCTTTAGGGCCACCCATAATCGCTGTATCCGTAAACGGGCCCCTAACGATATTCTCAGGCCCATTTTGACTGCATCCGGGGCCCTATTTCTGGCAGTCTCGGGACCTTTTTGGTTCCTCTGTGACTGCAACCGGGCTCCTTGTATTCTGCCTTGGCCCCTTTTAGTCTGCCCGGGGCCTTTGTAGGTGGTCTGGTTTTTTGTAGTGTGCCTGGGTCCTGTGTGGTCCGCCCGGGCCTCTGTGGTCTGCCCGCGCCCCTTGTGGGCGGTCTGGGCTCCTTTTAGTCTGCCCGGGCCCTCTGTGGTCTGCTCGGGCTCCCTGTGGTCTACCCAGCCCCCTGCGGTCTACCCAGCCCCTTGCAATTTGCCCGGGCTCCTATGGTTTGTCCGTGTCCCTGTGGTCTGCAAGGAACCACAGCACTGGTGGATCCGGGAAGGGGGGTAAAGGTAAATTCGGGGGATTTGATGCCCTCTCCAAATCCCCCGATTTTACCGATTTTTATGGATTTTCTTCAAACAAAAACCATATGTTTTTTAAGATTTGGGCCCCGTTGCCCCCTCCCCTCACCGTCGGCCTGAATCCGCCCCTGATTCCACTCCTCCCACTTCGCTGTATCCGGGAACCCGTGCTATAATTTCAGGCTCCCTCTGGGCTACCCAGGCCTCCTCTGGCTCTAGCCGGGCTCCTTGCCTTGCTTACGACCCCCGTAGTTCACCACCCCCCCCACCGTGCGCAGCCGGGCCCCTTCCGATAAGTACTGGTTTAATAAATTGACATGTTTGTTATTTTGGCATCTCTCCGCCGGCACTACTTTTCTTCATTGATATATTTTTAGGCATTTTTGTCAGAAATGTGCATGAAGTTTTCCATTTTTGCTTGTTCTAGTGGAATTTTAAATACAGACAAATTTAAGTCTCTTAAATTTGTCTGTCAAAAAAGTATCATATCTTGTCGTCAAATCTGGGTCAAATAATGTGCGTCCGCCGGTGAATGGTAGCCTCTTAATTTCCCGGGCTTGTCAGCGCAGCGCGAAGGAAGCTAAGGCATGCTCCTGGCTCTCTTATCGCATTCGCCGAGGCGAATGATTTGCACAAAGTTTGCCTTGAACAGTAAAATTGGCATGCTTATGATTCAATTGGCTTGTGTCTACTCTGGAAAAGTTTCGTTAGGCTCTGATTTGGATTTTACGTTTGGGCTTTTCGTGTCAATCCAAATCGTGCTCCGATGCGCAGTGTTGAATGGCAAGTGAAGTGATTGTTTGCTATTAGCTCCTGTCGGGCTAAATCCCTAATGAGTGATGATCCCCTGTCCGGCTCCCCTGATGGCTAAATACCAAGACTTGGAGAATCTTTTGGCCCCTATGGCCGCCAGTGACGTACCTAGAATTTGGGTAAGGGAAGGGGAGGGGCAAAGCATCAGGGGACAGGGTGACACTTAGCCACCCGAAGGGCGCACTTTTCACCCAAAGGGCGACCAATCGTCGCATTCTGGGGGAGGGGAGGGTTTGGGGGCAGCATTTCGTCCTCAGAGGCTCTTGGGTTTAAGGGGTGGCTGCCCCATTCGCCCCCCCTGGTGGCCACCCCATTCGCCCCGCCCCCTGGTGACTGCAGCCGGGTCCCTACTCCCAGTAGTTAATACCCTGTGGATGCAGACGGGCCTGCCATGGATGCGGTTCGTGTAACTGCAACCAGCCTCTGCCATGCTTGCCATGCGGGCCCCTGTGGTATCCCGGGCCCCTATTGATCTGACCGGGCCCCCTGTGGCCTGTCCGGGCCCCTGTGGTCTGCCCGGGCCGGGTCCCATTGGGTCTGCACGGACCCCCTTGTCTGCTAGTGCCAATTTTGTTCTGATCGAGCCCCTTATGGTCTGCCCGGACCTCCTGTGGTTTTCCCGGAACCCTTTTGGTCTGGCCGGGCCTCTGTGTGGCCTCTGCAGACCCCCTTTTGTCCGTTCGGGGCCCCTTTTGTCTGCGTGGGCCCTCTGTGGTTTGCCCGGGCCCCTCCCAGTCTGCAAAGTATGGCACTTTTGGCGAGATCTCGTGGTGCGGACACCCTTCAGGTAGTTCGAACTTTGGAGCAAACAAATGCCCACTTTTGCTGTATGGTGCGAGAGAGCTCAAATCAAACACCCACAGAGGTCTGAGAAGGGAGAAACTGGTAAAGACATCGAAATTTCCGGGTCAGTGAAATTTCTCACCAATGTTTGGTGTGAATTTTACGCTGCTGGTGGTGCGAAAAATCTACAAGGCTGGTGCGGACTCGTCGGGTCTGCTGCCATACTTTCCAGACTGGGGCCCCTCTGTGGTTAGCTCGGCTCCTGTGTTCTGCTCGGGTCCCTGTGGTCTGCCCGGGTCCTTTCATCTGTCCAGGCCCCGTGTGGTCTGCCCGGGCCCGCTGCCCAGCCAGCAATTCCGACCGGGCCCAGAGCGGGCTGGGCCGGGCTCTGCCCGAGCCCTAAGACTCATAGCTGAGCCACATAGACTCGGGGTGAGCCCGACATTAGGTCGGGGGATGACAACTTGCCCGAGCGGTAGAGCCCGGTCTTGCTTGACCATACATAAAGCAGTCCTATGATTCGGTATGGAGGCATGGCATCCTGAAAAAGGTGTTTGGATTGGGCATACGGGGTCATATGGGCTGGTTTCTCTCAAATTTCTTGCGAAGCCGTCGGTTTAGATTCAGGATAGGTAGCGTGCAGTCAGAGCAGCGAGCGCAGGGAAGCGGAACGGCCCAAGGTAGCGTGATCTCTGTGACCATGTTAGCTATCGCAATCAACGACATATCACATAACCTACCACGTAATATCAACACAGCTCTATTCATAGACGATTTCAGTATGTGGGCAACGGTGTCGTCCACAGCCGCTGCAGAAAGGCAACTACAGCTCGGACTCACAAAGTTGCAGCGGTGGAGCTCCAAAAATGGTCTACAATTCTCAACGACAAAAACGAAATGTATACATTTTTACCGCAGACGCAGTCCGTGTGTTGATCCCACATTAACTATGTATGGAGAAAGAATCCAGGTAGTCGCACATGCACGGTTCCTGGGCCTGACTTTTGACTCTAAGTTGACTTATATAAACCACTTTAAGGTTGTAAGGGAAAGGTGCTTCAAGGATCTGAACATTCTGAAGGTTATAACTAAGTTTAAGTATGGCGCAGACAGAAAAACACTTTTGATGTTGTACCGATCGCTAATCCGATCAAAAATTGAATATGGCTGCATGGTATACGATTCAGCCACGGAGACAGCAAAATCTATGCTAAATACCATACATCACCATGCTATTCGAATTATCATCGGTGCATTCCGCACATCGCCTACCGCCAGCATACTCATCGAGGCAAACGAGATGCCGTTAGACTTGCGACGTCGTGTCCTTGCGATGAAATACACTCTAAAAATAAAACAGTCTCCAAACCATCCAACATACAGTAAGCTATTCTCTGATGACATCAGACACTCGGAAGAAAATCTATCCCGAAACAGACATCCTGGTCTCAGAATTGGAGCGTGGCTGAGGGAAGCAGGCAGAGGTGCAGAAACTTGCCAACTCGGCTACTGGGGTTTGTAACACATTTATAAAAATTGAGGTGCATAAGTGTGACAAAATAGCGATCGTGACAGTATGGTTCAAAATCAAACCGCATATTTTCGAAATACAGAATGAAGCGTGTAGCGATAAATTTAATTTAGCAATTCTGTTCTTCAATTGCACAGCGTACCATCAGTGATACAATATTGGTACTGTGTTCAGTTTCTACTAAAACGAGGACCCCCGCTGCAGAAAACCCGGAAACCGCTGTCACATTTGCCAGATTTTAACATGCAGCCCAATGGTGCCGATTGTTAGTAGTTGCCAGAAAGTTGCCGCCTAGATGCCCGAAATGTGACAGTCAATTTTTTCGAGAAATACATGATTGTGGGCATATTTAAGGCATTACAGATAACGCAAATACGTCATCAAGTATTTCTCTGTCCATTTTGTCAGGTTAAATAATATTTAAAGTTTGAGTCTCTTCGATTTAGCGGTCCCTATTTCTTTGAATTTAGTATTAAGTACGCCTAAAAGTTACTGAGAAAAGTACTAAATGAGTGAAAGAAATAAACATAGCTGGGCAGCAATTCTACCGAAACTACGCAACAGCGACAAGACAAGTTCGTAATGTTTATTTGGTGTCAATGTAGAGCCTGCCAAAAAATGTACACAGGTGGGAAGCCACTTTTTAGGGCATATTTTTGGGGTATATCTAAGATAAGTGCAGGCTAAAGCTGGCTGGAATAAATAGTGCTGCCCATGGCTAATCTAAGATGAATGTAGGCTACTTTGAGACTGATGCACTTTCACATATCAAACTTGGTTTTTCATTTCTTAGCTTGATTGTGCCTTACCTTATTTGTGCCCTAGATCAAGATTGGTTAGGTAGATTTGGAGCTGGAGGAAGTTGGGAGAGTTGGCGCCAGCAACAGACTGGCAACAACAGTAATTCAGGTGAGATTTCATGATCAAATTATGCCAATATTGTACAGATAGCAAATGTGTGCCAATGCAGTCCTCCACAAAGTGTTAAAACACACACTAACATGCACTGGAGGGGGTCTAGTAGACCCCCTTCTCATCTCAGGAAATCGCAGAAAATCTCAGAAAGAAAGAGACTTTGAAAAACGCTGGTTGGGGGTGTGTTGCTTACTACCAGTGGTGGTAAGCAACACACAGGACCTGAACTGCATGGAGTTAAAGCAGGACTTTGACTACACTGGATCTTTCTTTGGTATGAGACTTCCAATACCTCTGTAGGTACCTATTAGGCCAATAGACATAATTTTACATCTATGCAGGGTAGTTGCCTCAGAGTTTTTACTGCAAGAAGGAATGAACAGGCAGGTGATAATCAGGTGTTGGGGGAAAATTTTAAGCATTTGATCTGTCTATAAAAATGCTACCTATGGTCCACTTTACCAACACATTTTAGGTAGATCCAAATCCTATGTTGACATTGACATTTTTGTCCCTTTTGTTGATATGTGAGATAGAAGTTCAGTGGGGGGAAGCTGTGATCAGGGTTCCCAATTGTGTGTAGGTGCACGCTCCCATTCATAGATTAGTTCCCAATAATAATTATTTTCATGATAATTGCCACATTTAATCATGGGAAATGTACCATAATTGGAAACACTCCTTAATGGAAACTTTTTCAAAAGGGAAATGCATGTCATTGGGGGGAAACTGCAGTCAGAGTTGCCAATAAAAGTTATGATCCCAATACTGGAAACAATGATCCATAATTGGAAATTTTCCTTCCAAAACATAAACATGATCTAAAAATGAAAACACAGTTTAATACTTTCATGCAGTAACGGCTTGGTGCTTGAACCTTGTCTGTTGCAAAAAGTAAGAGACAGGTAGATGACATTCAGCATATTGGAAATAGTATTCAAGTATACAATTATCATTTCCAGCTTTTTGTGACAGAGGAGGCATACATCGCATTGTGTTTGTGACAGCCAGCATACTTTCTGCACCTCTGGAAGCAGGAGTTGACTGTGAACAGGTTGAGACTTTCCAGAATCCCTTATTAGAACCATGGACTCTCCTAGAGCCTCAGGTGGACACCAGTTTGCTTGTTAAGACCAAGAATCTGCCGCCCGTTGCGGTCCGGCAGATTTCCTGGGAACACGTAAATGACATGTATTCAGGTTTTGAGATCTATTATACAGACGGATCTAAGACGGAGAGCGGTGTCGGATGTGCGTATGTAAGTGATGGAATTGAAAAAATGTTATACACTCCCTGTGACAGCATCAGTTTTTACTGCTGAACTTTACGCTATCTTCCGAGTTTTAGACCAGGTGTTGCGGTCGAGGAGACGCAAATACGTTGTATTTACTGACTCACTGTCGTTTTTGCAAGCACTAACATCATTTGATTTTCATCCCTCATCGTCATATATTCTGGAACTTATTCGGAAAAAGATGCACAGAGCACACTGCCAACAAAACCAATTAACACTGGCATGGGTGCCCAGCCACGTGGGAGTGCCTGGCAATGAGCAATGTGACACTGCGGCGGAGGGTGCGTCACGGGGTATCGTGCCGTCAGGAATAAAAGTGCCTTACTCTGACTGTTTCCCTGCCATCAGGCAGTATGCATTCGAGTCTTGGCAACGGAGATGGGACAATGATCCCAAGGGCTCCAAATTGCGCCTTATGAAGCCCAGGATCGGCGCGTGGTCATCGGCCAATGCCAGGTGCAGAACGGACGAGGTTGTTTTAGCCAGATTGCGTATAGGACACACACACTCCACTCACTCGTTCCTTCTGAGAGGAGAGGAGCCACCGGAGTGCCCGCGATGTGGGGAACACCTCTCTGTTAAACATGTCCTCACTGACTGCGGGGACTTTGAGATTGAGAGGAGGGCTCACTTCCCAGCAGATTTTTCACTCGGGTCCCCTTATTGGTGAGTCGCCGTCAGTCGATGTGGCAACAATATCAGCTTTTTTTAAAGAGTATCGCATTCAATGTCATTTATTCACCCTCGTAGTTTTTTTCTCACTTCATTTATGTAGCAGACACACGCAATGGGTAACACCTCAGGGTTAGTACTTTTTAGGTATAAACCTCCTTTTTATTATCACCTGACCTGTTGCAGCCCTCACAGTACTCCATTTAATGTTATGGGCGCCATATGACCCAGCTGTCGGTGCGCCCAAAAACCCCAACAATGATGATGATTGCTTGACCATGGGCTCTGCCCAGGCGCAGCGGAGCCGGACCTGGGCTGAGCCCATGTACGCGGGCTCTGCTCAGTCAAAGCCCAGCATATATCGGGCAGAGTCCAGCCAAATTGCTGGCTGTGTGTGGTCTGCTCGGGCCCCTTTTGGGCTTACCGGCGTCCTATGGTTTTCTGGGTTCCTGTGGTCTGCCCGGCCCCTTTGGTGTGCTCAGGCCCTCTGTGGTCTGTCTGGGCCCCCTTGTGGTCTAAGAATATATTGCAGAAACTGAAGCTGTTGTGTTAGTCGCGTATTTGCAGGAGTTCCTTATTTGTGAGCAGTTTCGTGCCCCAGGTGGTGTATCCGTGCTCCCTGTTGCCGAAACCGGCCCCCTGCCATGCTTGCGGGCCCCCTGTGGTTTTCCCGGGAAACGTGCGGCCGGTCCCATGCCTCCTGGAACATTCGGGGAAAAATGGATGGGGCGTGAGAAATTTTAGGCCCCCCATTCCTTTTGTACTGATCCTATATGAGGATTGTAAAGGGAAATAGGCAGTACCACCTATTCATAGTACCCCTTGACCGGTACCCAGTGTTGTAAAATGTCATGAACTGGCAAGGTGAATGGATCAGAAAAAGGTGTCTTGATCATGTAACATAAATATCAGTATCCCCGCTGATAAAGGAATTTCGCACTTCGATCTCTACCTTCCATTTGTATCAAATTATTCGTGATAATGCAATTTCGTTCCAGGTGTGAATGTTAAAATGGTTGGACAGTGTAAACATAAGTCGGGTGCACAAAAGCGTAAAACAAAGAACATTCAATACCGAGGGGCTGCTCTGGCAAAACTACCCAAACTTTGTTCATTTTTCAGGTAACCTATGAATCTAGAATTGTCTTGCTAATTTTGCAAACTGTTATAAAATGACCCCGATCATATTTGCATTTAATCTCTAGCAACGTACGCGTCCACGTAAAGTAGTTCATATCACTACCATTTTTGGTACTTTGCAAGCTACGTTCATTTATCGACCGCAAAAAATTAAAACCCCAATTTAAAACTAACTCGGAAAAGTGCAATGTGTATAGTTTCCAGCAAAACGGTAAAGTAAGGTCGTAATTCCAATCCTTCTTTTCCTGACCATTGCCCTCCTCGGCCACGCCACCAGCTGGATCCTGTTTGCTAAAAGACCCTCCAGCATCCATCCCTCCTGCGTCGTCCGGGGCTGATCCCGTTGTACCTCCGGAGGAGAGCATCCGCGTGGACGACAAAGACGGTAAGTAGACACCTACTTGTCCAATATCCTTACATAGTTTGGCAGCTCGTTCAAAAGATTGGGTCTTCTGACTACTTTTGGGCTAAATAGTGCAAATCAGGAACAGTGACGAATAGCGCGCTAAAAATTGTTATTTAACCTTTGCAGTCAGTTCTCGACAACAAACGGTCGAAAATACGTTTTTTCGGTCACATTTTCATTAAAAAATACGGGTCCCCCATCATGTACGGGCCCCCTTTCGAGCCGGGTGCCCCCCAATCGAAAACATAAAGTTGCGCCCCTGCGTAAGACTGCAGACAAAACCAATAGCCGATTGCTGCAGCCTTAACACTCGCATTGAGTGGGGTCTGAGCCACCTTCACTTTGACGGGGGCGTGTACCCGCCCCCCTGAAATCTCGAGAATTATGCTAGATAGATAAAACGATAAAATGCATTGTATCTTCACTTACCTTACCCTGTTCCCACTGCTTCTGCACACAGAATAAGGCGGTTTTGCGCCGTTTTGCAGCGGCAAAAACGGAAATAACACATGCTGTGACGTCACAGAAGAGTCAGACTCTCCAGTGAGGGGCACAATTCTCTACAAAAATGTCGTGATCACTCGCAAGCTAAGTGCAGAGAGTCAGACACCTTCTTGGAAGAGTCTGACGCCCTTCATACACCCTACGAAAGGCGTCGGACACCTTTCTTGAAAGAGTCAGACACCCTACCGACACCTAACGAAAAGAGTCGAATTCCTCATTTGGTGGTCGGGACACCTTCATTACAATGTCTGACACCCTTAATGATGTAGTAACACCTCATGTGTGTATTGTTTTAACGCCAGAAAGTGGTATCAGAAATGGTGTTCAAAATGAGGAGTCGCGTTACTTTCGGAAATGACACCGGCTAAAAGTTACTGGCGCCAAATGACGGGATCTAATACCCAAAAATGCTCATCAGTCCACCAAAAAGGTGTCTCATTTGCTATATTAGGGTCATCTTAGGGCTGGGTGTCATTTTTTCTTTCAGTGTACTGTGCAAAAAGCAGTGCAGTTTCAGACCGGAGCATTCAACTGAAACAACAATGCTAGAAACTGCTAATTTCATTTCCGGCGCAGCATGGGTCCAGGACACGTTACTGCCCTCTTAACAGCTGACACATCACGCGCGCTTGACAGCGTGGAATACTCACGCTTACTCCAGAAGCTAGGGTGGTAGGGTATAGACAAACAATGCTTCAATGCAGTGACGGCGCTTGAACATTATGACAGCCTAGGCACGATTGGCTTAGAGGTAAGGACGTCGCCCAGGCTTTTTTCCTGATATTAGACAGGGGCGATTCTAGCAGGCCGGCTGGAGAAGGGGCAAGCACAAGTCGATGAGAAAAAAATAATATTTATATGTAAATGTTTAATATCATTAAAATTGAAAACAAAACATATGTCGATTGATTGTGGAAACAGTTATGCGGCAGTATATGAAGGGACAAGGCAAAATTCAAGGATAAGTTGGTAGGTAAGTAAGCCGGGAAGGACAAGGTACTCACGAGAGCTTCCCATTTCAGGGACAGCTTCGGCACTTCATTGTTTATGATGTCCATTGTTTTCGCTGTACGATCGATTTGTGAAAGTTTTTTTTTAATTTCATGCGCCAGATTTTGTGCCATGACTCACGTTCTTCATAAGGGTTTCACAAATTAAATATCTCGCTAATAATTGCCAAACAACTGTCCCGCACTAGAGAAGGCTAAACATCCACGAATACAAGAATGTCAATGAGAAGGCTAAACATCCACGAATACAAGAATGTCAATAAACGAATCCGCTGTAACCAAGGTCCTAAGACGCGGGATCGCACGTGCTAGCTCCTAAGGCAAGCCTGGGCTGCTAATTTAACAAGCCAGTACTCTCGTCCGAATGAATGAGGCATTCAAGATGTCAATCAAAAAGCAAATGTTAGGTTTGCCACGGTGTTAGGCAGATTCAGCGAAATCGCAAAGTGCCTGATATCACATTTGTTGACGGTAAGAGCTGGGACGTGGATTATCAGAAATGCAAATTATCGGCTTTTTGACCCAGTGATCCGAAAATATTCTTGCAAGTTAAACATCGAGTCAAATTATATTTCTTCCACAAAAATGCATACCTACTTCGACATGTAAAAGTGGCTAGGCAGTGCCCAATGTGCCTCTATGGTAGCGCCGCCACTGGTTCAATGACTGGTTATGAAATATGACTCAAAAGATCCAGAGAGGCAGAGCTGGGTCACTGCCAGTGACGCACGGCGTGTTTCAGGGCTCACTCCTGGGATTAAAGCTGTTTTTATCTTTACCAATGACCGTTCATAATGGCATATCGCTTGTCTTCGGACAAGCTCATCATGCACGCGGATGACAGTTCCTAGACTCAGATACCTTGACAAATATCTGTCACCTAAAAATTCGAGTGGAAAGTACGCTAAGACTGGCTCAATACTGGTTTAATCAGAATCGGCCCAAGGAAAACTGCAGTAGAACTGAGCTTCTCGTGTTAAAGTTAAGCTGCAACAGGTATGATAGCCTCAATATTCTGTTCGGTAATACCCTTATCAAACCCGCATCATATGCTAAGATCCTCGGTGTCTTCGTCAAATTAGCCCTGGCCTGCGAAAAACAAATGTCACAAGTAACTCGTTTGCAGTCATGGCATCCCAATCGGATTATATCGCTTAAACCTCGCCCCGGTGGGCCTCCGAGCCACCTTCGCCCTGGTGGGGGGGTGTTTGAACACCCCCTCGAACTCAGCCCCAATGCGAAATAGTGAAAAAACGCTAACGCTGGTGGATAGCTTATATAAATTCATGACGAAACTATAGAAGACACTTAGTGCCTCAGGTCAATATTGAGGTCATGACAGGTCAAGGAAGTTGGCATTTTAAGCAAAGTTTTTGGGCTCTAGCAGCTGACAGAGTTGAGTTAGAATCATTTTGTAGACACACTTCGCTTCCTCTCGTCACGGCGAATCGAATTATGGATGCATAATATGGCTATAGTAGATCAAAACACAAATATGACCTGACCTCAGGTCAGTTAAGGCCACTTTTTTACCTTGTATAATCAATATGCATACTAATCGGCTCGCAATAGCAATCCAAACGCAAATGCACAAAAATAAAAGCAGTATCATCATTTCATGCAAAGTTATTGGCATAAGTCTGAAAACTGCTAAGTAGCCCCAGATGACCTCTCAGAGGTCACAGCTAAAAATTGCTACATGAACCTGGAAAGCGGCCCAGGATACATATTTTTTGATAATATGGAGGTATTATCAGCTTTATCTACACAAATAGAGCCCAATTTATGTTTTTCCCATGCATTTCCAATGGAGAGGTCATGGTCCCCATTTGACTTTAGGTCATCGATATGGAAAATCCCAGAATTCGTTTTATAGAACTTAGTAGGGCCCTTATGTGTTATAAGTTTCAATCCGATTGGGTGACCCATTTCTAACATGTCACCTTAGAAAAAGTTTTAAAGTGAGATCACGTGACCTGCACTGGTGATCTGACCTGAGATGATTCAAACTTAAATTTTTGGAGAAAGTTTCGGAATTGATCAAGGATAAGGCGTGTCAAGGACGGCGGCGCGACGCGCCGCCGTTTTTTCGTGCCGCCGGAAAAGCCCAATGGGTTGGTCAAACACCCCACCAGGGCGAGGCTTAAGCTGCAAAATCCCACCAGAGATCAGACAACTTCTAGCTTAGGCCCTTGTGTTCCCACATATACGGCATTATATAACTGTATTGGGAGGTTGCAATGCCACTCAAAAACATCACATCCAGAAAGTTTTAAATTTTTGGCACACCGATTTTAAAGGGACCGAACAGGCGTGAGTACGTGACCTCAGCCCTGCAATCCCTGGACTGGCCGACGTTTCCCGATTTGCTAAAGAAAGGAGACATACAAATTATTAACACGCACTTCGACAGGGGATGGGTACCCGCTCCCTCGGTTTTTCGGTAACAGCATAAAAACGGCTTCTCATAGCGCCGCTGTACTTTGCATACCTTTTCTTTCACCATTTTTACAACTTTTGTCAAAATTTGAAGGTTAGATCATCTCAGGTCAGGTCACTAGAGCAGGTCAAGTGACCTGACCTCAATTTGTTTTTTAAGATAGTACTAGTCTGATCAGGGTGAACTTATCCGATTCAAAATCATATAAAAGAATGGCCCCACCGAGTTTTCTTAAAAATATTCCGGTATTTTTGATATTGATGACCTAGGATCAGGTACGAGCTATGACCTCTCCCTTGGAAATACATAGGCAAATCGTTTTAACTAAATAACTTAGTAAGGGATGGTGAGAGAGCGTTTATTCAAGCTGTATGAGATTGGCCTTGTATTTGCAGTTCTTATGATATGCACTTTACCTAATTTGACCTAGACCTGATCTCAGGTCAGGTCAAATCCTTGATTTGGCCCAGCAAGGTCATATTATACGTCATTCGATTCAGCTTGCTGCGAGGATTCATATGGTTTAGGCTGCGTTCTTGAATATTCCGAGGAATTTCAGGGGTTGGACGTCGTGATATTCCCCGGATTCCAGCTGGGAACGTTCTGAACGAGGCTGAATGCAAAATGGCGAGGTGCGACAGTCTCATTATTTATTTGACTTGGCACGCGCAAATCTTTCATTTACCTTCATTTAGGTGTTATTATAGGTTCCGATTATCCTGCAAACACATATAATGGACCTTTCAAGCAGATAAATATTCAAAGTCCACGAACTTACTGTTACGAAATCCATCCATGGGCGCCGCCATCTGAGCGGGACTGCTTTTCATTCCCACCGTTCCGCGCGGAATGGCGGGAATATTCCACGTGGAATCCCGGAAAAGTTTCAAAGAACGGCTGTGACGTCACTGTTCCTGGAATTCCAGGCTGGAATATTTCAAAGAACGCACCCTTAAATTGTTTTGCTCTATCATAACTTGTTCAGATGTAATGACCGAAAACCTTAATTTACATGTTATCCCTATGACGGCATGTTTTTGGAGAGGAGCGTTGCGCAATTCCGAAGGAGCACGTCAATGAAGTCGGTGTTGTTGACTCAAAGTTGTCAACGTGACAATTTCAAGGTCAAACAGCGTAGTAAATCTCAAATCTGGGCCGCTTAGGAGACCTATTGAAAATTCCGTCACTATGTGAAACAAAAATAGGACGAGAATAAACTGAAAGTAGACTTAGGTCATAGAGAGACTTAGGCAATGCCCCACGAAGTGTTTTCTGAAAGATTGAGATCAAAGTCATTCAAAGGCATTCACCTATGACGTAACAATCTGACTTTTTGATAATGTAGAACATAACTAGTACTATAGAAGCCTTTGCGCAGGAAATGAAGGTTGACATTACAAATGACCTTTGACCTTAACCTGTGACCTTAACTTTGACATTGTATAATCTTAAATACGAAGTCACAGTATAACATACCGTATACTGAATAATGCCATCTGACCGGAATACTGGCATCAATAACCTTTTTAGATTCGACCATGAACTTCATGAGGGGTCGTCATGAAACATAATTATGATTACCTGATTAATTACGCCACCGCTCGGTCTGCAGGACAAGAAAACTAGTGTGACTACGTGATTGCAGCAGTCTCCAGATCAACATTTCGAGCAAATACCTATATTTTCATAAAAAAATATAGGTCTGACTTTCAAAGCCTGTACGTAAACAGGTGATGGATCGATTTTGAAAACTCTTTGACCAATCGAAGTAGGGGAGACTGGGGCTGGTTGCATCACGGGTTGAATGTATCAGGGGCTGTAACTAAAAAAATATTCACTAGATAATAGTTTAAGCGGGCCCACTAGAACCGCGCACGCGCAATATCTTCCAGTGAAGAAACCAGCGAAGGCGGTCGGCCGATACCAAGTGAGGAGGCAAAAACTCATTTTTTTAGGGTGAAAGTATTTTTTAGTCTGTCATATTACGTTTTAACCCGCGCCCCACCGGGGCGGCGCCACCTTCGCCCCACCGGGGGGGCCATCGATGGCCCCCCTCTAACTCGAAAATATGGGCGTTAGCGCAAATCTGCAAAGGCAATAGAAAGCTCGCGTGAATTCAGTAAGAAATTACTTCGCATGTTTTAGTGCTCAGGTCAATGGTTTGACCTCCAGAGCTCAAATTAGGTCAAGATCGGCTATTTTCACTCAAATATGCAATGATTAACCCGCGCCCCACCGGGGTCCGGCGCCACCTTCGCCCCACCGGGGGGGCCATCGATGGCCCCCTCTAACTCCGAAAATATGGGCGTTAGCGCAAATCTGCGAAGTGCAATAGAAAGCTCGCGTGAATTCAGTAAGAAATTACTTCGCATGTTTTAGTGCTCAGGTCAATGGTTTGACCTCCAGAGGTCAAATTAGGTCAAGATCGGCTATTTTCACTCAAATATGCAATGATTAAGCAAACTGGGCATAACTCTTATGTCATTAGAGCTATTGAGGCCTGGTAAAGAACATTTGATAGCAAATTGTCAGTACTTTTCTGCTATGTGGAACGTAAAGACCTCCCGCCAGTGGTTTGACCGCCAGAGGTCACCTCGTGACCTAATATGACCTGAGGTCACGAAAGGTCAAAAAGTGACCTTGCCGTATATCAAATGAAAGCCAGTGACCAGACAAACACGATGGTGTTTGTTTCACCGCTCTAGCTCAATTAGGTCAAAGTTATTGTCAAAATACTGTTTTTGACCTCTGGTGACCTTGGATGAAATTGAAAAAGTCAAAGGGCAAATATGACCCCTGGGATCCGTGAAAGGGTGTCCAAAAACGTTGTTCTGAGCAGTCTGAGTATTTGCAATCATTTTTGTGGCTTTTATATCATGAAATAGCTTTTCCCCATGCTTTTCCAATGGGAGAGGTCGGCTGGTGACCTGACCTCAGGGCACGAAATCGAAAAATCCCGGATATACACCTTGTAGACCCTGGAGGGGTCATGAAGTGTAGGAAGTTTCAAATCGATCGACTTTGAAATGTAGCCTACAGAGCTCTAAAGGTGAAGTGAGGTGACCTTGGTTGACCTCGTCTGGTGACCTGACCTTGGGTGACCCGGGGTAAAAATTTCAGGGATGATGGAAAAATGATGCAGTGAGAGGTAGAGCCCTCAACCGCGGTGCTGCGCCTCGTCGTTTTCTGCTATCCCGGAAAAACCTTAGGGGGGCCATCGATGGCCCCCGGTGAGGCGAGGGTTAAGCAAACTGGGCATAACTCTTATGTCATTAGAGCTATTGAGGCCTGGTAAAGTACATTTGATAGCAAATTGCCAGTGCTTTTCCGCTATGTGGAACGTAAAGACCTCCCGCCAGTGGTTTGACCGCCAGAGGTCACCTCGTGACCTAATATGACCTGAGGTCACGAAAGGTCAAAAAGTGACCTTGCCGTATATCAAATGAAAGCCAGTGACAAGACAAACACGATTGTGCTTGTTTCACCGCTCTAGCTCAATTAGGTCAAAAGTTATTGTCAAAATACTGTTTTTGACCTCTGGTCATTGGATGACCTTGGAAAAGTCAAAGGGCAAATATGACCCCTGGGATCTGTGAAAGGGTGTCCAA
Source organism: Lepas anatifera (assembly GCA_034440635.1). Classification (NCBI taxonomy): domain Eukaryota; kingdom Metazoa; phylum Arthropoda; class Thecostraca; family Lepadidae; genus Lepas; species Lepas anatifera. The sequence goes on along the minus strand of JAOTON010000556.1, from coordinate 1,565,041 downwards.
AAACGTTGTTCTGAGCAGTCTGAGTATTTGCAATCATTTTTGTGGCTTTTATATCATGAAATAGCTTTTCCCCATGCTTTTCCAATGGGAGAGGTCGCCTCGTGACCTGACCTCAGGGCACGAAATCGAAAAATCCCGGATATACACCTTGTAGACCCTGGAGGGGTCATGAAGTGTAGGAAGTTTCAAATTGATCGACTTTGAAATGTAGCTCTTACAGAGCTCTAAAGGTGAAGTGAGGTGACCTTGGTTGACCTCGTCTGGTGACCTGACCTTGGGTGACCCGGGGTAAAAATTTCAGGGATGATGGGAAAATGATGCAGTGAGAGGTAGAGCCCTCAACCGCGGTGCTGCGCCTAGTCGTTTTTCTGCTATCCCGGAAAAACCTTAGGGGGCCATCGATGGCCCCCGGTGGGGCGAGGTTAAATGAAATACAAGATAACATGCACGCTGGTCATAAGCCTCGTAGGTTAAAGCGTGTTTCTCCAGTCTTCAATTGAGGCAAAGACTTTTGGCGGAACCTCTTGGCTTGTGCAATATTTGGCGCCACGATTGATTCAGGGCAGGGACGGGGCAAGACGAATCATTTTTCGCGGGGCAGGTTGAAACATTGTTGCAACCTACCCCGGCGCTTAGTTTTGTTTATGGGAAAATTGAATAGTCATAAGGATGCATGATTGCAATAATTACTGGCATTGGCGTCGAAAGTGGGGGAGGAGCGCGTCACTTTCGAGAAGCAAATGCTATATCTGTCACCAATGTGACTCTGACTCTCAGTAGGTAAGCTCGGAAGGGTATCCGATGGGAAACGTGCCTACCAAGGAAACTTGCCACCGCTGAATGGGAAAGGTGACTACCAATGGAGCGAATCTGACGTTGTATTGTGTTTCTGTGCACTTATTTCTCACGATGCAAGCTGCCCCGGGGACTAATGCAACTTACCCCGGCATGAAGGCAGTTTGCATCAGGTTCAGAGCTGATTTCAAAAGTGTATTGTGGTAAAATTTATTTATTTTTTTGGGAAACGATTAACCGTCATTTGGCGGGAAAAGGAACTATATTTCGAATGGTGGCATCCAACTTTCGATAGATCTCGTGGATTATTAGCTACGGAGGGAAAAGTAAAAAATGATTCAACCAGCCCCGGTCTCCCCTACCAATGCATTTTCTCAAATGTAGCCAAGTAGCATTTTTTGGCAGCGAACAGTTCTCCCGCCACCAAAATAAGTGAGAAGGCACTTTTGGGACCCTCCACTGCGCGTGTTAAGACCAAGGGGCGCAATTCGTAATATGAATGATACTGCACATGTCCAGGGGCGCCATTTATATTCAGAGGTGTGTTGTCCAATGGACAGTGTCCATATCCGGAGGGGCGCGGCTAATATCTGGAAAGTCGTTCATTTAGATGTAGATGTAGATGCATATTATTAAGGTCTCCATAAGACATGGCTTTTCAGCCCTCAATCACAAGCACACAGCACACATAGGAGTAAACACGATGACGAATAAGGCCATAAAATCACATACGTATCCTAGCGTCTTTGTTCACCCTAGGCGAGGGAAGGTACCACCACAGCGCGCGAAGTCCCAAGGGCGCGAGACGGCTGGATTTTGGTACGATTCTTATCTGGAAATGCCTGTTGCATGCTGCATGATCAGGGGCGTAGCCAAGGGGGGGGCTAGGGCGGCCGCCCCCCCCCTGAGGGCCCGGGGGCCCCTGAGGATACCGGCCGCGCGAAGCGCGGCCCGCTCGCACTATGCTCTGGGGCGAAATGTGGGACTTCATACCAGACAGGGCCCTCTTAAGCCATCTCCAGCACTCTATTCTGTCACAATTAAGGCTGTTTTTACCCATCAAAACCGTCAGTAAAAAGGTACCCTTTGAACCACTGGTGGTCAAGGCCCCTATCCAAAGAAGGGCACATTTTGGTCAGATAGACCCTGTTTAATCGATAAAGCCAAGATGGCTAGCGGGACTATTTGGGCAAAAGGGCCCAATGCGACTCGCAGGCTGTCAGATCCCGGTCAATAGCCGCCAAGGACCTGTCTGACCAGCTGAGTCCTCTTTCAGTGAGGAGGCTGTGTGGCTAGTAGGGACCATTTTAGCCCACAGGGCCAAGTCTGACAGACGGTGCCATGTTTAACTAGAGAAGCTTTTGAGCTAGTGTAACCGTCTAGTCTTCGCAGGGCCCTCTGGTCAGCTGGGCCCTCTACATAGGAGTAACCAAGTAGAAGCGGCTAGTGCGGTGGCCCCCTTGAGGGCCCGGAGGGCCCTTCGAGGATAGCGCGAAGCGCGGCCCGCCCGCATTATACTCTGTGACCTGCCGTGGAATTACATGCCCAACAGGGCCCTAAGTCCTCTCCAGTACTCCATTTCTGCGAAAAGTAGGGCTTTTTACCACAGGGTCCCCTAAACCACTATCAGCCCCCCCCACCCAAGGCCCTCGTTGACAGTAGGACTATCTCTGGTCAGCCAGAACATCTTCAACCGATAATACCGCTATGGCCAGCAGGGCTTTTGGGCCACGGGGCCCAGGGCGAGTCGCAGGGTCAGCTAAAACCTTCAGGGCCATGTCGGACCAGCTGGGCCATCTTTAATCAAGGAGGCCACTGTGACTTGCAGGGATCGTGTTAGCCCACAAGGCCCACTCTGACTGTGAGGACCCTTTTTATCTAGCAAAGCCTCTGAACTAGTATGGCCGAATATTTTCCATAGGGCTCTCTATAGCTAGCAGGACCCCTCCAGAGACGTAGCCAAGGAGAGGTGATTGGGACCGTGGCCCCCCTGAGGGCCCCTCAAGGACGCGCTGCCCCTACCCAATCGTACTCTGACCTGCCGTGGAACTTCATGTCAGACGGGGCCACCTCAAGCACTCCTTAGCACTACATTCTGTGATAAGAAAGGCCCTTTGAACCATCGAAACTCTTTAAAAGAGGGTCCTCTGAACCACGGTGTCCTCAGGGCCCTGTGTCGACATTTGGGCCCCGTCTGGTCAGGTGGACCCTCTTTAACGATAAAGCCACTTTGGCCAGCAGGGTTTTTTTGGCCGCGGGGCCCACTGTGAGTCCCAGGGCCAGCTAAAACCTGTCGGACCTGCTGGGCCCTTTTTAAACGAGAAGGCCATTGTGACTAGCAAGAACCACTCTGACCACTGGCATTGTGGTCACTGGTCCACAGCGCCCACTCTGACTATCAGGACCCTACAAAAGCTTTTGAACGAGCAGGACCGACTGTTCTCCACAATACTCTCTATCGTCATCAGGGACCTCTCTGGTCATTTGGAGATCCTACAGAGACATAGCCAAAGAGAGGATGTTGGGGCGGCAGCCCCCTGGAGGACACACTGCCCAGCTGCACTATTCTCTGTATCCTGTCTTGGAACTTCATGTTAGATAGGGCACTCTCAAGCTCTCTCTAGTTCTCCATTCTGTGATAAGTGGGGATCTTTTGACCATCAAAAACCTCTGAAAGAGGGCCCTCGTCGACAGTAGGACCCATTTTGTTCAGCTGAGTCCTCTTAAACCGACAAAGCCACCATGGTCAGCAGGGTACTTTGGGCACCAGGGCCCACTGCGACTTGCAGGGTCAGCGATAGCCAGCAGCGCTATACCTGACCCTAATCAGCTGTCCATGGCTGTCTGAACAGCTGGGCCCTCTTTAAATAGGAATCCATATGGCAAGCAGGGACGTTTTTAGACTGTAGGACCCACTCTAAATATCAAGACCCTCGTTAACAGTGGAGCCTTTGAACCATTGGGATCCACTGTTCTCCGTATGGCTCTATATCGTCAGAAGGGCCTCTCTAGTCAGCTGGGCCTTCTATAGACGATGCTAAGGGCCCATTTGGCCCTCTAAATCCACCGAGGACCTGTGTAGCTTGTAGACTTATTTAAAACAGCAGACAATTTGTGATCTGCAAGATGTTTTGTGGTTATTATGCCTCTATAACCCATCTAGCCTACAGCTAGTATGGTCAATTGTAACCCAAAGGGCTGTCCATAACCAGCAGAATCAGCTGGAGCCTCCTTTGAACCCTCGCCCCAGTGGGGGTGTTTGAACACCCCTTCGGGTTTCTCCGGTGGCACGAATAAACGGCGGCGCGAAGCGCAGCCATACTTGACACAGCTTATTCTTGATCAATTCCGCAACGTTCCCCAAAATGTTAAGGTTGGGTCATCACAGGTCAGTTCGCCAGTACAGGTCCGTCGAACTCACCTCTAAAAATGCTTAAGGTGGCATATGGAAGAAAAGGGTGAATCTATCCAATCGAAACATATCCATAACGTGAACCCATCGAGGTTTGCAAAATATATTCCGGGAATTTTCATATAGATGACATAGGGTCAGGCACGGATCATGACCTTTCCACTTAACATGCATGGAAAAAACAGAAATTGGCCGATAATATTGCTCTTTTTGTAGATACCGCTTGGAATAGCTTCGTATTCTCCAAATCATTGTATCCTAGGCCCTTTTATTGGTTCATGTTGCATGTTTGGATCTGTGATCTATGAGAGGTCATCTGGGGCTACATAAGCAGGGTTTCAGACTGGGGTCAATAACTGTGCAGCACATTAGAATAAAGCTAATATTTTGATATCATTACGTTGGATTGTTATTTTGAAGCAAGTTATATGCATATTGACTATTGTATAACAGCGATTGACAGGTATTCACCTTTCAACATCTGCTGTTTTGGTTAAAATGTGAATATTGACTATGCTAGTTTAGATGGCGACCTTGAGCTGACCTTAGGTCGGGTCATTCTTATGTTTTGATCTAGTATGGTTGTATTATACATCATTCGACTGGCGGTAACGAGGTGCATAATCGAAATGGTGCTTAAACACGATTATAACTGAACTCTATCAGACACCAGAACCCAGAAACTCTTCCCTAACATGCCACCTTCTTGACCTGTGGCGACTTCAATATTGACCTGACCCAAAAAAGTGTCCAATGCAGCTTCGTCATGAATTTTTATGGGCCATCCACCTGCGATCGCCTTTTTTCGCTATCCTGCTTAGGATCCATGTTCGAAGGGGGATTTGAAACACCCCACCAGGACGAAGGTGGCTCGGAGGCCCACCGGCCACCGTGGTTATAATTCAGCTCTCTTTGTAGCCCGCAGGGCCTACTGGGACTATCAGAAGAAGCATATGTCACTATAGGACTGTTTGAGACCAGTTGGACCCAAAGTTGATCGTATACCCCGTTATCAATGGGAGGGCCCTTTTTAGTCAGCTGGACACTTCATAAATAGATTCGAAGCGTCCTGGTGGCCCTCTGCATCCAGCATGGTTTTCTGTAACTAGTTACAGAAGGCCCGCAGATACCAGCAGAACACTTTGTGACCATTAGGATCTCTAGAACCAGCAGAGCTCTCTCTGACCAGCTTGGCCCGTAATGGTCGGCTGAGCTCCCTTTGTCCGCCACTAAATACCATTTTAAGTGTTTTTTTTTCGTTGGAAGGGAACCGCTTTGAAGGTGAAAGAAGCTCCTAGAAAAATTGTTTATTACCAACCTATATGATGCTTAGTCTCTATATGCTACCTTAGTCTCGTCATTGTATTGCGAAATTAGGTTAGGTTAATTTTTTTAATTCTGTCCAAGTTGTTCTCAGTTCGACTGTTGGAGTCGGAGTCTCACTAAAGTCACCAAGGGACTTGTCACGGAGACCCCGACCCCACCACCCGAACAAGCAACTCCCACAATGAAGGGTTGATTTAGAAGCCAAAGTTTAACGTCCCACAAAGCACAGGGACGGCCGCCCCGCTCAGGTCACCCTCTCACCAGTCGGTTGCCAGCCGGCCTGTACGTCGTGTAAACTATTGAGCGCCGGAGTGTCTCAGGGGAACCGATGCCAAGCCTGGACATGCACTGCCACTGCATGCTTCTGAGCAGCGGACCGGAGCCCAAGGCTCTACCAACTGAGCTACCGGGCGGCGAATAATATAATTATTTATATTATTAGAAACAGATGCAGTTTCAATATATTCAAATTATATATTCCATTATAATATTATTATATATTCAATTATTATATATTCAAATTATAATATATTCAAATTCAATATGCAATATCTGCAGTTTTAGCCAAAACAGCAGATGTTGAAAGGTGAATACCCGTCAATCGCTGTCATACAATAGTCAATATGCATATCATTTGCTTCAAAATAACAATCCAACGTAATGGTATCAAAATATTAGCTTTATCCTAATGTCCTGCACAGTTATTGACCCAATATATATTAGATTATGTACCAAACAGAAGAACAGGTAAGAACTAAACAGCATTTTTGGCGGACAAAGCAAGTAAGCTCCTGCCTTCTTCACTTCCTCGGCCGGTACTTCCTTGACACAGGCATCGTTAATGTGGCACCAAACAGCCTCCGACTGGTTCCAGCAGAATTCAGTGTAGTGACTGATCTGGGGGCTGCCATGGTGTACTACCGCTCCATACAGGTCAAACACAAGGCTGTAAGATATCTGCGGATGCCTGAGGGCCTTTCAACTGAGGTCCAGGTCGCTAAGGCCAGGGGAAAAGTGCCGTGAGCGAGGGCTTCGAACGATGGGCTGCCGCTGTACGTAAAACGCTTCAGTTGCATAATCACCATATGTGGCAGGCGCCAGGCATCGAACTTAAGTTATTAATTGGCTTGCATTCTCGAATCCTGGATGCATAAAATAGCAAGAACAGTGCAAATGTATTTGAGCACAGCCCTTCCTCAGAATCTCCATGAAATTTATTAATTGGAGAAGCTCTTGATCATGACGTAAGCTGAGACCTGGAATTTCAGATTTCACCAAATTTCAGAATAATTTTTGTTCTTTTGCTTTATTATGGATCCGGATTTGAGGAGATAGATTAATGACCAAATTTTCTACGCATAATTATGCTCCTCAGTGGAACACCCCGAAATCTATCTATCTTTGAAAGAAGTTTCTTCCGAAGAGGAAGAAATACATTGGGCCATTTTCGCTTTTCGAGCACGATTGGCTCTGAAGTAATTTGGTAGGCACACAAATTACTTGTCATGACGATATCTTAGGGTTGCTCTGATTTAAAACGACCTTCTTTAGATCAATTGACACCAAAACCACGGTGAACGTTTTTTTGCTTGTTTGCTGACATTTTTAGGGGCCCTTTTGGCGGAATTTCAGGGGCCCTTTTTGGCTGCACCGCCCCCCTGAGCGAAATCCTGGCTACGCCCCTGTGCATGATCGTGCTCAAAAGCTTAGAATTATTATCCAACCATACACTGGTTTAACATAATTTGTAACAACGCTCAAGTGGTAAATATCAGGCTAAACGCCCGCGGAACATGCGCCGCCGGGTGCGGCAGTGGTGAAGTCACTGCTAACCGGGCAGATATCTGAGAAGAGGGGTACTAGCCGGCGGGAGACGAAAACCAAGAGACGGATATTTGTGACTCCATTTTCATCTAACCGGGATACGTGAGCATTCTGAATGAATGACTGATTGCTCCGGCCGTCGGCGTTGCCATATCGGGGGAGGGGGCGCCACTACCGCCGCAGGAACATCGCCAGCAGTCGCGGGTCTGCCAGCGCCTCCCGGATGGGCGGGTCGTCCCGTCCAAAGATGTCCCAGCGCAGGACAGCGCGCGCAGGGCGCAGGGTCAGAAGGTGGTGGAGGGTCTCGTCCTCTCCGTCGTCGAATTCTTGGCACGTGACCTCTGGGTCCAGGCCGATCATCTGTCGATAGCTGCGCAGGAGAAGGGAGTGGCCAGTGTGCAGGCGCGCCACCTCCATGCTCTCAAGGCCCAGACGGTCTCCCAGGGTGGTTCGCACTGTCCCGCACTCGGCGGCGTGGCGAGTGTGTATTATATTTTCTGTCCATTTTCGGTGGCAAAGCGGCGGAGGCAGCCCCTGGCTGGCGCGAGGTTGATGGGTACCTCGGGCTGGTCGAGGGCCAGGGGTCAAAAAAGTGTTCAGGTTGTCACCATTAAAAATGCCAAACCATAAATGTGTCACCAGCCCAGGCTGCAAAATGTGGCACGTTTTGAGTTATTAGGATACCAAGGAATACTCCTGGACCATCTCAGTTGTTGAAAAACATTGCGAGTTTACATTGCATGTGCAAATTTTGGCTATTTGTTCCGTTATTCGTCTGGAGCAAACATATCAGCTAATTTGTGTCACCTTGTCCACCTTGGGCTGTCACCATTTAGAATGCTAAAATGGTCAGTTTTTCGACCCCTGTCGAGGGCAGCGACTCTGCGCGCGGCCTCGTCCACCATCTCGTTGCCGGGGAGACCTGCGGGGTCCGGTACCCACTGCAGGGTGATGTGTATACCTCTGCGTTCCAGCGATGAGAGGCTAGGCCACATAGAGCTTGGGAGGGCCCCGGCCTGGGTCATCGGGTGCTCAACCAGTCTTCTCAGGGCAGACTGGGAGTCGGTTGAGCACGCACCTCTCTGGGGTTCCAGTCCTCCGCCACTGACTGTAAAAATTCTAATGTCGCGTCCAAGGCTGTCAGCTCGGCACGTTGGCTGGAGGTGTAGTGGCCAGCCAGCACCTTGATCAACTTTGCGTTGTGGTTTGGTCGGAGGATCACCCCATCCGCACTCGACGCCACCGGTAGCGGATCCGTCGGTGTACACGGTGACATCGGCTGCCGGCAGCCGGTCGAGGGTCGCCTCAGCCGCCGCCAGTCGGGCTTCGAGTGGGTCCTCTCTGCTGGTGACTGAGAGCAGGTGAGCTCGGATGTCTATTCCGGGTGGGTGAGTCTCCCATGGCGCGGACCGCGGGATCACTTGAAGTGACGCCACTGGGAGGTCCGCAAGCCCAGCCTCAGCGGACGCCGCCAGCCCGGTGTCTGCCCAGCCGCGCCGTGCTCCTGATGGAGACGCAGTCTTGGCCGTGCCGAGGTCAGCATAGGCTGGAGGTAGGAACCCTGAGCTAACGATAGGAAACCGCACTATAGAAATCGTAGAACATATACGATTTCTCGGCCTGGTGCTTGACTGCAGACTAACGTACGCTCCCCACCTTAAAGGACTGAGGGAAAAATGTTTGAACTGCTTGAACATTCTTAAAGTTCTAACATGCAATACTTACAGGTCGGACCGGAAAACACTCCTCGCACTCTATAGATCTCTCATAAGACCCAAACTGGAATACGGGTGTGCAGTGTATGACTCCGCATCCGAAAGTGCCAAGCGAATGCTGGATACTATTCAAAACAAGGCTCTTAGAATGATTAGCGGTGCGTTCCGCACGTCGCCTATCGTGAGCTTGCACCTGGATATGCATGAGATGCCGCTTGACCTGCGCCGCCGATATATATCAATGCAGTACGCTTTGAGGCTTAAACAGACGCTGAGCACCCTGCATATAACACCTTTTTTGACGACTGGCATATACGCCGTACTGACACTGGATCTCGCGCCTCAGCACGACATCCTGGCGTGAGAGTTCGGACCTGGCTGAGCGAGGCTGGCATCAATCTAGAGTGTTGAACCGCGCACTGGCCAGCTTCGGAACCGTGACGAAGTCCCAAAGTCACCATAGACAAGGAGCTGGTAGTCACCACTGTTTGGTACGTGTGGAAATCCGTCAGATATTCATGAAACACTGCTCGGACAGTTATCGGAACCACGCGGTCTTTTACACGGACGGCTCAAAGTGTGCGGAAGGCACGGTTTGTGCCTTCGTGAGTGCCAATTGTGAACAATGCTTCTCACTGCCGCCAGATGCCTCGGTGTTCACAGCAAAGCTATAAGCTATTTTCCGTTGTCTGGACCAGGTCTTGCGATCGAGGAACAAATACTATGTAATATTTAGCGACTTCCTATCGTCACTGCAATCACTGCAGGTCTTTAGCTACAGTGTAGCTAGCTCCTATATCTTACCTCTAATTAGTCAAAATATTTACCAGGCTGAGTGCCGAGGAAAACTCATCACAATTGCGTAGGTGCCTCCAGCGTGCCTCTACAAATACGACCTCCAGCGTGGCGCGTCATCCCAGAGACTCCAGCGGGGCGCGTGTTAAACAGTCCCATTGCTACTTCAATGTACAAAAATCCAGCCAGGGGCCCTAGGAACCCGTCAATGCGCGTGTTAACCCGCGCCCCATCAGGGTCCGGCGCCACCTTCGCCCCACCGGGGCATCGATGGCCCTCCCTTTAACTCCGAAAATATGGGGGTTAGCACAAATCTGAAAAGTGCATTAGAAAGCTCGCGTGAATTCAGTAAGAAATTACTAGACATGTTTAAGCGCTCAGGTCAATGGTTTGACCTCCAGAGGTCTAGAAAGGTCACGATAGGCGATTTTCACTCAAATATGCAATACTTAAGAAAACTGGGCATAACTCCTATGCCATTAGAGCTATTGAGATCCAGTTAAGTACATTTGATAGGAAATTGCCAGACCTTTTTCCACTATGTGAAACGTAAAGACATCCCGGCAGTGGTTTGACCTCCAGAGAACAACTCGTAACCTGATATGACCTGAGGTCACGGAAGGTCAGAAAGTGACCTTGCTGCACATCAAATGTAGCCAGTGACAAGAAAAACACGATGGTGTTTGTTTCAGCGCTCTAGCTTAATTAGGTCAAAAGTTATTGTCAAAATACTGTTTTTGACCCCTGGTGACCCTGAATGACCTTGGAAAAGTCAAAGGGCAAATATGACCCCTGGGATCCATGAAAGGGTGTTCAAAAACGCTGTTCTGAGCAGTCTGATTATTTGCAATCATTTTTGTGGTTTTTATATCATGAAACAACTTTTCCCCATGCTTTTCCAATGGGAGAGGTCGCCTCGTGACCTGACCTCAGGTCACGAAATCGAAAAATCCCGAATATACACGTTGTAGACCCTGGAAGGGTCATGAAGTGTAGCAAGTTTCAAATTGATCGACTAAGAAATATAGCGCCTATAGAGCTTCAAAGTTGAAGTGAGGTGACCTTGGTTGACCTCGTCTGGTGGCCTGAGCTTGGGTGACAGGGGGTAAAATTTTTCAGGAATGGTGGGAAAACGATGAGGTGAGAGATAGAGCCCTCAACCACGGTGCTGCGTTTCGTCGTTTTTCTGCTATGTTGAAAAAAACCTTAGGGGGCCATCGATGCCCTCCCCGTGGGGCGATGGTTAAAACTAGTGGAAATTTCCGTGGCTCCGAGCTGGTGGGCCGCTGCGTGGGTGACCTGGCTGCCGGTGCCCAGCCGGGCGTGGGGCCGTGTGTGTTGGCGTGGGCAGGGACGTCTGACTGGCGGTAGTATCGTTGTAATGTATGGTGCCACCCGAGAAGCGTCGTGATTTAAGTGGCTTGGCGTTTTTACGCCAATCGGGGATTCTTCTGGACTTGCTTGCTTTGTGCAATGCTGAAAAATAAATGTATGTAGGGGAAGTCCGTGCAAGAGTACGCACTTTCTAAAGGAATTCACTTTTCTCCTAGCTTGAATTTTTATATTCTTTTGGTCCACATTCTATACCCTGCAACTTCTATGTGGGTTCAGTATTGACAACCACCTCTCTCATTTATGCACTCTCAGTATTGGCAAATGCCAATCACTGTTTTATTAGCTCCAAAATTTGCATTGCTTGAACCAGTCTTGGGGTACACTTTACACCAAAAACTGGTCAGAATTATCATACTTTGCAGACTGGCGAGGAGAGCCACCCAACTTCCACAGCCCCATAGTCAAATTTGACAAGTGTAAAATCATTCTGTGGCATATTTCTTACCTAGTTGGCTCCTTTAGGACCCTGAGGAATGGCAGACCGCAATCCTTTTCCTTGGTCTTAGTACATCCAGGCAATGAGCACACATCTTTGCCTGATATAATCCATGGGTACCGGTGATCACAGCACTTAGTATCACACAAAAGAAGTTGGCACTATAGGTAGGTAATTTAAAAAGTTAACAGTTTGCAGTCCATGCAAAAATTCACACACACAAGTAATCAATCAATCCCAAAGTCTCAAAGTTATCTCAAAATAAAACACTGGTAGATATGAAAAGAACGGTATATGAACGCAGTTTGTAAATTGTCTCTCTAGCGCAAAGTTGTGCGCCAAAAAGTCCCTATCTCTTCAACACACCGCCAGCTCCATAGACAATACATACCGCCAGCTCGGTACTTGGCGGTAATCAGTTGACAATAAAATGAACTGAAACTATTTTTGTTTCTGCAAAATAGGGTATATAAATCTAATAAAATATCCAATTTACCGTCAACCTCTTCAGTAAACAAATATATTGATAAAACCTTTCTGGCTCAGCAGTCACCCTATGCTTTTCCAGCAGTCAGCTATCCTGTGCCAGTTGTAAAAATTGCTCTCATTGGCCGAGGCTGAGCGGGCCGCTCCGTTTTACCTTTACTCTATTGCCTTATTCTCCTATATGTCTAACAGGTAAACAATTTTATGGTTGTTTAGCCTGAAGAATTCTCTATGCATGGTCCATATTTGAAATCAGTATCTCTGAAAGGAACTCGCCACGAGCCTCTCAAAAATAAAAAGTTACGTGCGTACTCTTGCCGGAGTGGGTCAGTAAGAGTAAGCAAGAGAGGAGGATGGAGTACGCATTGATGCCCCGCTGTGCTTTAGGTGCATAGTCCATGGCACAAAGTTCTTTTTGTAGCCAAACTAAGGGATTGTATGATTTTATATCGTTCTGAATATACCGGAACTATGTTGCAACGTTTGGTTTTCCAAATATAAATTACGGTCTCTGTACTGAGCAAACAAATATTTTCCTATCTCTTAAGCATGCGCACTCCTGCACAATGGTCTACTGTGTACTCTTGCCGGACATGATCCCTTGGAAAGAGAATCTTCATAAACATGTTGGCAGGCGTTTAGCGTGAGCTCTGGTCCTGCAGCTCAGTCCCAGCTCAGCTTTCTTACTGATGGCAGACCGTAGTACAATACTATTGATGATAGAAGCATGGTCTACAAGTTTACCTAGTTATGAAATAATACTTCAAGGGTGTCCAGAAACTGTTTTTGCTCCATACTTCCGCGGAAAGAACAGGAGCACGTTGAATTTTTGTGTGCAACCTGGACACTGACCTTGCTTTTTATACCAGTGCAGTGTCAGCTTCCTTAGACAAACTTCCAATTGAAGTTTGTAAGTGTATTCTTTAGAATATCAAGATTGATATGTAAGGCATCTGCAAACGGACAGTAACATGTGTTAGCAGGCTAGCCCAAGCAAACGGCCATACATACAGCACCCGAGCATGCAGCCCCATACATGCAAAGACAACACTACCCTCACATTACCCTCCCGCAAAAAAACTTATGTAGGCAGTAGAGCCAAGAACGGAAAAAGTTCTCTAGAAAAATAGTGCTGACAGGAAGAAAAATGGCGTACTGAGGGGAGGCAGGCAACCCAAGGTTACTGACGATGAGTCAACCTGACGGAGTACGGGGGAAAAAGTGGAGCGGAACGGGATCTGAGTCCCTTTTCGATCCGAACTCAGGCTGAGCCCAAGTTACGAAGGCAAATTTGCAAGTTGAGCCCAAGTTTGCAAAGGCATCTGCAAACGGACAATAACATGCGTTAGCAGGCTAGCCCAAGCAAGCGGCCATATACAAAGCACCCGAGTATGCAGCCCCATACATGCAAAGGCAATAAATACTCTACCCTCACACCAGGGTACTCACCACCTCAGTGGTTGCTAAGTAACCCAAACAGCTACTGCGTTCTCTTATCTCCTGCCCACTCTTATCCGCCCTATGTAATAGTTATATTGCTTGGTGACCTTACTATGCTATGTAAATCTTGGTCGACAGGTTAACACGCGCCCCGCTGGGGGCAAAACTCGCCCCCCCTCCTGGTTTTCCCCAGATAACGCAAAAACGAAGAGACGCAGAGCAACGAAACTTACGTACCATTTCCCTGATCAATTTTATGCATATGGCCCGGCCCCAAATTTTGTAAGTCAGGTCATATCAGGTCAAGAAGCTATTCAAAGTCAAGAAATCGACCTCAAAACCCAAAATCGCAATTTTGAGGCGGTGCCAAAGGAACATCTGCCAACTGATCAGATTCAAACTTTCACAATATCATAATGTCATTAGGGCCTATCTGACATCTCGGAATTTTCATATTTCTGACTTCAGATGGGGCACATTTTTGGCCACGTCATCATTAGTCCGCCTATGGTGAAAAACAGCAACGGCTTGTTTTCAGTAAAAACTGCATAGATCAACTTGGAAGCCCTCATACCATGTATTATTGCCACGTTCTTGAGCAATAAGGTTAATTTTTTTAATTTGACCTCTCAAAGTCACAACCAGTCATATGAGCATAAAGTGATTATTTTGTCAATAAGTTCGCCCTGAATTGAGATGAAGCTTCCGTTTTCCATCCATCCACGTATATTGGTACAACACACACATTGCACACACTACGTACACTAAAAACCAGGGCCTTTAATGCTCAGTGGGTCAGCGGCCACACAAGTGTACCTCCGGGGCAGGGTCCCTACATCTTCCGTCATACATGCATTCCCAGGAGGAGAAAAAGACACGGATGGATAAGACGTTCATAGTAGGTGAGATTAAAACAGAGATGACACATTGGTTGGGTAACGCGCCGAAGTCAGAACTCCGCCAACCTCCAGCGATACCAAGCAGCCGGATTAAAAGATATACAACCGGTCCATCCCAGCCCGGCGAGGTGGCAACAACGGGGCGTCAGCTCAGAACCACAAGCCAGCCAAGCCCCATGCGCACTGCCACGGCAAGGGAGCCCCCGCCGCTAGACGGCCGACTCCACGGGCGAGCGAGCAGCCCCATGGTGGGCCGCCAAAAACCGTCAGGGCCGCAGGTTAATACTGCACTACACCTGGGCCCATGCGACAGCAGGCGAGAGGGCGTCCGTAGCAGCGGCAGCCGAGGCTCCCCCGACAGGGGCGACCTCAGCGCAACCGCCAGGGGGTCCACGCACGTCGAGCGCCACAGAGCCAGCAGGACTCGCGCCGCGGCTCCGGGGACCGCGCATAGCGACCCGGTACACCCGGTTTTGGTTGCATTGTGCTCATCTTGTCACAGGGAGTCAATTGATATGCAATATGACTTTACCAGGTCAATAGGTGACCCTGAACCAGCTCGATGTCAAGTTATTTCCACCCTTTTAACTAGCGAGATCATATTAGACATTATTTGATTCGCCACGATAAGAGGACTCGAATGATGCCTGGCGAATTTCCCTAGCCCCACTGAGCAAGAATATATAGAGGAAAATGTATGTACATACACCGCCCTGTTGTAAGCCTATGCAACGTTCTTTGACCTCTGCCGACCTCAAGATTGACCTGACATAAAAAATAGTACTTATCATGTATTTTCGTCTCGTCGAGAGCTTTCGGACAACGTCCATAATTTTTATTTCCCTTTCCCGGGAAATAAGATACGGAGAAGGGAGGGGCAAAATACGTCCCCAAGAGGGGGGGCGTCATGCCAGGGACCCAGCCCGGAGGAACGCGTGTTAACACCCACTCCGGTGAGCCGCCGAGCTATATGCTTTCTGGTGGGGGGTGTTCAAAAATCCTTCTTGAACTCGGCACCTAGGTGGGATAGCGAAAACAACGCGAACGCTGGTAGAGAGCTCATGACAACTCGTGAGGAAAATATACCAGTCGCTTTTTTGGCTCAGGTGAATATTGAGATCATGACAGATCAAATAAGGTGACATGCCACAAAAGAGGTTCTAGGCTCTAGCGTTTGACTTAGTTGTGTTAGGATCAATTTTTAGGCACAATTCGCCTCCTCTCATTCTTGTGAATTGAATAATGGGTGGTGTGACTTTGCTAGGTAAAACATAAAAATGATCTAACCTAAGGTCAGCTCAAGGTCCCCATCTGACCTGGCATGGTCAATATGCAATATGCATATGAATCGACTTGCAATAATATTCGAATATTGCAAATATTGTTCCGATATTCAAAAAAGGGTCACGAAAAAATCCTGACAACTACCGCTCTGTTTCATTGCTGCCTCTTTGCGCCAAAATTTTTGAAAAAAGTATGCAACCAGATTTACCAGCACGTCCGGCCTCATCTTTCTCCATGTCAGCATGGATTCTTGCCAAATAGATCATGTCAATCTAATCTGGCATCTTTTCTGGCACATGGGTGGAAAGCCATTTCTGACAGCAGTCAGCTAGACGAAGTGTACACAGATTTCTCGAGCGCGTTCCAAAGTGTTAACCATCGTCTTTTATTGTACAAACTGCAGCAAATGTATGGCATTGACAACTTAGCGTTGAGATGGTTGAGTTCTTATCTTGGCAGACGTAAACAGAGAGTGGTGCTGAACGGAAAAGTTTCGGATTGGGCTCGTGTGGCCTCAGGCACACCAGAGGGAGGGCTCATCTCACCGTTGTTGTTTTCAGTTTTCGTAAACGACCTGCCACACGTAGTTTCTACCAAGTGTTTGCTTTTCGCGGACGATCTGAAAATATTCCATCAAGTGAAATCCCAAAATGACGTTAACACGTTACAGAAAGACCTGGAGGCAGTAACAAGTTGGGCTGCTGCCTGGAAGATGAATCTAGACGCCTCAAAATGCAAGCCTTTCAAAATCTCTTTAAAACGCAATCTCATTGATTCGGCTTATAAAATCAACGGAACAATTCTGGAGAACGTTTCTTCCATAAAAGATTTGGGAATCATTCTTGACCAAAAGCTTACCTTTTCCGACCATATAAACTCGATGGTTTCCAAAGCAAACAGATCACTCGGCTTATTAATCAGAACCTTCCAGACAGCCTCCCCTAGATGTAGGCTGGATAATAAGGCCGCTTTGGCGGCTTTTAATGCAAATGTTCGGTCAGTTTTAGAGTATTGTTCAGTAGTTTGGGCTGGAGCCGCAAAATGTCATCTGGATCGTGTAGAAAGAATCCAACACAAGTTTTTGATGTGGCTTGCGAACCATGTTGACCCAGCCTGTCCATCATTAGGTTACGAGGAATTGACGAAGTTTTATGATGTTCGTACTTTATTGGCAAGGCGTGTACAACATAACATCTTATTCATAAGCAAGGTTTTTAGAGGTCTCATCGCATCATCTCATCTTTTGGAATGTTTCTCGCTTCATGTACCATCTAGAACTACCAGGAATGCTAGTGCAACTTTCTTAAATGTGCCTTTTGGTCGAGTGAACACGATACAATCATGTGTGTTTGTGCGGGCTCCTCGCGTTGTTAACACGCGCACTGGAGGGGGGCCTCGGAGGCCCCCCACCTGTTTTTCCGAGGTGGCCGGAGAACCGCTTGTAGCCGAAAAACGAAACCTGGCCACATTTAACAGAATTCAATAGCGCGTCGATTGGTGAAGATTTTTTAAAATCGGCCGAAAATTGTTTGACTCATAGGCTTTCAAAGTCAGACCTACATTTTGAGATCGCCGTAAACGCGCGGTCGGACCCGTTAGCTTGCATTGAAGACCGAATGGTAACGTCATAACGTCATATAAGCGGGACTATATGTCAAGGTCACTTCACATGAAAGTCAAGGTCAAGGTCAAAGGTCACAGGTCAAGGTCATATCTGCACTTTCAAGGTCACTGACCACTGTGCGTCCGGCCAAATGACATTACCCCGTCTGACATATACTATGCTATGACGTCATCGGTAGGGTACCCCAATACAAAGGTCAAGGTCAAAGGTCAAGGTCAAAGGTCATTGGGAAAGGTCAATCCTCATTTCCCGCCAAACAGTGGCTACAGTGTTAGTCAAAGTGTAAATAATAAGTAGTATACCATATGGTGACCTTAAAGGTCAATGTCCTTGAATGACCTTGACCCAAAAGTTGTGAGGAAGCCTCTTTGAGACCTGTTCTCTATGAACCTTGTCCGCCTTTAGCTTATTCCCGCCATTTTCCTGCATAATCACAGCATTTACCAATCGATCCCAGCATGGCCAATATTTGACCTTTACGACCTTGTTTGACCTTGAAGATATTGACCTAGGTCAATGAAAATTGGTCATCATGTAGATCACCACAGCCCCCACCCACCTACCAAGTGGCGTTTTTCTAACCCTCTTAGTTTCCGAGATCTTAGGGGGGGCCTACCAGGCCCCCCCTCCAGTGCGCGTTAGTGCCAGACCCCCCTCCAGTGCGGGTGTTAATAACTTTTTAGCTTTCTCACCAACCTGCGATATTTTGACGGATCCCATTGGACGACTTAAAAAGTGTATCGCCTCTTTTACGACTCTACAAACAGCTTTCATAGGTCAGTGACCAGATTGATTATCTGTGTTTGTTGTGTAAAAAAAATATTTTTTGCGCGTTTTAGGAGTAGGCTGTTGGTGATTATGCACCTTTATCTTTCATTGACTTCACCTATAATTGGGTATGTGCCTGTTGGTGATTAATACATATACAGAGATACAAAAATAGTCCAAACATAACGGTAGCAAAACAACGTTATCATAATTTCTTGCAATTATTGTCACAAGTCTTAAAACCTACTTATGTTGTTCCAGATTACCGCTCAGAGATCACAGGCCAAACTTGCAACATGAACCTGGAAATGGTTTAGGATACTACGATTTGGAGAGAGCAAGGTATTCTAAGCTGTATCTACATAAAAATAGCCATTTTCGGCCAATTTTTGTTTTCCTCAAGCATTTTCCATGGAGAGGTCATGATCCGTATCTGACCCTGTGTCATCAATATGTAAGATACCGGAATATATTTTGTAGCACTTTATAAGTTTTTTGTGATTTTAATTTCAATTGGATATATTAACCCTGTTCTTACTTACGCTGCCTTCAACTTTTTTGGAAGTGGGGTCACTTGACCTGCACTGATGACTTGAGATGAGATAAAGCGACATTAACCCGCGCCCCACCGGGGGTCCGGCGCCACCTTCGCCCCACCGGGGGGCCATCGATGCCCCCCTCTAACTCCGAAAATATGGGCGTTAGCGCAAATCTGCAAAGTGCAATAGAAAGCTCGCGTGAATTCAGTAAGAAATTACTTCACATGTTTTAGTGCTCAGGTCAATGGTTTGACCTCCAGAGGTCAAATTAGGTCAAGATCGGCTATTTTCACTCAAATATGCAATGATTAAGCAAACTGGGCATAACTCTTATGTCATTAGAGCTATTGAGGCCTGGTAAAGTACATTTTATAGCAAATTGCCTGTACTTTTTCCGCTATGTGGAACGTAAAGACCTCCCGCCAGTGGTTTGACCGCCAAAGTTCACCTCGTGACCTAATATGACCTGAGGTCACGAAAGGTCAAAAAGTGACCTTGCCTTATATCAAATGAAAGCCAGTGACAAGGCAAACACGATGGTGTTTGTTTCACCGCTCTAACTCAATTAGGTCAAAAGTTATTGTCAAAATACTGTTTTTGAACTCCGGTGACCTTGGATGACCTTGGAAAAGTCAAAGGGCAAATATGACCCCTGGGATCCGTGAAAGGGTGTCCAAAAACGTTGTTCTGAGCAGTCTGAGTATTTGCAATCATTTTTGTGGCTTTTATATCATGAAATAGCGTTTCCCCATGCTTTTCCAATGGGAGAGGTCGCCTCGTGACCTGACCTCAGGGCACGAAATCGAAAAATCCCGGATATACACCTTGTAGAACCTGGAAGGGTCATGAAGTGTAGGAAGTTTCAAATCGATCGACTTTGAAATGTAGCTCTTACAGAGCTCTAAAGTGAAGTGAGGTGACCTTGGTTGACCTCGTCTGGTGACCTGACCTTGGGTGACCCGGGGTAAAAAATTTCAGGGATGATGGGAAAATGATGCAGTGAGAGGTAGAGCCCTCAACCGCGGTGCTGCGCCTCGTCGTTTTTCTGCTATCCCGGAAAAACCTTAGGGGGCCATCGATGGCCCCCCGGTGGGGCGAGGGTTAAATTGTGAGTAAGAGTTGCAGAATTAATCATGGATTAGGCGTGCCAAGTACGGCGGCGTTGCGTGCCGCCTTTTTTTGTGCCGAAAAAACCAGAGGGGTATTCAAACACCCCCCACCGGGGCGAGAGTTAAACAAGACAGCACTGGATGAATATTTTGGTACATCGAGTTTGCATCACTTATTTGTTGGTGTGGCAAGGCAATAATGAACAGCATGTACAGGACTGTAAATTCATCAATATATTTACTCGTTTTGACAGAATAGTACAAGCGCCGATAATTAACGAACCGTTGACACTCCGTACTCACATTTCACGCCGCGTTAGCTCGTTAGGAACATATGAACCTATATGCGGATCTATTTATACCTGAGCCACCCACGAGGCCTATATAAAAATTTCGCCAGAAAAGGATGTGGGCTCTTATAAGCTGTTGCCTATATTCAACCTAAATATTTATTAAATAATTAAATTCTGGTATCAAATATCAGGTTTGACGAAGTTAACCACTTTGGGATCACCGCAATACACCTGTCAACAAAAATTACTTCTGTTAGTTTCAAAGTTAGCCGTTATAAGTCCCGGCAGTCTCAGTTTGTTGACTCTTAGGAGATGGCGCCATCTCCCAACTGCCGTCCTCAATGTCCTCAATGGTCTCGGGCATGCGGCGGCCGACCGTTTCAGGAAGCAGGAGAGCTACCAACGCCGCTACCACGGCGCACCCGCCGAACACACAACTGGGGATGGTCCAGTGTACGGGCGTCAGCAGGTCCACGATGTACGGCGCCGACATAGAGCCTAACCTGGCGAACAAGTAGGACGCACTCACACCAGCGTTGCGCAGCTGCGTGGGAAAAAACTCGGCGGTGTAGACATACAGAATACCGTAGTTGGCTCCGCAGAAGAGCTTTCCTAGCGTGCCTAGCAAGAGAGTGGGCCAAGCGAGACCGACTGGCACGGCTAGAGCACAAAGCGTGGCCACACCCGTCATCAGGTGGTTCGCGACAACTACAACGCGACGCCCCAGCTTGTCAATGAGCGGTATAGACAGCAGTACTGCTGGTATCTCCGCCACGCCTGTCAGGAGGATGGCCAGGTACCGACTGTCGCTGAGGTCGGCAGTTCCAAACGACACGCCGTAGTACACCATCGCTGCGGCGAACCAGTTGCAGAAGCTGGCGAGGCTGATGAAGCGCATCTTCGGCGTACGCAGCAGGCCAGCAATCTCTCTAGCCCCATCAGTGCAGCGAGCCCACACTGAGCGAGCTTCTGTTTTTGGATCGTCCTCCTCCGATGCACGGATCTCGTTTATCATCTTTAGCAGCTGGTCGTCGGGCGGTAGCTGGCGACCATTCCGTTTGGCTGCGAACTTCAGCACAGACAGCGCCTCTTCCTGCCGGCCCTGCATGATGAGCCAGCGAGGCGACTCCGGCAGCACCCACCAGAAGGGCAGCATCAGCACGGCTGGGACGGAGATGTACAGCTGCAGAGTCCGCCAGTCTCGCTCCAAGTAAGCTGCCGCCGACAGCAGCATGATTCCTATCCCGTACGGCAGCGCGTATAGCAAACCCACGAGAGCGCGCCACTGCGGCCCTGTAATTTCCACGCACAAGATGAAAAAGCAGCTGAATACACCACTGTCAGCCAACGCCGTCAATGACTTCAGCAACAGAAATAAGCTGTAGCTGTTTGCAAAGGCCGAAGATACCGATACGACCAAGAACATCGCAGCGGCCAGTATGACGGCCCGCTTCCGCCCGAACTGGTCACTCACCACGCCCCAGACCATGGCACCGAAACAGCGGCCAAGAAAGTACGATGCCTGCACGTTGGATGCGAGCCAGCGATGCGAACACACCAAGTCCCACTCGCTAGCAACGGAAGACGAGCCGTTGCTCCATGTATATGTGTAGCTAGAACACGGCACAGATACATTGCCGCCGGGGGAGGTCAGGATAGAGCACTGATCGAATTCTCCCGTCACGTTGTTGATTGGTAGCCAGTCTTCAGGAGCCCCACCTTCTGGTAGTGAGCAGTGATGGCTGGGAATATTGGCAATGAAGACGGCGCTTATGTTGTGTATTGCCATCAATATGCCTACCACGGATGACCAGGCAAGAACGCCCAGCTGCCACCAGCCCAGCTCTCCCGTCAGCCGCAGAAGCTCCTCAAACTTCCCGCTGTCTCCTGACATGGTATTCGATTTTCCTGGGGATGTTTTCTTCCAATACGTTCGTCTGTTTTATTTAGAAGAAAAGCGGCCCTGTCTCTTCATCCAAAGCTGAAGTTTTCTCTTGCGTGGACAGGCTGGGCATTGACAGTAGATCACCGCAGTTTCAACTGACGCGGCTAGCGTGGAACGCTGACTATACATACTGCTGCAGAAGGCGCGGGTTGCGCCACCTGTGCGCAGACGGCTGAAGCTTTAGCTCCGGCCGAATCCTTCAGTAGCCCATAAAATGTGACAGAGTCGGACGCAGACTCGAGTTTTTCTTGGGGGAGATGTAAACCCATGTTTGCCTCTCCTCCTGGGGGGGGTGGGACGTGCGATTTGGGTGGTCGACAGACCTATATAAGCTACCTCTCCAAGTACATGATCGCTCTCCTGGGGAGGAGGTGGGAGCAAACATTTTTTGCTTGACAGATCTAGTGTAAACACCTTTTTTAAAAATGTAGCCGACCCTTTGGGGCCAAAAGAAAGTTTGGTTTCCCTTCCAGCGCTTGGGGGGCATGACCCGAATCCCCCCGCTGCTTCCGCAAATGAAATGTGATCAAATTCTGACCAGAGATAGAGAGCTCCACGTGCTATACATTGGGTAATCCGTCCCAAACCAGGAACCGGTAAGTCTGACTTTGTATTTGGTATGCAATTTTCCTGGAATGGCCGCAGAAAAACGTGCGTACGGCTAACCTGCCAACTTTCACATCCTGCGAATTTGGTCACCAGAAGCCTCTGACTGCTGGCCTTTTATGAATAGAAAGCCACGTGGCATGCGTTGGTCCTGATCCAGGTGTCCAGAGGTGCAGATACTGGGCAACTCGGCTACCGGGGTGTGTTACAGATTTGCATTATAACAAGATGCATGACTGTGACAAAAATAGAGATCCAAGATGCATGGTCTGAATTTAAGCTACATGCTTTTGAAGTACAAAATGAGCATGTAACGAATATTCTAATTTAATACCTCTTTTTTCGATTGCACAGCGTTCAATTGCACAGACCCCTGCTGCAGAAAACCTTGCAACCGCTGTCGCAGTATGTGTAGTATGATCATATGACAGAGTATTCGATATGCTGTGATTAGAAGAAGCGAATGGTGCCTAAAGACTGATTCTAACACAACTCTGTCGGACAATAAAACCCAGATTTGATATTTGATATTGACCTGGGCCAAAAAGTGAACGATTTAGTTTCTTCATTTATTTGTAAGAGCTATCCATCACCTTTCACCTTTGTCGCTACCCTGCATAGGAGTAAAAATCGACGGGGCGTTTGAGCCCCCTGGGGCGAAGTCGGCTCGGAAGGCCATCTGTATGGGTGTTAAAGTGGTTTGTGTCTTCCCATTAGCACACGCATTGACGGGGGTCTGAGCCACCTTTGCTTTGTCGAGGGGGTCGGGTGCCCGCTCCCTTCCTAAGATCCCGAGAACCACGCTTGATAGCCAGAAACAACAAAAAGTGTTGGATAGCCCTTCCAAATCAACAAAATTTGTACCATTTTTGTCAGTTCACATTTAAGGTCACGATAGGTCAAAGCATACCACCATAGGGATAACATGCAAATGACAGTTTTCAGTCATTACATCTGAACTGGTATTGATGGAGAAAAACAATATGGACAATTGGCATCCTCACAGCAAGTCAAATTAAATGATTTATAATATGACCTTGCTAGGTCAAATCTAGGAGTTGACCTGACCTGAGGCCAAGTTAAGATCATATTATATCATAATGCATATCAATAGAACTGCAAGGCTAAGACAAGCACGGTGCGGTAATAAACGCTGTACCGCCATTAATTAGTACGTTATTAAGTTCGAACCGTTTAATCCATGTACTTCCAATTGAGAGCTCGTGGCTCCTACCTGACTTTAGATTATCGATATAAAAATCGGGGATAAGATTTTGGTATACTGGACGGGCCCATTATTTGATACATGTACGAATTGAATAGATTCACCCAGCTCTTGCTTATGCTATCTTAAACATTTTTCGAGGCGAGGTCACTTGGCCACTTTTTTGTACTGGTAATCTGACCTGCGATGAATTGATCGTACAATCTTTATTCAGGTTGTAAAAATGATAAACGAAAAGGTGTAAAAATTCTGCAGAGCTAGGCGCGGCCATTTTTATTATATATCCGAAAAACCCGAGGGAGGGCGGGTACCGGCCCTTCCCCGTCAAAGCAGGTGTTAATTTACCAGGATATCAGTGATTTGTGCATTCGAAAATAGGGGAGGCCAGGGCAAAGCGGGCAGCAGGGCAAAGCGGAACAAGCTGAACAGCTCTCTGCAAAGTGCTTCAATCTGCCATAAATGTGTGTCATACTGAGCGTTGCTTAGCAACGCATCCCACACATCTTCGTCAGCTGTCTCCTTATTTCGCTTCCAGCGCGGTTGAGAAAGGTAGTTTTTTGGGCTATTAGCTGGCTTTTGCGCTACACTTCGTGGCCTTCAAAATTTGATCCGAGCAGCTCGGATTTTATTTTATTGAACTGCTGGAAACCAGTACGGGTCCTTCGAGAATATTTAGAAAAACCGCGCCTCGATTTGTCATTTTTGTGGTCACTGGTCTCCCTTTCTCTTAGACTGTGTTGCATGGGACACGGTGAACCGGGGCAAAGTGGAATCCGTCCACTTTGCCCCATGAATGCAAAGAGGGACGTAGTTCAGATAAAACATTGATTCTGACCATAGCGCATAGACGTAGAAACCGGGATGGGGGAGGGGCAAGAGGGCCACTGGTCCGCTACTTTTCTGTGGTGGGACCCAGCAACCGATGCAAATATTATCAACAGGTATAACAGAATATAAGAAAAGTTGATAAGGTGTTCACTGGCGTGTCCCCTCCAGTCCGAAGGTAAAAAACACTAAGATTGTATATTTGGGCACAGCTCTTTATCAGCATCATGTAGGGGAAAATGTGTGTATTGCGCCCCCTAACTAATTGCACCCCCAAACAACGGAGAAAGGTATTAGTGGCAGTTTGTTTTGGACAGCTTAATCCAGTTCTAACCTCCAATCCATACATTTTCCCAACGTTTCAATGAATGCGACATAAGAATGTATTTCAATCAGCTAGCGAAATAAATTCAGTAATTCCTTAAATCTGCACGGGTTTATTAACCCGCGCGGGGCTGGGGGGAAAATTTTACCCTCCCTCGGGAATTTTTGCGACATCTCAAAAACGGCAACGCGCAGCGCCGCCAAATTTTCAGTACCTTTTTTACATAAATGTTACACATTTCTGCCAAATAAGAATAAAATCGGTTAAAAACTTTGCGAGAAATAAGCAAAAATGTGACGTCACTACAGGCGATTTTTGTACCAAAATCGCGCAATGTTTAAAGAGCTGCTGAAGCTACAGTTCTGAACCGATTTCCAATTTTCTTGCATCAAACGATAGGCATTATTGTGGTCTTCAAAATGGTTATCTCGGATTTTCAAAATTTTGGTTTTGGAACAAAATATTTTTTTTGGAAAGTTACAAAATTTCTAAAATTTTCAAGATTTTTCAAAAACCGGAATTTATTTGGTAAAACACCATACAGTGCATATGCATGACAAATTTTGAGTCTCTAGCTTTATAACTTTAGCCTGGAGAGCTGCGAAAGCTCAGCGACTCACGCTCTGATTTTTAGGGCTGATCAATACTGTCTTTATTTAGTGAATCATAGTGACCCAGGATGACCCAGGATGACCTCGTACACGCTTTACACTACTTTTATAGTGTTCCTGAGACAAAACAGGTCCAAAATCATGTGTCATTTGGCAAAAAGTATGAACTTAAAAAGTTGACCTCTGATGACCTACCTTGACTGTGCAAGTTGAGACCAGAGTATTTCGGATATGATTCTCTGAACATCATAGCTGAATTCTGCATGCAAAATGGCTCAAAAACATGTATCGCATGACCACATTTGGATACAAAAATATGGTGACCTTTAGTGACCTCATCTTGACCTGACCCGGTCATGCCACCAGCCTAACGGTCTCAAAGCACCTTGCTGCATTCAAGTGAAGGCTTTCCATGAAGTATGAAGCTCATAGCTTCCATTGCCTGATCTCCGTAGCATTGCAACCTCAAAACCACGCTTTTGACAGCTGACCTCATTTGACCTTGACTTTTACCTCAAACCTGAAACTAAGTACATGTTTTTAGTTGTTCGTGATAAGATCTTTCGATTGGCGTTTTAATTTTCTAGATCGAACCATTAGTTCGGGAGATAACGGGGGTAAAATTTACACCCCCCAGCCCCGCGCGTTCGGCTGGAGACCTCAGCCCCGCGCGGGTTAACCCGAAATATAAGAATACGGCTATCACGTTCCAAAGTCGATGGTTTTAATTTCAAAGCCAGAAATGCATTGCATATTTTGAAAGCAACAATTATACATTCCCCCTGGTGGTAAATTCTTAAGGCAGACATCTCGGATTTAAATACAAAAAAAGTAATTCCGCCCTGGTCAAATGCACCTTGTCCAAATATATGTTGAAAAATCAAATCCAAAGCCTTAACGTATGAGTGTGATTTTATAATTACAAGTCAATGTGAATGCAAGAATACCACATTAAAATGCCTTCCAGGCCTTCCAGATGAAAAGTTTGGGAGGTAGCCGAGCCCCATTTGCTCTTATACTAATGTTTATTTCTGCAATTAAATAATTGCGCCCGGGGAGGGCGCAATTAAATCTAAATGCGCCCTCCCCCGGGCGCAATTACCCTCACACGTTGGCAAATGCGCTCTTTGCATAGTTTCACTCAAATTGGAATTCACTCTTAGAACACGCTATTTTCAGGCCAGGGGTAAATTTCTCAATAACATTAAATGATCAAATTTTGTGATTTAATCCAAAGTAGCGAGATTGAATAGGAGGCATTCGTCTAGCAAGTGATTTCCCTTAAGGGGGGGCGCAATACACATACTTTCCCCTAGGTATTATAAAAAAATTCAGTCATAGTGTAGCCAAACCTCGAATTGAGCTTCACACAAATGCCTTTTAGAATGAATTGTTTAAAACAAAAATTGGATGTCGTGACCACAACGATGTTGGTACCTGTAGCCTAAGGGTTCTCCCGACAACACAACCAAACTAGACCAGTATTCAGTTGACCCCGGTGCGCCGAGCCGAGCGGGTGTGCGTGCTCGCTCTCCGCTAGTGATGCCAATTCCTGGCCAGAACCAACCTTAGAAATCGCAGACCTTGCACAGTGCCCGACCCATTTTTGATTACACTCACAGCAGTTACACAAAGCACTTACATATGGATAGTTATGTTATCTGTCATTTCCATGGGTGCTATCATGTTGCACTTCTAAGCCAGAGTGTGTGTGTCATATCATACCTAAACAAGCATTTCAATGTAATAGTTCAGCATGCAAAGATATACCTATGTCAAGACTCAGCAGCATTATGGATTCACTGTCCATCACAAAGATTAACAATTTGAAACTAGAAACTATGAACTGTCGAGGATTGGCTGGTCGCCAGAAGAGACGTGATGTGTTTAATTTCTTTAAAAATTCTGACGTTGATATTATCTGTTTACAAGATATCAACTGCTCCGAAAAATCAAGAAGATACTTTTCTATGCTGTGGAGAGGGCAAGCCCTCTTCTCATGTTTCACCAGCAACAGTAGAGGAGTTTGCTTACTTTTCCGAAAAAGTCTTAAGATCAATGTTCTCTCTGAGCACAGAGACCAAAGCGGAAACATCATTGCCACCTTTTTCCAATACGGATATGAGTCATATCATATTATAAATATTTATGGTCCGAGCACCGATAGCCCCCAGTTTTTCGCCGACATTGACA
This sequence comes from Lepas anatifera, assembly GCA_034440635.1. Classification (NCBI taxonomy): domain Eukaryota; kingdom Metazoa; phylum Arthropoda; class Thecostraca; family Lepadidae; genus Lepas; species Lepas anatifera. The sequence goes on along the minus strand of JAOTON010000556.1, from coordinate 1,537,171 downwards.
AGCTTCTATGCGAAAATGATGCCAACCACACAATAGTCTGCGGTGATTTTAATCTTGTACTCGACCAGCAATGGGATACTTTGAATTATCTCACTGAAAACAATGTTCCATCTAGAGAAAAAGTCTTAAAAATTATGGTAAAGCACGACCTAAGAGACATCTGGAGGTTAATGAATCCCAATACGAAAACGTTTTCATGGACTAAGCCGAACCCACTGAAGAAGGCACGTTTATACCTTTTTCTAATTATAAGTATGGATATAAGGCTCGTTGAACGCTGTGAAATACTTCCTGGGTATCGTAGTGATCACGAAAGAGTATTTCTAAGCATGTTGACACCATCATATACTCGGAGACTCAGTCTGTGGAAATTTAACGCGTCTCTAATGCGCGACCAAACCTATGTGCAACTTATCAAATATCTGATACGGAGTGAAGTACGGAAATATGCAAATCCCCTGTATAGTGAAAACTTTTTCGAGCGGGATAACTGTGCAGAAGATGTAAATTTTGTTATTAATGACGCGCTTTTCTTCGAAAACCTGCTCGTGATGATAAGGGGCGCAACCGTACAATTGTCTAAACAAAAGGCCAGAATGAGACGTAAGCAACAAGACGACATACTGCAAAAATTCCAAGAATTAATTCGCACATCGAAGGCAGCCCTTCCCCCGATATTGTAGCGAGAGTAGCACAGCTACAGCTCGAATTAGAACAGCTCCGAAAACCAATAATTGAAGGACTTTTGATACGATCTAAGGCCACCTGGCACGAAGAAGCCGAACACCCATCGAAGTACTTTTTAGCCTTGGAAAAAGAGCACAATACCGGCAAGAGTATAGAGCGTCTGGAAGAAGATGATACGGTGTATATTGGAACCAAAGAAGTACTCAATCGTTTCTCTAAACATTTGCAGGAAAGATTTGCTACTTGTGGAGAAAATATGATAGACCTGTCACTTTTAGAGAGTTCTAACCTCCCTTATTTATCAGATACTTATCGAACTGATTTGGATAGCCCCATTACAATACGAGAGCTGGATGAATGTGTGAAACATATGAAAGGTGGCAAATCCCCTGAATCCAATGGATATACAATAGAGTTTTTCAAAGGCTTTTGAACAGATCTCAGACATTATTTACATCGATGCATCTTACACATTCAACGTTCAAATGAAATGTGGCCAGTTGTTCGCGAATGTATTATCACTCTAATCCCTAAATCGCCTGTGCACGCTCAGAAGCTAAGAGGCTGGTGTCCAATCTCCTTACGTAGACTTCAAGATTTTTTCCGCTGTTGTCGCAAGAAGGCTTAAGTCCATGATAGGCAGTATTATAAGCCCTGAACAAATTGCCTACACCAAGGGAAGGTTCATAGGAGAGAAAGTGAAATTGTCTGTGCTTTGTAGGGACAGGACGTGTTTTTCACGCTCCTGAAAAGAGGTTAATCCTCCACTTATAACGGAGTCTCACTGGTCAAAAGTGAGCTCTACAGCGACGAAATTTAATTCTCTTTCTAACAATCCTAAATTTATGCTGACTTAATCAGCATATCACAAAGAACAAAGTGATAGAAGTTTGAAGATTTTAAAAAAAAATTGAGAATCCAGACATTTTACCAACGTGTAATTTTTCATAACATTGTTTGATTTCCTACGTACCGCGCCAGACATTATTACTAGAATGAACCTCCTCTCGAACGCCTCTGTGCATTAGTGAAAAACTCAACGAAATCTCAATTAAGAAAAGAATAAAAGCAGGGAAGGAAGAATATTTCAGTGTGTGGTGCAAGTTTGGGATGAAAAGGGGCTCCAAGAGTGTTCATAGAGTTATCAAGAGTGTCCTGTGAAACCTGTGTGTATCAAAATTTTAAGCTTATTTCTTTATTTAACTAATGAATAGTTGGTGCATGAAATGTGAGGTATAATGGAAATAGTTTTAAACACTTTGTTAGTCCCGATAACTTCGGTTTCTCAGGTTTGTGGTTTCTTCCTGCTTTCTACTCTAATTATGTGGTCAAGCTAACTCTTAGCCTTTGGGCGGACCAATCATTGCAATATTCTTACTTGCATTAGTGGTTAAAAAGGCTATTACTTAATACCCAATCTTAATTTTACAGACCATATAACAAATTCTGATAACATGGCACCAGTTTCAGTTAAATATATTGACAACCGATTTGAAAGACTCACTCAAGAAAATGAACAACTAAAAAAGGAACTATGGGATCTTAGAGGAGAATTTGCAAATATGAAAGCGGGCTTCGAGGAACTTCAGTTCCTAGTGTCTGAAAACATCGAGAGACGGGAAGCAGTCGAGACCAACTTAGCATCTGTAGACACAAAGTGCTCCACACTAGCCAATGATCTAGCTGGTGTACATACATGAGATATGCTCGACACTTGCCGGTAAGCGCAATGAACTCAGTTCAATACTTGAGCTTCAGTGTCAATACTCCCGCATGGGAACCTTTTTTATTATCAGGGGCAGTCATTCCCGAGTTTAGAGCTGAGGGAAACACCAAACAAATGGTTCTCTGGGTCATCCAGGAATACCTGGGGATCGGTATCCATCCCTTAGCTGTCACAGCCTGCCATAGACTTAGGAACAGGGGTACCGTCCTTGTGCGCTTTGCAGACAAGGATGAACGGGAGGCGGTGTATCGAAAACGTATCTCTCCAGTGAAGCATGGTCTCCTAGTACATGAAAGCCTGACCTCCAGTATGTTAGCTGTAGTGAAATTAATCAAAGAGATGCATTACCCAAAAGAACAATCTCCTTTCCTCATCCATTACACCAGCCAGGGAAGAATCTTCATCAGACCTAAAGGCTCCACTCAAGTCGTGGAAGTGGAAGTGGGTGCTACCAAGGCACACATCCTCGCTCTATGCCCAGGGATAACCAACAAGGGAAATGATAACTCAGCCCCTAACAGGCAACTGCCTTTGGGTTCACATAAGTCTAGCCCCTCTCAAAACCAGGGTAGCAGGGTTGGTCCTATGGAAGAAAAAACTGACAATCCTAGGCCCATTGTCACCTCCAACCCACTGCCTGATAGTGGAGAGACTCATGTGAAATCTGCTGACGCTTCTCTTCGCTCCCTGACTGGTGGATCGGTGTTGGGAGCTGGCTTCCCTACATCGAATGCAAGGGCACCCTCAAAACTCTTAGGTGACAGACTGGGTGCAGTTTCTGTTGCGGGGGGTGTTGTAAATGGGCCCACCCCGCTGCCCGATTCTAATGGGGGGCGGAAGATTGTCCCAGCTGCTATCTCTGCTGGTGCAAACAAGACCCAGACTGCCTGTGGTATGGCAGACGCTCCATCCTTCAGTGATATTAGATCAGCTAAGATATCTGAGGAGCTCCCTCCCGGTCCTTCCGACACTCATCGACCAGATCTGTGTGTAGCGACGATCTCTCATGAGTCATCCTCTGCACTAGTGCAGACTAGAAGTAAATTCAAGACTTCTAACCTGTAAACATGTGTATCTGTCTAACCCTCTGTTCATATCACCAGAACTGTTTCTCTCATATTGGTATTTATTTTCCTTTCCGTATCCTTCAATCATGTTCCCTTCTATCCTGAGGCTGACATTGATGTTGTCAGCCGTATAAAATATTGTTGTTACTTTCTGCTCCATATGTCTTAGAACAGGTATTGGTTGGTTGGTCCGTCTGTCCCTGCAAAAGAAACAAACTAAAATTAGTTTAGTTCTTTGTCTTCTCTGTAAAGTTCCGTAGGGTTTATAGATTAAGAGTTAACACCTTTTCTCTCATTAGCCCGTAAGCTTTGTTAGTTCTTGCATCTTGCTAACGAGTTTTTTTCCGAATCCGCCCTTCAACCCCCCTGTAATCGAATTCCAGATTCAATTTTATATTTTTTGAACTCATACTGCTACCATCATTGCTAGATTTTCTCCTCAGTATGCTTCTACTGACATTAATCCATATATGCCGGACTTTTTCCTCTCCGAGTTTTGTTTTCTCCGTCTAGGGGGAAGTTCAGGTTCGCAAAAGTAGCATGAAAATCAAATATACAAGAAATTCTTCCAAAAGGAATCCGGAAAAATGTCCAATTGTTGCAGTAAAGTACATTTGCACGTGCTCAATCACTTTAGGGTACTTCTAAAGAAGAAACATTTTTGCTGAATGTGTTTGGGTCATTTATGACCCAACCGGCATATATTGGTTAACCCTCGCCCCACCGGGGCCATCGATGGCCCCCTAAGGTTTTTCCGGGATAGCAGAAAAACGACGAGGCGCAGCACCGCGGTTGAGAGCTCTACCTCTCACTGAATCATTTTCCCATCATCCCTGAAATTTTTACCCCGGGGTCACCCAAGGTCAGGTCACCAGACGAGGTCAGCCAAGGTCACCTCACTTCAACTTTAGAGCTCTGTAAGAGCTACATTTCAAAGTCGATCGATTTGAAACTTCCTACACTTCATGAACTCTCCAGGGTCTACAAGGTGTATATCCGGGATTTTTCGATTTCGTCCCTGAGTTCAGGTCATGAGGCGACCTCTCCTATTGGAAAAGCATGGGGAAAAGCTGTTTCATGATATAAAAGCCACAAAAGTTATTGCAAATACTCAGACTGCTCAGAACAACGTTTTTGGACACACTTTCACGGATCCGAGGGTCATATTTGCCCTTTGACTTTTCCAAGGTCATTCAATGTCACCAGAGGTCAAAAACAGTATTTTGACAATAACTTCTGACCTAATTAAGCTAGAGCGGTGAAACAAACACCATCGTGTTTGTCTTGTCACTGGCTTTCATTTGATATACGGCAAGGTCACTTTTTGACCTTTCGTGACCTCAGGTCATATTAGGTCACGAGGTGACCTCTGGAGGTAAAACCACTGGCGGAAGTCTTTACGTTCCACATAGCGGAAAAAGTACTGGCAATTTCCTATCAAATGTACTTTACCAGGCCTCAATAGCTCTAATGACATAAGAGTTATGCCCAGTTTGCTTAAGCATTGCATATTTGAGTGAAAATCGCCTATCTTGACCTAATTTGACCTCTGGAGCTCAAACCATTGACCTGAGCACTAAACCATGTGAAGTAATTTCTTACTGAATTCACGCGAGCTTTCTATTGCACTTTGCAGATTTGCGCTAACCCCCATATTTTCGGAGTTAGAGGGGGGCCCATCGATGGCCCCCGGTGGGGCGAAGGTGGCGCCGGACCCCCGGTGGGGTGCGGGTTAATTCTATCCCACTATCTGACTCGTTACATGCTGTGCTTGATAAATGGAAGTATATCGATATAAGTGCACAATAACATCATGAAAATAAGGGTCTTAATATCATTCATGTTATTATTCGCTCCTTGCAGAATAATTATGACTCTCTTGTTCTGTTGCTCAATTAACTAAATGTGAAGCCTCATATTATTCTAGTGTCTGAAACCTGGTTAGACCCTTCACTTACATCATAATATCAGATCGATAACTACCGACTTGAAACTTCAAACCAGATTGGGTCTAGAGGTAAGGGAGCAGCAATTTATATTTCCAATGCCATTTCATATACTAGGCGAAATACTCTTGAGCTGAGCAACGCCCATTTTTAATCTGTTTTGATTGAAATTCAGCCAAGAAAGTCCAGAAATGCAATCATTGGTTCGCTTTACCGCTCTCCCTCATATCAAACCCTTGAATTCATTGAATATTTCGAAAACCTTCTTGAAGAAATAGGCAGGGAGCCAAAACATGTCATACTAGGGGCGATTACAACATCGATCTACTAAAATTACACATCTGAAAGCAGCGCCCAATTTTTCAATATGGTATCTGCAGCCGGCTGTTTTCCATGCGTATCCCTCCCTACTATAATAACAGGAACTTCCAATACCCTGATCGACAATTTTATTAGTAATGACCTATCCATCATCACCCAGAACAACGTTCTGCTTTCCGATATCAGTGATCATTTGCAGATTTAAATTACCGTGAATATAAACTACACCAATCCAAATAAAAAACTCCAAACCAGCAACCTGTTTGACTTTAGAAAAACAGATTCCCTGAAGCAAAACCTTATTCCGAAACTTGCACAAGTATATACGATCGATGATGCGGAGGAGGCTGCAGCCTTCCTAATAAACACAATTAAAGAAGAATTATCTAAGCTAACTATAAAAAAATCAATAGGAAAAAGTGCCGATCCAGCCATGGATATCGTACAATATTCTAAGCTGCATCAATCAGAAAAATAAACAATACAAAATATCAATTCATAACCCTGCTGCTGAAAATGGAACTAAGTTTAAACAGTATCGCAACGTTCTCAATAGTGTGATCCGAAGTGCAAAAAAGATTACTTCAAAAGAAAGATAGAAGAATTCAGAGCTAATCCTAAAAAATTATGGCAGATTCTTCTTGGCCTTACTCGCAAAAATAAGCAAAGACCTCCACCCCCTGACACATTTAAAGCTGGGGGTGCAACCTTTTATGACCCTTCTGCTATAGCGAATACCTTTAACAATTTTTTTGCCACAATTGGCTCTACCTTAGACGCAAAGCTACCCAGTGCCTCCACAGATCCTATGCATACTCTGCGCAACCTTCATCAGCCTGTTGAATCCTTCGAATTCCAACAAGTAAATACTCTTACTATAGCCAACACAATTGATGACTTGACAAACACTGGTGGGGGAGAAGACGGACTTAGTTCTAAAATCCTTAAAACGATTCCTGACATTATCTCTCCAATTTTAGCTTTTATTTTGAACAAATGCATAACCCAAGGAATTTTCCCCTCCTGCTTAAAACATGCAGTGGTCATACCAGTATTCAAATCTGGGGATCCATCAAATTTCAATAACTATAGACCAATTGCCCTTTTGAGTACTATCTCAAAAGTATTCAAAAAAATTGTTTATTATCAGATAGTTAACTTTCTGAATTGGCACAACATTTTGTACTCCCATTAATTTGGGTTCAGGAGAAAGCACGGTACCTACATGCCGATCGCTCTTCTTTATGATCTTATAACCTCTTCTCTTGCAAACAAAAAAGTTTGTGCAAAAATTTACATGGATCTTTCGAAGGCTTTTGAAACTGTAAATCATGGCATTCTGCTCAAAAAGCTACATTTTCATGGCTTTCAGGACTTGTCCAACGATTTCCTGTCATCCTATCTTTAAAACAGGACACAGACAGTGAAATTCAACAATACCTGTTTACAAAATCGTCTCACACTTAGAATGGGTGTACTACAGGGATCTGTTCTTAGGTCCCTTTTATTTCTCCTTTGTATTAATGACATACATCTCAGCTGGCAAACACGTAAATTTCTACTTTTCGCTGATGATACTGCTCTCGTATATACAGCTGACAAGATTGACCAACTACAAAGTATAACTACAAATAGCCTACCAGAAGTGTATAATTGGCTGGTGGGAAATCGTCTCAGGCTGAACGCTAATAAATCTGTCTACCAGGTATACCATTACTCTGAACCTGCCTCTCAGATTTAGATTTCAATTAATAATACCATCATACAAAGATGCTTTAGTGCTAAATACTTTGGGATAACTATTGACGAGGATCTAAAGTGGAAATCTCATATAAAAAACACAGAACACACGATCGCCCGGAACATTGGGCTTATAAACCGTATCAAATACATTCTGGATTCAAGATACATCCTCATGCTCTATAATTCACTTATACTCCCATATCTTAATTACTGCTCCGAACTCTGGGGAGTAACGTATTCCTCTCGGCTGACTAGACTTATAACTCTCCAAAAGAAGATGGTGAGAATAATAGCTAAGGTCGGCGTTCGTGATCACACATCAAATCTTTTAAGGAATTAAAAATTCTGAAACTTCAGGATCTTGTTAAACATTCGCTCCTCCTCATCCTCCATTCACACCTTGCAAATACTCTCCCCCTTCCTCTAGCTGAAAAATTTACAATCACTCAATCAAATCACGACAGAGTCATGAGAACCGGAAATCACTTTAAGGTTCCATTCGCTCCCACTAATTACTGCAATGTCTCACTCTTTAGAGCTGCTCCAATCACCTGGAATGATATAATCGTCCCAAATGTACGGTCTCTAGATGACGTTCCTGTCTCTCGATAGTTTTTCAAGACTGTTACTAATTGTATTTTTTTAGACACCTATTAGAATTATTGTCCCGGACAGATTTGCTACACTATTTTCTTCTTTGCATCTCACCATTCCTATCGCTCGTAGATTCTACAATAAGATTTAAGGCCGCCAACTACTAACATCTTATTTACGCAAAGCTACTTATGATATCTCACACTGCTTGCACCAGTTCCATGGGATTAAACACCCTTATTAATATAGTAAATAGTCTTACGTTTTGACTTCAATATGTGCACAGACAAGCAGGATGCCCTTCAAGCTCTGCTTCTTGCCCCTCCTTGTCTTAATTGTTATCAGCTATATCAAGGACTAATTCCTAATATGAAGACGGTGCCAACAGAAATATCAAATGCACTCCAACCTCAACTAGCCTAGGATTGTACTCGCTGTCCATCGAATCTACTGGCCCTGGTGGCGCTGACTCGCTGTCGACATGCCTACCACTCCGTCATAGCGCCGATAGGTGGCGCCACGTCTGTGGTAGGCCACCCAAGCAGTGGCATGAGTTGCCCTTGAGGTCAACCGGGAGGAAATCTGGGAGAACATGGAGCAAGTGTTTCAACCAAGAGTTGCGCTTCTAGGAAGAGAAGGAACAGAAGATCCTCTGCCTTTATCAGCTCACTCCACAACACAGAGAAACAAAATGAGTATTCTCTCATAGACTTTCTCTCCATCACTGGGCGCTGGTCTCGAAAGCTCGACATGTTGTCTCGATCCAGCATCAAAGGCAGGCTCTCCAGCCCAGACTTCTTGTCGTCCTGAGCTCAGCTACCAGATGCTACAGGTTTACAGCTGGTTATACCAGTGGTGGAAGCACTGAGCCAGTGGGATGCACAAACTGGCTCTTTTTTGGATAATTGCATTGTCAAAAAGTGTTTATATGGATACAATATAGGTCATGGTTTCATGCTCTAATACTAAGGCAAACATCTGCGGCTAGAATCGTGTGAGAACTATCTTATTAATTTCCTGTCTTGCCTTGTAGCGAGCTCCGTTCTCAAATGTTTTCAAGCTCTTTTTAACGGAACTGAGTATGTGTATGTGTGTGTGTGTCTGTGTGTTTAATAATAAACGTGTATGGCTTCAATATCAGGCTCACATGTGACATAATTAAGCACTGCAACGATAACGAAGAAGATGGAATTCTCATTGCAGCCGATTTTCAATCCGCTTTCGAGACAGTAAACTGGTCCTTTCTAGCAGCAGTGATGGAAAAAGTTAATATTCGTGCAGTGTTTATTAACTTAGTTAAGCTTCTGTACTTGAACGTGAACAATTTCGCGAGGATCATGTTGAATGACTTGCTAGGCGATAAAATATTTTTAGAACGGGGGATAAGGCAAGGTGATCCCGCAAGTGGGTACCTCTTCAACATCGCAGTGAGCGTCTTGACAAAAATGATACTGTCTTCGCCTATTTTGAGGGGCATTAGAATAACTCCTGGTTTAGAGATTCGGATATTGTAGTACGCTGACGATGCTTGTTTATTTATTTCTGGTTCGAGAACATCGTTGGATGGGGCTTTTACCCTATTCCCGGCAGGGGGGCTAATATTGCCCCCCTTCAGGTTTTTCAAGAATATCTCCGAAACGGCTTGCGATAGAACTTTGAAACTTCCTGACTTTTCCTAAAACTAGCACAGGCAGGTTTTCTGAAATTTGCAAGATTATATATTTACCAGGGGCGGAGCTATGGCTGGGTTTTTTGCGAGGTTCTATCCACAAACCAAGTATTACCGTATGCGGTGGATTCTTTGTAAAAGGAAGCCGTCTCTGCTGATCCTGATACCAGTTATATGATTTTATTATATCATTTGTTATGTGATATGATAGTAAATTCACAATTGTCACTATTTGTCTTCATCAGGGGCGGTTACAGCAGTTCAAAATGAGGGGAATGATATCAAGAAGGACTAAACGTTAGGAAGTAAAAGACTGCTTACAGCCGTGCCAGGGCGAATACAATTGGGTATATGAAAATGCAAAATATTTATAACCAAATTTTAGATTTCCAGAGGCGTGTCCAGTCACTATAATGTAGAGTAAATCACAAATATAAAAGCATATGTTTGTTCACTTAGAGCTTTGTGCGAGACCAGCATGCTGTGTATGTATTCAGTTTCAGGAACGACAAAGGAAATATTTCGTCCATAGGCAGATCACGGAGACAACAGCATACGGAACGTTTTACCAATGGCGGAAAAGTGTCAGTATTCGAGGGAGAAACATTACATTTTCAAAATATAGCTTCCCAGCCAGTATCACCACCGCGACTCAATATCGTCGTATATTGAAAATGTGTTTCGAATCACCCCCACCCCCCACGACGAGAGTCCTTGATCCGCCTATGTCACCCACTTTCCCAGAGCTGCCATGGGAGGGTAAAAATTATCAGAAATAAATTTCAACTAGTCGAGGGACCAATGTACTCATAGGGTAGAGTGGGGTAAGACGCATACGTTAAGGGAGAATGTGTCTGTACCAATCCTGCGTGGATGGAGTTGCCTCATGTTTTCTTCGTTAAGTTCTGTGATCTTCTGTCTACACTCGGATAGAAATTTGGGACTCCAACACTATGCGAAGTGTGCGAAATTTGTTTTTTCTTGAGACCATGTAAAAAGGCGTTTTACCCCGATAGCGGGGTAAAACGCCCTAGCCCCGGGGCAAAACGCCGTCATATAACACCCAGCGCATACTGTATCTCGTTACATGAACAAGTGGGAACATTGTTGTGATTACGCTTTACGATAATGTTGTGACAAAGTGGGCAAGTTATTCGAGGCATTAAAGCCCGACACAGCAAAAATAAGCAGATAGGCTTTTTACCTATTAACGGAAAACGCAAAAGCAATTTAAGATAGAGCCCCAACATATTTTAGGGGGTGCAATCACCTTAAAGCGCCTCCGGTTCATTCTGCCTGCAAGTGGTTCTTCTTCGGTATGTCTTCCCATATTCTGGAACAGGATGTCAAGGTAGGATGAGGATGGGTATATATAATCTGGAAAATTTATGTAACGACGATAATGGTTCGGGATCGCTATATGCAAACAGTGCTTCGAGCAGATCCATGACAAAAGTAGGTATTTAATACATCGGCGGATCCAGTAGCAACTTTTGTAGGGGCCAAACCAACCTTGGGGGGAGGGGGTAAATCAAGAAGAAATCTCGAAAACGTAGCATTTAATAAAAACGGCCAAAATTTGGCCTTGAGGGGGAAAATATACTTTTTTAGGCTTTGGTGGGGACCACGGCCCCTTTAGCCCCCTTTGGATCCGTCAGTGATTTAAGACCACCCCTCAAGATGACCAAATGAGAGCAAACGCGAAAACTTTCCTGTGTGCTGTAGGAACTAATATTTGAAACTCAATGTCTTCTGTTACGGTGATTTTTTCTAACCCAACGTACTTTGCCATCACGACCAGTAGTGGTCGTGATGGTGGTAATAGCGATAGCAGTCCTACCTCCATGTCCTACCTATCCTAAGGACACACTTATCCATTGGGGTAAAATGCCTACCAAATATTGGGGTAAGGCGCCTGGGGCGTCTTACCCCGCACTACACATAGGCGTCTTACCCACGTAGCAACGGCAGCGTTGCAACAAATATTACTCAATTCTGCGGCGTTTCTATGCCGCATAGTGGCTGTCAAAATGCCGCACAAACTAGCTGTTTTGACCTCACAAATTGCCGTGAGTGCGTCTAAAACGCATTCAGTACAATCGCAACTTTAAGATAGCTTGTTTTTATATCCGGAGGGGCTAAAAACAACAAATGTTTGCTGAAAATTACTGAAGCAGACTAGGCGCATCCAAACACGCTCAGGACCCGATCAGAAAGACCACTACCAGAAAAAAATACTAGATGGAGGGTCCAGTTCCCACATTAGCCTGTAGACGGTAGTAGGCGTCTTACCCAGGTGGGCGCGTTACCCCACTCTACCCTACATTTCACTCGCATATTGTTGGTATGTATTTTACCCCACTATTTACCTTACTGAATCCGCCCCTGATGAGTTTTTCGTTTTTTTCATGTATTTATGTGTCAAAGATGCCAATCAGTATATGACGGCTTCTAATCCGCGTAACAAAAACTTTTTAGATTGTATATGTTTCCCCTCATATTCCTTGTCCTGGAACTGCCATTGAATTTCGAATTTTTTGCGTAACTCGAGTATATGACAATTTTGAGTCAATTACTTGTAAATCTGAACTAGTTTTGTGAAAATCATACAACAGAGACAAGGGTTATGGACAATCTAAAAAACACAAAAATTGTATATTTTGCACGAGCTTTCCCTTAAAAATCAAAATTTTGAAATTTTCTTTTTTTCAAAATAAAGTTCAGCGTCAGGGAAATCTGTAGCACTTTGAATTTTCAAAATCGGCCGGATAGATTACGAGATCTTAGGGGGGCTGATATTGCCCCCCTTGCCGGAAATAGGGGTAGCCGGGAGCCTGACGGAAATAGGCTTTAGGGAACTCGGTCGTTTTTTCTGCTGCTTCTGGCATGCAACTTAATCATGCGAAAACTAAATGTTTAGCTCTTGGTACAACTGAGCCAGCCATCGTTGATCCATTACTTGAGTACTCTTGGGTAACAGACTGAAAATATTGGGCATTTTTCGCAGTCAGATAGATAAAATTGCTGATGAAAATGTGAAAACAAAACTTATAAGCATAATACCCTTGGTAGAAAGGTGGAGGCGCAGGGGCCTCACACTTATGGGAAAGATTACATTGATCAAATCACTTTTATGTCGCGGTTAGTATATGTACTAACTTCATTGCCCAATCCAAAACCAGAAGCAGTACAGGAGATTCAAAATATATTCTGGAAATTATTATGGGACGGAAAACAAGATAGAATAAAAAGAAGTACGCTCTTACAAAGCTATGGAAGTGATGGTCTGAATATGATAAATGTAAAAATTTCATACAGAGCTTAAAAAATTCATGGTTACAACGCTCATGGTCGGCTAACGTAACATTGTGTCAAATATTCAAGCACAGTGTCGGTTATGACCTGTCAGAAATTCTGATGTTCGGATCTGCAATTTCAAAGAAAATTAAATCACGAATAAGGAATCCATTTTGGATAGACGTCATAGCTGCATGGGAGATCTTTGTGCGCAGTTAGAGACCAGTGCGGGAGGAGATGGTCAGAGAACGAATCTGGTTCTCTGATCATTCCAGGTTTAAAACAAGCATCATACGGAGCTGGGACTCTCGTGGCATGCGCTTTATAGGTGATATTTGGAACTTTATGAGCAATCAGATTATGCTAAGAGCAGAAACTGGAAACACATATTCTGTTCATATCAGTTTCCTCGGCTATGAATCTCTGCTGAGGTCTCTTTCTAATACTTTGCGACACGTTAATGCACCTGCAGATTTCGCACAGCCAACGCTACCTCCCAGAATAGAATTAGTCACTAACCAAAACAAAATTGAAAAGCTGGCATACTCAATACTAATTGCCAACGAAATAGAACACAATGATAACAATTGCAGAGAAAATGGGTTCAGGACATTGGGGACTATGAAAAAGGATCATTTTTGAAGCTAACAATAGCAACAAGATCAGTTAGGCTAAGAAATTTTCATTACAAATTGCTAAGGAGAATCACTGCTACGAATAGATTATTGTATGTGTGTGGTATTAGTGAAGATCCAAACTGTAGTTTTTGTGGAAGCTTTTTTTGGGAATGCCCAATTTCTCAGAACTTTATAAGAGACATAAGTCGTGCATTTCTAGTGGTAGGATACGATATCAAAATAACTAGACAAACGTGGTTCTTACTCAAATATTGCAACAGTTTAGATATTCTTACCTTAACATTGGCAAATACGTCTTGTATAGGGCAAAATTGATGGAAACACGACCTAGTGTTGCTCACTTTAGAGCAGCATTACTTTCCGAAAAAGAGATTGAACACTATGTTGCAGCATTGGACAATAAGTTGGATACGCACATAAAAAAGTGGACACCGCTTGAAAGAATAGATATACATTGGGTGCGCACGAGTTAGAAATATCGATACTGGCACGGAAATATTAATTCGTCACACTACGCTACTCATCTGCTACCAAGATAACGTCACAAACCACTTCTGTATCTGGAGCACAACAATTCCTGACCTGATGTTCCGAAACGTGATGCTGATCGTGAAGCTATTTGAACCGAAGAAGCTCTGTTAGACAATTGTGTTGCCATCTGCTTATCACCATGCGTTACCACCTACGATAAATAGGCGCCTTGTTGACCAGCACATATATATTATGTTCTACAACCTTCCAGCTGTACTTAATTTCGTTTGTAGAGTCCTGACTCGCACGACGCGTCATTGGAAGTTACCAGTGAGTTGTACTTACTCCAACATAATGGATGCCCGTGTCATCGCCAGTTAAGTGAAACATTAAGATGATTAAGCCGCCCGACTCCGATACCATGATGACGACGTTCTTCTCTCACTGATCTGCTCTTCGGTGCTGATTTGATTGAAATTTTGATACGTTAAAGGTCAGACCATGACTTCCTGAACTTCCGTGATAACACGCTCTCTCTCTCTCTGCGTTGTCTCACTGAGGCCTAATGCTGCCAGAAAAATGTCTTATATACTAGCGTCTTTCTTATCTCGGTTTCGAAGGCTCCACTTGTACTTGTTGTCTTTTCTGTGTTCCGGTTCCGTTTGTTTGTGACAGATTTTCTGTTCTTGATGCGTCTGTAAGCGATACTTTGCACAGACACGTACGATTTGTACCACTGTTGTCTGTGTTCTCGTGTCCACGGCATGTACTTCGTTATTAATTTTCTCTCGTAGCTTATCTGAGATGTAACGTCCTGCAAATGTTCGTGCAGGATATGTGGACAGGATAGGCGAACAGAATAGGAAACTTGAAAAAAAAACGCTGGTTGTGTTTTGAAATTTATTACTTTTTTGTCATTTGGATTACGTTGTCTTGAAAACGACTTCTACAGATCTTCTAAAATGTGAAATATACCCCCGGTGGAAACCGCGGCGAACTGGAAAAAAACTAGACCAGTATTTGTGTGACAGGCTTTTCTATTATTTCAGCCGAACGCTAGCTTTTCAAATGCAAATTCGCTGAAATATCTTAATCGGTTATTTGCATATTTCACTGCTTATTATGTATTTTATTTTTTGTAGTTGACTGCAGCTAAAATGCTAACAATAACTACTTATTAAGCACTAGTACACGTGATACTAGGTCGGTGTAATGACTGCAAACTTTCCCATTTAATTCAGCCAGATGCTATCTTTTACTATAAATGCCTCGCTCGAATTATTTAATTAAGATTATACTTTGCGTTCAGGGTGAACTTAACCCTAGACTCAATCGATTGCATAATATCAATTAATATGGTTCATAACTGATGAACCCTTTTCCCCAGCCTGTACCTCCGGCCCAACGTTAAGCGTCAAATGAGTATACACCTGGCTGCAGAAATGTGGCCTTAAAGGAAATGTGGCCCCCTGTCGAATCCTGGAATTTAGTGTAATTAAGGGAACTTTTAGGCGAAAATCAAGGAGGCGTCCATTATGTCTCTGAAAAATGTAAAATAAGCTCAATATTTTGAGTTTTAAAATGCTTCTCTAGGAAAAGAAATAAATATCAGCCAGTGGATAATGTCATGATCTGGTAACCATTACCACATTCAATACGCTTCAAGGGCTTCGATTGGCTGATGCTCACCGTGACATAAACATATGTCGTCACACCAGCATCCATGACAACTGTGGCCTGCTGCTGAGGGTACATGAGGGGTACATTTAAGGTAGTTTTTAGCTTTTTATACGGATATCTCAAATTCCAAGACAAATGATATATTGTGCACCGGGTTTTCCGACTTGCTTTACAACTTGGCTATCTCAGTTAAAATAACGTTATAAAGGTGTACATTCCCTTTAAGCAAATCCATCTCTCATAGCTTGTTAATGTGATCAATCATTGGTAAGCCCTTTTCCTCAGCCTGTACCTCTGGCCCAACGTTAAACATCAAATGAGTATACGAAAAGTATTATCTGCTGGCGGACACCCCCTCGGGTTTTTCGGAAATAACAGAAAAACGGCGGCGCGTAGCGTCAGCGTACTTGGCATGTCTTTTTCCTCATCATTTTTACAACTTCTGTAAAAATTTTAAGGTTATGTCATCTCAGGTCAGGTCACCAGTACAGATCAAGTGACCTGACCTCAAAAAAAGTTTAAGATAGCATAAGTCGGAGCAGACGTAATGGCTCATCTTGCTTGTTCAGATGTAATGGCCGAAAAACTTCATTTACATCTTTTCCCTATGACGGCATGTTTTTACCTCTGGTGACCTTAAAGGGAGATACGAGAAAAAAATTATTGTGGTTCCTTGATATTTGAAAAATTCTGATCCTGAAACTAATAATCATTTTTGGATCTTCGACCAATTTTTCGGGAGGCCACATCACAATTATCTAAATATTTATCAATAGCAGTTAGAGTATTAAACCCAGCACTCCATCACTAGCCAGCGACACCCTTTTCTCGTTGCCATGGTTACTAAAATTGTGCTTTGATGTTTCTCGTATAATGTATTTGTATTCAAAATGTATTTTTACTCATTAATTTTACAAATTTATCCTAGAAGGAAGACTTGAGAAAAGTAATTCAACCTCTATCTACCGTCCGACCCGATCTAACCGGAAATGTGTTCGACTGCAGACGGACTGGCAGGTTTTCTGTAACGCGCATGCGCAATATCGTATTTTATAGAATGCAGACAGCAGCCAGCCCGCAATATGCAGGATTGCTCCTGCGCACCACAAAAGAGTTTGTAGGTTGCCAGCAGTCCAACACACCTCTGTTCGGGTACCCAGGAGCCGGCCGGGAGTGATGCAAATTGCCGTTGGCTCACTTTAAAACCCAGCTAGAGATGAAAATCTGTCCGGCGGTAACCCAAAGGCTGTAATGGGCTCAGCGTGGTCAATTGAGGACAGTGAAGACCCGTTTTAGCGTTTCAAGTGTGTAGACTATGGTGCTCTGAACAGAAACATGCAATGGCTGATCCAGGTTTTCTATTGTAGGAGGAAAAAGGTGCATTTAGATCAGAATCTATGAGCGCCGAGGATGGCCAGGGGTTGTGCTATAGAGTTGATGTGTATCGGATGGACCAAATGTGTATCGGAGGGACCATCGCCCCCCAAAGCGTTGGAGGGGGACCAAACTATCTTTTGGCCCCCAAAACGCCAGAGAAATTTTTGAAAAAAGTGTTTACCCTAGGTCTGTAGAGTAAAAAATATTCGCTCTCCCTCGCCCCGGAGAGCGATCATGTACTTGGAGATGTAGCTTTATACTAGGTCTTACGAGCACTGAAAAGATGTTTACACAAGGTCTGTAGAGCAAAATAAATATTCGCTCACACCCAGAAGAGGCAGACATGGGTTTGCCCCCTCCCCCTAATTCTAGGTGCCGTGGCAGCGTTCATTTTTTTAATTTAAAAATTTGAGAGAAAGAGTCTGGTCTGCGCTGATCTTCTTTTCTTTTTTTTGCTAGTAAGGGTTAGATGATTCCCTGCACCCTCCCCGAAAAGAATAGTGAAACTAGTAACATTCGGGGAGAGCACAGGTACTACATCATTCATGCATGCACACAGATGCATTCACCACAATTGTAACGTGCACACAGCACGCACGCACGCACACACGCACGCACGCACGCACGCACGCGCGCGCGCACACACACACACACACACACACACACACACACACACACACACACACACACACACACGCGCGCACGTACACATCCACACACACCGAGTACCGCAGTCACCCACCCACGCACGGCAGACATCCACCTTCCCACCCACAAGTACTCCCTCTCGTTCACCTACAAGCACACTATCCCACTCACATACACGCACGCCCACACCCACACACATTGTCCTCTGGTAGATCATCACCACCATCAGCGCCGGTCATCGAGGCTCATTATTAAGAATTCTATAATTGCAAAAGAATACTTCTCTGATATATTTTTTAAGCACATGTTTGTTTAGAGGAACTTCCGTTATACTTTTAAAGGTTGGACACATAGTTTTGTTTCAAATTTAAGGTGCAGAGCATGCCAGAGCAAATTTCCTATAATTTGTTGTAGCCAGAGGTATTTCAAGTGTCTAATCAATCTCGTATTAGTTGTTCTGTATTTCTGAAAAAGAGACGATATCACATCTGGCATTGTACCATCCAATACTTTCAGACAATATAATAACTTTTTGTTCTGAGACTAGTTCAGGGAATTTTAGTATTTTTAATTGTAGAAACAGTTCATTTGTGTGGTAATAATAGGGTTTTTTGTCGATGATTCGAATAGCACGTTTCTGTAATTTGATGATCTTATCGAGAGTGGATTCGTAATTACTACCCCAAACCATTGCACAATAATTTAGATGGGGCAATATAAAGGCGTTATACAAATGAGTGAGTTCGTGCAATGATAGTAAATACTTGGCTCTGCTCATGATTCCTAAATTTCTACTTATAATCGATGACACATGAAGGATGTGCGAATTCCACTTAAGTTTTTCGTTAATATAAACGCCAAGATACTTTACAGTTTCTTCACGTTTAAGCTGCATTCCATTTAGTCTTACATCAAAATTTCTAATCTTAGCAATAGAATAAAGCTGATAATGAGATTTTGAAGCATTTAAGACAAACGATTGGACTGAAACCATTTTGACACTTCTGGAAGAACTTTATGGATTGTTGACTGTACACTTCTCACATCATCCCCCGAGATTATAATAGCAGTATCATCTGCAAATAAGTAAAATCTAGTTTCAATGGACACTCGATACAGATCTTTAATGCATATAATAAATAATAGTGGTCCTAGTATTGATCCCTGTGGTACACCCGTCCTTAATTGTTTTGCATGAGAGATGACCCCCTCAATTTTAGTCCTCCGAAATCTGTTAGTTAGATATGAAGAAATAATATTATACAATTTACGCTTAATACCAATGTGATTTAATTTTTGCAATAGTATGCCTAGACTAACCGTATCGAATGCTTTTTTCAAGTCTAAATAAATTCCACATGATGTGTTACCCTTTTCTAAAGATTTTGTTACGCTGTCGTAAAGATGTACCAGAGGCATCTACGTACTATGTTTTTTTCTAAAGCCGAACTGAAATGAATACAAGATGTTATTTTCGATCAAATAAGCAGAGATATATTGGTATAGTACCCGTTCCAAAATTTTGGAGAAGATGGGTAACAATGAAATAGGTCTATAGTTCGTAAATCTATCTTTTTCACCTGATTTAAATATAGGGACTACTACTGCTTCTTTTAATATCTTTGGGAATATACCTTTCTTAAAACATAGGTTGAAAAAAATAAGTCAAATTACAAAGATAACTTTATATGTACGATGCAAAATCTTTGTGCTAATTCCATCAATGCCACCACCCACTTGTTTTAGTGATTTGATGATATTTTCTACCTGTTGTTGGTTTGTTGAAAGTTCAGCCGTAAATGGTGGGTGTGAGTAATCTTCGAGATATTCTATAGGATTTATGTTCGAAACAGGAATGTCTTTTTCAAGTGTTGATCCAATTGTAGCAAAAAAATCGTTAAATCCATTCGCTATGTCATCATCCTTGTGCTCCCCGGAACTATTATAAAAAAACACAATGGGATATGATGTACTTTTCACAGTGTTTCGATTCATAATTTCATCCAAAAGTTTCCACGTTTGTTTTCCATCCCCTTAAGAGCTTCAAACTCAGACAGGTAGTATTTCCTCTTACTTTCCTTAATAATTATAGTCAGGTAGTTTCTATAAAGTTTATATTTATTTTCATTTTGTTTCAGCACAGGATCGTATTCACTATTTGCTTTTTTCCTATTTTTGTGTGAAATATGCCTATGATACAGTTTGTTCTTATAATTTATAGACGCTAATATCCCTGGAGAAATCCACGGTTTAATTGGAGTTTTCCTTCTACATGGTTTAAATGATTTCGAAAATTTATCAATTCCAGTTTTATAAGTATCTATAAGAACTTCACAAGCCTCATCAGGATCATTGATGTTTTGAAAATTGGCTAATTCCGAAACAATATAATCATTGAGTTCTTTTTCTTTGGACCAGTCTAAAGTTTTTATCATAATTGCCGTTTTTGTATTAACTTATCTTTTTTCAGTTATAAATGTAGGTAAATGATCAGATATATCAGTTACAATTATACCTGAATGTGCAACTTGATCTGTATTACTGACAAAAAAGTTATCCAATAACGTATGAGAATTTGATGCAAACCTAGTTGCCCTTGAGACCAGAGGCAAAAGGTTGTATGATAACATCAGGGTTAGGAACTTATGTGCGTTTTTTCATCTTAACACGCGCATTGACGGGGGGCGGGTACCCGCCCCCCTCGGGTTTTTCGGAGACAGCAGAAAAACGGCGGCGTGCAGCGCCGCCGTACTTGGTTAACCTTTTTCCTCATCATTTTTGCAACTTCTGTGAAAATTTTAAGGATAGGTTATCTCAGGTCAGGTCACCAGTACAGGTCAAGTGACCCGACCTCAAAAAAGTTTAAGATAGCATAAGTCAGAGCAGGGTGAACTTATCCAATTGAAACTCATATCACATAATGGGCTCACCGAGTTCTCTAAAATATGTTCCGGTATTTTTGATATCGATGACCTAAGGTCAGGTACGAAGCATGACCTCTCCATTGGTAATACATGGGAAATATGGTTTTTACTGAATAACTCAGTAACAGATGGTGATAGAGCATTTATTTTAGCTTCATTAGACTCGCCTTGGCTTTGCGGTTCTAATGATATGCATATTATATAATTTGACCCTGACCTGACCTCAGGTCAGGTCAAATCTTTGATTTGACCTAGCAAGGTCAAATCATATATCATTCGATTCAGCTTGCTGCGAGGATTCATAGAGTTCAAGTCGTTTTGCTCTATCTTTACTTGTTCAGATGTAATGGCCGAAAAACTTAATTTACATGTTATCCCTATGACGGCATGTGACGGCATGTTTTTGACCTCTGGTGACCTTAAATGTGACCTGACAAAAAATGGTTCAAATATTTTCGATGGAGAAGAGCATGGGCTACCCAACGCCGTTTACTGTTTTTGCTACCTACCGTGGTTCTCGAGTTCTTAGGGGCGGGCGGGTACCCGCCCCCTCGTCAATCCGAAGGTGGCTCAGACCCCCGTCAATGCGCGTGTTAAGTCTTTAATAAATCATAGTTGAAGTCCCCTGCCAATACAAAGTCATTTTTACACGGATTTATTGAGTCCAAAACCTTTTCAAAATGTTCCAGAAAGCTATTGCTATCCTGGTTTGGAGGTTTATAAACCTCACCAATCACGAAATTGTTCCCATGTTTATCTCCTGCGTTCTCTACATCTACAAAAGTGGATTATATTTGTTCAAACTCGAGATCTGCCCTTCTTCTAGAGGTATACTTTTTGTTCACATATATTGCTGTTCCTCCCCCTGATTATTTTCCCGACTCGATGAATATAGTTCATATTCATCTATATCAAAATATTTTTCTATTTCTTTTTTCAGCCATGTCTCCGCGATGCAAATAATAGACCAAGTTATACCAGATTGTGATAGA
The DNA here is from genome assembly GCA_034440635.1 of Lepas anatifera. Lineage (NCBI taxonomy): Eukaryota > Metazoa > Arthropoda > Thecostraca > Lepadidae > Lepas > Lepas anatifera. The sequence goes on along the minus strand of JAOTON010000556.1, from coordinate 1,515,391 downwards.
AAGGTTTTGATTTCATCAAACTTGTTTTTGATTGATCGCGCATTTATATGGATAATTTGAAAACTATTTGATATATTAATTTTAATGGGAGGTGCATAGTATTCACATTGATTTGTTACTTCAATAAATTGATGGTTTAAATCAGAAGTATCTTCAAGTACTATATATTTAAAAGGATTCTCAAACATTTCAGAGAACATCATGACAGATATCTTCTAGGTCTTGGCTTGCATCTGTCCATGTATCGCTGTGTGTATATAGCTTTGTTTGGTGATCAGTTTTATCAGAATTGAAAATGTAGTTAGGGCAACCCCGAACGACCAACGCTTGATAGGGAGCAACGACGTCCTGTCTAAGATTCATACGTACAAACTGAAAAAAACTACTAGATATGCCTTAAGCTTTTTCTGTCCCACATCTGGGGAATCTAGAACAATACTATAAATACTAATAATACTAGAAAGAATTATTAAATACTAAGATAAAGGTAAGATTAAACGCGAAGATTCCGTCGCCGCGGCCCATCGACCGCGGCGACCGAAGACCCGGAGCCGCAGAGTGGCCGCCGCGGCGGGCGGCGGGAGGCCGTCCCGGTACAGCGACCGGCAGATACGCAACCACGCAACCGCAGAGCGGACGTCACCCGCCCACGGCCGGACGGCCAGCCGCCGGCAAGCCGCGGCGGCGCCAGCCCCCAATAAGCAGCCAGGGCAAAACAAAGAGAAAAAAACAATTTCACATGAAGACCTTGTTTTCCTCGAACAACCACTGATGCTTGCTTGCAATACTACTTGTATCAAAATGAAGGTGATAACACATTTTTTTATAATGTTTGTCCCACGTGGAAACACCACGGAGCGTATTCACACCGGGTGCTGGACCACAGACAGGTTTAATATCCGTAACATGATGACGTGTTTTGAGTCTTTTTAGATGATGATGAGGTGAGAGCGACTAAAGATGTGAGCATGATTTTTGTGTGTCCCACGTGGGAACACCAGGGTGAGGACTGACACCGGGTGCGGAAACACTTTTTTATGATGATGAGGTGAGAGTGACTGAAGATGAGAGCATGATATTTTGTGTGTCAGGCGTGGAAACACCACAGAGCCACCTGACCTTGGGTACTGAACCACAGACATGTTTAATCTACGTACCAATAACGTGAATTGAGCCTCTTTTAGATGATGAGGTGAGAGGTACTTGATATGAAAGCATGATTACCCATGTATGAGCCCCTTTCCATAACCCCCTCAGGCCAGTAGGCGAGGAAAAACCTGTTGCGCACCGACCTTCAAAGGCAAAGAAAGGAAGCTCATGATTTATCAAGATATATTTTCCGCATCTTCATTGTCCGGCCAGATGTCCTGTCAAGAAAAGAAAGAAAGAAAGAAGAAAAAATCACGTTATACTCACTTATGGTGATCTCTAGGAGAAATGGAGTTCTTTCAGATGATGATGAGATGAGAGTGACTTTAGATGTGAGCATGCTTTTTTGGGAACACCACAGTGCAGACTAGCACCGGTTCTGATTTTTTTTATGATGATGAGGTGAGAGTGACTGAAGATGAGAGCATGATATTTGTCTGTCAAGCGTGGAAACATCGCAGAGCCACTTGACCCCGGGTGCTGAACCACAAACAGGTTTAATATACGTTATTAATAACGTGTTTTTTAACCTGGTTTAGATGAAACAGCCTAGCTCTTACAATTTATTTTATTCGTTGTAACAAAATTATTAACACTACAAATCTAGAGAAGCGATTCGCCACGGAATGAAACACGCATACCTAGTTCGGCTACCACAGGGACAAGAGGAGATACGAAAAGATCTGGTCTATTGGTTGACATACAAATCCAACAGTTTCTTTTTTATGATATTTTTTATTACTGTTTTGCTAGCTGGCACATCTTCAACTACTTGAAATTGATTGATGAGAATGGAATTCCACAATTTAGGGCCAAGGCAGGAAGTAGTGAACAAACGATAATTTCTATTAGAAAATGGTTGTTCAAGAATCACATTTTGCCGAGTCTCATGATGATTGATTTCTCTTATTTTGAACATACTGCAGAGTGAATGAGGAAGCGAGCCTGTAAGAAATTTGTGTACTAGAAGAAGCATTTGGGATTTTGCTATATCACTAATTTTCAAAACTTTAAATTTGACAAAATATGGTTCAGAACTATGTGGTAGATTAACATTTGCAATAAGTCTGACCGCTCTTTTCTGTAACACAATTAAACGGTTCAACTGTGATGAGTAATTTACCCTCCAAGCTAGACAGCAATAATTTAAATGAGAATGAACCAAGGAGTTGTAAAGAAGCAGAGCTACTTTTTCGTTAATGAAGTATCTAATCCTATGAATAATCCCAATGCATTGACTAATTTTGGTACAAACATAGTTGATATGAGCAATAAATTTTAGTTGTTGATCAAAAATAACTCCTAAATATTTAACTTCGTTTTTCTCTTGTATTTCCCGATTGTCCAATGATATTTTTAGCCGTAGCTCACTTTGAAATGGAGAGTAATGCTGGCTGAAAGTTTTATCAGCATTAAGGGAAAGATAATTAGCGGAAAACCAATCAGACACGTTCCGAAGAGCAAGATTAACAACTTGTTGCAAGATTTCTGGGTCTTTGTTTTTAAACAATAGGGCAGTATCGTCGGCATAAAGAAGACAGGTCATATTTTCATTTATCAACGGCAAATCATTTATATATAACAGAAATAGAATCGGTCCCAAAATAGACCCTTGTGGTACACCAATAGTAGTATTCTTAAATTGAGATATTTCATTATGAATTTTTACACACTGTTTTCTATTTGGTCAAATAAGAAGTTAACATATCTAGATACATATGGAGACCTATGTACCATAACACCATTTCTTCTGTCCCTATCCCGCAAAAATTCAAGGTGGCGCACGCACCTCCTAAACTGACATAAGAACAATTTTTATGGTCAAGTTTACATAAATATAATCTTGGCCTAGATATCAACCAATATTTCACACACACACAAACATTTGAGGCTGGTTGTCACAAAAATATCTATAATTTATCATAAAGAGCAAGAGAGAAAGAAGGAGGCAAGGGAGAAAGGGAGTTTAGAAGGGAAGGGGGGAGGGGGAAGGGGGAGAGAGCGCGCGAGAGAGAGAGAGGGGAGAGAAGCAGGGAGGAAGAAGATGGAAGGAAGTAAGGAGGAGCAGGGAGAGAGGGTGGAAGGAAGTAAGGAAGAGATGCACTGAGGGAGTGTGGGAGACTTCCTGACCAAGAGGCTAAACAATGGTATACACCTATGAGTAAGCCGAACAGTACAGCATTCCATCAGGGTCAGCATGGGTCTCTTTCTCACCACATTTGTAGCCCATGTCTCCTACAGCTGATTGCGAGCCAGCACTCCAAACAGCACAAGTGTTCCAAACAGCACAAGTGGCACAAGTGTTCTATCGTTGAAGCATCTTGTCCTCTAGGCCCCAGCGGAAATGAAAATGACCTTACGGGAAAGTTTCACTACAATTTTAATGTCTCATAATTTAACACGCGCATTGACGGGGGTCTCATCAGACCTCCGTCAATGCGCGTCAATGCCACGAGGCACCTTCGCCTTGACAAGGAGGGTGGGTTCCCGCCCCCCTCCCCATAAGATCTCGAGAGCCACGGTAGGTAGCGAAAAACGGTAAACGGCGTTAGGTAGCCCATCTACTTCTCCATCGAAAATATTTGTAACATTTTTTTCAGGTCAGATTTAAGGTCACGAGAGGTCGAAACATGCCGTCCTACAGGTCTTCAAAGTATGGCAGCAGGCCAGACGAGTCGCAACAGCCATCTAAAATTCTCGCACCGCCAGCCACCAAAAATTGGTACCAATCTTCCATATACCAGGGAGAGAAACGCACCCATTCCTACCCACAAGATGCAATGCTACCTCTCTTATAAGTTAGTTAGTTGAGGACTTTTCATAAGGCCCCCTCCTGTACCTTTATCACCATATAGCCATTATTTGTTTGGTTTTCAGTTTCACCTTTCTCGCACCAGTCTCACAAATTCGCACCAGGTTGGTAAAATTCGCATCACTCACTCCTGTCTCCAAGGGCACTTGCACCAACGAGATCTCGTCGAAAATGCGGTACTTTGCACACTGGCCGTCCTAGGGATGACATATAAATTAAGGTTTTCGGCCATTACATCCGAACAAGTAAATATAAAGCAAAACGCCTTGAACTATAGGAATCCTCGTAGCAAGCTGAATCGAATGATATATAAGTTGACCTTGCTAGGTCAAATCAAGGATTTGACCTTACCTGAGGTCAGGTCAAGGTCAAATTATATAAAATTTATATCATTAGAACCGCAAAGACAAGGTGAGTCTAATGAAACTAGAATGAACGCTTTATCACCATCCGTTACTGTTTTATTCCGTAAAAATCATTTTTCTCATGTATTTCCAACGGAGAGGTCATGCCTTGTACCTGACCTTAGGTCATCGATCGATGACCTAAGCTGATATCGATATCAAAAATACCGGAACATGTTTAGAAAACTCGTTGGGCCCATTATGTGATATGATTTTCATTCGGATAAGTTCACCGTGCTCCGACTTATGCTATCTTAAACTTTTTTGAGGTCGGTTCACTTGACCTGTACTGGTGACCTGACCTGAGATGACCTAACCTTAAAATTTTCACAGAGGTTGTAAAAATGATGAGGGAAAAGGTGTGCCAAGTACGGCGGCGCGTAGCGCCGCCGTTTTTCTTCTATATCCGAAAAACCTGAGGGGGCGGGTACCCGCCCCCTGTCGTACCCCGCCAATGCGCGTGTTAACCCGCGCCCCACCGGGGGTCCGGCGCCACCTTCGCCCCACCGGGGGGCCATCGATGCCCCCCCTCTAACTCCGAAAATATGGGCGTTAGCGCAAATCTGCGAAGTGCAATAGAAAGCTCGCGTGAATTCAGTAAGAAATTACTTCGCATGTTTTAGTGCTCAGGTCAATGGTTTGACCTCCAGAGGTCAAATTAGGTCAAGATCGGCTATTTTCACTCAAATATGCAATGATTAAGCAAACTGGGCATAACTCTTATGTCATTAGAGCTATTGAGGCCTGGTAAAGTACATTTGATAGCAAATTGCCAGTACTTTTTCCGCTATGTGGAACGTAAAGACCTCCCGCCAGTGGTTTGACCGCCAGAGGTCACCTCGTGACCTAATATGACCTGAGGTCACGAAAGGTCAAAAAGTGACCTTGCCGTATATCACATGAAAGCCAGTGACAAGACAAACACGATGGTGTTTGTTTCACCGCTCTAGCTCAATTAGGTCAAAAGTTATTGTCAAAATACTGTTTTTGACCTCTGGTGACCTTGGATGACCTTGGAAAAGTCAAAGGGCAAATATGACCTCTGGGATCCGTGAAAGGGTGTCCAAAAACGTTGTTCTGAGCAGTCTGAGTATTTGCAATCATTTTTGTGGCTTTTATATCATGAAATAGCTTTTCCCCATGCTTTTCCAATGGGAGAGGTCGCCTCGTGACCTGACCTCAGGGCACGAAATCGAAAAATCCCGGATATACACCTTGTAGACCCTGAAGGGGTCATGAAGTGTAGGAAGTTTCAAATCGATCGACTTTGAAATGTAGCTCTTACAGAGCTCTAAAGGTGAAGTGAGGTGACCTTGGTTGACCTCGTCTGGTGACCTGACCTTGGGTGACCCGGGGTAAAAAATTTCAGGGATGATGGGAAAATGATGCAGTGAGAGGTAGAGCCCTCAACCGCGGTGCTGCGCCTCGTCGTTTTTCTGCTATCCCGGAAAAACCTTAGGGGGGCCATCGATGGCCCCCGGTGGGGCGAGGGTTAACATAACTACCAGCCATATGTTCAGCCGGAACATTTTTCAATGTTTTTTTTCTGGCATTATTCTTAACTTTTTCAAGCTAAATCAGGGCACAACACAACAAACGTGGGAGGCATTTTCTTTCTAAGATCTAGCAACAGAAAACGGTCTAATTTGTGTTAAAATGCTTAGATAAATACCGTGGAACAAAATTTATGTACCAATGCAGTGATTAATTTTCATCACGGCAGCAAAGAAGCTCCATTGACATCACATTGAGCGCAATTTTTCGGAAAGACTGTTTAATTCAGCACCACCACGGCAGACATTTCCAAATGAAATATCGCATTCCATAATCATACATTTATTCATGATATAGGTGAGCAAAGAATCGACGGTATACAAACGCTAAACGAAATCGTAACGCCGTGAACATGTTTTGTGTGGTGTCGCGTCCATTTCCACACATATTCTTGCATGGTTTGCGCACTAACGCAGTCTCAGCCACTGAGCCGTTCGCCACGATAAATATATGACGAATGCTTCACTTCTTGTTCAGATGCACCAAAAATAGGACACTGTGTACAAAGGTCACACTACTGTACATAACAGGGAAGCCAACAGTTTTATTTGACTAGCATACATAAGTGATAAGTTTACGGCGGCAACAAACTACGCAACACAAAATGTACAGATCATGCATAAAATTTTGCCTCTGCCCATTGTTGGGTATGCAGGAGTGCCCTTCCCTTTCCCATGTGCCCATTTACTTTACGAAGGAAAACAAAGAAGAAAAATGAATAGCAAATATTATGGGCCACACCACTCCCCGCTATTTTTTAGGTTTTAATGCTTTTTGCGCAAGGGACATCCAAATCCCAAAAAAACACATGTAAAAAACCCAGACGTACACACAACTGTTATCAATTCTATTATAGATATATAGATCAATGCACGTTCCTAACACACACACACACACACACACATATATATATATATATATATATATATATATATATATATATATATATATATATATATATATATATAATTCTTTATCAATCACCGACACGTACCTCTGACGCGGCGCTACAGCGGGCAAATGCCCGATTAGTATACGAACTGGGTGCAGATACAGTATTATCAATAATAGCTGGCTACCTGAGGATACTACTCAATCACTTTTACTAAATGTAGTGACGCATTCTCTTCATTTCCTGACGACTTTTCTGTTCTGCCCTTGCCTTTCGCTTCCCCTCCGCATACAACCGTTGCAGCCACTTCACCCGCATGTGTGTCCTCGTCACCGCGTACTTTCGCGCTACCTTTTCGGGAAGGTCCGGGAATTTAACCAGCACATCAGAAGTCAAACGGCGAATAAATCCTGGTTTCCTATCGATGTCGCTTGGTCCATGCATTAGCACAAACTAAAACCTTTAGCTCCCCTACTTGCCTAAGCCACTTTTCACTTGGTATTGTGAGCCCGCCCCGATTGAGACGTTGCAACCACTCCAGATTCCCACTTTCATCTACTACAGGTACGGCCGATGATATGTATCAGAGCTGTCCGTAGATTTGCATTTTGCAGCAACAAAGCCCACCACGTAGACCAGTGCCTGCTTGCACAGTTTTTGGTTCGCGTCCCCTGCTGACGGAGCAGCTCGTTCCGCGGCGTCGTCCTGGTCATCCTCGTCCAGCCAGTCCTGCTCCGGGTTGTCCGGTACCGGTGGAGCGGGGCACGGCTGCACCCTCTCCATCTGATGACACACAGCAGCGATGTCATCAAGCTCTTCAGTAATGACTATCGGGGGGGGGTGGGGTGTCCAGTTGCAGCGTAGCCGCACTTAGGTAAGTTGATTCTTCTTCTTCTTCTTCTTCCAGCGAAACTGGGCTTCCATCAGCATGTGGTCTAGCATGAGCACACGAGTCTTGACCTCCACCGCTGTTGAATGGGTGTTGCCTGCTCCCAAGCCCCTGACCTGAGAGAAGAAGTTCGTTACCATGTCCTGATTCACCCGAGACGTCAGAAAGTACTTGACACCATAGATGTTCTTGAGCATGCTGTAGAGACCTCGCAGGGCTGTTAACACCCGCACTGGAGGGGGGTCTGGCACTAACGCGCACTGGAGGGGGGCCTGGTAGGCCCCCTAATATCTCGGAAACTAAGAGGGTTAGAAAAACGCCACTTGGTAGGTGGGTGAGGGCTATGGTGATCTAAATGATGACTAATTTTTATTGACCTAGGTCAATATCTTCAAGGTCAAACGAGGTCGTAAATGTCAAATATTGGCCATGCTGGGATCGATTGGTAAATGCTGTGATTATGCAGGAAAATGGCGGGAATAAGCTAAAGGCGGACAAGGTTCATAGAGAGGAGGTCTCAAAGAAGCTTCCCCACAACTTTTGGGTCAAGGTCATTCAAGGTCATTGACCTTTAAGGTCACCATATGGTATACTACTTATTATTTACACTTTGACTAACATTGTAGCCACTGTTTGGCGGGAAATGAGGATTGACCTTTCCCAATGACCTTTGACCTTGACCTTTGACCTTGACCTTTGTATTGGGGTACCCTACCGATGACGTCATAGCATAATATATGTCAGACGGGGTAACGTAATTTGGCCGGACGCACAGTGGTCAGTGACCTTGAAAGTGCAGATGTGACCTTGACCTGTGACCTTTGACCTTGACCTTGACTTTCATGTGAAGTGACCTTGACATATAGTCCCGCTTATATGACGTTATGACGTCACCACTCGGTCTTCAATGCAAGCTAACTGGTCCGACCGCGCGTTTACAGCGATCTCAAAATGCAGGTCTGACTTTGAAAGCCTATAAGTCACAAAATTTTCGGCCGATTTTCAAAAAGTCTTCACCAATCGACGTGCTATTAAATTCTGTTAAATGTAGCCACGTTTCGTTTCTCGGCCACAAGCGGTTCTCCGGCCACCTTGGAAAAACAGGTGGGGGGCCTCCCAGGCCCCCCTCCAGTGCGCGTGATGAACCCGTTCTGGAATGGTACCTGCTCTGGCACCCGACTCGGGAGTCCCGAATCAGCCGCATGAACTCGAGCAGAGAAGTATACTGAGCATTGATGGTGTGCTCCAAGCCGAATGCCGACCGATGAGCCTTGCCGTCCAGGAAGCACCGAAAGTTGCAGGTGTCGAACATCTCGTCGCAGGTGATGATGAACTGAGCCTACTTGACGAAGCGCTGACCGAATAGGTGGAGTAGACACTTTCCCACGCGCTCGCTGAGCATCTGGGCCGCTGGACGTACTCGCTGTCGCTTCTGGCTAGTCACCTGACGGAAATTTTTTGGTATAAACTTCATCTGACAATCATCCACGGATGGGCGATTGTCAAAACGAACAGTTTTATTGGATATTTTGCTATATCGAGTAAATAACTGACACTTGGCCAAATATTCACAATCTAGTCATTCATCATGATTGTTCAACTTAACAAATATTACGAGATGAAACATGTTCAGCTCTCACACATGTATATATTTGTTTTAAATATATTTTCACCTATCAGGGAAAGGTTCATAATGTCTTTTATTCAAAAGAGCACCACTAAAATTATTACTATGTTCCCGTTTCCAGAGAAAAATATATTGATATGTTCATTCAAATGAGTGACCTGAGATTCATTTGATAGCAATGCAATCGATCCACCTCGCCGACTCTAACTCGTATCGAACTCGTAGTCCCGCGTGCGTGCGCGTCCGCGCTGGTCCGTTCGTGTCCGCCGCCCCCCCCGCCCCCTCCGCACTCATCGCGCCTTAACCCCGGTGCCATCCTCTACATATCAGTATCCTCTACTCTCCTCTTGCTGTATCGTGCATACCTTTGTGTATGAATGAAGGAATACATGTTATTGAATCAATCCATTTTGCCTCTGCAAATACAATTGTACACAGTATATTCATAAAAACGGTACAAACCAAATGGAAAGGTGCACTCCCGAGCACTGAATAATTTAAGATCCTATACAAATCAGTTAAATTTCACGTCCAGCACATATAAAAAGAGCGCAAGTAAAAGTTTGATGCACAAAACTGATGGCCCGTACCTTTATATGCTTCAACTGAAGGGCGTGGCAAAGCAGCAGCTCGGCATTGTCCTTTGCCAAAAGCTGCTGGGGGAGGCCCTTGTCTACTACCGGTGCTTCTGGACCCGGTAGCCTCAGACCCTGGTCCAAGATGTGGTTCCTCAGCAGCTTCAGGAAGTGAGGGACCATCCACAGATCTTAAGCCACTGGCACAACCTGAAAAATTCATACAAGCATGAGGAAAGGACAGGCCAAAAATATGGAATGGAAGACTTCAATTCGCAAGACTTAAATGTGAGCACAAACTTGGCTTAGTGCCAAAATGTTTTATAAGAATGGTATCCATCACATTACTGTATTTCAAGTTATTATTTATTACACAAAATTGACAGCAGGAAAGGAAGCAACAGAATCATTGTTTGCTATATTAAATCATGAATATACCAGGGTGCAAAGTATGGTACTTTTGACAAGGACTAGTCAATGTGAGTGCCCCTGGAGACAGGAACAAGTGGTGCAAATTTTATTAACCTGGTGTGAATTTGAGACTGGTGCAAGGGAGGTAACACTGAAAACCAAACAAATAACGGAAAAATGGTTATAAAGACACAGGGAGGCCTTATAAAACTAACTGATATGAGAGGTAACATTGCATCATGTGGGTAGGGACCCATCTGCAAAGTATGGCAGCAGGCCAGACGAGCTGCACCAGCCATCTAAAATTCTTGCACCGACAGCCACCAAAAATTCACACTAATCTGTCATATTACCAGGGAAAATGCTCTCATTCCTACCCACACAATGCAATTCTGTCTCTCTTATTAGTGAGATAGTTAAGGACTTTTTCAAGGCCCCCTCCTGAGTCCTTATAACCATTCAGTCAATATTTGTTTGGCTTTCAGTGTCACCTTCCTTGTACCAGTCTCAAAAATTCACACCAGGTTGATTAACACACGCATTGACGGGGGCGGGTACCCGCCCCTCCTTGGGTTTTTCGGAGACAGCAGAAAAACGGCGGCGCGTAGCGCCGCCGTACTTGGCATACCTTTTCCCTCATCATTTTTACAACTTCTGTGAAAATTTTAAGGTTAGGTCATCTCAGGTCAGGTCACCAGTACAGGTCAAGTGACCCGACCTAAAAAAAAGTTTAAGATAGCATAAGTCGGAGCAGGGTGAACTTATCCGATTGAAACTCATATCACACAATGGCCCTACCGAGTTCTCTAAGATATGTTCTGGTATTTTTGATATCGATGACCTAAGGTCAGGTGCGAGGCATGACCTCTCCATTGGAAATACATGGGAAAAATGGTTTCCATGGAATAACTCAGTAACGAAAGGAGATAGAGCATTTATTTTAGCTACATTAGACTGGCCTGGGCTTTGCAGTTCTAATGATATTCAATTTATATAATTTGACCCTGACCTGACCTCAGGTCAGGTCAAATCCTTGATTTGATCTAGCAAGGTCAAATTATATATCATTCGATTCGGCTTGCTGAGAGGATTCATATAGTTTAAGTAGTTTTTCTCTATCTTTCCTTGTTCAGATGTAAGGGTCGAAAAACTTAATTTACATGTTATCCCTATGACGGCATGTTTTGACCTCTCGTGACCTTAAATGTGACCTGACCAAAAAATGGTTCAAATGTTTTCGATGGAGAAGTGGATGGGCATCCTAACGCCGTATACCGTTTTTCGCTACCTACCATGGTTCTTGAGATCTTAGGGGGTGGGTACCCGCCACCCCCATCAAAGCGAAGGTGGCTCAGACCCCCGTCAATGCGCGTGTTAAATTTGCACCACTTGCTCCTGTCTCCAAGTACACTCGCACCAACAAGATCTCGTAGAAAATGTAATACTTTGCACACTAGGGTAGGGATGGGCGCTTTCTCCCTGGTATACTGCACATTGGTGTGAATTTAGGTGGCTGGCTGTGCAAGTTTGTGCCAGAGTTTTAGATAGCTGGTGTGACTCTTCTGACCAGCTGCCATACTTTCAACAATGGTGAATATGTATAAAACATATCATGTTCGCTACAAAGCAATGAAAAACAGAACAGAGAAAATGGCAATTATTAATAAGCTGCCTCGCCACACACCAAAATGGATATGTGCACTGGTTGGAAACAAAAGTTGCTTCTGGAAATCAAGTTTATGCCTCCAGATACATGCAGGATTTGTGCTGCCCCAAATGCCTCAAGAAACCAGCCACATTCTCCAGACAGAATATCATTGAGGACAGAAAATAGAGTTGTCGTTACCCACATCATACACCTCCAACTCAGAGGAAGGATAAGACTTCTAAATTTACCACACCTAGCATACAGGAGAAAAAGAGATGAGCTTGCCATAGTACCTTAACATGTATAGATCAAGGCATGTTAAGGTCTAATTTGAGCTATCTGAATGCTCTGTTTACTCTTTAATTTAAAAGGTTCAAGGGCCACATAGGTTACTAAAACCAAAAATATGTCTTGCGTATCTTTTAAGAATGGCAAATATTAAAGAACATCTATCTTTAAAAGTTAGCATACTCACAGAGTTCACTTACAGTTGGTACAAAAATATTTAATCCGTCATCAACCTTACCACAATATCATAGTTTCTCCAGAACCTACATGTATGATCGCACACCAACATCCCACAATCTCCTTTCCTTATGCTTTCTGACTGAAAACAACGTTTTATGGCATTTGCTCAAAGTACTGTTGTAACTTACTATGGTCATGAATAAGAGATACCAAGAGATAATAAGAGATAAGTTATTCAGTTAAAACAATTTTTCCCATGTATATCCAAGGAAGAGGTCATGGCTCGTACCTGACCTTAGGTCTTTGATATAAAAATAGCGGTACATATCTTAGAGAGATCGGTATGGCCATTATGTATTGTAAGTTTCAATGGGATAAGTTCACCCTGTTCCGACTTATGTTATCTTAAACTTTATTTGAGGTCAGGTCACTTGAACTGTACTGGTGACCTGTTTATTGGGGTTTATAGGGCGCTTTCTGCATCTAGGCTATATCGCGCCCAGTACTGGTGACCTGACCTGAGATGACCTAACCTTAATATTTTCACAAAAGTTGTAAAAATGATGAGATAAAAGGTATGCCGAGTACGGCGGCGGTACGCGCCGCGCTAAATTAAATCGGAAAGTTTGCAGTCATTACACTGATCTAGTATCACGTGTACTAGTGCTTAAAGGGAGATACACGAAAAAATTATTATTGTGGTTTCTTGCTATTTGAAAAATCCTGATAACGAAAATGTCAATTATTTTGTATCTTTGGCAAAATTTTGGGAGTCCACTCACTTATTATCGAAATCGATTAACAGTTTCAATAAAATGCCCATCACTTACCCATGCCCATACCCATCCACAGAAAGAATTTATTACAAGGTACAAGCTTAGAATTGTGTTTCTACAAGTTTTACCATTGCAGAGCAATAGGTGCACCGTCGTTCAATTGCCAAAGTAAAACAACCCTGGTTACGTCACTAGCATAAAGCAATGCAATTACTACGGAATGACAACCTTGCCTTGTGCCACAATAGTGCGCGCATCGTTCATACCTGGTTCATACCTTGCTTGCGCACCAGCGCTGCACCAACAGAATACTAGGCGTTGTAGTGGCATTGTAAATAGCTGGCAGGTAAAGCTAGGGCGTTGTTGCACCCTTGCTCGGCCATTGTCGTTTGACTATGGTTTCAAATACCTGCTCGGGTTACGGTCGCCATCTTGCTTTCTGTTTACCCGTGGCAATACACAGTGGCCTGGCACGCATGCCGTGTAGGTTAGAATAAATGTGACTTGTTTTAATCAATCGTGGAACTTTGGAAGCTGTCTGGAATATTTGTCAGCGATCTGCAAGTGGAAAGTATTGTTCTCTGTTCCAATAGTTAAAAAATGAGGCATTTTGGAATGGTCAATCCAGGTCCAGGTAAGTAGGTATGTGGTTACTTCAGGCATGTATGCCATATTGGTATTAAGGCTAATATTTTCGTGTCAAACGAGCACAGACTATTTGATCATATGGCGTAGGTACCTACAGTGGGTAGAACCTAATTGTGTTTGCCTTATGGGCCCGTTTGAAAAATAGGGTGAGTTGAGTTCCAATATGATTTTGTTGGTGTCTTCAGATGGATCGGCGCCTGATGAGTGATGCTGTGTCTTACCGCTATGGATAAGACAACGTGCGGGTTATTTTCTTGCTTGAGAGGTGGCTCAATGATTACCCTTTTTCTACCGATGGTCTTCCGGTTGCATTTGGGGCCAGAAAACGCTTTAGCTTTCGCATAGAGACTGAAAAGTTCCTCTTGAAGCAGAGATAGGTACAAGGGGAGGGGCTAAGAGGGCTCAAGCCCCCTTCCACACTATGAAATGTCAGAAAGCCTAAAGTAAATGCATAGTCGTAAGCTGTCCAGACACTATGGCGGGGAGGCGCGAGCGCCCAAGCTTCCCCCCGAAATGAAGTCCTGGACCTGCCGCTGTTGTAAAGACGTAATCCGAGTCTCGTTTTACCCTTGTAAGAAGCCTTGCAACACCCTTTGTTCCCTCCCCGTTACGCACTGATAAAGCGGTTGTGTAAACAAGGTTCTAATCTCGTCACGCTCTTGTAGGAAGGCTGCGGTTGCGTACAAGGCGGACACAAGGCTTCGTTCTACCCTTGTTATGGGGTAATCATGACCTAGTAGAGGGCTTGTTTGGACGTTGTCAGCCATTGTCTTTGCCATGTATGTTAACCATAGTTAAGTTACAAGGTTTGTACAATGTCTTCTAGCAACCCTTGTCGTACTATGGTTCTAACATTGTTCTACACGGTTTTTCCTTGTATTTCCCTTGTTTTCGTGGCACGGATTTTGAACGTACAAGCTTTGCGTTTTACCCTAGTAATTTTCCATGTAAACAAGGGTCTGACAAGGTTTGCCCTTGTAAAAATTTCTTTCTGTATACTTTTCGAAAACTATTTAAAGTTGAAAAGTAATGTTTTTTATAATACAAATGTTTTCCCTCCTGTATTTGTATTTGAATTAGTTTCAAAAAGCTTTTAAAAACTACAAAATGAATTAGTTTGCCCTAGAAACGGAAAAAAACATAATTACTTAAGTCTTCAGCGCTTTCGTACCTCGGGTCTTGAGCCATTTTCTGCTTCTGCCCCAAGATGACAAAACTTTTGCGTCAGATAGGTCACGTGACCCCGGTTTGAGAATTCCTAGGCTTCTGATTGGTTAATTGTGATTTCTTTTAAGCCCTATATTTCTGTTTCAAAAGAGTTTTGGAATGTTGTTTTCCTAAGGCGATTTTTTTCGGTAGTAGTCCAAAGTTCTACATCACTGTTTAGGATAGATATGACCTAATTCTTAGATAAATTGATAGCCTTAGCCGTGAGTACGTCATATACATCGATATGAGGTGTACCGGTAAAGACGTCTAGAAATGTTGACTTTGAGAGCAATTTTAAGGCATTTGCAGGCCGAGTTCGCAAAAATGAGAATAGGACTTCTGAAACAACTTTTTGTAACCTTTCGATATAGCCAATAAATTTTTTTCGCGTATCTCCCTTTAATAAGTAGTTATTTTTAGCATTCTAGCTGCTGTCAACTACAAAACATAAAATAAATAATAAGAGAAGAAAATATACAAATAACTGATTACCATTCTTCAGCGAATTTTTCATGATTAATGAAAAGCTAGTGTTTGGCTGAAATGATAGAAAAATCTGTCACACAAATACTGGTCTAGTTTTGTTATATTTTCTGCATAACCCTTAGGTTAGAGGTACCAGCACATGGTTGTTGTCACGACATCCAATTTTTTTGTTAAACATTTCATTCTAACCCGGCGTCCTAACTAAACGGTCGCCGACCGTCGCCAACCGTCGGCGACCATCGGCGTCAGTTGCAGAGCGGTAATTTTGGAGGTTTGGCTGACAGAGGAAAGGTTCATCTCTGGTAGCAATCTGGCAGCTCAAGTTGCGACGAACTGTTGTTTACCAACAATCTAAACTTGGCTGGCATCAAGAACTATTTAAAGCACGATTTAGGAGAAAAAGGTAATCATGTCCAGTCTCCATAGATTTTTCAGCATGAATTCCAATTTGAATTATTATTCAAAAACATGTATTGCATTTAATGACTAAAAGCAACAGCAAATAACACAGATATAGCAATAATAAATTATAAGCAATATTTTCCTCAAAAATTTCCTCTCAAACTCTTCTGAACTGTTTTGGCCTTCATGTTCCACCCCGCACGACCCGCAACCTGCGACTTTTCGCCGAGCCACGCGGCCGTGTAAACACGGTTGCCTCGGGGTTTCTGTGCCGGATTCCAAAATCTGCTGATAGGTTTTTGACCATGATCAACTCCGATTTTTTTGTTGATACCTATAGCATTTTTAGAGCTCGCGTTGTGGAGTACATAAGGGACCTAAGAGTGTGAGGTCACCAAGGTATATGTGCACGAAATATATGAAGAGAGAATGAGCTCAAACTATTTTAATAACTTTATTTTTACAGCACCCATTTTACTCATTTGTATGTTTTTAGCACAAGGGTGTTTCGGACATGTTTATGTGTATGTGTTAGTTTTTGGTGAGAGAGTTTTAATACCTGACTTCACCTGTTAGTGGGCATCAGCCTATTGGTGATTATGTTTAATAAACAAATAAACAGATATCGGCTTCTGACGCAGACCGTCGGCGTCAAAATTTGGACATTGTTCAACTTTTGCTGCGACGCGTTGCAACGCCGTGCGACGCGTTGCGGCAGTGCGTTTTGTGTCCGGACCGAAAATCCCGGTCGTTGCGGCAGATCGACGGCGTGCAACGCCTTGCGACGCGTTGCGTCTTGGTTAGGACACCGGGTAAACCGGTGTCTTATTTTTAACGACTCATTCTAAAAGGCATTTGTGTGAAGCTCAATTCGAAGTCTAGCTGCACTATGACTGAGAATTTTTGATATTACCTATGTGATTTTGATGAAGGACTGTGCCCGAATATGCAATCTCAAGTGTTTTTTACCTTCGAATTCGAGGGGACAAGTCAATGAACACCTTATCAACTTATCATCATGCTCCTCGCCGCAGCACTCCAAAAATATCAACGTTAGATACTACCCTTGTCATTCTGTAGGTCGTGGGCCAGGGGTCCATCGTATTCTCCCTCCAGAGAAATCGAGTGGCGTCACGGTCTTGAGGATGCAGGCCTATGTAAAAAGGCCTTCTCCTGATCACCAATTAGGCCGATCGACTTCAAGCGAAAACGAAGGAGCAGGTCGGTTAGGTCAACTATCAGGCTTGGACCAGCCCTGATGTGATCGTTCAACGCGTTGGGTTGCCCAGCCCCGGCGTCAAATACGACTCGTATCTTGTCGCGCTTGTATACAGCGTGATGTGCCAGGAAATGCACTGGACCTTCTGTTCCGCGTGGTAGTTGTCTAGGTAATCCTGAAAGGCGTCATCGTTGTACGGGTTCGCACGTTCCACACACCACGGAGATCCAACTCAGACTGTATTGCACCAGACACAGCCAAGCATAGCACCAGCAGTGCCATCTATTGGCGGTCATGTAACCACTCTCACACCCCCACACCAGATACATTTACACTCACACCCCCAACTCAGACTGTATTGCACCAGACACAGCCAAGCATAGCACCAGCAGTGCCATCTATTGGCGGTCATGTAACCACTCTCACACCCCCACACCAGATACATGTGCTAATAATTCTTCATAATGTGTTCTCCAATTCTCCATTCTCATCCACAAGCAATTGTCCTCGTTACAGGCAGACTACCAGTCAACGCGGGGGTTCTCGGCTTTATATCACTTCTATCAAACGTTCTGGCCTCCTTTTCACTCGCGTGGAGCGCCTCAGCTGCATTTCAGAGGCGTCTGGTGTCGGTTTTGATGGGACACGCTGTGCCACAGGCAGGGTAGGTCTCGGAGGGTCGGCGTACGCGTATCGTTGTCGCAGAAACCTCCGATTTCGCGTCAGAACGCGACCGCTGGGAAGACGCACGAAGTAGCGCCGATCTTCGGTGATTTCTGTCACCACGCCGCATCGGTCCCAGCGCTTCGTGTTGTGATTCTGGATCATAACCTGGCTGCCGACGTGGAGTCTCGACAGGTCCCTGGCGTGCTGGTTGTATCGCCGCTCTGTGTCGTCCTGGCTCTTGGCGGCAGCTGCGTCCGCTTCGTCAGCCGTCCGCTGCCACTGGTAATCAAAGGAGCGGCGATGCGCTGGTAGTGTGTCACGAACGGGCCGCCCATACAGAATCTGTGCCGGGCTTCGGCCGTCTGGACCAGGCGTGTTCCTCTCTTGAAGCACACCGCGGGTCCACAGGTCCTCATTGAGGCCAGTTGTCGGGCTCCAGCAGCGGCGAATTAGCCTACTGGAAGTCTTCACTGCGGCTTCTGCTCTCCCGTTCGACTGCGGGTAGTGAGGAGATGAGGTGATGTGCTCCACACCCCATTGTTCAGTGAAGGCTTTGAACGCTTTAGACGTGAACTGTGGACCTCCATCGCTGAAAATTTTCTCCGCTGCACCGGATGTGCAAAATATGCTGCGCATTTCGGCGATGAGCTGGGATGAGGTAGCATTTCTTCCCAGATGCCGCACGAACTTCCAGCCAGAGAATGGATCCACCACTACTAGAAAGTGGTGGCCAGCATGTTGGAAGAAATCAGTACACAGGTGCTGAAACGGGCGTGTAGGTGCTTCTCTTCGGAGGAGGGGTTCCTTCTGGAGTGACGGGAGCTCCTCTTGGCACAGTTTGCAGTTTCGGGTGGCGTTGTCGATGTCGTTGTTCATCCCTGGCCAAAAGACCACCTGGCGAGCTCGACTTTTTGTCTTTTCTTTTCCCATGTGTGACGTATGCAATTAAGCCAGCACTTGAGCTCTCATCGGCCGTGGTATAACCAGCCGGCATCCGCAGACGACAACTCCGTCTGCGATGGATAGCTTGTCATGCACCGCCCAATATGGCCGTAAGGGTTCTGGGAGGTCTGCTTTGCACGCAGGGAAGCCATGAAGTACTGTCTGCAGCAGCTCTCTGGCCTCTTCGTCTCTGTCGGCGGCCCGGCGCACCTCATGTAAACGGATGTCGGTGCTGGTAGCGTTTAACTCGCTGCTTATGACGGCACTGACGCTGATGACGTCATTATCTTCAGCGATCTCGTCTTCATTCGTAGGTGTGTCGACTGGTAACCTGGACAAGGCGTCTGCGGCCAGGCTGTCTTTTCCTCTTTTCCAGCTGGCTGTGAAGTTGTAGATGCTCAGTCTCTCTCTGATACGCTGGAGGCGAGGATTTTCAATTTCATCCAGGTTCTTGGAGTTGAGTATGGGTGGCAACGGCCGGTGGTCGACGAGGATATCGAAGTGTTGCATCCCATTCAAGAAGAGGCGGCATTTGTGGCACGCCCACCCGACCGCTAATAACTCCAACTCAATGGTGGCGTATCGTGATTCAGTATCCGTCAGGGCACGGGAGCCAGCTTGGATCACTCGCCACTCGTCATAGTCATTTTTCTGCTGCAGCAGGAATCCGATTCCGTGCAGGCGACTGGCATCCGTGGACAGCAGCGTTGGTTTCGTCGGATCGTAGTACGCCAGCGTTCTCACAGACGACAGCGCGCTCCCGTTCGAACGCTGCCTGGTGGCTGCTGTCCCAACTAAAGGTTTGCTTTGTGCTCAAAAGAGGACGCAAAGGTGCCATGTGTTGCGCTACCTCCTCTGAGAACGGGGCGACCTGGTTCACAAGGCCGAAGAAACTCCTGAGGTCCGTCAGCGTCTGCGGCACTGGGAAGGCTGCTATGGCCCTCAGCATCTCTGGGTCCGGTCCATAACCTCCTCCGGTCACAAGGAAGCCAGCGAACTTCACCTGCTTCTGCATGTGCTGTGCCTTCTTGGCATTCAAGGTCACTCCACGCTCACGACATCTGTCCAGAAACGCTCGCACACGCTTCTCCAGTTCTTCTTTTGTGCTCCCGCTGATCAGCACGTCATCCACCACCCGCTGAATCCCAGGGATGTCCCTGAAGCACTCGTCCATCCGCCTGTTGAAGAACTCGGAGATAGAGCTGATGCCGAATGGTGCTCTCGTCCACATAAATCGTCCGAAAGGTGTCAGAAACGAAGTGAGAGGACGACTGGTCTCGTCGAGAGGGCACATGTGGTACCCCTTGGCAGCGTCAAACACGCTGAACCACTTGGCGTCGGTCTCGACGATCGACGCGACGCATTCCGCTGGCGTGCTCGACTGATACAGCTCACGTTTCACTGATTTGTTGAGTTTCGTGAAATCCACACATAAGCGAATTCCCCCATTTTTCTTGGGAGCCACAACGATGGGGGCACACCACTCTGTAGGTTCCGTCACAGGAACGATCATGCCGTCACTTTCCAGCGTCTCCAGCTCACGCTTCAAAGGCTCACGCATAGCGAGCGGGATGCGGCGAGCTGCGTGAACGGCGAAAGGTTGAGCTCCGTCCTGGAGATTTATCCTAAACTTCTCCCCTGGCATGGTACGTATCTTATCGCAGAACACGTCACTGTACTCCCGGAACAGCAGGTCGCCATGCTGAAGAGGCTGCCGTACATCCTCCCGGTACCGAGCAGCATCAGACGAGGCGCCTCCTGACCCGGTATCGTTGTCGGAGCCAGCAGTGTCAGGTGGGACGTCGTGGGACCGATCGTCGGAAACGACGCGACGCTGCGAGGTGTCGCGAGCACTGAGAGCCGACTGCTCTTTGGTCTCCACCTCTGAAGTGTTGCGTCCACTGCTGAATGCGCTGTCAAAGGCTGACATGGCGTGGGATGGTGCATCAGAAACGGCGTTTCCGATGGGTGTGGATCCCATGGGTTGTCTCCCACCATCACCGGCGTCGCCAACTATCTGCTCGGGATAGTTCGGAGGTATCACTCCCAGACGCATCGTTGTGCTCCATGACAGCAGCAGACGGGTCACACCGGGAATGATATGAATCGTTTCCCACACTACCGTGTCACCCAGTCTGATGTTCACACTGACTTGACCAAGGGAACGCGCGCAGCGTTCATCCACCACCTTAGGATGCACTGTCGGAGGCTCGAGGCGATCACCGAAAGTGTCGGCAAAATCTGGCCCAGCCAAGCTTATATCTGCCCCGGTATCTGGCAGAGCTGTCACTTTTCTCTCCTTACTTCCCATAATCCACACGTCGATCGTAGGAGCTGAGCTGTGGTGTGTTCCATTCACAGTCACGGTGTTTGACTGAGGCCTATCGTCTGCTGCCCTTCTCTCACAGGCTCGTGCCCAGTGTCCAAATCTGCTGCAGCGGAAGCATACGCTGTTGTAGGCCGGGCAGGCGGCCGCGTCTCCCCTGCACCCAGTGCGCCCGCACCTGCGGCACGCGTCAGTCGGGCGGTCACGTGACCACCGGTCACCGGTGCCCCGCTCCGGCTGCGGGGGCGGCGCGTACCGCTCCGTTGGTCGGCCGCCGGGCTGGCGTGAGGCCAAGTCACGTGGGTTGGTGGGCCGGCCACGACCAGCCCCGCCGGGCCTGCTCGCCGCCGTGCGGCTCCGCTGCGCTGCTGCCACGCTGAAGCTACCAACCTCACCGCCACCGTCGGTTATTTCAAAGGTGTCCCTGGCTGCACACTCTTCCGAACGGCAAATTGTAATTGCCTGGTCGAGGGTAAGGTCAGCTGTCGCACAAAGGCGTCGGATCACAGCAGCATCACGCAATCCCAGTATGATTCTGTCTAGAATCAGACTATCTCGGCACTCACTACAAAATCCACAGTCTTTGCTTAGGTCCCTCAGGCACGTCACAAAGTCGTCGAATGACTCGCCAGGTTGCTGAGTCCTCAGGTTAAAGGTCCGTCTCTGGATGACTTGACTCACTTGTCCTACTGCATGACGCTCGAGATGGCGAAGGATCACGTTGACGTCGTTGCTTTCGTCGTCGGTGAGGCCCAGGTTCGCAACGATACGAATAGTGTCGTCCGAAAGGCAGGAGCGCAAAATCGTCATTTTCACTGCAGTAGGCTGAGACTCGAGTCCCGAAAGCACACAAAAGTCGCTCCATCTCGTCTTCCATGCTCTGAAGTTCTCACCTTTGTCCACTGATAAGTCTAGCTTATCTGGCTGAGACAGCCGCCCTAACCACTGTCCTGATAGGGCCACTGCACCAGCACCGGGTCCCTCCCCGGGTTCAAAAGCGGCTGCGCCATGTACGGGTTCGCACGTTCCACACACCACGGAGATCCAACTCAGACTGTATTGCACCAGACACAGCCAAGCATAGCACCAGCAGTGCCATCTATTGGCGGTCATGTAACCACTCTCACAATCGTATTCCTCAAGTCGACCTTGCCTCTTCAGGGATTTTTCACAGGCATCCAATCTCGCCCGAGAGGGGGATTCGTTTGTTGGAAGTGGGTCTCCATTTTCTTCTCTCCAGGGCCAGCGAGCTTGATATCTACCGTCGGGTAGCCACTCTAGCGTTTTCTTGTCATAGTTTACCACGTCATCCTCGTCTTGAGTTCGTTGTTTCTTGTCTTCGACATCGTCAGCAGTGATTCCTATCTTTTCTAAATCCCACAGGTCCTGTAAGAGCTCCGCAGTCTTCTCCACCTGGACGAAGATGGATATCAACAGCTTTCCTGTTCGGACTCCTGTTCCGGTCGGTCCAGATATTATCCATCCAAGACGTGACCCTAGGGCCAGGGGACCTGTTTCTCCCATTCTTATTCGGCCATCAATTACGTCACGCAGATAATCCATGCCGATCAATATGGATATATGAAAATCATCATTCTTCTACGCTACCGGTTCCGCGAGGTCAAGGCCCACCAGATGCTTGTGACGCCGGATATCGGGGGACGCTCTCGGATGCAAACTGCATATGGTAGGTACAACATATGCAGCTATAGCAAGGGACTTACCCTCCTTCGTTCTGCCCATGGACACCTGCACCTTCCTCATTTTTTTGGTGTATTATTCCGCCGCCAAATGACTGCACTTTCATGACGTCATGCGCCAGGGATTAGCAGCGGAGAGCCCCTGCTGTGTCTGCTCGGATGAAGGATTGGTGGCTCCCAGTGTCCAGCATGATTCGGACACTGAGGAGCATCAGAATCGCCAGTGGCCCAGACCTGAGCTGTCTGCATTAAGATGACAGCGCGGGATCTGGAGCCCGTGGAGTCGATGCGCGACGTACCCACAGTGGCGTCAGGTTCACCTTTTGCTGGCTCAGCTGTCGCAGTGGCCGCAGTGCTGGCGGATGCAGTGCGATCGCTCAAAAGTGTATGGTGTCACCCATTGCAGTGATCGCAGCTAGGCGCCTCGGATGGACCGAAAGCTGCACGATGCCGCAGGGCAGAACATTTAAAGCAAGCTCCCATCTTATATAGCTGTTCCTTGCGTTCGCATACCGTCATCAACTTCACCTTGCGACAGTTTGTTTTGCGAGGGAGCTCGCAGAACGCACACTTCACATTTGATGACCTCACGATACCGCAGGGCAGAACATTTAAAGCAAGCTCCCATCTTATATAGCTGTTCCTTGCGTTCGCGTACCGTCATAAACTTCACCTTGCGACAGTTTATTGTTTTGTGAGGGAGCTCGCAGAACGCACACTTCACATTTGATGTAGTGGCTGGTAGCACGGTGGCTGATCCGCAGTTCCCTCTGCTTGGGATTGTCTGAGCTATAGTGCAAAGTGTTTTCCCGTGAGCTCAAGATATTGGGCTGCAAACTTGGCTATATCCGTAGAATTCGTATGACATCTCTCCTTCAGATACACTTTCAGCGGTTGGCCACAGCTTGAATGACTTTACCAGGTCAACAGGTGACCCTGACCCAGCTCGATTTCAAGTCCTTTTCACCCTTTAACTAGCGAGGTCATATTATACATTATTTGATTCGCCACGATAAGGGGACTCCAATGATGCCTAGCGAATTTCCCTAGCCCGGCTGAGTAAGAATATATAGGGCAAAATTTACGTACATACACCGCCCTGTTATAGGCCTATCAAACGTTCCTTGACCTCTGTCGCCCTCAATATTGACCCGACATAAAAATAGTACTTATGATTTATATTCGTTTTGTCAAGAGCTTTCGAACAACTTCTGTAATTTCTGTTTCTCTTTTCCGGGAAATAAGCTACGGAGAAGGGAGGGGCAAAATACACCCCCCAAGAGGAGCGCGTCATGACAGGCACCCCAGCGGGACGCGTATTAATACCCGCCCCAGTGAGCCGCCGAGCAATATTATTTCTGGTGGGGAGGAGGCGGATTCAAACATCATCCTCAAACTCGGTACCTAGGTGGGATAGCGAAAACAACGTGAACGCTGGTAGAGAGCTCATGACAACTCGTGAGGAAAATACACCAGTCGCTTTTTTGGCTCAGGTGAATATTGAGATCATGACAGATCAAATAAGGTGACATGCCACAAAAAGAGGTTCTAGGCTCTAGCGTTTGACTTAGTTGTGTTAGGATCAATTTTTAGGCACAATTCGCCTCCTCTCATTCTTGTGAATTGAATAATGGGTGGTGTGACTTTGCTAGGTAAAACATAAAAATGATGTAACCTAAGGTCAGTTCAAGGTCACCATCTGACCTGGCATGGTCAATATGCAATATACAAGTCAATCGACTTGTAATAATAATCCAAACGTAATGGTAGCAAAATAAAAGGGTTATCATCATTTCCTGCTTGTTCTCATTCCTCCTGTTCATTTCCTGCTAAATTTATTGTCAAAAGTCTTAAAACCTGCTTATGCTGTTCTAGATGATCTCTCAGAGATCACAGGCCAAACTTGGAACATGAGCCTGGAGAGGGTTTGGGATACTAGGATGTGGAGAGTAGCAAGGTATTCTAAACTGTATCTACATAAAAATAGCTATTTTCACCCAATACCCGTTTTCCCGAAGCATTACCATGGAGAGTTCATGATCGTACCGACCGGGTAATCGATATATAAAATACCGGAACACATTTTTAAGCACTTCATGGGCTTGTTATGTGATTTGAGCTTCAAATGGATATATTAACCCTGTTCTTATTTACGCTGCCTTAAACTTTTTTCGAAGTGAGGTCACTTGACCAGCACTGATGACCTGAGATGAGATGACCGGACCTTAAATTGTGGGTAAAAGTTGCAGAATTGATCAAGGATGAGGCGTGCCAAGTCCGGCGGCGCTGCGTGCTGCCGTTTTTTTTGAAGCCGCCGCAAAAACCAGAGGAGGTGTCCAAATACCCCCACCGGGACGAGAGTCCAACGAGTCAGCACTGGATGAATATTTTGGTACTTTGGGTTTGCATCACTTATTTGTTGGTGTGGCAGGACAATAATGAAAGACATGCGCGAGACTGTAAACTATTTAGTATATTTACTCATTTTGACAGAATAGTACAAGCGCCGATAATGAACGAACCGTAGACACTCGGCACTAACATTTGACACTACGTAAGCCCGTTCGGAATACATGAGTCTATATACGGATCCGTCTATGTATGAGCCACGCATGATGCTGACCTAAAAATATCACTGGAAAAGCTCCTGGATTCTTATAAGCTATTGCTTGCATGCAACCTCGATATGCATTAGAAAATTGAATTCTGGTGTCAAACCTCAGGTTTGACGAAGTTGAGCACTTTGGGATCACCGTGATACACTTTTAGTCAAAAATAACTTCTATTAGTCTCAAAGTTAGCCGTTATTACTTAAGCATGCTGATATGGTTAATACTATGATAATTTTCAAAGTGCGCTGGTCTTGCAATGTTTGGTAGTCCCGCATTGTTGACTCCTCGGAGATGGCGCCATCTTCCAACTGCCGTCCTCAATGTCCTCAATGGTCTCGGGCATGCGGCGGCCGACCGTTTCAGGAAGCAGGAGAGCTACCAACGCCGCTACCACGGCGCACCCGCCGAACACACAACTGGGGATGGTCCAGTGTACGGGCGTCAGCAGGTCCACGATGTACGGCGCCGACATAGAGCCTAACCTGGCGAACAAGTAGGACGCACTCACACCAGCGTTGCGCAGCTGCGTGGGAAAAAACTCAGCGGTGTAGACATACAGAATACCGTAGTTGGCTCCGCAGAAGAGCTTTCCTAGCGTGCCTAGCAAGAGAGTGGGCCAAGCGAGACCGACTGGCACGGCTAGAGCACAAAGCGTGGCCACACCCGTCATCAGGTGGTTCGCGGCAACTACAACGCGACGCCCCAGCTTGTCAATGAGCGGTATAGACAGGAGTACTGCTGGTATCTCCGCCACGCCTGTCAGGAGGATGGCCAGGTACCGACTGTCGCTGAGGTCGGCAGTTCCAAACGACACGCCGTAGTACACCATCGCTGCGACGAACCAGTTGCAGAAGCTGGCGAGGCTGATGAAGCGCATCTTCGGCGTACGCAGCAGGCCAGCAATCTCTCTAACTCCATCAGTGCAGCAAGCCCACACTGAGCGAGCTTCTGTTTTTGGATCGTCCTCCTCCGATGCACGGATCTCGTTTATCATCTTCAGCAGCTGGTCGTCGGGCGGTAGCTGGCGACCATTCCGGTTGGCTGCGAACTTCAGCACAGACAGCGCCTCTTGCTGCCGGCCCTGCATGATGAGCCAACGGGGTGACTCGGGCAGCACCCACCAGAAGGGCAGCATCAGCACGGCTGGGACGGAGATGTACAGCTGCAGACTCCGCCAGTCTCGCTCCAAGTAAGCTGCCGCCGACAGCAGCATGATTCCTATCCCGTAGGGCAGCGCATACAGCAAACCCACGAGAGCGCGCCACTGTGGCCCTGTAATTTCCATGCACAATATGAAAAAGCAGCTGAATACACCACTGTCAGCCACCGCTGTCAATAACTTCAGCAACAGAAATACGCTGTACCTGCTTCCAAATGCCGAAGATACCGATGCAACCAAGAAACTCACAGCCGCCAGTATCACGGCTCGCTTGCGCCCAAACTGGTCGCCCACCACGCCCCAGACCAGGGCACCGCAGCACAAGCCGAGAATGTACGATGCCTGCACGTTCGAGGCGAGCCAGCGATGCGAACACACCAAGTCCCACTCGCTAGCAACGGAAGACGAGCCGTTGCTCCATATATATGTGTAGCTAGAACACGGCACAGATACATTGCCGCCGGGGGAGGTCAGGATAGAGCACTGATCGAATTCTCCCGTCACGTTGTTGATTGGTAGCCAGTCTTCAGGAGCCCCACCCTCTGGTAGTGAGCAGTGATGGCTGGGAATATTGGCAATGAAGACGGCGCTTATGTTGTGCATTGCCATCAATATGCCTACCACGGATGACCAGGCAAGCACGCCCAGCTGCCACCAGCCCAGCTCTCCCGTCAGCCGCAGAAGCTCCTCAAACTTCCCGCTGTCTCTTGACATGGCATTCGATTTTCCTGGGGATGTTTTCTTCCAATACGTTCGTCTGTTTTATTTAGAAGAAAAGTGGCCCTGTCTCTTCATCCAAAGCTGAAGTTTTCTCTTGCGTGGACAGGCTGGGCATTGACAGTAGATCACCGCAGTTTCAACTGACGCAGCTAACGTGACATGGCTGCAGGGGGGCGCCGGTGGCGCCACGTGTGCGCAGGCGGCTGAAGCTTCAGCTCCGACCGAATCCTTCGGCAGCCCATATAATGTGATCAAATTCTGACCAGAGAGAGCTTCATGTACTATCCATTGGGTAAACCGTACCAAACGAAAAACTGGTAAGTCAGACTTTGTATTTAATATGCGGCTTTCCTGCAATGGTCGCAGAAAAACGTCCGAACGTGCGGTACGGCTAACCTGCCAACTATCAAGTCCTGCGAACTTGGCTTCGAGAACCCCTCTGTCTGCTGGCCTCTTAAAAATAGCAAGCCACGTGGCATGTGTTGGTCCTCATCCAGGTGCCCAGAGGTAAAGAAAATGGGCAACTCGGCTACCGAGGTATGTGTCAAATTTGCATTATTCAAGGTGCATGACTGACAAAAAAGATCCCAGCTGCAAGGTCTGAACTTAAACCTCGCCCCACGGGGGCATCGATGGCCCCCTAAGGTTTTTCCGGGATATCAGAAAAATGACGAGGCGCAGCACCGCGGTTGAGAGTTCTATCTCTTACCCCACCATTATCCCACCATCCCTAAAGTTTTTTTACCCCGGGTCACCCAAGGACAGGTCACCAGGCGAGGTCAACCAAGGTCACCTCACTTCAACTTTGAACTCTATAAGAGCTATATTTCGAAGTCAATCGATTTGAAACTTCCTTCACTTCATGGCCCCTCCAAGTTCTACAAGGTCTATATCCGGGATTTTTGGATTTCGTGACCTGAGGTCAGGTCACGAGGTGACCTCTCCCGTCGAAAAGCAGGGGGAAAAGCTGTTTTTTGATCTAAAAGTCACAAAAACGATTTCAAATTCTCGGCTTGCTCAGAAAAGCGTTCTTGGATACCCCTTCACGGATTCTATGGGTCGTATTTGCCTTTTGACCTCTCTGAGGTCATCCAAGGTCACCAGAGGTCAAAAACATTATTTTGACAACATCTTTTGACCTACATAAGCTAGAGCGCTGAATCAAACACCATCGTGCATGTCTCGTCATTGGCTTTCATTTGATTTACGGCAAAGACACCGTCTGACTTTTCATGACCTCAGGTTATATTAGGTCACGAGTTGACCTCTGGAGGTCAAACTACTGGCGGAAGCTCATTCTAATCCACATAGCGGAAAAAGGTCTGGCATTTTCCTATCAAATATACTTTACCATATCTCAATAGCTCTGATGGCCTAAGAGTTATGCCCAGTTTGCTTAACACGCACCCCACTGGGGTCCCTTGCATGACGCGCCCCGCTGGGGGAAGTTTCTCGCCCCCTCCGTATCTCGTTCCCCACGAAAGCTAAAGGAAAATTACGGGCAGCGTTCGAAAGCTCTTGACAAGACGAAGAGAATTGGATTGTCAGGTCAATATTGAGCTCAGCATAGGTCAGAGAATGCTCCATAGGCTTACAACAGAGCAGTGTACGTTTCCCTCTTTACACTGAGAGAAAAATTGAGTCCTTTTGGCTAAACTGAGTCGGTGCTGAAAGCGAGTCTGGATTCTGGTGTCAAACTCGGTTGGAATCAGGCAGAATCAGGCTCATTGTATTCCCTTCGCAGACTCAATGTAATCTCTTGGACTGGATTAAGTCTAGCACGTAGCGTTTTCTGAAGCTCATAGAATGATCACCGTAAGCTCGGGAATCAAATGTCTGATGCCTGGTTTCAAATGATTCTTCGCTCGGTATAGAAAAACTCCATGACATCAATGTATTCCATCAGCAAAATCGTCATGGAATCATTATATTCCAGCTCTCCACGAGACATGGTTTAGAAAAACATGCCCCTCCACTCAACACAACTGGACTCGATGCAAGCCTCAAACGAAACCGCCTCTTTTGAGTCTGCATTTCGCATAAAATTAGTCTAGTAGCAAAACTGGCTTCCTGCTCGTTGCTTTGTCTTTGCTTCATTAATTTGTTTTTGCTTCATTAATTGCCACAATTATCTGTTCTTATCCGGCACAATGTGTGTGAACCTGGTTGTTTTCTTTTCCTTCGTTTGTGACTAACGTCAAGAACATATGTGGGCCCACAACTTCAATCAAACATATAATTATAATTGGTTAGTTTTTTCCGTCATTTTATATGTTTTGTTAGGCACGTTTTGGATGATCTGTCTGCTCATTTTATTTTGTATTGCTTCTCTTTTTTGTTTTTCTGCTTTGTTTTTGTGTTATTTCTACTGACCAGCATTATTATTTGTCCTAATCTCATAACATACTAATATCACAACATACTCACCTTGTGCTGTACTGTATGACTATTGCTTGCCTCTCTCATGTTTCTTATCTGCTGTTCATGTCCTTTGCCTCTTCACCTGTCTATATGGAAAAATGAAATAAAAAATTGATTGATTGATTGATTGATTGAAACTGATGCTGGTATAATTGTAGTCTGTGTGGCATACTTTGAGTCGTGCCTAGAGTTTCATTGGGTTCCCTAGATGATCCTCGTTAGTCTTCGGCTTTTTTCTTAAATTGAAACTTTCTGTAAAGATGTTACTTATCGTGCTGTTGTACCCTTGCTATTACATTAACTTTGTCTGATGATAATGAGGGCAATCCAATTTGTTTGCCGCAGTCCACTTCATCCTCGAGAAAAGATAACATAATCGTAACTTTGTACTAGGACACAAACATTAAACAACAATCACCTTCATCATTTTTCGGACACACATGAAATGCCTTTAATGAACAGTCTTCTCCCATATCGCCCAGGAGCGGTCCAGGCTTACACTTCAAGCACATGCCGCTGTCGTCAGAGATAGCAGCCTTCGTTTACTTTGGATATATAGATATAATTGTAGACATGTTTTTATAAATTTTTGTTCAAGCTGTTCCTAGTACGGTTGCTGGAGTCGGAGTCTCACTAAAGTCATCAAGGGACTTGTCACAGAGACCCCGACCCCACCACCCGAACGAGCAACTCCCTCAATGGAGGGTTAATTTAGAAGCCAAAGTTTAACGTCCCACAAAGCACAGGGATGGCCGCCCCGCTCAGATCACCCTCTCACCAGTCAGTTGCCAGCCGACCTACGTCGGGCAAACTATTGAGCGTCGGAGCGTCTCAGGGGAACCGATCCCAAGCCTGGACATGCACTGCCACTGCATGCTTCTGAGCAGCGGGCCGGAGCCCAACGCTCTACCAACTGAGCTACCGGGGCGGCTTTGTTTGCTTCAAAGTATCACGTCATGGCTGAAAAAATCTCATTCTGTGCACGATATTGTACAAAATGAGACTTACCTCTGTCAAGCGATGCACGTGCGTTCAGAGGCTCCTGTGGAAATCCTTCCAATCTTTTTTAAGCGTCCCTAATATGTGCTCAAAGTGAGCTTAAAACGATCTTTAGAACGCGTGGGTGACTATATCCCAAAGTAACAGATGCTTTTTACTACTTTATCAACTTTGCATAGCAAGGGCTGTTCTGCGCGGCCAAACTTGGGGCTTAAGTCCATGTTGCCGTCATCTAGCTGACACACAGGGACTCCTGGTTTTGGCCACCAGTACAATGAATACTTGAACCGTCGCAGCCCCAGTATGCTTCTTCACTCTCACTAGCTCTCAGCGGAGTCTGTCGGTCGTCAGACTCAGCTTAAGCTTCTCCTCTTGATCCGTTATCACTGCTAGGTCTGTCGATGTGGCTTCTCCCGTAAACCATGCCAAATGCAGCGTGGCTTCTTCAGGCCCCTCAGCGTAAAACCTGAGTTGGATCGATGTAGAAGCACGTGTCAACGTAAAGTGAAAAGGGTCAGCTATTCCCCTCAAATTTTTCCCGAATCACGACGCCAAAGCTTTGTGGCCAGCTCTGCGTGCAATGGCAGGAACACTGAAGATGGCGCGAGACGGCGAGTAAGTTTTCTCAATCGCGGGTCGAGCACGCGCACGCAATCTCCGGATACGCTTTGACGTGGGATCAAAATACACTGGGGTTTCGAATGATTCTGCAGCTAAAGCTCCCATAATCCTGGTTATTTCTGGTGACAGAATATATTGATTCCAAGTATAAAATGAAACTTTGATGAGGATATTAATAGCTCTTTGAATTTCGTGGCTAGAATAGGTCGAGCACCTATGGTAAAATGATGCTTTGTGGTGTAAAAAGATCCCACTTGTAATACCATATTGGTATCATATTAAGCTTCTTCCCACCATGTTTAGAAGCCGAGAATCATTTTAAGCTGTCAAGGCCTACAAAAACACTTCCTGTGCAGGAATTATGCAGAGAAGAAGATCTAATGAGAGCAAGCATGCTCAAATGTTCCTTTAACCCGCCCCACCGGGGGCCATCGATGGCCCCCCTAAGGTTTTCCGGGATAGCAGAAAAACGACGAGGCGCAGCACCGCGGTTGAGGGCTCTACCTCTCACTGCATCATTTTCACATCATCCCCGAAATTTTTACCCCGGGTCACCCAAGGTCAGGTCACCAGACGAGGTCAACCAAGGTCACCTCACTTCACCTTTAGAGCTCTGTAAGAGCTACATTTCAAAGTCGATCGATTTGAAACTTCCTACACTTCATGACCCTCCACGGTCTACAAGGTGTATATCCGGGATTTTTCGATTTCGTGCCCTGAGGTCAGGTCACGAGGCGACCTCTCCCATTGGAAAAGCATGGGAAAAGCTATTTCATGATATAAAAGCCACAAAAATGATTGCAAATACTCAGACTGCTCAGAACAACGTTTTGGACACCCTTTCACGGATCCCAGGGGTCATATTTGCCCTTTGACTTTTCCAAGGTCATCCAATCACCAGAGGTCAAAAACAGTATTTTGACAATAACTTTTGACCTAATTGAGCTAGAGCGGTGAAACAAACACCATCATGTTTGTCTTGTCACTGGCTTTCATTTTATATACGGCAAGGTCACTTTTGACCTTTGGTGACCTCAGGTCATATTAGGTCACGAGGTGACCTCTGGCGGTCAAACCACTGGCGGGAGGTCTTTACGTTCCACATAGCGGAAAAGTACTGGCAATTTTCTATCAAATGTACTTTACCAGACCTCAATAGCTCTAATGGCATAAGAGTTATACCCAGTTTGCTTAAGCATTGCATATTTGAGTGAAAATAGCCGATCTTGACCAATTGACCTCCGGAGGTCAAACCATTGACCTGAGCACTAAAACATGCGAAGTAATTTCTTACTGAATTCACGCGAGCTTTCATTGCACTTCGCAGATTTGCGCTAACGCCCATATTTTCGGATTAGAGGGGGCCATCGATGGCCCCCGGTGGGCGAAGGTGGCGCCGGACCCCGGTGGGGCGCGGGTTAATAAGGTTTCATGGCATCATTTTATGCTCGAGCAGACCGTGATTCCGGATTAGATAGAGCTCATAGGAATAAAAATTTCTCTCCGTGTAGATCTGCCTTCAGGAGAGCTAGAGCAAATATTTATGCATCATTGGATTCCTCTCATTGCGGTGAATCGAATGATGTATAATATGATACTGCTAGGTCAAATAGTCAAAGTGACCTGACCTCGACCTAGGACAGGGTCACAGAGTGACCTGGTATAATCATGTTGCATATCAATCGACTCCCCATGACAATATAAACACAATGCAAGCAAAATGGGAGCTTATTATCTCAGTTCAGTGAGAAGTTATTGGCAAAACAATAACTCTCTGCTCCCGTGACCTGATATGACCTTTGAGAGGTCAGATGCTCAAAAAATCAACTTTATGGTCAAGATCGTGGTAAGAATAGATAGTTTGAGGATTTTCAGCCTTATCTATCCAGTATTTACTGAAGACGAGTCCACTATATTTTACACCATAGACTTATAATGGGGTGACCAAAAAATTAACCCCACCTTAGGTCACCAATATCGAAATTCCCAGATAGCAGATTTGTAGACCCTAATGACCTTATCATATTGTGGAAGTTTCAAACTGATCGGTTTGTTATTGTTCCCTGGGCGCTGCTTCAAACTCGTAATTTTAGGTTTTCAGGTCGGGTCACTTGACCCTGAATAGCTCTTTGACCTGACATTACCTTAGCTCAAAAATTTGGTCAGATGTGTAAAATTGATAAGGAATTAGCTACCGTAAGTTTTGTTGTTCTGCGTCTCTTTGTTTTTAAGCTATTTGGAAAAACTAGGAGGGGGCGAATTTCGCCCCCCAGCGCAGTGCGTGTTAAGCATTGTATATTTGAGTGAGAATAGCCGACCGTGACCTAACTTGACCTCTGGAGGTCAAACCATTGTTCTGAGCGCTTAAAAATACAAAAGTAATTTCTTACTTAATTCATGCGAGGCTTCTAATGCACTTCGCAAATTTGCGCTAACCCCCATATTTTCGGAGTTAGAGGGGGCCATCGATGGCCCCCGGTGGTGAAGGTGGCTCCGGACCCCTGGTGGGTCCGGAGCCACCTTCACCTTAGCTCACCTTTGCGGGTTAAACTAAATGTTTTTGAAATACAAAATAATGCGTGTAACGGTTTTTTATTTAGTTTCCCTTTTTTAATTCCACAGCGTTCCAGTAATGATATGATGGACTGACTACGATGAATTTCTACTAAAACCACAGACCCCTGCTGCAGAAAACCTTGCAACCGCAGTCAGTGTTGCCAGATATTAGCATACGACCCAATGTTGGCAATTGTTAGAAGTTGCAAGAAAGCTGCCGACTAGAAACCCGAAATGTGACAGGCTAATTTCTCAGCCAAAAAAATGATTGTAGGTATATTCAAGGCATTACCGGCCATATCAATCATTCATCAAGTATTTTTCTGCCTAATTATTCACAATTCCCCCAAATCAAATTCTAAGTTTTAGTATCTTCAGTTTACTGGTCCTTTTTTAAAAATTTAGTATCTGGTACGCCGAAGGTACCAAGGCCGGTACAAATATAAACACAATAAATAGTTTGGCAGGAAACCTACGCAAACTGCACAACAGTGACAAAGCAATGTATGTGTTACAGGGAGAGTGCGAAATCCGGGAGTTCGCGAACTCCCCTAGGAATTTCGCGAAATCACTGACCAGCCATGGAGTTCGCGAAATCCCTAGGGAGTTCACGAAATCCCTAGGTGACCAGGGAGTTCGCGAAATCCCTGACTTAGAAGTCAGGGAGTTCGCGAAATCCCGGATAAACACTCAGGAGTTCGCGAATTCCCTGACATTTAGTCAGCTCAAGGATGACTAGCTAGCATTGCGGACTATTGTTCTTATGATTTATTTCAAACAGTAACCGGACATTTTCCGTAAAAATCACGTATAAGGGAGGTTTTAAGCTAAATATTAGGAAGGTTTTAAGCTAAATATAAGGAAGGTCATAATTTTATTGTTGAGGTCGTAGCGATACATTTATCTAGTTTCGCTGATAAATATCGTAGTGCAATGTAAAAGTTCAGTTGCTGCTGATTGCAAATGTGGATCGCGGGAGAGAAAGACACTGGCCCCTGGCGGTTCCAAAACGCCCTGGTCCACTTCTAAAATTTTGTTTCCCACACACTCCCCCACAGAATACCCTTCGCCTTCACTGTGATTTCGTACTTGAATATTTTATATTTATGATATATGTTATACGCGGATATAGGGGACAAGGGGGCAGGTGCCCCGCCCCCCGATCGACCCTCGGCGCCCCTGACATGGTCACGTCGCCACTTTGAAATATCGCTTTCCATTCCTCGTCCCTAGGGATGTAAGAATCGGAGCCCACCGATAGGATTTTGCGCCCACCTGATAGGTTTTTTCGGTAAAAAGGCACTCCCCTAGTCCGGATAGCGCCCCCGCCCTCTCCCCCCTCCCCGGAAGATTCCCCCCCGATCGGCAATCCTGGATCCGCCTATGATAGATCTGTATATTTAGTATTATACATATGCAGTGCATGGAGTCAGTATAACTACCCAAGTATTCAATAAAAAGTGGTCTACGCTATCACCACGTTTCATAATTATGTGACGCTACGGTTATTTTATATCAAATCTACATCACAGAATAACGTTACGGTATTTTGTGTAGGTTGCATTATTATGGAATTTTACCTACGGATACGATAAAGAAAATGGCACGAAATCAATGGCTTGATAACTAGAATAAATCTGGGTATAACATAGTTCAAAAAATGGCAGAAATATTTGCGCTACTGAAAAATGGAATAAATGCTCGGCAATGGCGCAACGCACTCACTTTTGAGCAAACCACGCCATCCGAAAAAGAATGTGCCTGACGCTCAGATTTTTGAAAACTCATCACGTGTCTTTTAGCTGGTGGTGTCGATGAGGTGCCGGTCACCGAGATCAATTGCAAAGTCTCTTATGACTATGCCTTTTGATGGCTTAAAATCATCACAGTCAAAAACGTTTAGTATGAGTCTGAAACTAGTTTCGCGGGATGCAATTTTAAGACGCGCAATGCCAGGGGTCTGAGCCACCTTCACCATGACGAGGGGTGGGTTACGCCCCCTAAAATCTAATAACTACGCTAGTTAGCGGAAAAGTAAATGACGTTAAGCAGCACAACCTAAGCTTTAAAGGAAGTGTTCTATACATTCTTTTGTCGGGTAAAATCTGACGGCATTGGAAGCCAAAAATGGCTTAATATGGATATGATGATATAACTGAAATACAGTTCTTCAGTCCTACCATCTGATGTAAAAGACATACAATATATAAGGATTCACTATCTGAAGCTTTTCTGCATGCGACGTCGAATGATTAATAATGTGACTATTCAAGGTTAAAGCTAAGATTTGACCTGGCCTTGGATCAGGTCAAAATCGAATTGGGTCAGAAATATATATCATTAGAACTGCAGAAACAAGACAACCCCAATGATACCAAAATATACAATTTAGCTCCGTTCCCAACAAAATTATTATGTTTGAACCATTTTACCGATACTTTTCCAACGGTGTCATCATGACTCATAATTGAACTTAGGTCATCGACTTCAGAAATCCTAAAAAATTATGTGTACTCAATCGGCCCCTTATTCAATACGAATTTTAGATTGATAAATTAAGCTGTTCCTTGCTCATGTTTTTTTGGAGATGAGGTCCCTTAACCTGCACAGATGTCCTGACCTGAAATGACCTGAACCGAAAATGTTGACAGGAGTTGTAAAAGCTTCAGGAAAAACTGTACTGGGTACAGCAGCGCTGTGTGTAGCCGTTTTCAAGACTTTTGTGAAAAACCCAAGGGGTATGGTTACCCAACCCCCGCCCCGGCCATGCACGTACTCGGTACGAAGTCGGTCAGGTGCACCAACTGTAAGTACCATTACAGACTAAATTCTGAAGCGCTTCTTTCCAACTCACTTATCCAGCATCTGCAGAGAGATCATTATCATATCACAACCCTCATTACTACACAAAGGAGAAATGCTACTTATCTGATGGCCATTTCGTATTACAATCTGGGCAAGGAAAATACAATAATGCTATATTATTTTCTGCATTAAGTACATTAATGTATTCCAAAACTTTGTCCAGTCTTTACTCGGCTATACTAAGATAAATTTTCAGAGCTGCAACAACGAAATTATTATTCTGCAAATTAACTTAGACCATATCTCTGTTTTCAGTTTATCAGCATACCAGAAGCGTTATACAGTTTCAGCTATAGCTGAACATAAGCAAGCCGACAACTATAGTTGTCGGCATAAACAAGATACGGAATAAAACAATTGTTACGCATATTTGCCATGTGCTATCTCATTGCCTATTGTCATGACCGTGTCTGGAGCACTTAAGCTTGAAGTGCATTTGCTAGCCCGCCGGAATCGACAATAAAATATCTGAAAGCCTTGGCAATGTTCAAACGATGACAGGCGTGCCGCTTCTTACACCGAGAGCTTTTTCGAGGCCGACACTTCCTCCTGAATCAAAATATTGTTATTGGAAAATTTGTGGACGTCCATAGTACATTCCAACATAGAAATAGCTAAAATAGACATTTGTGAAAGTATACCAGCTCTTTGTCCGTTTCTTTCGGCACAATACTTCCCATCAGGAGTTTGCTTTGTTAAGGAATCAAGATATTCATTACAGATGACAATGAAAAAAGTAGTGGCATCTCTAGTTTGTTTGAGCCCCCCCTCCACACCTACGGTTCATATTGCATAGACCATGCACCTCGAGGAAGGCTAGTGACCCGAATAGTTCGTCAGCGGGCACAAGGACCCGGTGTGAGGTAGAGCTGAGGGTGTAAAATTAATTTTCAAAAAATAAACATCAGGTAGACATAAACTCAAGCAAAATACATCATAGAAAGAGAAAACATGGACGGGGAGTGTAAAACCAGATCACTGAAGGATCAGTTCTTCGGATTTAAACTATATGACATTTTGGCATGTTAGGATTTCGTGAAATCCCTGAAAAGCATTCAGGTAGTTCGCGAAATCACTGAAGTTTCAGTGAGTTCGCGAAATCCCTAGGAGTTCGCGAAATCCTGGTCGGCCAGTGATTTCGCGAACTCCCTAGGATTTCGCGAACTCCCTGGCTGGTCAGTGATTTCGCGAAATCCCTAGGAGTTCGCGAAATCCCGGATTTCGCACTTTTCCTGTAACATATGTATGTACATGGGAATTAAGTGTTGCGTAGATATAACAACATAGAGCCTGGGGACCTAAATTCTAGAGAGCGTAGTAACACACAGGAACCTGAACTGAATGGTGTTAGAGCAGGATTTTGACTACGCTGGACCTTTCTTGGTATGACAATTCCAATAATTCTGTACCTATAAGCATAGTTTGGAAATCCCGGGGGTTGGGGGTCAGGACTCCCCTGGATTTTGGGTCTCCCGTAAGCTTTGTATAGGGCTTGCATTGCCGTGCCAGCGCTAGCCCACCCAGGACACCCCTGGATCGAGAAGAAATCTCCAGTCATGCCCATAAGGACTATAAACATAATTTTACGTCTATGCAGGGAAGTTGCCTCGAACTTGTTACCGCAAGGAGGAGCGAACTCAGGCAGGGTGATAATCGGGGGTGGGAGGCGAATTTTAAGCATTGGTCTGTCTATGAAAATGCTACGTAAGGCCCACTTTACCAACAAATTTATGTAGGTCCAAACCCAATGTTGACATTGACATATTTGTCTCTTTTGTTATGTGAGGTAGAAGTTTAGTGGAGAGAAGCTGCAATCAGGGTTCCCAATTGGGCGTTTCCCATTAATATATTTGTTTCCAATAATAGTTATTTTCCAAATAATTATTACGTTAAATCATGAGAAAATGAACATTAATTGGAAATGCTCCTTCCAAAAAATAGAAACTTTTTCAAAGAGAGGAAATGCATGTCAGTGGGGAAACTGCGGTCAGAGTTCCCAATAATAGTTAAAATCCCAATACTGGGAACAATGACCCATAATTGGAAATTCTCCTTCCAATAACAAAAGCACGTTTCAAAAATACATGCGCCGGTGACGGTGGACGCGTGTCGGACGCTCTGAGGAAATATGTACATTGTGAACGAACGTGACCATCTCATGCATTTCCGTTCATTCCAAAATTCAGGTGTATGTTAGACGGCATGACAGTTGATGACGCGGTTGACCTGTTTTAATGTCTCCTGGAATCTGCAATCGCCGATTATATTCCCATTGTTCATGTAAAACGTAAATTTCCACCATGGTTTGATAGGGATTTGCGGATTGCTCTTCTGGACAAGGAAAGAGCACACAAACGCATGAAACGCGAGGGTAGTGCGGAGTCAGGCGCGGAGTTCGGGGAAAAGAGGCGCTACTTTAAGAATCTGTCCAGTTCGAAGTATAAAGATGATCTCATTAGTCTTACCGACGATTTTAAGACTAACAAAAACGTTTTTGGTCCTTTTTGGAAAGTCTTAAAGGTGGAAAAAAGGGACTAGCTGTGCTTCGCAATGGTTATGAAGACGTAACAGACGACAGGGAAAAGGCTAGTCTACTAAATCAAACATTTGCAGCTAAATTCACAGAACCCGAAGAAGACATCCTGCCGGACGCACCTCACTATGATGTACCACTGTTTGATTATATCGAGTGTGACGTGAATAGGGTGAGGGCAATATTAGACACTGTTTCAGTCCATAAAGCATGCGGTCCGGACGGAATCAGTGCACGGATCATATACGAGTGTCGTGATCCTCTTGCCGTGCCGCTCGCTAAGATCTGTTCTTTGTCACTGGCCCAGGGAATCTTCCCGAAGAAGTGGAAGCAAGCGAATATAGTGCCAATTTTTAAGAAGGGATGCCCTAGAGACCCCAAAAATTATAGATCAGTATTTTTAACTCCATTGTTTGGAAAGATTTTAGAGCGAGTAGTCTATGTGTGCTTGTTGGGGCATGTAAAACCCATTTTATCGCCGACTCAACATGGATTTGTTTCTGGAAGATCGTGTGCATCTAACCTGGCCACACTTTTAGGCGCGACCTGGGACTCTAACTCGCTTGGCAACCAAACAGATTGTATATACACAGACTATACGGCCGCTTTTCAGAGCGTAAACCATTCCCTTTTAGTACACAAACTAAACAATTCCTACAAAATTTCCGGTTCAGCATTAAATTGGTTCTCATCTTATTTACAGAATAGACAGCAGCGAGTTATTGTCAACGGAAAGTGCTTGGAGTGGGGCCGGGTTATATCGGGCACACCGGAAGGTGGATTGCTGTCGCCTCTTTTATTCGCGATGTATGTAAATGATCTTCCGGATGAGATTTCCTCCTCCCATTGTCTCATGTTCGCTGACGACTTGAAAATCTATCGTCAGGTCAAGTGCGAGACTGATACAGCCTTGCTTCAGTTCGATATTGATCGAGTGTGTCGATGGTCCAAACGTTGGAGATTGAATCTAAATCCGGACAAGTGCAAATACTTCTGCATGACGTTGAAAACAAAACCGGTTCTGGCAACGTAGTCTGTCGAAAATATAGAGTTGGAACGTATTGAAAAAATCCGGGATTTGGGCGTCATTTTAGACACAAAACTCACGTTTGGTCCTCAAATTGAAAACATGGTGAAAAAGGCCAACAGAACTCTTGAATTTTTAATAAGATTATTCCAAAAATCCGGTGAAGGAGGAAATATCAGCCTATCAGCTGTTCTCGCATCTTACTATGCACATGTTCGTTCGGTCCTCGAGTATTGTAGTGTTATTTGGGGCGGAGCAGCTGCTGTTCACTTGACTAGAGTCGACAGGGTGCAACACAATTTCCTTCTATGGTTGAACGCAAACTGTCGGAACCAATCTAGATCACTATTGTACAGCGACCTCATGAATCATTTTAAGGTCATGTCAT
Source organism: Lepas anatifera (assembly GCA_034440635.1). Classification (NCBI taxonomy): domain Eukaryota; kingdom Metazoa; phylum Arthropoda; class Thecostraca; family Lepadidae; genus Lepas; species Lepas anatifera. The sequence continues at coordinate 1,474,687 of JAOTON010000556.1, read as the reverse complement.
TGTCATCGCGAAGAAGTCAGCATGATTTGATGTTCATGCGCAATGTTCTTAAAGGTAGGATCGACTTATCTTTTTAGTACGACGTTTCTCATTGTATGTGCCCGTGAGAGCAACGAGGCAATTAGCGTTGTTTAATGTGCCATGCGCAAGAATGAATACCGTGAAGGAAGGATTGTTTGTTAGATTGCCTAGAGTCATGAACACATTCCTGAACATCCGACCACAAGCAGACGTATTTCATGACACCTTCAGCTCATTTCGAGCAAAGGTCATCTCATATAAAGCCACATTGTAGTTAAGATTGCACCTGTCGGTTCTAGTCTTGTGTTCTTTTCCCAGTTTTTAGTTTTTATGTCTTAGGTATACTTATAGTTTTATATTTTTGGCGCAACGTTTTTAGCCTGACGTGTTTTATCTTCACAAGTTTTGACATGCTTTTACTTCTTAATTTTTACGGAAGTTTTTTTAACTTCCTGCTTATGTGGATCTTATGTGTGTAACACTTCCTTAGCCTATTTTGACATCCGATTTTTTTATGTGACTTTGCCTGTAAATGGGCCTTGTTCCGTGGGCAATATGATGAATAAATGAAATAAATGAAATGGAATGTAAACACGTATTACTACCATAGAGATTAACTAGTACTACTAATAGTTAATAGTAGTAATAATTGATCTCTATGATTACTACTTTCATGCTGGTAATGGTATGGTGCTTGAACCATGTCTGCCGCAAAAAAGAAGAGACAGGTAAAGGGCATTCAATGTATTGGAAATAGCATACAAACATATAATTATAATTTACAGCTTCATGTGACAGAGAACGCATACGTCACATTGAGTTTGTGACAGCCAGCATACTTTCTGCATCTCCAGAAGCGGGCTTCTCCGCAGAGGCTGACATGACCATGGCCGGCAGAGTAGGGATGCTGGCGTCGTCGCCCACTAGCCTGTACATACATTCTCGGACGGTGCTCTGTCTCCTGGGCACATATAGCCAAAGAAGCTGAAGTGCCCTTAAACACCAATCATCATCGTGCTCTGCCTCCAGCGTTACCTCCCAGTCTCGATCGGTCTCGCGCTCCGCCGGACTCCGCCGTCTCCCATACACACTTGTTTAAATACATGTTTGTGTTCACCTTACTCGCAAACATTTCTTGTTAGAAACAATCACTCATATAACACACCCTTACTATGTGCAAATCGGAAGTTTCGATTTTCCAGTACCCTTTCGGGACAGCGGCACCGCATTCGGCCATGCATAGGCTGCTGCGGTCTCCCCAAGCCGCAGCGCTCGGTAGAAGCCGAGTCCTCACATGAAGGCCGCGGACGGGAGACCAGACCGGTTGATCACTTCAAAGGCCGATCAAGTGTGCACCCACAAACAGGGACGCCGGTTGACACGGCGCTGATTCTGCTGTCGTGGTGAGCATTGGCGGACGCATGGGGGGCATTCCGGCCATGGCCCCCCAAGTGCTGGACGGGGGCAAATTATCTTTGCACCCCAAAAGCCGGATAAATTTGTAAAAAAAGGTGTTTACACTAGGTCTGTAGAGCAAAAAACTCGGGTCTGCGTCTGCCCCTGGTGGTGAGCACTCCCCAGTGTACCGACATCTCCTGGACAGGAGGCTGCCACAGTCCAGAGGCTTTCCACTCCCATGCAAAGCGCCTCTGCCAACTGCGCTGCAGGAGTTATCGCTGTTGTGGGGCTTCCGGATTGGTGTTAACCATATTGGGGCACTAGATGTGCCCCAGCGTTCTCAAATTCACCACTAATCGATTCGTATCGGCGAATACTTCGGCCAGTGTGGGGTTGTGGTCGCCCAATATTTCGCACCGCAGCCTTGCGGTGGCAGGACATTTAGAAAATAAATTGAGAGCATTCTCGTCTTTCTCTTCGCATTTCTCGCCGATTGAGTGAGTAGCAGTGGTAGTAGAGTGGCAGTCTCCTACATACATTCCGTGAAGCCCAACACTTAACACAAAAGGAACAAATCACTGGGAATTTCCGAGCTAAAAATGAGATTACGTAATAATCCTTGCTTATCTGGTTTGATAAGCACATTAAAATTGTTGGTGATTTACTCTGAGCACTGAGCAGTTACGTTTTCTTCCAGAACTCGCTTCATTTTTTCAACTCACCGATCTAACCACGCATTGACTTGACACATTAGGTCTGTCCTCTTACTTACTGGTGTCGAAAACCCCGAAAATCTGTAAACTTCCTCGTACAGGACGCAGTACGGCCCTCTGGAGGGAAAATAAAGATCATATGAGCGGCTGCTAAGCCTGCAACTGTCTCCGGGCCCGTTCTGAGAAGGCTTTCACCTCGCCTACGTGGAACACCTTATGTCAGATACAGGTGGAGCCGTCTTTCTTCTCAAGGCCTTCGATGGTTGCACCGCAACGCTTATATAAAAGCACGGAGCTCCTCGTCTGCAAGGGGATTAGCATTGCATACTCGAAGTATTATCTCTTCGTGCCAGAATGAAAAAATATGTTCGCACGAAATGAGAATGGCATTTCGTGCGAACATATGTGGCTACGTGGTATATCTTAGGCTTAATCTTGGCTGGCGACATAGAGCTTAATCCTGGTCCTGCAGAGCGACGACTGACAACGCCAACCGCAGAGACAGGCACAAACCGTCAGGCCCACCAGGGTGTCTCCATTCTTGTGCAGCATGTGCGTAGCATCCGTAACAAACTCGGCATTCTACGTGCATGCTCACCGGAACTGTCCAAATTTGAAGTCATATGCTGGACAGAAACCTGGCTGAACGACACGGTAGGTATGTACAGTCTGTTGCGAAAGTATCGTTCCGTTCCAGGGGTATCCGACCAGGCGGGAATATGAAGTTTGGGAACCACATATCTGAGGGCTTGGCCTGTTCGGCTGGTCGACCTCCCCAGCGGTTAGCGGGTCTGGCCGATGAGGCTGGGATCAGCTGGGGAGGGTGGGGCGACTCAGTGCCTTCACTTTCAGCAGTGGAAGCTCCTGTCTTTGAGCCTCCCCGACAGAAAGGCGAAGCACCGTAATGATAATTACTCGGTTCCACTGCAGTGGGCCAGCAAGTATTCCTCCCCCTATTGAGAGCTGAACGCCTAATGCCATTGGACGCAGAACCGTGTGCATAAGCGTGGCATAACTGCCAGGAGGCAGACAGGGGGTCAAATCATTGCCAGAAAGTTGGCCGAAGGGGGATAACATAGTTTTCGAGGGTGCCGCATAGGCAATTCCAGGATTTCTTATGGGGGGGGGCACGTAACCGAAATCGGGTCGAAATCCGAGCCAGGAGGGATGGGGGCATCGAAACCTATCGTGGGGGTGCTCATTTTCATCCTAAGAGGAAGAGTAAGCGGGTGGCAAACGAAAGTCTAGGATGGCGCCATCGAAATTTTAAGCGGAAGCCGTAACCATTTCAGGGGCGTTGAGGCTCGCTATTGAGAAAGAAACCAGGGCCCTCTCTTGCCTTCCCTGGATTCGCCCATGAGGTGCAAGCGGATGCAAGACAAACCAATGACTGATGAGCCAGCCTCTGAAAAATGATCGACCTGTTGACACTTCGCAGCACCATCTTACCTATGAATAGGACGTGACAGTGGGTACAGCAGATTGTTGTATCTCAACTGTTCCCGAAAATCGATTTCATTAACATTTCGGGATGCCAGTATTTTTCTTGTAGTTATTTTCTGGTCCACTCCAGCGTTCAGCGCCAGATTCAGTCTCTGCGAGGGACCTCGATTAGTCGGAAGTACCGGCAGAAGAGTAACGTGACCTCCAAACGGTTTGCTTGTCCGGACTAGTGGGGTGGCGCCAGGGTGCGGAGTGGTGGTTACTTATAAAGATAACTGTGTTTTTAGTAAGCCTAACTAATCCTGAAACACAAGGGGCAGAGTGCGCCGCATTCGAAATTGCTATGACTAGGCATTTCTTAATCCAACATGTGCTAAACTGATTTTTCTGCATTCTGACAGGGCTATCTTCGGCTGACTTCCCAACGCCTCTGATAATGCCCGACCCTTCGCTCGACTGGCACGCATACCTGGGTCACGTGATTACTACGTGTTTACAACGACAGGTGCAGGGTCACACGTAGTAAGTAATGTGTGGCGCGGAGGGGGCACAGAGTTTTAAACCGAGGGCATCAGTACTGTCTCGCTGGTGCCTTGCCCCAAGCGGTCCGTTCTGTAACCGAGGCGCCTGGGCTCGAGAGTTCCGAGACTGGGTATGTCGAGTTATGGCTTCAAGCAGTGGTTCCAGGCTCATAGGGCTCACAGCTTCATTACTAAAACATGTATTAACCCGTGCCCCACCGGGGGTCCGGCGCCACCTTCGCCCCACCGGGGGGGCCATCGATGGCCCCCCTCTAACTCCGAAAATATGGGGGTTAGCGCAAATCAGCAAAGTGCAATAGAAAGCTCGCGTGAATTCAGTAAGAAATTACTTCGCATGTTTTAGTGCTCAAGTCAATGGTTTGACCTCCAGAGGTCAAATTAGGTCAAGATCGGCTATTTTCACTCAAATATGCAATGATTAACACGCGCATTGACGGGGGGGCGGGTACCCGCCCCCCCTCGGGTTTTTCGGAGATAGTAGAAAAACGGCGGCGCGTAGCGCCGCCGTACTTGGTATACCTTTTCCCTCATCATTTTTACAACTTCTCTGAAAATTTTAAGGTTAGGTCATCTCAGGTCAGGTCACCAGTACAGGTCAAGTGACCCGACCTCAAAAAAGTTTAAGATAGCATAAGTCGGAGCAAAGTGAACTTATCCGATTGAAACTCATATCACATAATGGCCCCACCGAGTTCTCTAACATATGTTCCGGTATTTTTGATATCGATGACCTAAGGTCATGTACGAGGCATGACCTCTCCATTGGAAATACATGGGAAAAATGGTTTTTACGGAATAACTCAGTAACGAATGGTGATAGAGCATTTATTTTAGCTGCATTAGACTCGCCTGGGCTTTGCGGTTCTAATGATATGCATTTCATATAATTTGACCCTGACCTGACCTCAGGTCAGGTCAAATCCTTGATTTGACCTAGCAAGGTCAAATTATATATCATTCGATTCGGCTTGCTAAGAGGATTCATATAGTTCAAGTCGTTTTGCTCTATCTTTACTTGTTCAGATTTAATGCCCGAAAAACTGAATTTTACATGTTATCCCTATGACGGGCATGTTTTGACCTCTCGTGACCTTAAATGTGACCTGACAAAAAAATGGTTAAAATGTTTTCGATGGAGAAGTGGATGGGCAGCCCAACACCGTTTACCGTTTTTCGCTACCTACCGTGGTTCTCGAGATCTTAGGGGGGCGGGTACCCGCCCCCCGTCAATGCGAAGGTGGCTCAGACCCCCGTCAATGCGCGTGTTAAGCAAACTGGGCATAACTCTTATGTCATTAGAGCTATTGAGGTCTGGTAAAGTACATTTGATAGAAAATTGCCAGTACTTTTTCCGCTATGTGGAACGTAAAGACCTCCCGCCAGTGGTTTGACCGCCAGAGGTCACCTCGTGACCTAATATGACCTGAGGTCACGAAAGGTCAAAAAGTGACCTTGCCGTATATCAAATGAAAGCCAGTGACAAGACAAACACGATGGTGTTTGTTTCACCGCTCTAGCTCAATTAGGTCAAAAGTTATTGTCAAAATACTGTTTTTGACCTCGGGTGACCTTGGATGACCTTGGAAAAGTGAAAGGGCAAATATGACCCCTGGGATCCGTGAAAGGGTGTCCAAAAACGTTGTTCTGAGCAGTCTGAGTATTTGCAATCATTTTTGTGGCTTTTATATCATGAAATAGTGCAACCACAAATTTCCTCGTGGTTGCACTGTAATCGTCTGTCTCTTAACACTGGAAAATCTACCTACCAACTTTTCTCAGCCACTCGAGGTCAAGACCTACATATTGCTATTAATGACTCACCTATCCAAAGAAAATTCTCAACTAAGTACCTGGGAGTGCAGATAGATGAGGATCTGAGGTGGACGAGCCATATAAAGAACGTTGAAAATACTGTTGCACGTAACATTGGACTTATTTATCGCTGCAAACATATTCTGGATTCTAGGCTCCTTCTCCTGTTGTACAACGCGTTTATTCTTCCATTTCTAAGCTATGGTATTCAAATTTGGGGTAGTACCTATGACTTCAGATTACATAAACTACATCTACTTCAGAAACGAGTAGTCAGAATGATTGATGGCGCTGACAGACTTGCCCATAGTAGCCCCATTTTCAGAAAGTACCAAATCCTCAAAATTCATGACATTGTAGGATTTAGCAAAATCAAAATTTTGCATTCATTCTTGCTTGGTTCTCTCCCCTCCCCAATGGCTAGTCAATTAAACCTGATCGACGTAAATGTAGCCAGGAGAGTTGCGCGGCGAAGCCAACACTTTCAAATACCCTTTGCTTCCACCGTATACCGCAAATTCTCCCTCTTTATCTCGGCCCCTCGAACTTGGAACAATATTGTTGCCTCAAAGATAAGGAATCTTCCAGATATACCAACCAGTAAAGTGTTCTTCAAAAAAGTAGCAAGAAAATTATATCTGGATTCCTACTAATTTCAACCTAAATTTCAAATACATTGTTACAGTTTTCATTCTTCCTCCTCTTGATTACCCTCGGCACTGGGTCTTTATTTCACACCTCAGGCACATAACTTGCGCGGAGCTCTGATCTGGCAGTTAGGGGCATCTAACAGGCACGCCTCCGACACCCCCCTGTCCAAATCCTAAGTTAAATAACAATTGATTTGTACCGTGCGCCTCTGAACTCTCCCGTGAACCGTCTCGGTAAAGCATCAATGAACCAAAACCCTTAATCCCTCCGCCTGGTAACTACATACTTCTCTCTCATTTCAGTGTTTCCGGCGTGGCCGGAGCCTGGCTTGCCACCGCTGAGCGGTTGCTTTGCCGCCCTGGTGTGCCACCGGGTGGGGCGGATGGCTCCGCCCCGGCCTGCCGGGAGCCGTTAGCTCTCGCCGACCTGCCGGTGGGCTCGCTCACGCCCCGGCCGGGTCGCGACTCAGCTGGCCGGCCGGCCAGTCCGCCCGCCTGCCCACCAGCCCGCCTGCCCGCTCGTCCGTCCGTCCGCCCCGCCCGCCCGCCCGCCCGCTCGCCCGCCCGCCCGGCTGCCCGCCTGCTCGCTCGCTCGCTCGCTCGTCCGTCCGTCCGCTCGTGCTGCGTCCCGCGCTGGGCTACGATCTGTGGCGCGCTCCGTGCGTGGGCTGTGTGCGCGCCGTCGAGGGTTGTGGTGCGGGTGCGGGCTTGGCGATGGTGTCCGCACTGTTGGAGTGATGCCTGGAGCTTTCTCTGGTGGCGGAGTCTGTGACTTTCCGAGATGGTCCTTGCTGCTGCGGTGTTTTATCTGCTTTGTGTACTTTTATCGCATACCTCAGTGCCGATATTCTTAAACTGGAGCTGCGCAATGCCCCCGGCGTCATGTAGGGGCCCCGCGTCGGGGGTGTCTGATGCGCGAGCCCGTAGGGCTCCTGAAATGCTCCTTTTGTTTGAATGTGTTTTAAGTGTATTGATGTATTGATGTAATAATATACTGTGTATGGCTGTAAATAGCTTTTCCCCATGCTTTTCCAATGGGAGAGGTCGCCTCGTGACCTGACCTCAGGGCACGAAATCGAAAAATCCCGGATATACACCTTGTAGACCCTGGAGGGGTCATGAAGTGTAGGAAGTTTCAAATCGATCGACTTTGAAATGTAGCTCTTACAGAGCTCTAAAGGTGAAGTGAGGTGACCTTGGTTGACCTCGTCTGGTGACCTGACCTTGGGTGACCCGGGGTAAAAAATTTCAGGGATGATGGGAAAATGATGCAGTGAGAGGTAGAGCCCTCAACCGCGGTGCTGCGCCTCGTCGTTTTTCTGCTATCCCGGAAAAACCTTAGGGGGGCCATCGATGGCCCCCCCGGTGGGGCGAGGGTTAAGGTTGATGAGAGTTCATAGGGTTTGAAAAGCTACCCAGTGGCCAGGCTTTTCCTGTTTAACACAAATCCCGGTAGACCCCCGAGCCACCCTTGCCCTGTTGGGGGTGATCAAACAGCCCCCTCGATCTTCGGGATGGCGAAAAAAACGGAACACTGGTGGAAAGCTCTTAAAGGGACATTGTCGCAAAAATTTTTATTGTGGTTTCTTAATATTTGAAAAATCCTGATTCTGGTACCGTCAATCATTTCTTTATCTTTAGCTAAATTTTTGGAGGCCACTCAACAATTATTCAAATTTGTTAACAATACCAATAATAGGCTGTAACCTGCTCTTCACCTCTATTCTTTCAATCAAAGTTTTAAGTTCTAGAAATGATTTAATTAGGGTAGAAAATGTTATCATGCTGTATTCGTATTCAATTTATTTTTATTAAGCCTCAAAAATACGAATATTGCATTAGTTTGTCCATAAAGTTCGGTTTGAGAAAACTAATCAGGAAAGTTTTAAAATCGGGCAGATGTCGTATAGCGGCGATGGTATAGTGGCCCCCATTCCCGACTCTCACACGGGTAATAAGGGTTCGAATCTAGATCGTGGAAGTTTTTACTGTAAAAACAATTTTTCTGATTTTCTTCTTGTTTCTTCACGCGTACTAATGGATGAAGCATAGTCGGATCCATGATTACCGATCGGGGGGTAACTTCCGGGGAGGGCACCATCCGGACCAGGGGGGCGCCACCTTTGACCGGCAAAACCTATCAGATGGACGCTAAATCCTATCCGTGTGCGCCGATTTTCGCATCCTGGGAGGAGGGGATGGGACGCGAGATTTTAGGGTTCACCGAGAGTTGATCAGAGAGGGGAGGGGGCACGTGTCCCCCTTTGCCATCCTGGATCCTCCTATGGGATGAAGTAAATATTCTAAGGACAATTTATTCTGGTTATCCCTCCGTCCGGGTAGTTAAGGGAAAGGGAATATTAGCCCCAAATATTTTTCTAATCTGACCGGCGTAACAAACTGAAACCGGCTTGTCTCCAGCTCCCTGCAATGGTTCTCAATCCGTCGGATTTCCCTCTATTGGAGACCAGTTCCCCTGTTTTCTGACCAGCGGGACACGCTGTTCGCCGTTCCAAAATGTCTTTTGTGTCCTTTGCTGAAGGCCATTCTTGAAGGCTGACCGGTTTTCGTGCAAACCAAGAACCAGAAACCGGCCCAATAAAAAGCAGGGGTGGCTCTTCGAGATTATATGTGTTAATCTCGAGATTAATGTGTCTCGAGATTAATTAATCGTTTAACCCTCGCCCCACCGGGGGGCATCGATGCCCCCCTAAGGTTTTTCCGAGATAGCAGAAAAACGACGAGGCGCAGCACCGCGGTTGAGAGCTCTACCTCTCACTGCATCATTTTCCCATCATCCCTGAAATTTTTTACCCCGGGTCACCCAAGGTCAGGTCACCAGACGAGGTCAACCAAGGTCACCTCACTTCACCTTTAGAGCTCTGTAAGAGCTACATTTCAAAGTCGATCGATTTGAAACTTCCTACACTTCATGACCCCTCCAGGGTCTACAAGGTGTATATCCGGGATTTTTCGATTTCGTGCCCTGAGGTCAGGTCACGAGGCGACCTCTCCCATTGGAAAAGCATGGGGAAAAGCTATTTCATGATATAAAAGCCACAAAAATGATTGCAAATACTCAGACTGCTCAGAACAACGTTTTTGGACACCTTTTCACGGATCCCAGGGGTCATATTTGCCCTTTCACTTTTCCAAGGTCATCCAAGGTCACCCGAGGTCAAAAACAGTATTTTGACAATAACTTTTGACCTAATTGAGCTAGAGCGGTGAAACAAACACCATCGTGTTTGTCTTGTCACTGGCTTTCATTTGATATACGGCAAGGTCACTTTCTTGACCTTTCGTGACCTCAGGTCATATTAGGTCACGAGGTGACCTCTGGCGGTCAAACCACTGGCGGGAGGTCTTTACGTTCCACATAGCGGAAAAAGTACTGGCAATTTGCTATCAAATGTACTTTACCAGGCCTCAATAGCTCTAATGACATAAGAGTTAAGCCCAGTTTGCTTAATCATTGCATATTTGAGTGAAAATAGCCGATCTTGACCTAATTTGACCTCTGGAGGTCAAACCATTGACCTGAGCACTAAAACATGCCAAGTAATTTCTTACTGAATTCACGCGAGCTTTCTATTGCACTTTGCTGATTTGCGCTAACCCCCATATTTTCGGAGTTAGAGGGGGGCCATCGATGGCCCCCCGGTGGGGCGAAGGTGGCGCCGGACCCCCAGTGGGGCGCGGGTTAACCCTCGCCCCACCGGGGGCCATCGATGGCCCCCCTAAGGTTTTTCCGGAATATCAGAAAGACGATGAGGCGCAGCACCGTGGAGGCTCTACCTCTCACTGCATCATTTTGCCACCATCCCTGAAATTTTTACCCCGGGTCACCCAAGGTCAGGTCACCAGACGAGTTCAACCAAGGTCACCTCACTTCAGCTTTAGAGCTCTGTAAGAGCTACATTTCGGAGTCGATCGCTTTGAAACTTCCTACACTTTATGACCCCTCCAGGGTCTACAAGGTGTATATCCAGGATTTTTCGATTTCGTGCCCTGAGGTCAGGTCACGAGGTGACCTCTCCCATTGAAAAAGCATGGGAAAAGCTGTCTTATGATCTAAAAGTCACAAAAACGATTGAAAATGCTCAGCTTGATCAGAAAGGCGTTTTTGGACACCCTTTCACGGATTCCAGGGGCCATATTTGCCCTTTGACATCCCCAAGGTCATCCAAGGTCACCAGGGGTCAAAAACAGTATTTTGACAATAACTTTGACCTGTATAAGCTATAGCGATGAAACAAACACCATCGTGTTTGTCTCGTCATTGGCTTTCATTTGATATACGGCAAGGTCACTTTCTGACCTTTCGTGACCTCTGGTCATACTAGGTCACGAGGTGACCTCTGGAGGTCAAACTACTGGCGGGAGGTCTTTACGTTTCCATAGCAGAAAAAGTACTGGCAATTTCATATCAAATGTATTTTCCCACACCTCAATAGCTCTAAGGGCATAAGAGTTATGCCCAGTTTGCTTAAGCATTGCATATTTGAGTGAAAATAGCCGATGTTGACCTAATTTGACCTCTGGAGGTCAAACCATTGACCTGAACACTAAAACATGTGAAATAATTTCTTACTGAATTCACGCGAGCTTTCTAGTGCACTTTGCAGATTTGCGCTAACGCCCATATTTTCGGAGTTAGAGGGGGGCCATCGATGGCCCCCGGTGGGGCGAAGGTGGCGCCGGACCCCCGGTGGGGCGCGGGTTAACGCGCGCATTGACAGGAGGCGGGTACCCGCCCCCCGTCTGGTTTTTCGGACAGAACATAAAAACGGCGGCGCGTAGCGCCGCCGCACTTGTATCCATACGCGTATATTAACAGTAAAAATGCAGTACATGGTAAAACATACACTCCTAACACTAGGCAAAGAAAACTAGGCAGGGGCACCGCCACGGAATTTAAGCCATCACACATTTATTAGGTAGGTACTTAACACACTCGGGTTAAAAATAAACTCGGGTTAAAAAACTTGACATACCTTCTCTCATCATTTTTACAACTTTTGTCAAAATTTTAAGGTTAGGTCATCTCAGGTCAGGTTACCAGTACAGGTCCAGTGGCCTGACCTCAAAGTTTAAGACAACATAAGTCGGAACAAAGTGAACTCATCCGATTGAAGTGACCTGACAAAATGGTTAAAATATTTCGATGGAGAAGCGTATGGGCTACCCAAAGCCGTTTACCATTTTTCACTACCTACCGTGGTTCTGGGGATTTTAGGGGGGTACCCGCGCCCCCTGTCAAAGCGAAGGTGGCTCAGAGCCCCGTCAATGCGCGTGTTAATCTGGTAAAACAACGAGATAAAACGTTAATCCGTACGAGATAAAACGTGTTCGAGATTAAATGTGGCGGTCTCCCAGGGCGGACCACCCTGAAAGACCGCCTGGGCCTTTCACGGCAGGAGAGTGTGGAGGTGGAGCGCCTGCGCATTGGCCACTCCCTTCTCCTGTGCAGCTACCGAAAGAGGATCGGCCTGAACCCGGAGGCCACGTTACAGGAATGCGACGATGGAGAGGACGAGATCCTCCACCACCTTCTGATCCGGTGCCCTGCGTGCGCTGACCTGCGCTGGGACATATTTGGACGGGACGACCCGCCCATCCGGGAAGCGCTGGCGGACCCACGACGGCTGGCGATGTTCCTGCGGCGGTTGGGGCGCCTGCAGGGGCGCCCCCCTCCCATATGGCCGGAACACTCAATCAATCAATCAGATTAAATGTGTCCGTCGACATCTAAATCTTTGATATAATTGTAATTCTTTGGTCTCCGGAGAATATAAAAACACGTAGTCTAGAGAACCGGAGAATAGCTGAATGTGATACGGAAGAATAACTCTTGATATGCGTCAGAACTGGGGAACCAGAGAGCAGCCACCACGATCCTTGGATGAACTAACAAAAGTGTGGAACGCACCACGAACCCAAACCTGATCACTTTTTGTTTCAGGGGGAACGTTTGTTGTGTGTTGCAGGTTGGAGATGGACTGGCCACCTCACTCCTCTGTCCGTGGTGGTAGCTCTTTCTAATTTTTTTCGTATATAGATATACAAGATTTAAGAATATATTGTTTTTTACTTCAAGTTGAGTTAGTTTCTGATCAGGGCACATCAAGAAAATATACCTCAAAATTATAGCCTGGAACAATTCGTATTAAATAAAAAGGATTCTATAATTAATCTTAACATTGGTAGTCACAGAGTCTAAACCTAAGAAGACGCATCGCAGCTTTAAGACAAGCAAGCTGCTAGCCTCATGAGTGGCATTTGTTTTTGAAAATGATAAGCGTTTATTTTTAATACTTCGGAGTTGGGAAAAGGTCCTTTCTCATAATAGAACAAACAATTCCAGAAGCACTTCATATAACATCATATCATTATATAAAATAGTATATTAACCGTTATTTTTATTAGATTGTTTATTAGATTATCTACGTTGATAAGATATTTCATGACCAGCCTCCTCGAATCATAGTTCCAAAATGGGGCTAATACACTGATAAATATTCAGGTACATCCCTTCACCAAATTCTCATAATCTAATAGGTGAACACATACATTTTTAGTCAGAGTGCTAGGATAACCTCGAATCGAGTTCCAATATTTGAATATTCCAGTACTGAACTGCATTATTCCAGCATTCGATTTCCAAATCAGATCTAAATTTCAAGCCTTGGTCACACTATGACCAAAAGTTTTCGCTTATTGTATTTTGAGGATTCTGACGAGGGGCTGTGCCCGAATATGTGATCACAGTGTGATCACAGGCTCCATTTTGCGTCAAGAATTCGAGAGGCAAAGCCATGAAACATCTTACCAGTTTATAATCATGCTCCTCGGCTACGCAATGCAAAATTCATATACTTTTAAAAACCAACAGATATCAGTTAATCAATGAGGCTTATATTCAATCTCACAAAAACATGAGAAAATATAACCTACCAGGAAATTACAAGCGAATGATAACCCTCAGCAGGTGAGAAACGCGTGCAACAATCAGGTCTGCGAGTCCCCAACGAGCAGTCTTCCGAGTGCAACGTGGACTAGAGGATATAACTCAGTACGTCAGTGACGGATCCAGGCCAATTTTTTTGTGGGGGGATGGGAGGACAGGGTCCAAAATCGTGAATACACATTTTTTTAAAGGTCGGTGAAAATCGCAGAGTTTGGGAGGAAAGTAAATTTTCCCTGAACCCACCAGTGGGTATGCAGCTCCTAGCTTCCAGTCCTTGAAATGCACTCTAAGAAGGCTGGGAGCGAACCAAATACTGAGTGTACATCAAAAGCATAACAGATTTTGCATCAGTCCACAATAAAGTGCTACACGGTTTGATAAAATGTTCACCGCAATAGTCTGAGCACAGAGGTGTCACTTATTATTTTCGCCGACTTTCGCACGTACGACCACCAACAAAATCTGACCACTTGGTTTTTTTACTATAAAGACCCTTTGCATTACTAGTTTTCTTACCTTTAGGCTAAAAAATACTTTTAATGGCATGTTTTACTGAGGTCCTCAGAGGATTTGCCTTAATATACCGCGATAAACACCACTTACGCACATACATGAACGTATACTGCGGGCACACAGGCAGACGACCGAGGTGCACTCAGGCAGGTTCGTGTTCAATGCAAAAAACTGCTGGCTGTGGTACTCTGCCAACTCTGGGATTCCATTGCTCGTCCTCTGAAGCCTGTCTTCCAGCAGCAGGCGTAATTTGCGATAGTCACTGTCGAGGGGCAGCACCTGATTATTTCTGTTTTGCGTTCAGCTTGCTGGGGTAGGCTCTTCTTAAATTAGAAGATATTTTCACAGCAGGAACAAATGGGACCAAATAAAGGGTACAAATAAAGTATCACAAGCCCACAATGAAAGCAAACAAGATATCACTGAATCTTGTTTTAAACATATGCAATATATATATATATATATATATATATATATATATATATATATATATATATATATATATATTCAATTGTTGAACGCATCGTTCACGGACAGCTCTATTCGTACTTCACCAGTCGCCACCTCTTCTCTGAATGCCAACATGGATTTCGGCTCAACCATTCTACTGAAACAGCACTAGTTGAAGTAACAGATACAATTTTGAAATCCATGGATAACGGTGAAGTCTCCCTTTTGGTACTTTTGGATCTCAGCAAATGTTTTGACGTTATTGATCACTCAAAATTGATAGAAAAATTAGAGCTTTATGGCATTGACTCCAAATGGTTCCGAAGTTATCTTTCCGATCATTACCAGTACGTCCGTATGACCGCTAAAACACCTCACATCAGTTCAAACCATCGTAGCAGGCCCGGCCATTCAGCTCATGTCGGATACAAAAATTCTAAAGCCGCAAAAAATCCTATAGGCGTATATCAAGGTACTTGTTTAGGCCCCCTTCTCTACTCCATCTTCTCCAATGACCTCAATCTGTATGTAAACACTAGCGTCAAAATTGTACAGTATGCCGATGATACCCAGCTCATCATTTCCGGAAAAAAACACACCCTTCAGAACATGATTCGAGAAATGGAAGGCGCGCTGACCACACTCCATAATTGGTTCACTCAAAATTCGATGAAGCTAAATTCAGCAAAAACCCAACTTTTGGTCTTAGGAACTCGGCAAGTTCTTCGCGATCTTCCCCCAGTAACTCTGTCCGTGAACGGTGCAACAGTAACCGAAAGTCAAAGAGTAAAGAATTTAGGCCTATTTGTGGACAAAACTCTTTCATTCGAAAACCACATTGACCAGATGGTTGGTAAGTGCACCGGCTTGCTCATCGGACTACACCATGCCCGGCACCGTCTACCCACTGGTACTATCAAACCACTCGTCAACAGTCTGATTTTGTCCGTGCTGCGGTACTGCATAAGCGTGTACGGTAGCTGTACTGCTCAGCGTTTGCATAGAATGCAGAAAGTTATAAACTTTGGCGCTCGTGTGGTTACCGGACGTAGAAAACGAGAACACATCAGCGACGCCGTGCGAGATCTGGGATGGCTGCCTGCACGTGAGCTCGGCACATACCACTCTCTGTGTCTGCTCAAGCGAGTGATGGTAACGGGCGAGCCAGCTTACCTGAAGCGTCAGCTCGTGACTAGGCGTGAATTCAGAAACCGCACTACTCGCCAAGACGTAGATTTATGCCTCCCACGCCTAAGAACTGAAACTGGGAGGAGACCTTTTATGCACCGTGCTGCAGTAGCATTCAACGGACTGCCACCGGCGATCCGGGATGGCTCCCTCTCCAGCTTCAAACGACGCCTAAAAAAGCATCTGCTCGGTTGATGAGTGTACCCGATTTTGACTTGACTTTTCTTGACTTGACTTGTACCCAATTTTGACTGTCGCGTGTCTGTCCCATCCACCCCCATTTTTGACCTGGGCTCATTAATAGCCATTGATATGGATGAGCACCGTGATGTTGAAATAAATAAATAAATAAGAACAAAGACATCCCCAAAGACGATCTATAGTCTAGATCATGGGTTTGTGAAGGGGTCAGGTGGAACCATGCAAATTCATTTTTTTTATAAATTACAATACATTATTTCAACACTGGCCCACAATAGGAAACAAATATTCCAAATTTCAGGTCTATGGGAGAATCGGTCTGATTGGGTTCATCCCATTCAAACTAACAAACAAAATGATCATACACAAGCTGGTCCATTGGGACGATAGCTTGATGATACATAGCAGCTACAAAAGACAGGTTTTCTAGTAAACAAATTTTCTCTTTGAAGCGACCCGCCTAATCTTTCATATATTCTTCCAGGAAAACACAAAAAATTGCATCACCCAAGACTGCCCCCCTGTCATTCCTACATGACTATCCATACTCTTTGCTCACAATTATATTGTTGTATTGGGTACACTCCTAGTGTTTCAAATCATAATACATCTTATCCTAGTTTTCCTTCAGTTCATTTTTAATATCAATTATAAAAAGCATGCAGATGGGCATTTCAGATGAATGAAAGGCAGATGGATGAATTCATCTGCAGATGGGCATGAATGCAGATGGGCATTTTCTGAGGGCAGATGGATGAATTCATGCTACAGTCACTTTCATGTCTGGAAACAAACAGTAGCACTTGAAATATGAGTAAATGGATCTGATAAGTAGATAGGAGTACACTGACTACTATGTACTGAATGGTACCAAAATAAATGGAAAATCTGTTTCAATCTGTAAAATTAATCAAAAACATTTTCATACTTAAAAGAAGGTAAGCTAAGCAGCAAATGCACTAGCATCCACACATTGTGCAGAGCCAGTATTTGTAACAGGTAGAAATTTGTAATTCAAATTACAAGCTTGATATAGACTTTTACTAGAGTGCACAAATATTGTAAATATAAAGTTAGACTAAAAAGAGAGGGAATATGGGCAATTCAAAAATAATATGCTTAAATAATCATTGGAGAATTGCCATCACCAAATAATTTTCACCTATTTTGGTACACAAGTTCACCTGTGCAACAATAAAATGAGGACTTTTTGGCATTGACACTGCTCATAAGCCTTGTTCCTTCTACCAGCACAGCCTTGTCCGCGAGCCCTCGAGCCTCTCCTCTAGAAAAGAAATACTACAACTGTCTCTAGTATATGCTATGGCTAATCAGACAAAAATGAACCAGAATACTTATCTACCAATCACAAAAAAGTATGCTACCACTGTTGTGCTGTTACTGTTTTTCCAGCAGCACCACAGCAGGTAGCCAGCCTGTAAATCTAAGATTGGTTCTAAGATTGGTTCTCAGGGAGAGGCTATAGCCATGTGACATAGACTCAATCCAGTGTGCAAAGTATGGCATTTTCAACGAGATCTCGTCAGGGTGAGTGCCCTAGGAGACAAGAGTGAGTAGTGTGAAGTTCATTAACCTGGTGTGAATTTCCCAGAGTGGTGCAAGGAAGGTGACACTGAAAACCAAACAAATAATGGCTGAATGGTTATAAAGACACAGGAGGGGACCTTATAACAAGTATTTAACTAACTAATACAAGAGGTAGCATTGCATTGTGTGGGTAGGAAAGGGTGCATTTTTCTCTATGGTATATAGCAGTTTGGTGTGAATTTTTGGTGTCTGGCAGTGCAATGATTTTAGGTGGCTGGTGTGACTCGTCTAGCCTGCTGCCATACTTTGCAGACTGGGACTCAATGCTGCTCGCTGATTGGTGTTGACAGACGAAACGAGACCACAGCTATAACAGTGGGCCAAAATGAATAGTTATCAATTAAGCATACAATTTGCTTTTTGGCAACTTCATGAACCTAATTAATGCAGAACAGAAACATTAAATGCATTGCCCATACTTGATAGGATTAGTGTTTGACTAACTCACTACACTCACTAAACAAAACCTCAATAAGCATTGGTGGCCAGCAAAGATGGATGGCAAAAATTCAAATTGTTTCATTAACTTTTCACGCATAGATTTTTTACCTCTAAGAAAATCTCAATTGACCACATCAAAGGCTCAAAATATTCTACGTGCAGATTACCGACGATATGTTGATCCACGAGACCGGAGAGGCGACAATCTCCTCGTCCGAAAAACCACCCAAAGCTTTCTTCATGCCTCAAAGGAGGCTCTTCTGGATCGCGCTACCCGTATCTTTTTATTGCATCATTCTAGCTGCAATGCAATCATGCAATAACGAACAATTATTAATTATAATATTTAGGGTATTCGGGCCTGACCGCAGCGCTAATTAGTGTTATAGAATTTGTATTTATATCTTCGCGTTTGCCGCGGTTTTTGAAATGGTGAATATTGATAGTTCATCGGTAGCCATGATGACATCACATTGATGTAAGATAAGCCCACGTGACCAGATCCTATAAGGACTGGGGTTCTGATTGGTTGACGGTATTTCTTTAAAGTCCTATATTTCTCTTTCAAAAGCAATTTGGAAATATATTTTTATAGAATAATTTTTGATGTTACAGGTTTTAGCTACTGAACTGCCTTAAAACAAATGTTTGACATTTTTTCATATATAAATTGATAGCTATAGCCGCGTCTACGTCACTTTATCGTTACCATAAGGACTCGATAAAGTCGTCTATAAATGTTGACTTTGAGGCCGATTTTCAGGCATTTTGAGCCTGAATTTGCAAAAATGAGAATATGACTTCTGAAACAACTTTTTGTAACCTTTTGATCTAGCCAATAAAAATTTTTGCGACAATGTCCCTTTAAGAATGGATGAAGAAACTTTGTAGTCACTTTTGTCCCAGGCCAATATTGAGATCATGACAGACTAGAGAAGAATTTCTGGGCTCTGGCGTCCGAGTTGAGCTGGCGTCCGAGATTTTAGGCACCATTCGCTTCCTCTTCTTACGGAAAACCGGATGATGTATATGACTATACTAGATCACAACCTAGAAATGATGTGACCTAAGGTCAGGTCAAGATCACCATCTGACCTAAAATAGTCAATGTGTATATCAATCGGCTTGCAATACTAATCTAAGCGTAATGACATTGAAATAAACGGTTTATTATCATTTTGTGCGAAATTAATGACCTAAGACGAACATTAGCCTGCTTAAGTAGTCCCTGATGACCTCTCAGAGGTCACAGGTCGAAAGCTGCAGCATGAACCTGCAGAGGGGCCTAGGATACTACGATTTGGAAAATGTGAAGGTATGCTATTCTGGATCTACAAAAATGTAGCCATGTTCACCCAATTACCGTTTTCCCATGCATTTCCAATTGGAAGGACATGATCCGTACCTGACTCTAGGTCATTCATATGCATAATTTCGCAATATATTTTGCAGTTTTCGTCCTTTTTCGTGCCACGGCAAAAACCTGGGAAGTGTTCAAACACTCACTCACTGGGCTGCGGGCTAAGACGGTTCCAATTAAATTTGATTAGACTTAATCCAGTCAAGTGCAAAGAATAGTTATAGGAAATGGCCAAGTATGTTAACCAGACACCACCTGGCCTCTTTTTGCACCCACTGCGGTGTGGGGGGTCAATCCTACTCCCTTTCCCTGCTAACTCGGAAGTCAAAGATGATACGAAAAATAGAAATGGCGCTAAAAACTCCCTGCCATCTCGTTCTAAAATTACAGACACAAGCAAGTTCGTAAATGTGACCTTTGGTTGTTGCACCCCCCCTGCCCCTGGTAGCCACATTGTTGACTTAATTTCAAGATAACTAGAAGGTATATTGACCATTTTTCTTTCAAGAGCTCTTGAATGAGGAAGAAACTCGGCCTGGGTCTGATAGCAATCGCGGTACTTCCTAGTTTTGTAGTCCTTGTCCAAGAATAAAACGATTGCCTCATATGGGCGTGGAAATGACGTTAAAACTCGTTCATTTAGCCTGAGCTCCTATTAGTATACAGCTAAAAGTTATCAAAGTGATAACCACAAAATTATATAACGCGACGAGTCTCTCATTCTCATTGGCCCGGAATCATTCGCAAAAAACGATTAGAGCGCAAGGTGATTAAAGTTATATATGTATATATATATATATATATATATATATATATATATATATATATGGGCATACTATATATGATATATGGAAGAGACTTAAGCCTTTTTTATTAATTTACTTTATATTTATTTTTCTATAGACGTTTCGGTGGCAAAGCACCTTCGTCAGTATAAATAGTAAAATCACATAAAAACGCATCAAAACGACACATACAAGAAGCACCATAAAAATAATAAACAGGACAGTTTGGCAAGGATGAATCGGGCAAACATTTCTATAGTATTTTAAAGTTCTCTCACGTCTTTCACGAAAACACGTCACTGGGGAGCTTCTGATATTGCTTAACATGCCGCAGATTTTGACCAATTTAGAAATCCAGATGGCGTGTTTAAAGAGGGGTAAACCCAAAATAAATACTGATTCTAACTTTCTTCTTAGCGTTTTATCTTTTAGTTTAGCCAGAACTTTAGTATCATCCCATTGCGGTAAATGGTTACATTCATCTATGTGTACTACTAGAGACTTTTGAGATCCTATGATGAATTACATCTTCCCTGTGCTCTTTTAATCTGACTTTTAGGCCCCTACCTGTCTTACCGATATATGAGTTTGAACATCCTCCGCATGGTATACTGTAAATTACGCTTAAGCTGGAATCCTTTGGTTTTGTTTTCTTTAAAATATATCCTGTCTACTTTTCTGATACTATGGCTATTTTTATGCCCGCATTTGTCAAATGATTAGAGATTATGTTCCCGTATTTTGAGCTTGGTACAAAGATGCATCTACTGAATTTTTCCTTGTGCGCTGTGGTTTTGTTTTTTGTTCCATTGCCCCAAATGGGATATTTTTTAAGGCCAAGATGCCACCCCAGTGGATATTTTAGAGCCTGAAATCTTTCAATTACATGTTTCATCTCATCTTCCGAATATTCTGCGTTACATATTCTTATAGCCCTTCGGAAAAAAACCAGCACAATACCACTTTTAGTTTTGTCACTTTGGCCGGAAGAGAAGTGAACGTAGTCTTCTTTGCTTTGTTTCCCGCTTAGCTTATCAATGGAATAGCATGAGGCTGTTGGGTCTGTTTGCATTCAAGTCACCAGCTGATCATGTGTCTGTGTTATATGTTAATTAGGGCTTATGGACGAAAACATGATTATTAACGTATTTTGCTGCATTTCATGCACGACACGCCGCTAGCACTCCTTATGAATAACAAGATATGGTAGATCAATGTATGAAGGAAGGATTTGAAACCTGCCACCAGATCTCAAGGGGCTAAAACTATCGATTTTTACAAGTAACGAATCGTCACAATTTCTTAGAATGTTTCTAAATTAGGATCAGATATGCTGTCTGCATTTTATTCAAATTATTTCTGGTCATTCTGTGTCTTTGATGAAATACGGATTTTCAAGTATTGAAATTTTCACATATTTTAGGAAAAGGGAAGAAAATGGGCTCAACCCTCTTAGAAGATGGGCACAAGGAGAAGATAACATTACTCGAAAAGAGCTCTTGTTTTCTTCAGTGGGCTCTCTGGTTTCCCACCCTGCCCTTGCTTGCCTGATTATGTGTTTATTAAGGCTTTCATCAAAGGCCACATTAGCCCTTGCAAACGGGAAAACGCATTCAGGTATTTTGAGCTAAAAGGGTACTGTTTGCCAAGGAGGGAACAATTCCAAGGCCATGGGTTAGGGGCTGCCAACCATCAATGGTCACCAGCTTATATGCAAATGTAACCTGATTTACCTAAATCGTTATTCTGATGGAGGGAAGTTTTCAACGTCAATTCAATGGAAGCTCATTGGAGAGCCACACTTTCCCTTTTCATTTGAATTTACTAGGACCGATTTTGATTTATTGGCGAAGCAGATAGATATCCCGAAGAAAAAGGACAAGTAGAGTTTCGTGCGTCAAAATTTGTTTTAACCCTCGCTCCCACCGGGGGGCCATCGATGGCCCCCTAAGGTTTTTCCGGGATAGCAGAAAAACGACGAGGCGCAGCACCGCAGTTGAGGGGCTCTACCTCTCACTGCATCATTTTCCCATCATCCCTGAAATTTTTTACCCCGGGTCACCCAAGGTCAGGTCACAAGACGAGGTCAACCAAGGTCACCTCACTTCACCTTTAGAGCTCTGTAAGAGCTACATTTCAAAGTCGATCGATTTGAAACTTCCTACACTTCATGACCCCTCCAGGGTCTACAAGGTGTATATCCGGGATTTTTCGATTTCGTGCCCTGAGGTCAGGTCACGAGGCGACCTCTCCCATTGACAAAGCATGGGGAAAAGCTATTTCATGATATAAAAGCCACAAAAATGATTGCAAATACTCAGACTGCTCAGAACAACGTTTTTGGACACCCTTTCACGGATCCCAGGGGTCATATTTGCCCTTTGACTTTTCCAAGGTCATCCAAGGTCACCAGAGTTCAAAAACAGTATTTTGACAATAACTTTTGATCTAATTGAGCTAGAGCGGTGAAACAAACACCATCGTGTTTGTCTCGTCACTGGCTTTCATTTGATATACGGCAAGGTCACTTTTTGACCTTTCGTGACCTCAGGTCATATTAGGGTCACGAGGTGACCTCTGGCGGTCAAACCACTGGCGGGAGGTCTTTACGTTCCACATAGCGGAAAAAGTACTGGCAATTTGCTATCAAATGTACTTTACCAGGCCTCAATAGCTCTAATGACATAAGAGTTATGCCCAGTTTGCTTAATCATTGCATATTTGAGTGAAAATAGCCGATCTTGACCTAATTTGACCTCTGGAGGTCAAACCATTGACCTGAGCACTAAAACATGCGAAGTAATTTCTTACTGAATTCACGCGAGCTTTCTATTGCACTTTGCAGATTTGCGCTAACGCCCATATTTTCGGAGTTAGAGGGGGGGCCATCGATGGCCCCCCGGTGGGGCGAAGGTGGCGCCGGACCCCCGGTGGGGCGCGGGTTAACCCCGTAAGATTACGCTGCTTCATGTAACATACAGTGCCTGCACTGGAGTGAAATGTCCAAGTTTTAAGTTTGTATTACCGAACTCAATGATTATAACACAACTTATGACACCTCAGGGATGAGGCGTATACGCCTTTATTTATAGATAAAACTTGCATACATTTTTCCGAATTCGAATGATTACCAAAGCTTGGGGAGCACAGGATGGGCACTGCTTTTAATTACGTGTGTGTAGGTTTTGGTTATAAGGTCTCCCAGGCAATGTTCCGGTTTCAGCGAACCAGATTATGTAAAAAACTGTCCATCCTAAAATATTTCAATTTTAGCGACACCTTGAAAAACTTTACCAGCGACACTAGCTGGAACCAATGTAGCACTAAAACACAAGGAGTTGGCTCTCGAGTTGGTGGATTTTATCAGAGGAAACATTCACTATTCACTGCCCTTCTGCCCCGGTGGTTGCACGGAGCAGCGAGACCCCTCATACCGCACCCAGTTTCAGTGGCGGATACAAGGAGAAAGACGTTTGCCCCCTAACGAAAGAACTCCAGGAGCGCCCCCCTTCCAAAGCTGTCGGAATTTTGCCCCCGCTCCTGTTTAGTTTAAATGCAAGGTTTTGGTGCTTCAAGTGAACCGATCAGCTTCAAACAGAACCAGTCACATTGAGTGTAAATATTGAAACCTGGTCCTCTTGATGTCTAAAATCACTTTTGAGTGAATGATTCTTGGAAAACAAAATCAAGCATCTTGTGGCCACATCTTTCACCCCGTGCCGTCTTTTTGCTTTGCTTTTCGAATTTTGTTTTCAAGAATATTTTCACAAAACACAGCTGTAAACTTTGCAAAACAATTGAACAGTTCTCCTTCACACCCTGCCACATGTGTCACGGTAGTAACCCCACGTCACTTCAACGTACCATCGTCTCGACACCAAACCCACCTCATCCCCCCCGATCCCTACCCTCCCACAATGTACATTGTGCAATCATGTTGGTTTCATATACTTCACAGATCACCACGACAATCTCCTTAACCGCATGCAGCTCGGCAAAGAGGGTCCAGATTATGCAGACTAAATGTAAAGCTAAAAATGTTAATTGATGAATGGTAGCCATCTCTCGTTAAACCTGTCAATTCTTCTGTCCTTCTGTGCAATGCACCGTTCCATTTGAATTTTTTTTTCCGGGAATTCTTAAAAGACTTCCATCTTCATGTCTTCATCCTTAACACGCGCATTGACGGGGGTCTGAGCCACCTTCGCTTTGACGAGGTGGAGGGCGGGTACCCGCCCCCCTAAGATCTCAAGAACCACGGTAGGTAGCGAAAAACGGTAAACGTCGTTGGGTAGCCCATCCACTTCTCCATCGAAAATATTTAAACCATTTTTTGTCAGGTCACATTTAAGGTCACGAGAGGTCAAAACATGCCGTAATAGGGATAACATGTGAATTAAGTTTTTCGGCCATTACAGCTAAACAAATAAAGATAGAGCAAAATGACTTGAACTATATGAGTCCTCGCAGCAAGCCAAATCGAATGATATATAACTTGACCTTGCTAGGTCAAATCAAGGATTTGACCTGACCTGAGGTCAGGTCAAAGTCAAATTGGGTAAAAAGGATATCATTAAAACCGCAATGACGAGGCAAATCTAATGATGCTAAAATAAATGCTCTATCGCTATCCGTTACTGAGTTATACAGTAAAAACCATTTTTCCCATGCATTTCCAATGGAGAGGGCATGCCTCGTACCTGACCTTAGGTCATCGATATCAAAAATACCGGAACATATTTTAGAGGACTCGGTGGGCCCAGTATGTGATATGAGTTTCAATCGGATAAGTTCACCCTGCTCCGACTTATGCTATCTTAAACTTGTTTGAGGTCAGGTCACTTGACCTGTACTGGTGACCTGACCTGAGATGACCTAACCTCAAAATTTTCACAGAAGTTGTACAAATGATGAGGGAAAAGGTATGCCAAGTACAGCGGCGCTACGCGCCGCCGTTTTACTGCTATCTCCGAAAAACCCGAGGGGGCGGGTACCCGCCGCCCCGTCAATGGGCGTGTTAACACGCGCATTGACGGGGGTCTGAGCCACCTTCGCATTGAAGGGGGGGGCGGGTCCTAAGATCTCGAGAACCACGGTAGGTAGCAAAAACGGTAAACGGCGTTGGGCTGCCCATTCACTTCTCCATCGAAAACATTTGAACCATTTTTTTGTCAGGTCCCATTTAAGGTCACGAGAGGTCAAACATGCCGTCATAGGGATAGCGTGTAAATTCAGTTTTTCGGCCATTTCATCTAAACAAGTAAAGATACAGCAAAACTACTTAAACTGTATGAATCCTCTCAGCAAGCCGAATCGAATGATATATAATTTGACCTTGTTAGGTCAAATCAAGGTAGCTGGTTGGTCAGTTGGTAAAGCGTTGGGCTCCGGCCCGCTGCTCAGAAGCATGCAGCCGCAGTGCATATACAGGCTTGGGATCGGTTCCCCTTAGACGCTCCGGCACTCGATAGTTTACCCGACGTACAGATCGGCTGGCAACTGACTGATGAGAGGGTGACCTGAGCGAAGCTGCCGTCCCTGTGCTTTGTGGGACGTTAAACTTTGGCTTCTAAATCAACCCTTCATTGTGGGAGTTGCTCATTTGGGTGGTGTGGTTGGGGTCTCCGTGACAAGTCCATTGATGACTTTAGTGAAACTCCAACTCCAACAGCCGAACTGGGAACAGCTTGGACAAAATTTAAAAAAAAAACAATTTGCCCCTGCACCCAACATGCCGCCCCCCCTACACTGACTTTGCTGCCCCTGCATCCGACACGCCGCCCCCTCTTGTCAGCCACCCTCCCTTCCCCAAATAAAAATCCTGGGTGCGCGCCTGCCGGGGGGTGCAATTTTTGGAACCCAAAACCTATCAGGTGGGCGCCAAATCCTCTCGCAGGGTTAATAGCGCCCCTCCCCGCTCCGGAGGGGAGGGGTTGGAAGCGACACTTTAGGGGCCCATCAATCTCTCAGGGGGCACTGTGACCATTTCAGGGGGCGCTGAGGGTCGAGGGGTACACCTGGCCCTGAATGACCCCCAAATTTAGTTATATGTTCTCCAGCATTTCGGGCCCTGTGTCCCCACCCCCTCCCTTCCGCCCAAAACCATCAGCCAAATCTGCCTCCGCCCAGTTGTATCGCTGGACCCCAAAACCCTTGATTAATGTATTCATTTAAGCTGATGTATTATAACATTAAATATACTCTTGTGCGGGGTAACAGGGACATCATGTCCATCTTGCCCCACACGTGGTGTCCGTATTACCCCACTTTTTTTTTTTTTTTTTTTTTTAAACTGACTCTTCCTAAACAAACTTGGACATGAATCGGACGCCATTGCGATTACACAGTCAGCGACTGCGGTGAATAAAATGTAGCATCTTGAAGAGCCATATTACGTACTACCAATAAAGTATCTATAGAAACATCCATGCAATGACCTTACGAATTCGATTGATTTTTTTTTTTTTTTTTTTTTTAAATTTTTTTTATAAAAAAAAAAAAAGTTTTGGGGGCCCAACGTTGCCCTCGACCGAAGCGCGCTAAACGAAAGCGTATTACACGCTTTTCCCGATCGCGGTGCTGTCAGTTCGTCCCAAACAGGGGGTGTCTGTCTTACCCACGGTGTCCGTAACCCACCACTTTCCCCTACCCTGAGGGTCTAATGGTCCGTGTCGAGAGCAGATTACTTAACCCTCGCCCCACCGGGGGCCTAAGGTTTTTTCGAGATAGCAGAAAAGCGACGAGGCGCAGCACCATGGTTGTGGATTCTATCTCTCACCCCATAATTTTACCATCATATAAATATGTTATCCAGGGTTACACAAGGTCAGGTCACCAGGCGATGTCAACCAAGGTCACCTCACTTCAACTTTTGAGCTCTATAAGAGCTACATTTCTAAGTCGATCGATTTGAAACTTCATTCACTTTATGACCCCTCCAGGGTCTACACAGTGTATATCCGAGATTTTTAGATTTCATCACCTGAGGTCAGGTCACGAGGTGACCTCTCCCATTGAAAAGGCATGGGGAAAAGTTGTCGTATGATCTAAAAGTCACAAAAAGATTGAAAATGCTCAGCGTGCTCAGAAAGCGTTCTTGGATACCCCTTCACGGATCCCAGGGACCATATTTTCCCTTTGACCTCTTCAAGGTCACACAAGTTTACCAGGGGTCAAAAGCAGTATTTTCACAATAACTTTTGACCTAATTAAGCTACAGCGCTGAATCAAACACCATCGTGTATGTCTCGTCACTGGCTTTCATTTGATTTACAGCAGGATCACTTTCCCACCTTTCGTCACCTCAGGTCATATTAGGTTACGAGGTGACCTCTGGGGGTCAAACCACTGGCGGGAGATCATCACGTTCCACATAGCGGAAAAGGTCTGTTATTTTTATATCAAATGTACTTTGCCAGATCGCAATAGCTCTAATTACATAAGAGTTATTCTAAGTTTTTAACACGCGCATTGACGGGGGTGGGTACCCGCCCCCCCGTCAATGCTAAGGTGGCTCAGACCCCCGTCAATGCGCGTGTTAAGCATTGCATATTTTAGTGAAAATAACCTATCGTGACCTAACGTGACCTCTGGAGGTCAAACAATTGACCTGAGCGCTTAAACATGCAAATTTATTTCTTACTGATCTCACGCAAGCTTTCTAATGCACTCTGCAGATTTATACCATCCCCCCATATTTTCGGAGTTAGAGGGGCCATCGATGGCCCCCCGGTTGGGCGAAGGTGGCGCTGGAACCCCGGTGGGGCGCGGGTTAAACCCATCCACTATAGCATATAACCGCGGTTGTCATTGTTTTAGATTCTCCTTTGCGGGTATCGTTTTCCCGTTTTGTTAGAAGGCAGAACTTCAAAGCGACATGTTGAGGGCTATGCCCCTTAAAATTCAACGACCACCCAGCCGGACTCCGGCGGGGCACGGGTTAAACCATAAAGTCTCCCTTCCAGCTATTGCGGCTTATGTTACTTGATTTTTATACGACTTTTATCAGACTGAGTTGTAAAAAGTTAAATTGTTCAACGCAATGTGCTAACCCATTCAGTACCCGTCCACCTGCTGGAAGTGCTGCATCATGGTGAGATGATTATATCATCCGCCTGGAATTGCCTGGATTTTCGTCTGTTTTATTCGTACTCGTCTGTTACTATGTTTTCCCTTTCTCCCCACTTAAGGGCTCCGTTTATTACCCACCCTTCCTATTCGTCCACATTGCGCTAATTGTCCCACGTGCCTGCACTGGTGTTTTACATTGTCCACGTCGCTCTGCTTCAGGCACGACTTTCTGGCATATCCACTTCCAGCGGGAGTAGGGGTCTAAGAAGAGTTGCCAGTATTGTTAGAGGGGACATATTTGATAGATTAGAGGTTAGGCGGCTGGAACCAGGTATTCAGGAGTGCCTAACCAACATCGGACTGGATATCGGTACCTACGGCCAGTACCTGTCAAATATAGCATAGCCACCACTCAGCAGGGCATATTCTAAGGTACAAAGTGGTGGGCATTTTGCGCAGCAGTCCCCCATGCTATGTCACTAGTGAATAGCCCTGAACGGCCCAGTGCTGGCCAGTCCCCAGTCATTTGATGCTCTAGGAGTGCCATTTTGGTGGGAATTCGTGCCCTTTTCAGCCAAGTGCCCACCAGTCCCAATTCCTTTAAATATGCACTGCTAGTCAGGCAAGCCCTGTCTCCAGTGCCCAAATGCGCTCTCCGAATACCAAAAATACCTGCATAGGTGGCGCCACCGTTATATACCAGAGGGCTTCCCAGTCGCACCCACACACACACTAACAACACTAGCCTATGACATAATGCATCGCGCCCGTGCCGCAAGGTGACCAGTCTAGATGGCAGCAGCATCACCATTGCTATATTCTCGGAGACAGCTATGCCCTAATTTGCTGTTCTTCATGGGCGGAAAGTGACCTCAGTTGTCGGCTCACTCAAAACACCAAGAATGGTGATTATAATATATTAAGGAAGCCCAAGTAGACCTATCCCCCATTGTTTGTTAACAATTTTCTCATTTCAGTATAACTGAAGAAAAATGTTGAATACATCAGGGAGCCCAATTCTGACGAGTTTTGGTCTCCTGGAGTGATATTTTCTTGTCAGCAGAAGGTGATAATTTCCTAGCCCCTTCATGTTTGGTCGGTGAAGATGCTCATGTATAATAAAAGCCTTCTGGCCTGTTTTGGTCGATCTTAATTCTATAGTTTGGTCGCCACATTGGCATTTTTCAATTGTGGCCCTACCAAACACTTAAGCTGATGATATAACCATATCACCATGAAGCAGCAGTTCCAACAGGTAGACAGGTACTTAATGGGTTAGTTAATGGGTCCTTTGAACAGTATAAACCAGTCTGATAAAAGTCGTATGAAAATCACGTAAAATACGCTGCAGTACCGGGGAAGGAAGATACATGATGCAGCATTGATGTTGTTTCATTTCTCCCGCTTTTAACGTCACTGCCACAGAACTTGTAGCTTGGAATAGCTGTGCATTAGCATAGTTTAAATCATCTGCTCTCGACACAGAACCTTAGACCCTCAGGATTCTGTGGGTTGATGATGGACAAGGAGCGAAGCTCTCAACCTCTCAGACACAATATTTAGGACTTAAATGATGGTCAGGAAAAATTATTCGTTACTGGGAAATATCATGGCAAGTTTCAATTCTTTTTAACGGTTTATGCCTTGCAGTGACACTTGGTTCGATAGAGGAGCCTGAGTAACCCCACAAAACATAAGTGTTTAGAACACACACGCTGAAAATTAAAATGACGTCCCTGGTACACCGTTCGTGGGTAAGTATGTTCCTATTACACTTCCATTATTCCAACCAAATGCTCATTTTATTTCGGAGAATCATGTTTACGGAGTCATAAAGGAAGTTATGCGACATTTTTATATTTGTGACCTGAGGTCAGGTCACGAGGTGACCTGTGCCATAGCAAACCATGGAGAAAAGCTGTCTTATTACCTAAATGTCACAAAAATGATCGAAAAAGCTCAAATTTCTCAGAAAATCATCCATGGCTACCCTTTCACGGATTCCAGGGTCGAGATTTTCCCTTTGGTTTATCTGATAGAGCGCTGAAAAAGGGAATGGGCTGATATCCGAATTAGAAATTAGGCGTACTTAGTCAAAAAAAAAACCACCAGATTCCAAAATGTCAACAAGCCAATATTTTTTTTAAAAAACCCAGAAAATACATAAATATCGCCGGGATGATGTCAGATCGCAACCACACCAACTAAACGCCAAGCTTGATTGGCGATGCCACGGACGTCAGCATATGTCGTCACACCAACACCACAACAAGGGCCCGGCGGGGCAGAGGGGCGGTCAGGTAGGTTTAGTTTTTCACGGAAATATCGAGTTCCAAAACAAGTGATATAGGAGTACCGGGTATCCCGACTTGCTTACAACTGGCTATCCAGTTAAAATCACGTTAAAGGTGCCACATCCTTTAAACGTCATCGTGTATGTATCGTCACTGGCTTTCATTTGATATAGGGCAAGGCCACTTTCTGACCTTTCGTGGCCTCAGGCCATATTAGGTCAAGAGGTGCCCTCTGAAGGTCAAACCACTGAGTCTATAACGTCAAACCAAAGCACGTGAAGTCATTATGTTTTACATACCAGAGAAAGTCCTGGCATTGCTTCCACGTTGGACAAACATTATTAACCCGCCCACCGGGGGGCGCCACCCCCACCGGGGAGATGGCCCCCTCTAACCCAAAATATGGGCGTAGCCAAATCCAAAGGCAAAGAAACCGCAATCAGTAAGAAATATTCCATGTTTAGTGCCAGGCAATGGTTACCCAGAGGCAAATAGGTCAAGATCGGCTATTTTCACTCAAAATCAATGCTACAAACGGCAAACCATGTCATTAGAGCAAGCCGGTAAAGTACATTGATAGCAAATTGCCAGTACTTTCCCGCCATGGAACGTAAAGACCCCGCCAGTGGTTTGACCCAGAGGTCACCGGACCAATAGACCAGGTCACGAAAGGTAAAAAATAACCGCCGTATATCAAATGAAAGCCAGACAAGACAAACACGATGGTGTTTGTTTCACCGCTCTAGCTTAATTAGGCAAAAGTTATTGTCAAAATACTGTTTTGACCCGGGACCTGGAGACCTGAAAAGTCAAAGGAAATAGACCCCGGGATCCGGAAGGGTGTCCAAAAACATTGTTCGAGCAGTCGAGTATTGAATCATTTTGTGGCTTTTATATCATGAAATAGCTTTCCCCATGCTTTCCAATGGGAGGGCGCCTCGACCACCCAGGCACGAAATCGAAAAACCCGAAACACCGTAGACCCGGAGGGTCAGAAGGAGGAGTCAAACGATCGATTTAAATGACCTACAGAGCCCAAAGGGTCAGGGACCTGGTGACCTCGTCGGACCACCTGGGACCCGGGGTAAAAATTCAGGATGATGGAAAAGGCAGGGAGGTAGAGCCCCAACCGCGGTGCGCGCCTCGTCGTTTTCTGCTATCCGAAAACCCTAGGGGGCACGAGGCCCCCGGGGGGCGAGGTAAAAAGTTAAAGTTACTCACCTTGTACGGTGTAATTAGGCATATAGACGCAGCATAGATTTGGAAAATTATCATGTGATTCAGAACCTGGAGCACGAATTCTCAATTACGTTCAGAGGACCATGGCCCGGTTGAGCCAGCCCCGCGAACTCTGAAATCGCCGTGACGCTAGTAAAGGTGCGTAAAGGCCAGTCAGATATGAAGCGGTACCAGGTGATTCCAGTGTCTACGTCACATTGTTTCTGTACACGCGTTGATGCTACTCAAAACTGTGGCTACTCGTTACCATACAAGGCTCATTGGGCGCTGAAGAATCTCACTCATAACTTTACTGCATATCGCCCGTTATCTCACTTTTCATTATGTAATAGAGGTGAGCTCTAGCGACCGCACATTACCATGTTAAATCTCCGTGACGCCATTGAAGGTAAGTTCATGTTTTCTGCATTAATAACCTGGTACATTATCATGTATTAGATTTATAGATAGTCTATGATTTGCGTGTAAGATAAATAGTCACACTCACCTCTAAAGCTCACCGCGTAAACGGAGCGGCCTGTACTTTACGACTCCAGGCGCCCTCCGCCCTGACCGCAGTCCGATAAGGTCCGTAAAAGGCGCAGCACAGACCTGAGCACTTGTGACGTCATCAAACCGGATTTCGAGCACCATGGACGCCACTGAGAAATCAGGTACTCTGTTGACACAAAGTGGAAACAACTTGTCTACTGTTGAGCCCGATTGGGGGAAGAAATTGTGCCAGCCTCTCAATGCTACTGAGGAGCGATCTGGATATCAAAGAAGCAACTGTTTACACAGCGACCATATATCTGGAATGAAGGACTGACGGAGAGATTGGACAAGTCTTTTATATAAACTCACTATTGATGCAAATACCAGTGTAATCCACCATCAGAGGTGGAAAACCCCGCCAACTCGCCAACCAGGGATTGCGACAGACTTAGGCTTCTGAAAATACTAAGTGCGACAGAAAACGTCTATGAAATCAGAACTCCGGCAGCTGTGAAGAAAAGAAAAGAAACTCCCAGGGAGTCGGGCCTTTACTTAGCTAAAAGCCTCGATACGTAGGCGGATCAAGGAGGCGAGGGGGCACTCGACCCCAGCCCCATCAACCCTCGCCTCCCCCTGAAATGGTCACAGACACTTTGAAAGGTCGATGACGCCACTTGAATGACACCCTCCACCTCCACTTCAGGATGTAAATATCGGTGCCCACACAATAGGGGTTTTCGCAAAAAAATACGTCTCCATGGTTCAGATGGCGCCCCCCACCTGTGCACCCCCTTTCCCAGGTGGTCGGAAATCCTGGATCCGCTCATGTCGCGATAGACGGTTCAATGGAGAAGACTTTCTGGCAAATAAAAGTGACTTACCGTTGTCTAATTGGTAGTCACGTTCCTTTGCTGCTTTTCTACGGCCAACACACACCGAAGCGCTTGCGACCAGCAATGGCCTTCGGCAGGCGACAACCGGCAATCCATCCAGGACGGCGACAAACCGGAGTGTACGAATACACAGGGCCCGACGGCAATTCCTGATTATGGGACGACAATCTCTGTTCGTAGTCAAATGCAGTTAGGCAATTACCAGCAACACGTAAAATTATTCATATAATTCCTGATTTCTTCGATTTGCAGCCAGATTTGACCACTCGCTGAAGGGTAATTGGGAGGTATTTGTTCGCTTGTAGTTAAGCCGACAAAAACTAACTCTTCACTCTCTGCAGGCAGACGCTACTTTGCCGACTGTGGCTGGATTGCTGCGGGTCGCTGGTACCTCAGTTGGTAGAACGATGGACTAGGAAATAAACGAAATAAACGATCGTGGTTCCCATTTATGGGCGGCTCAATTTTTTCCGTTTTACGTCTGTGCCGTTTTGCAGTATTTGTGGCAGGTTTTACACAGGTGGCAGCATTGCACATATGAGATGTTCAGTAAGCCTCATTACGAGTTGAGGACTATTATTGCCTGGTTGTTTTGTACAAATGTAGGTACTATTTGTAGCATTATGTGAGCCTTAGTGTTGTGCATATTTTGTGCATCATGTGTGCCTATTTTGACAATTTAAAGCAAAAGCTTTAAGTGTTCGGCATTAGGTTGGTGACAGGTTTGACATTTTCCTCCCCTGTCAAATATGAAGCTCCAATCTGTCGTCTCGCGTAAGTTGTGTTGTAGTTATGAGAGGTCATAATATTGACTTGGGTATTTTCTTTGATGGGCGATTTCTAAAACAAGGGTATTATTAATGTCAGTAGGAATCAATGCAATACAGCATTCATTAACTAAGACGACAGCCAGGACGCTTTCAATTTCCGGGCCAATGAACCCCAGTTACTCCCTTACCGCAATTCATCCCTCTCTCTTTCAGAGCAGCATCATCAGAGAGATGACAGGGAAAGGTTACGAATACAACTGACAAAACAAATCTGAAAAATATGACCCAGCCATGGCAGTGGCCCGATTTGCATGTTTTATTCTCAAGCAATCTTCAATATCTCGAGGCTTTCTCTTCGTGAGCCTGATTTTGAAAGTTCGCCACAGCCTGATAACGCATTCTGTTTATGAATTCCGCCGAGGCGCAAGGTCCAGCTAATAGGAATTATCCTTAGTATTTAAAAGTACGAGTTTCATTTCAGTGAAACAACACCCACGAATCTGTTTCCTACCAGCACTACTTTGTCACCATGTACTGACGATGACCACTGGACATGTAAGTATATGTAAGTATGTTAGTTACAAGGCTGCTACAAGGCCCATTCGTGCGCCTCGGCGCAAGTGATAGTCTGTCCAGTTTCAAATCCTCGATCAATCTTTAAGCTCATTTTAAGAACTAGGAACAGGTAGAAGAAATGATTAGTTTGTGGGCTAATGATTTTCACACCCTCGGAGGAAGAAATCCACTGGCTTTTTAAATTTTCTAATTCGATTATTCTAATTAATATTCTAGTTTACAGTTAGTGATTACCAAACCTTAAACTAGTGTAGTGCCCAAGCCCAGAACCGTAATAGTCAAAACTATTTTCTCTTCTCTCACAAAACAGGAAAGAAAACAAAGTGTTTTCTAATTTCCTTTTGCGTGCTTTCATGTGTTGTTGAAGTACGTTTTCAATGCTTTGGCGCTGCTGAGTCATCCGATCAGTCGCTAAGTTTGGCGAAACAGAAGACCCGGGTGCCGCGTCACTCGCAGTTTACGGAGACGCTACGCTGATAAAGGCGAGGCGTCGAGTGTATCACCAAGCTGGCCGCCCTCTGCCTCTTCCAACCGCCCCAGGGGCGTTGCGTCACCAGCCGGCAGTGATCTCATCAGCGGAACGTGCTCTATCGGCCGACCACTCTTCCCTTCTCTCCGCCTCTGGGCTCTGGATCAGGAGGTGAGAAGAATGTTCACATCCAGTGGCTGCAACCCACCGGTCCAAGTTCCAAACCTTTGCCACAGACCTGTTGGGAAGGTCAAAATTTCCGCTAGTCACAAGGCTGCTTGGCTGAAGTTGTCATGGGCGTTTGAGGAATTTTGACATGCATCAGGGAAGTTTTCTCGGCTTAGGCACGTTTTCACAACATCAGGAGAGCATCTGTGTGATAGCTGAGAAATAAACAGAGATGCACGCAGCCAGATATCTATACCGCTATATATATATTTTTAGAATAGCCAGGTCTATACTTGAGAGTGGAGGGACGGCCAAAATTGGCGGGCTCCCTCCAGTTCGAGGCTTCTAGCACCAAGTGGCCATCCTTACCCAAAACAGACACGCCGGTTATAGATACATTGATGGACAGCTCCAAAGCCTGCAAGGGTTATATGTCATTCACATAAAATCTACATGAATACATTTATGTGACTCCATCTTTCATCCGAACTGCGCGCTCCCTCCGTCCCTGCACTTTTTTTGCAAACGAAGGCTTCTTTTAAACATTTTTCGAGAAAAAACTTTAGGATCAACAAATCGTCTTTTCGTTCCTGGAGATTCGATCAAAATCAGTCTAACTTGCAGCAAAACTTAAGTTGCACAATGAGCGTACTTAATGTTTTCTTCTGCGAAATGTTCCAGCGATGAATATATAGAGTCGAATACTTTTAGGTCCTCGAGTCAGGACACCATGGGACTATATTGACAAGTTATATATATATATATATATATATATATATATATATATATATATATATATATATATATATATATATATATATATATATATACTATATTGGCCCATGGGACACCGGTGGGCCTCCGAGCCACCTTTCACCCTGGTTGGGGGGTGTTTGAACACCCCCTCAAACTCGGCCTCTATGCGGGATAGCGAAAAACGCGAACGTTTGTGGATAGCTCATATAAATTCGTGACGAAACTTTATCGGCCTCTTTTGGCTCAGGTCAATATTGAGGTCATGATAGGTCAAAGAATGTGGCATTTTAAGTAAAGTTTTTGGTTTCTAGCGTCTGCTAAGTTGAGTTAGAATTATTTCTTAGGCACCATTCGCTTTCTCTTTTCACGGCAAATCGACTAATTTATAATGTGACCATACTAGGTCAAAACACAAAAATGACCTATCTTCAGGTCAGGCCAAGGTGACTTTTTGACCTAGCATAGTCAATATGCATATAAATGGACTCACAGTAGCAACCCAAGCGCAATGACATCAAAATAAAAGCTGTATCATCATTTTATGCAAAAATTAAAAAAGTTATTGACGTAAGTCTGAAAACTGGTTTTAAATAGCCCCAGATGACTTATCAGAGGCCACAGGTAAAAAATTGCAGCATGAACCTGGAAAGGGGCTCAGAATACTACGATCTGGAGAATATGAAAGCATTCTAGGCTTTATCTACACAAATACAGCCCAATTTCTGTTTTTCATGCATTACCAATGGAGAGGTCATGGTATTTGACCTTAGGCCATCAATATCAAAAATACCAGAATGCATGTTGTAGCACTTGGTGGGCTTATTATGTGTTATAAGTTTCAATCCGATAAATTCAACCATTTTTTATTATGACACCTTAAACATTATTGGCGGTAAAGTCACTTGACCTGCACTGGTGACCTGACCTGAGATGACCCAACCTTAAAATTTTGTGGAGAGTTGCGGAATTCATCAAGGATAAGGTGTGCCAACTACAGCAGCGCTTCGCGCCGCTCTTTTTTCATGCACCTTGATCACGACTTGGACTCCTATGGTAATGACTCGGGCCCCTTAAAACAAAATTTAGGGGAGCTTTCGCCAAGATCTAAAGGGATCCTGAAATTTACAATCGGGTGCATCCTTGACCATGATTTGGGAGGGGCAATGCTACCGAGACTGACTTGTGATCAATTTCGGGGACCCCATTGACCACGATTCAGGGGCCCTTAACGCTGGACATCTGGATTCGAACGACTTTCCGGTAGCCAACACTCAGTTTTCCTTCAACGAGGTCAGGGACCCTTTGGTGCTGATGTGGTGCCCCTGAGCACTCCACTTGGGGCCTTTTGACTATACCTTGGGAGGTGGGGGCTGAGATCAACACACGGGAGAACCATCATTTGGAGCTTTAGCACACACCGAGATCTCGGGTCGAATGGCATCCACAGCACTAAATCGGGGGTCCCTGAGACGAAATCTCGGAAGAGGACCCTGAAACTGATACTCGGGGGTTTCCCTGAAACCAGCACTGGGGAGGGGGAACATAATCAATATTCGGGTACTGGTTAGATAAACTTTCGGGATCTCTGAAATCAACTCACAGGAGGTCCCTGATACTAGTTATCGGGGAGCCTTGAGACCACGACTAAGGGGGGGGGATGTGAGACCAACTCTCGGGGACTCTAACCCAAAACATTGAGGGTTCCCGTGAGATCATTACTCGGAAACCTTCGGAGACGAACACCGGGATGGCTGCAGTACTCAACAAGCGCATTGACGGGGGTCTGAGCCACCTTTGTTTTGATGGGGGTGGGAAGGGGCGGCTACCCGCCCCCAAAGATCTCGAGAACCACGGTAGGTAGCAAAAAATTGTAAATGCTTTTGGGTAGCCCATCCAATTCCCCATCGAAAATATTTGAAAACTGCTTTGTCACGTCACATTTAAGGTTACTGGAGGCCAAAATATATCCTCATAGGGATAGCATGCGAATGAAGGTTTTGGTCATTACATCGGAACAAGTAAACATAGAGAAAAACAGTTTACACCATTGGAATCTTAGCAGCAGTCCAAATCGAATACTGTATGATATGACCTTGCAAGTTCAAATCAGGTCAAATATGTCATTTGACCTGGCCTTACTAATGTCAACGGTCGAATTAGTTCAAAATGCATATAATTAGTACCGCAAAAGGTCAATCTAACGAAGTTAAAATAAACACTCTATCATCATCAATTACCAAGTTATTTAGTTAAAACTACTTTTTCCATGTTTTCCCATGTATTTCCAATGGAGGGGTCATGGCTCGTACCTGACCTTAGGTCCTCGATATAAGATACCGGAACCTATTCTGGAGAATTCGGTGTGCACATTATGTGGTGTGATTTTCAATCGGATGAGTTTACCTTGTTCCGACTTATGCTATCTTAAACTTTTTAAGGTCAGTTCACTTCACCTGTGCTAGTGACCTGACCTGAGGTGACCTAACCATACAATTTTGAAGAAAAAAAGTTATAAAAATGATCAGAAAAAAGTATGCCACGTACGGCGGCGCTGATAACAATAATTGTTGGGGTTTAACGACGCACCAACTGTCAGGGTCATACGGCGTCGCCAACTTTCACCCTGTTGGAAGGGATTTTGGGGATCAGATCGACTTATTCAGAGGCTCCGCCGGGACTTGAACCCGGGACCAGTAGCTTAGAAGACAAGGGTGCTATCCACTAAGCCACCTCATGCCCCGACGGCGCTACGCGCCACAGTTTTTATATGCTATCTTAAAAAGCCCGAGGAGGGTGGGTACTCACCCCTTGTCAATGCGCGTGTTAAGGTAGGCCTAAGGGGTATCCGTGGAATCCGAGGACCCCATCCCCCGTGGCAACGCCACTGATTAGAACCAATAAAGGGAAGGACGGTATGACTCAATGGCAAGTGGTTTGCTCAGTGAGCGTGAAGGTCCCGGTTGAGTTGTTGATGTCGCTGAGCCGGTTTAGAAATGCGGGGTGTAGATGCCTGAGGTGGAGGTAGGGCTTCCTGAGGTGGAATTTTCCGGCCTAGTCTAGGGCACCTTAGTCGAACTGGACATTTTGATTTGTTCTTTCGCAGGGGCCCCTGACTTAGCATTGGGTTCCTTGCTCCTGTCTGGTAGCCCCCGGGCTAGTCTGGGTCTCCTGAGCTAATCTAGCGCCCTTTAGATCAGGCCATTTTTTAACATGTTAACTGGGAGGCCATTTGCCCCCAGTCGGCCGGAATGCCCACCCAGTGTCCGGAAATTGGCCCCCCAGTGAAATAGATAGATGACTTAAAATTGACTAAATGGAGACTCGCCTAACGAAAATAAGACAGAACACCACCGATAATTATAACTGTGTTCTAT
Organism: Lepas anatifera; assembly: GCA_034440635.1. NCBI lineage: Eukaryota > Metazoa > Arthropoda > Thecostraca > Lepadidae > Lepas > Lepas anatifera. The sequence continues at coordinate 1,435,509 of JAOTON010000556.1, read as the reverse complement.
TTCTGGTCCCAAATTAGCAATACACAAAAATGTGTTAAAAACTTTCCACCCGTGGCTGTCTACTCCATCTTGCGAAGACGAAACAAAGCGCGTAGTTACGGGGAATCCCGGCAAAGCAGCCTCAGCATCAACTAATCACAACGCTGGAGATGAACGATGGCCTACAACCAATCAAACATCCTGTTCTATTCGACCGGAAGCCCACATCCCAGCCAGCACCGTGACATTACATGATGCTCTCATTACACACGCAGTCAATTGTCAGCGCTTAGAGCTCGTTCGTGGATTAGACAGGACACGGTGTAGTCAAAGTGCGTAAGACTGCTTGCTAGTGTGGCGGTGTGAAGTGCTTAGCCTTTTTATTTATTATTGTGGTGGTAACATACATAAGCGTCGCCACCGGCAAAAAAGTGAAGGGGCCAGCCAAATTTCAACCTGATGCTGACAGCAAACTTTCCACGTTAGTACCAACAACGTTTTGAATTTGTGCTCCTCGTTGCCTTCCACAGCGGCTGGTTATACAAATTTCCGGTTTACTCCCATTTTGACTGAGATCAGGAAATTTTTGGTCAAAAATTGGGAGGAGGGGTGATTGATGATCCCAAAAAATGTTCGGGTTATGTTGATAAAATCATTCGATGGCCACGCGGGGTTGGAAGGGCACCCCTGGCTTCCTATTAGATGGGCATTGAGCTAAAAATATTGCGTCAAGTAAATATCAAACTGTCAACAATTAGTTTTAAACAGTGATACAACTCGCTTTTCTGTGGTCTTATGGCTACCGCTAGGGGTCGTTTTAACCTCAAATATGGCTTTTGTGGTGTTTATTTGACTATTTTAGTGGAAATAAAATTTTGCCCTCCTTTGGCCCTTTTTCTAACTCGGTTTGACCTTTTCCGCTGAAAAACCTGGTACCCCTGGGCAACATCTATAATCTCTATACTTGGAATAACTAAAAAATTGCGAAAAATTTTTAAACACTAACGCGTCTAAGTGCTATTAAACCTCCTCAAAATGGGGCATTGACCCCTTGAAGACACCATAATGGCCAGCACAAGAAATGCCCCCCCACTGACTTTTCCTTAAAAATGCCCTGCTTTAGATGGTATGATTCCCTGCGCTGATCCTTAGATCCCTGAGTTGGCCCTGGGACCCCCGAGCTGGTCTGGCCCCCTGACTTATTATGGAGCCCCTCAGCTGGTCTCGACCCTCTGGAGAGGTAGTTTTGCACGGTGAACCCTGAGCTGTTCTGAACACTCCGAGGGGAGATCATACAGGATATCTCTGACTTGGTCTTTGGGCTCCAAGCTAGTTTGGGGACCTTTGAACTGTTGGGGTCTCCAGGAGCTCTTGAGCTGGTCTAGGGTCACTTGGCTGTTCGGGGTTCTCCTTAGAGGACATTTCACAGGATTTTCCTAACTTGGTTTTGGTGCCCCATAAACTGGTTATAAACCCTGATTTAGAAATGGGTCCCTTAAACTGCTATGGGCACCTTCAGCTGGTATTGGCTCCATGTACAGATCTGCGGCCCCCTGACCTCATCAGGCCTCCTTAGCTGGTCTGGCACCCTGAGTTGGTCTGAAACTCCTTGAACTGGTCTTGGAGCACCCAGTGAATATTTCCCCTTCCTTACCCTGAGTCGGTATTGGCCTCCCAAGTTTGTGTTGAGCCAGTTAGACTTGTCTGGACGGGGGATGAGGTGGCTTAGTGGATAGCACCCTTGTCTTCTAAGCCACCGGTCCCGGGTTCAAGTCCTGGCGGAGCCTCTGAATAAGTCGATCTGATCCCCAAAATCCCTTCCAACAGGGTGAGAGTTGGCGACGCCGTATGACCCTGGCAGTTGGTGCGTCGTTAAACCCCAACAATATATATAGACTTGTCTGGACCCATTTAGACAGCCAAGTACACCTGATATGGTAGGGAGTTCTTGACTTAATCCTGGAGTACCTTACCTAGGTAGGGCCCCCTGGGAGAAAACAAAACTACATCGTTGTATCCACAGTCAGGGCTCGCACGGAGTCTGTGACTGTAATAGGTGCACATGCGAGAAGCTTGCGCATTGCTATTTCTACATTGTGATTTCATATCCGGGACAGCGTAACGGAACCTAGCATGAAAAGTGAGGGGTAAGATATATTATACCCCATCCTAATAAATAGGAAAAGCGTTCTTTGCACCATTCAGATGGCGTTCATGGTTATCGCCAGGTTTTCTTTTGCAATGCTAAGATATGATTGGCAGTCTTCATCCCTCTCCCTCCCCCCTCACCTCCTCCACATCTTCCCCGTCCAATGTGAGCCCGGGCGTTTGCTCGAAATGGTCATCTTTGGCCTCCACCTGTCTCAGGAGTCGTTAACTGCCGGGAGCGGGGCTGCCGTATAAGGGCATGACCGCGCGGCCGTGACTCACCCGGTGACGTCAGGGGGCTGAGGGGGCGGGGGAGGGTCGACTCTGGCACACCTGTGCGGTGGGCAGGTCAGCCTGAGGGCACACATCACACCTGGTGGTCAGGTCAGTCGGGAAGGGTGCAGGCTAGCTGGATATGTCGGGTGAATCGCCTCAGAAGCTGCCAGCTTGCTCCCGGTGCGGAAGAGTTCTGGACAGTCATTTGTTCTGGAATTGGGTCATGATCCATGCACAGAATGTTACCTGGCTTCCCGCCGATCTATTGGATTTCTCAGATGAGAAAATGTTTTTGGTGAGTAGCGAAAGAGACTAGCTTGAAGTACATATGCAATGCAACGGATTTAACCAAGGTACATGATGCATATGATTTACAGAGCTGCAAAAAATCTCAAATCTGTCGGGCACTTTCGAAAAAAACCTCCAAATCTGTCGGGTGGTTAGGATAGGACTATTAAAATTGCCTAAAACCCATTCAATTGGTAAAATGTTCCTACTCTTTTTCCACATTCTTAATAGAAAATACTAAAATTAGCATAAAAAAACTTCAAGTTTGGCACCAATGGATATCATTATCCTTATTTTTGTGCTCTGATCCTTATATGTGTGATATCCTTATTTTTCGTGCTCTGAAGCCGCCTATGGAAAATCTAAGTGGAATGACACAAGTCTATTAATTTTCAAAACTCTAGAACTGAGACTGTTCTTCGGGTTTTCAATTATCAGACACGCTCAGGAAATTAAGGTTATCGGCAGAAACCTATAACAAATTGAATACCGAACCACCAATTCCCATTTTCTGGAGTCACCATTGGTAAAGGAAATTTATTATTGGATGTAATTTGAGATTTGTGGACGTACAGCATACAAATAGTGTGTGTCAAAGTCAGCTCGACTGGGTCTTGAATATGACTCAGTCTTGAATTCAGATTATTTAGGTCACAGGTGGAAATATACAATAACATGAAAAGCAGCCCCCCTTTTTCAGTCCTCTGCAGCCGCCATTGACAAAAAAATGCTGCACTAGAATGAGAATAAGTGATATTGTGTTATTATGTTACATAGTCTAGCCCAGAATACTTAAAAAATATAGTTTGCAATGGAAGAAAGCTGACCTGGTTCCCATACCATGCGGTTACTTATGCCAGCTTCTGCAGATTTTCATTATTTCAGTTTTTTGGAGGTGGGAGGGGGTTTTTGGAAGGAACCCCCAAAAATTTATATATGGATTTTGCTCTGATGGCCAGACAAACAAGATTGGAGGGGTACTTTTTTGATATTCGAAAGTGTTTTTAAGGATCATGGCTACTTGTAGTTGAATACAAACATGTAATATTAGCTTTCCATGACTTTAAATGCAGGTTTACATGAAAAATCCTAAATTTTGAAGCTGTTGGCTATCTCAAAGTTTTTCATGCATTGCCGTGCTCATTTCCATGAGGGTACGTGGTTTAGGATCTGAAGTTCATGAGGCTAATAAATAACCTTAAGTCAGTTAGATAGTAAATGTCAAATAAATATCATGTTTCCAAGGAAGTTAAGAGTAAAAGGAATGAGTAAAGGTTGCACTAGGCTGTGTTTTTGTTATATCTTTGTCCCCTTGACATAGATCATAGGCATATTTAGGTAAGTGAATAAAATGAAATAGGAGAAATAGTTTGGTACTTAAAACTCAAATTAATGTGGAAAGGTGAAGAGTTTTGTTTCTTTGGCATCTACAAATCCACTGATGAAGGTATGCAACTTTTGTGGTTAATTCTGGACAAACAGGCATTGGATTTAAAAGAAGATGGAAGGGAAAATCAAATGTTTTAGTCTAATTTGACCAGTCTGCTGGTAAAATTCATTTTTCCCTTATTAATATCATTTAAAATTATTGATCAACAGTGAGCATAACATACTGTGTGGAAATAAATGTAAGCTGCCGAAATTACAACGAACACCACATCACTTACTTCTATGTTTTCTCCCCACACTGTTCTGATCTGCCCGCTGTTTGATCCATGCTTCAAAACGACCTCCTTGGCCAAAACCACTGTTCCTGAACTTGCAGGCCAGCCCAGAATGCTTGATTCGCTGATGCTCCTTAGAAAAACGTTTCTCGCCAAAATACCCACATCCCTCAAATCCACATTTAAGCTTGACACGGGACGGTGGAAGGGGCTTCAGCTTAATCGGAGCCATTTATCAGCCCTTCAACTATGGACGATGAAATCCAGGCTCAACCAGTTTACTCAAGATGTATACCAAAGTAATGCAAGAGAAAAATAATCAAAAACACAACCTTGCAACGCATTGCCTCCACCACACCACAGGATTCTAGGGCCTTGGCCTCCGCCATATCCACGAGGCAACACACCAAACCGCAGGGCTGCTTTTCTTCAAACCGAAGATACCTTTTACACCGGCTTTGCCGCAAGGGCGCTGTTCAAACAGCGCCCTTGCGGCAGCGTTGAGCGTACTTCCAAACGAAGGAAACGAAGGAAAAAAACTGTTTTGCCTGTCGCCTTTACCTTTACGGCGGCCTGTCGGGCCAAGCTGTCGCGTGCTATGGAATACAAATCGGGCCCGACAGGCCGGTGAAGGAATTTTTCCAGCAGAGGATTTTCTGGGTGACGTTTAAAAGGCCCTCTGTGCATAAGGCCCTCTATTCAAAGGTTCCTCGATTCATAAGTCCCTCGAAAAGACCCTCTGTGCATAAGGCCCTCTATTCAAAGGTCCCTCGATTCATAAGTCCCTCGATTTTCCACCGGTTCTTGCCGCACACTGGCTTGATATGGGAGAGGTGCAAATTCATGAAAAACTTGTTGAGTGAAAGAGGTGACAATTCTAATATTGAGTTTTTTAGAACAAAAAATATTTTCTGCTTCCTTTCAAGATTTTTTTCTCACAGATTGTAAGATCTGTCGCAAGACCATACCGTGCCCTAAAATCTGTCGGGCACTTTATGACCCGAGAGCCCGACTTTTTGCAGCTCTGATGATTTATAGCACGTTACTCAATTTTCAACCACATGGAGATGCGTTTGTGAATCGGTTTATGTAGACAAAATGCGGGAGATTAATGAGCACTGCCTAGCATTGCAATAATGGATTAACTCAACTTAATGCTTACGATTGCGTGTCCAGCCCCACACTCCCAACTCCAGCGAGCTTCCTACGAACCATGACAAACCTAGTCTGATAAAAACTTCAGCATGGCACGTCAAGCAGGCGATTGACGATAGTAGTTATCTATCACTCTCACACTTTTTAGTGATGACGTTACGCAATACTGGCGAACGGACAAAAACGTCAAGCACGTGATTGTGCGTGAGTCACGCAGTGGGATACCGGGTTCCTCAAAACCGATACACTAGGGCAAAATAAGCCATCATCTCCATATTTTACCGATCACTCCCAAAGCTGCGCCTGAACTCTGTTTTCGACAGCTCCCAGTATAAGGCAGTTTCCTCTCAGAGCCCCTGCTCTCGGTTTCCTGAGCGCGCCGCTGAACTCAGCAGTCCGACGGCGCGCCAACAGCCGCCGCGTCGGGGTTTTGTGGGCGGCTGGACCGGTGCGTGACCGAGATGGGGTAGTGGCGGCAGCAGCGCGGCCTTGACGCTTGTCTCGGAGGAGTCCATTGCCCGTCGGACGCCGCCGCAGCTCGAGATTGGCCCAGAGAATACGCACGGCTCACTGCTGTTGAAAGCTACCCGGCATCACTACCCAGCCTGGCTGAGGCCTGCCTGTCAGAACCACATGACGAATTGTTCAAATCTGCTTGTTCTGTGGTTCTTACGTATTTTGCTTTATGTATACGAGTGTTTCTCTTTACAAGTTATTATTTTGAGGATGCGAAAAAGAACGGTTTCAGTACAGGATACCCAGGCAGAGACACTGTGGCCAGTCTCCACAGTGCTGGGCGCACGGTGGACAGTTGCGGCAGGATCAAGGTGCGGAAGAGTTAGCCATGGACATCCGGCGGGACCGAGCCAAGGCGCTCGGCCACCGCGTCGGTCACTGTTACAGACGGCCGTATTTAAAGAGACTAATGGCGTTTGTCGTCAGAGCCCAGTGTACATACCTGGCTGTTCTCCATAGGCTTTAACTTTGAGCCATACGCGTTTTGGCCATGGGTGTTGGAACAATGGGCCAAGGTCGGCATATGCCATAATCTTACCCATTAGCTCGTATAGAGTGCGGGGGGTCGAAAAGGGGCAAAACTAGACCACTGCAATCCTAGCAATTTCAAGCTTGGTAGGGCTACATCCACTTGGTGACTGGTATTAACCCTTGCCCCGGTGGCGGGTACGAGCCACCTTCGCCCTGGTGGGGGGGCGTGGCTAAAAAAGACCCCCACGATCTCAAAAACTAAGACAGCTAGAAAAAAGCGCAAAACGGCAATCGAAAGCTCTTCAAAAATGATATCGAAAATACTTAGGTCATTTTTCTTGTCAGGTCAATATTAAGGTCACCAGAGGTCAAAATAGTTCAAAATCGCTAATATGAGGTGTACTAAGAAAACCTCATATATCTCAGAAATTCTGATAGCTAGAAACATTTTTCTAACACCATTCGAAAGCTCTTGAGTTTCTCTTTCATTAAAGTGGCATTCATTTTCGTGTCAGGTCAAAGTCTATGGAGCTATAGGTCACTGAATATCGGGAATATTCTTGGAAATGTCCATAGCCACCCATGCATAAGGGCGTTTCCTTTTTCGCTAATAACTTCCAAACCAAACAAGATGCAGCCATGGTTGATGCACCATTGCAATCCTCTCGTCAATACAAATTGAATTATATATAATATTGCTATACCAGGTCAAATTTAAGAATTTGACCTGACCCAGGTCAACGGTCTGACCCAACTTGACCTGGTATAGTCATGATGTATATTATTTGACTTGCAGTGACTATACAAACACTTTGGTGACAAAATAAAAGTTCTATCTTAGTTTATTCTAAATTTATAGAGTAAAACTCCAAAAAATGTTTATTTGACCTAAAGTGACCTTTTAAAGGTCACAAGTCAAAATTTTTTACATAAACTTCAGAAATGGGCCTGATCGAATCGTAACCAATGTTTGAAGTTGATTCCATCCATACTTACTGAGAAAAGCTCATTTCGTGATTTTACCCATGTATTTACAACGGGGAGGTCATGCTCTGCACACAACCTTAGGTCACCAATATCAAAAATCCCAGAACAAATGTTGTAGCTCCTGGTGGGCCCAATATGTGGTATAAGTTTGAACTTGATCGATTAACCCTTCTTTTAGTTATGCGGTCCTAAGCATTTTTGAGGTGAGGTCACTTCACCTGGCCTGGTGACCTGACCTGATATGACCTTGGACTAAAATTTTCAGGAAAGATGTAAAAATGATGAAGAAACAGGTAGACTAAGTTTGGCGGCGCTGCGCGCCGCCGTTTTTTGATCGCTTCGGAAAAACCCGAGGGGGTCTAAAAGACCCCCACCCGGGCGAAGGTTAACACGCTGGAACTGCATTCTATGCAAATTTGGAGAAAATTAGCTAACATTTCCAGTTCTAGTGCAGGATTCAAGGGTATGACTGGTCTAAGTTTTAAAACGATAGCCTTGAACTTGGCAAAGCTGTGATTCGTATTGGAACATATTTTCAAAACTCTGCTACCAAAACACAGGCTTTGATTTTTAAAGCAATATGCAGAACATTTAATTTTTTGTCGGTATTTCAACTGGCTATAGCCAGCTTCAACTTTAAAATAAAAAAACATGAAACATGGAGCACTCTTCCCCTAACCATGCCTACCCTATAGAGCCGTGCTTGATGACCAATTTAATCACATAGGTGCAAACCACTCTGGCCCAATAAATACATTGGAGGCCTGTTATCAAACACGCCTGTTAATTTCAAGTGTGTCGGCAGAAGTGATGCAAAATGACAAAAATATATAATTTTGACAGCTCAGATTCTTTCGCTGGAAAACTCAAGGGCACGTCGTGCCAGTACATCAAACTACACAAGGCATATTCAATCCATGTTGATTCTCGTTATCCTACCAAAATGTAAATGCGTTCTTTATGCTGATCGTCAGCCGATCAAAATATCCAATGAACATTTTCCGCGAAGAAAAATTATATCACCGTTTATTCATACGTCATACTTCTGATTTTTCAGTAAAATTGTATCACTCAGTAGCGTTGAGCTTACATTCTGCCTGGTCCTTTCCCCATAGGCGTAGGAACCGGGGGGGGGCCAGGGGGCCACTGGCCCCCAACTTTTCTGTGATGGGCCCCCGCAATGGAGGTAAGAATATCAACAACTGTAATATCAAGCGAGAAACTCAAACTGGCCCGATAGCTTGCCCCGGAACCCCGTTAAACTTACCTGTGCCCCTAAACTAAGTTGAGGTCCTATGAGTTTATTTTAAGGTCCCCTGAGCTTCTCGGGGCCCCTGAACTGGCCTCTGATACCATACGAGCTAATCTGGGCTCTTTGAGCTGAACTGAGCGCCCCTGAGATGGTTTGGGCAGCATGAACTGTTCTAGGATCCCTAAACTAAGCTAGGAGCCGTGACCTTGAACGGGCCCCGTGAGTTGGCCAGAACCTATATCCACCGACCTGGGGGCCCCTGAGCTGAGCTGGGACCGTAAAGTTAATATTGTTCCTTGAGCTTATCTGGATCCCCTGTGATGCACAGAAGACCCTAAACTTATCTGAGGCCCCTGCACAGGAATAGGGCCCCTGCTTTGAAATTGAGTTATAAGCTTTAATTGAAACCCTGGGCTGTTCTGAAGCCCCAAATATGGCGCCAAGGGGCCCCTGGATGATCCAGGCCCTTAAGCTTATCTGGTCATCAGAGCTAATATGAGCCTTTGTGTTGAACTGAGGGCCCCTGAGATGGTCTGGGATCCCTATAAGGCTTTACAGCCACTGACCTGGCGGCCGTGAGCTTGAATGGGTCCCTTGAGATGTTCTGACAGTGGTGCACTAAAAACACAAAAATTGATCTCGGGGGTCTCTGAGCTTGGTCTCGGTGGGGGGCTCCCGAGCTTGGTCTCAGGAGGCCCCCGATAATCGGTATCGAGGGCTCCAGAGTACCGAATATTGATATTGGGAGACCTCTGTGCTCAGTCTCAGGGGGTCCCGAGCTTGACCTCAAAGCCCCCAGCTTGGTCTCAGGGCCCCTCCTCCCCGAGCTCGGTCTCACGGGCCTTTAGATTTTGGTCTCAGGGGCCCTCGAGCTTGGTCTCAGGGGCCCCGAGCTTGGTGTCTGGGGGCCCTCCGAGCTTGGTCTCAGGGAGCTCCCGAGCTTGGTCTCAGGGGGCCTTTCGAGTTTGGTCTCAGGGCCCCCGAGCTTGGTCTCAGGGGCCCCCCGAGCTTAGTGTCAGGGAGCCCTCCGAGCTTGGTCTCAGGGGCCCCCGAGCGTAGTGTCAGGGAGCCCTCCGAGCTTGGTCTCAGATAACCCCCGAGCTTGGTCTCAGGGCTCCCGGGCTTGTTCTCAGGGGACCCCCGAGCTTGGTCTCAGGGATGTCCCCAAGCTTGGTCTCAGGTCCCCCTCTCCCCGAGCTTAGTGTCAGGGGCCCTCGAGCTTGGTCTCAGGGGGGCATCCGAGGGCATCTGATGCATAAGGCTGACCGTATGCACTGGAAAACACGAGCATTAGTCTCGGGGGGCCCTGATCTTGGTCTCAGGGGGCCACCGAGCTTGGTCTCAGCGCCCCCGAGCTTTGTCTCAGGGGCCCCGGAGCTCGGTGTCAAGGGCCCTCCGAGCTTGGTCTCAGGGAACGCCCGAGCTTGGTCTCAGGGGACCCCCGAGCTTGGTCTCAGGGACCCCTGATCATCGGTATCGAGGCTCCAGAGTACCGAACATTGATCTCGGGGGCCCCCTGAGCTCGGACTCACGAACCTTTCGATCTTGGTCTCACGGGCCTTTCGATTTTGGTCTTAGGGTGCCCCAGAGCTTGGTCTCAGGGCCCCCCGAGCGTGGTCTCAGGCGACCCCTGAACTTGGACTCAGGGGCCCCGAGCTTGGTCTCACGGGTCTTCCGAGCTTGGTCTCAGGGGGCCCCGATCATCGGTATCGAGGGCTCTGGAATACCGAATATTGATATCGGGGGCCCGTGAGCTTGGTCTCAGGGGCCCCCGAGCTTGGTCTCAGGGAACAACCGAGCTTGGTCTCAGGGGGCAAGCTTGGTCTCATGGGCCTTTCGATGTTTGGTTTCACGGGCCTTTCGATCTTGGTCTCACGGGGTCTCGAGCTTCGTCTCAAGGAACCCCCGAGCTTGGTGTCAGGGGGCCCTCGAGCTTGGTCTCAGGGAGCATCCGAGCTTGGTCTCAGGGGCCCCCGAGCTTGGTCTCAGGGGTTCAGGATCCCCCTCGGGGTGCCCCCGACTATTGATATCGAGGGACTCGTGAGTGAATGGCCTCATGAGACCCAGAGTTTGGTCCCAGGGGCCCCCAGACCTGGGTTCAGGACCCCTGAGCATCGGCATCGAGGGGCTCCAGAGTACCAAGCATTAGTCTCAGGGGGGGCTCGAAATATTGATCTTGGGGGCCCCGGAACATCGGTGTCGAATTACTCCTGAGAAAAGCGCGAGCATGGGTCTAAGGGTGCCCCTGAGCCTGATCTAAGTGGGACCCCGAGCTTGGTCTTAGGACCCCCGGGCATCAGTATCAAGGGGCTCCGGAGTATTGGTTTAGGGGAGCAATTATTTTAGGGGCCTCCAAATGGTGATTTCGGAGGGCCCCCGAAAGTGTGGATGCAGTGGTGTAGCCAAGGGGGCCCTAGGCGTCCGCAGACCCCACCCCTTGGGCCAATCTGAACCACTGCAAAGGATTCTCTGATCACGTGGCCCCCAGAGTTAGTCTCAGGGGCCCCCGAAGATTCCTTCTCAGGGCGTCCCGAGTCGGCCTCACGGCCCCCGCCCTGAGAGTCGGTCTCAAGGCCCCCGAAAGTAGATTTCGGGGGCCCCTGAGGGTTGGTATCAGGGGCCCCAAAAGTCGGTATCAGGGGCCCCGGGAGTCTGTCTCAGGGGAGGGGGCCGAGCTAGTCTAAGGGCCCCCCAAGAGAGTGGTTCTCAGGGCCCTGCAACAGTCTATTTCAGGGGGGCCCCTGAGAGTCAGTCTCAGAGAACCCCAAGAGTCGGTCAAGGGGACCCAAGAGTCTGTCTTAGGGGGCCCCGAGATTCGGTCTCGGGGTCCCCCTGAGAGTCTGTCTCAGAGAACCACAAGAGTGAGTCTCAGAGCACCCCAAGAGTCGGGCTCAGGGGGCCCTCATAGTCTTACGAGTTTCTCTCTCGGGAGTCAATATTTAGTTTTAGGTGGCCCCGAGAGTTAATCCGGGGGTCCGAGAGTTAGTCTAATTTGATCCGCAGAGTGCTGGTTTCAGGGGGCCCCAGAGGGGTAATTTTGGGAGCCCTCGAGATTTAGCCTCAGACTGTGCCCCCCCCGAGTTTTGGTAGAAGCGGCCCCAAGAAGTCACTCTCAGGGAGCACCCAAAATTTAGTCTCAGAGGGCTCCCGGTTGTCAGTCTCAGAGACATCCAAGAGTTAATCTCAGGGTTCTGAGAGTAATTTCCAGAGGTGCTCCCGATTTTTGGTCTCACGGGCCCGGAGTTAGCCTTAGGCCCGCGAGAGCTAATCTGGAGCCTCCGAGAGTCAGTCTCAGGAACGCCAAAGACTCAGTCTCAGAGGTGATTCAACCCCCGCCCCCGGGTGTTTGTCTCAGGGGGCGCCCTAGAGTAAGTCTCAGAGGGCTGTCGGAAGTCATTCCCAGCCCCCTCCCCCACCCCAAAGACAGCCTCAGGGGACCCCAGTAGCTAATCTGGATGGCTACGATAGTCAGTCTCAGCCCTCCCCCTCCAGAGCAAATCTGGGGGGCCCAATAGTTAGACTCAGAGGTGCTGCCGATAACTAATCTCAGGAGCCCCGAGAGATTCTCAGGGGCCCCCAGTTTTGATCAAGAGGCGCCGTGAATCAGTCTCAGAGACCCCTTGAGATATAATCGGGAGAGCGGCCGAAAATTAGCTTTGTGAGTGCTGCCAAGTGTTGGTCTTAGGTGGCTCCAGAGCTCACATAAAAATTTTCAAAATCATATGCCTCGGTAAAAATGTACTTACCCCTATTGCGTACTAAGAAAGGACAAATTGAAGCATGCCGATCAGGCACCATTATCGAAGGAAAGGCAAAAATTAATCTAATTTTACCATAAGAGCAAATCGAACAGAGCTAGTCAATCTTTAATCTAGTAGCTTAACACCAATAAATACATTCCTAAATATTCTGAAATAAGCAACTTTCCAATATTTCCATAGGAAACCAGACAAACTAGGGTAATGACTGAAATGGATGAGCATAATCCCAAAAAGAAAAATAGGTATGAAAGGTTGAAAATAACAATAACAGAGTGAGCCAAAGCGATAGATATCTTGGGCGCCTTTTGTCTTGGTAATTTGCTCGTTTACAAGATAGCAAGGGTAAGAAAGTAACAGGATCTCAACGGGATCTGTCGACGGAATAGAGGTTATGTGACGTTCAGGACACACTTCCATATCCCTTTTATCTTTATTCGTTTTTTCGTTTCTTTGGAAATTTCCTGATTAAAGAGTTCATGGATTCGACACCGGGAAATAATTGCTAATCATTTCCCGTAGATCATTTCTTCGTTTTCAAAACGACTGACCTCCAATAACTTCATGTCTGATCACCCGAGTGAATTGAGGTAGACTCAGGTTTAACATCATGCGCGCATCAACATTGAACTTCCCGAAATATGGCTCAAAGCTGTTATCATAGCCACGCTACCATATAAGTTATGGGCCATCCTTAATATTTGGTGACCTTAGTTTACCAACACTTGGTCGGATCGAAAAACCAAGCTATAAACAAAATAAGAATGAATGCTTAAAAAGCCATAACAAAATTTCCTTCGTGTGAATGTTATAATGTTGAAATACTATACAAAAGATATAGGAGATGAGCCCGGTTACTAAGGGAACCCCGGCCTGGGGCCCCCCGACGGTGGTCGGACCCCTCCTTGGCCGAATCCTGGCTACGCCACTGTATTCTGAGACTCTACATCAGGCACCCTGGGACCCCTAAGCCTAGCTGGGGCCCTGAGCTAATCTGGGTACCGCTGTGCTTAACTGGGGTCTCTGATCTGGTATGGGGGTCCTGAACTCTTCTAGGGTCCCTGGGCTAAGCTGGGGCCGTGAGCTTGAATGGAGCCCCGAAGCTGGTATGAGAGGGGACGCTTTATCAGCCGATCTGGGCCCCTGAGCTGAGCTGGCCTGTACTGAACAAGTGCCCTGAGCTGGTCTGGGGCCTCTGAACTGTTCTAGCATCATTGAGCTAAGCTGGGATTCGTGAGCTTGAACAAGTCCCTTGAGATGTTTTGAGACCCTACATTAGTCGACCTGGGGACCTCCGAGCTGAACCGGCCCCCTAAGGTAATCTGGCACCCTGTGCGAATCTGGAGCTCCCCTGTGATGAGCTTCTAGGGGTGCTGTGCTTATGTAGGGTCCCTTGATAAGCTGGTCCCGAAGCTAATGCACTGGTCTGGGCCCTTGAGCTGACTGATCTGGGTTCCTGAGCCATGGTCTGGACTTTGGGCCCTCCGAGATAATTTGGCGGCCCCTGGGCGGCGTAGGCATAGGAACCAGGGGTCAGGGGATGCTGCCCCCATTTTGAGGTGGGCCCCCGTAACGAATATACAAATATCAGCAACTGTAATATAGAACAAGAAACCCAAACGGCCCCGATAGCTTGCCTGGGAACGTTCAAGTTCGGTAGTACGCTGCCTGCAAGCCCCTGGAGGAGGAGCGCTTCGTAACAAATCCAAGGAACCTACTACCCGAGTGTTTCCAAATGAGTTCCGAGAACTGGGCCCAATCAAACTCCATTTCATATAAATCCCAACACAAAATATGAATCGGACACGGACCCTGCACTAAATGCCGAGCAACAGTCGTCCCTGAGCCATCGAAAGGCGCGACGTCTTTCGATGCCAGGGTTATATGGCGTCGCCAACTCTTTCCCTGTTGGAGGGGTTTCTTGGGAGTCAAATTGCTCCTTGCACAAGGAATCTGCCGTGCCTTAAACCCGAGTTGGTCGCGTGGAAAGCAGGGCTGCTAACCACTATAACACCATGCCCACACCTCCTCGGCATCACAAAGCTGGCCATCAAGTACCAACATTGCACTTGCAGTCATGCTGGAACTCTGCATTTTATGCATCGAAATATAGCTGGGCGTATTTATTGTGATCAGCCTTTACCTAAATCAATCTCTGATGATGGAAAAAATAGATCCGTAATAACCTCAATAAATGTTCCCATTTTCGTCATTAAATAAGCAAATGCAAGTTGATTAGGCATAGCGAAGTGAGGCTATTTGGTATCAAAGCAATGTCTGTAGTTTTCTAAGCAGTTCTTAATTTTGTAAATGTAATGAAAAGGGCCTAAATATCTGTAAATATAAAAAAACGCGCTCGTGTTAAAAAATGATTGAAATTCTTCAAAAAAGCTTAAAAATGTATTTCGTATTTGAAAAGGGTCTAGGTAAAGAACCAAAAAATGTTTTTTTGCGTTTTACTATGATTTATTACATCATAATAGGCACAACTCGAAATCATAGGGAAAAATTTAATTTCTCAATTTTCCATATATTGACATCCTTGTGTGCATGCCTTATTACACTAAACGAGCAATCTAAAATTTTTAGAATTATAGGCCCCGTGGACTGGGCCCCCCTTGAGGTGGGCCCCCTCTAAGGTTGGCCCCCCACTTTTCAAACCGTTCCTACGCCCCTGCCTTTCCCTCCACATTGCATTGGGAGACTGCAAGAATTAGCATAACAGATCAGCATAGCCTCAGGAAGTAGCCCAGAGGGAAAGCCTATCCTGGTGCTGACCGCTGCAGCTCAGATGATGCTGACCTCTCAGGCCACCGTGATGCTGACCGCTCAGGCTGCTTTGATGCTGACCTCTCAGGCTACCTTGATGCTGACCGCTGCAGCTCAGATGATGCTGACCACTCAGGCTAACGTGACGCTGACCACTCAGGCTTCCTTGATGCTGACGGCTCGGGCCACCATGATGCTGACCTCTCAGGCTGCTTTGGTGCTGACCACTCAGGCTAATTTGATGCTGACCTCTCAGGCTACCTTGATTTTGACCGCTCAGACTACATTGATGCTTATCGCTGCAGCTGAGGTGATGCTGACTTCTCAGGCTACCGTGATGCCGACTTCTCAGGCTACCGTGATGCTAACCGCTTAGGCTACCGTGATGCTGGCCCCTGCAGCTCAGGGGATGCTGACCACTAAGGCTACCTTGATGCTGACCACTCAGGCTACCTTGATGCTGACCACTAAGGCTACCTTGATGCTGACCACTCAGGCTACCTTGATGCTGACCACTAAGGCTACCTTGATGCTGACCGCTCAGGCTCCCTTGATGCTTACCGCTGTTGTCGGAAAGTGACGCCGTGGAAACCTTTCAGCATGAGCTAGTTTACTCCCTTGGATTCACTATCACAGGCTCTCTTCAAGACAGCATACGAAAATCAGTACAACCATGGAAAAAGCGACGCAGCTGACCAGGGCGGTGAGCTCCGGCTACCAACAGCTGGAGAGCCCGCTGTATTCACCCAGCATCGGTTCTCCGTGTGTTCATCGCGGCGGATGGAGGGCGTTGGATGGTTGAAATATGGCGTGATGGCCGCTCCACCCATGCCGACCGGTTGGAGCAGTCGTAACCTCGGGAGGGCAGGGTCAGCCTGCACAGAAAACTGCTCCGCCCGCAGCGCCTTTATCCGCAACGAATCCTATATCGATTCAATAGCCTTGGCGGTTGCAGGACAACAGGGCGGGTTGGATCTGCCATTGATATATCAATGGTGGAAAGTGAAGGCTTGTATCGTCCCATCTTGTGTTTTTAAAAGGAACGTGTTTTGCATGGAAACATTACGCAGTATTTTTATTTTTTCCTTACTGTTCAGATGTTGACTAGGGAGCCTAGAATAGAATATATATATATATATATATATATATATATATATATATATATATATATATATATATATATATATATATATATGTTACCGTAAACCGTGACCAGGGAAGGCAAGCGGGAATATTGATCCAGTGTTCTAAACAAAAATAGTGCATATCATCTGAAAGAAATGACTTTCTAATACTATTTTTATTATTCCCGGACATAATTATTTCACATGAATGAAGATCTGCGATTCATCTGGTCAGACTAAAACGAACTGGGTAGATGGTAGGTTTGGGACACCTCACGTGAAATTTTTTAGGATGTGCTAGACATAAGGCCTTGAAATAACTCATTTAAGCAGATATTTACAAGCCAATTACGCAACTGCGCTAGAACTTTTTCTTTATTTTTCTTTATTGTCTTTATTTTTATTTTGTGTTTTCTATTGTCTTTATCTTTCCTGTTTGTATCGCATATAAAGATACAAATAAAATAGTGTGCTAAGAATCAATCATGAATACACCCTCCTATCAATAATGCTGTCACAAGCAATCCAAATAGTCAAAATCCCATTTTCTTGACTTCCTGATACCAAACCTGGTCCTACGGTCGTTGCTCCCCATCTGTACTATCCCGATTCACCCTTTTCTAAGCACACATGGTTGGTATCTATTTCAGCTCTGGTCTCGCCAGTCTGCCGGTTGAGGTTCGATAGGCACTATGGGTCAGGCGGCTGTATACCAGGGGCGAAACTCCGACAGCCCCGGTTTCCGGCCCGGCACCGCCACAACGTGACATGCAGATCTCGCAGCCACCCACGGCCCACAGATCACTCCCCCTAATAGCCCAACTGCATTATGATAAGCGTCACGGACGAAAGCGCTGGAAAGCGCATTTGAACTGTGTGTGGACGTTGCGATGATGGATTTGCATATGCATGCGCAGTGTGCGTGGCAATGGTGTCGCTGCGTGTGAAAAGGAAGCACTTGCCGTGAATGTCATTCTCTGAAGTAGTAGCATTGTTTACGGTGCTTGGAAATAAATATAGCAGAGCTGGAACAATTCAATTACTTCCGTTGTGAGCTAGAAGGGACACTTCCCAACTCCAGATGATAGCAGCGATGACGCATTTAATTCTATAAACATATTGAACCAGATTCTAGATTCTCATAACCGTGGACAGTGTCACAGCTAATTACTATTACTTATAATTGTTCTGCACATTAGAGAGGAAGTTACGTTATACAGCATTTCTATTTTCGGAATACTAACTATGATTAATGTACTCTCGACACCAGAGGCGCAGCTCTCCATATATGTTGAATGGCTAAGGCCCAAAAATTCTTAGATAAGCCTCTCTGAGGCTCTGAGCCAGATCAGAAGGAAAGGAGTAAATCAGAATGCCCAGAACTTCAGACCCAGTGCTTGAAATCGTAGAACCCTTGTAATCCACCGAGCCCCATTTCCCCTCCTATATCCTATATCCCCCTCCTAAAACAAACTGTTAAACCTGTTTTTTGGACAACTTCTGGTACTCAATTGCCCCTCTGACTCTAGCACAAGCTGCCGTCTGGAAAATCAAATGTCGAAACGTTGACGCTGACGGGTACAGAAGGTCAGGGGGCAATGTGTTTCCCAGATTAACGCTCATCCTACCAAGGGCCATTGATGGCTCCCTTAAGTGTTAATTCAAGATAGCAGCAACACGACGAGACGCAGCACCGCGGTTGAGGGCTCTACCTCTCACCCCATCATTTTCCAACCATTCCCGAAAATTTTGTACCCCGGGTCACGCAAGGTTAGGTCACCAGGTGAGGTCAACCAAGGTTACCTCACTTCAATTTTTGAGCTCTATAAGAGCTACATTTCTAAGTCGATCAATTTGAAACTTCCTAAAATGTATAACCCCTCCAGAGTCTAAAAGATGTATATCCGGGATTTGTATATTTCGTGACCGGAGGTCAGGTCATGAGGGTGACCTCCCCCATTGAAAAAGCATGGGGAAATCTATCTTATGATCTCAAAGTCCCAAAAAAGGGTTGAAATGCTCAGCTTGCTCAGAAAAGTGTTCATGGACACCATTTCACAGATCCCAGGGGCCATAAGTGCCATTTAACCTCTGCGAGGTCATCCAAGGTCACCAGGGATAAAAAACAATATTTTCACAATAACTTTTGACCTAATCAAGCTAGAGCGCTGAATTAAACATAATTGTGTATGTCTCGTCACTGGCTTTTATTCCATATACGGCAAGGCCATTTTCTGACCTTCCGTGACCTCAGATTATATTAGGTCACGCGGTGACCTCTGGAGCTTAAACCACTGGCGGGATGTCATTGCGTTCCACATAGCAGAAAAAGGTTTGACATTTTCATATCAAATTTACTTTACCAGATTTCAATAGCTCTAACGGCTAAAGAGCTATGCCCAGTTTTCTTAACACGCGCACTGGAGGGGGCCTCGGAGCCCCCCCCACCTGTTTTTCCAAGGTGGCCGGAGAACCGCTCATAGCTGAAACACGATACTTTGCCACATTAAACAGAATTTAATAGCGCGTCGATTGATGAATATTGTTTGAAAATCAGTCTAAAGTTTCTTGACTTATAGGCTTTTAAAGTCAGACCTGCATTTTGAGATCGCCGTAATCGCGCGGTCGGACTAGTTAGCTTGCATTGGAGACCGAGTGGTGAAGTCATAACACCATATAACCGGGATTATATGTCAAGGTCACCTCACATGAGGGTCAAGGTCAAGGTCAAAGGTCACAGGTCAAGGTCATATCTGCACTTTCAAGGTCACTGACCACAGTGCTTCCGGTCAAATGACGTTACCCGGTCTAACGTACATTATGCTATGACGTCATCGATAAGGTACCCCAGTATCAAGGTCAAGGTCAAAGGGCAAGGTCAAAGGTCATTTGCAAAGGTCAATCCTCATTTCCTCCAAACAGTGGCTATAGTGTTAGTCAAACTGTACATTATAAGTAGTATACTATATTGTGACCTTACAGGTCAATGACCTTGAATGACCTTGTCCCCAAAATAGAAGGGAAGGCTCTTTGAGACCTTCTCTATATGACCCTGGTCCACCTTTAACTGATTCCCGCCATTTTCCCGCATAATTGCGGCATTTACCAGTCGGTCCCCAGTATGGCCAAGTTTTGACATTTATGACCTCGTTTGACCTTGAAAATATTGACCTAAGTTGATAAAAATTGGTTATGATGTAGATCACCATAACCCCCACCCACCTCTTAAATTTAGTTTTTCTATAACTCTTAGTTTCCGAGATCTTAGGGGAGGCCTACCAGGGCCCCCTCCATTGCGCGTTAGTGCCAGACCCCCTCCAGTGCGGGTGTTAAGCAATGCATATTTGAGTGAAAATAGCCTATCGCGACCTAACTTCACCTCTGGGGGAAAATAATTGACCTGAATGCTTAAACATGCGAATTAATCTCTTACTGAATTTACATGAGCTTTCTAATGCAATGCACTTTGCAGATTTGCACTTAACCCCATATTTCCGGAGTTAGAGGGGAGCCATCGATGGCCCCCGGTGGGGAAGGTGCCTGAACCCCGGTGGGGCAGGGTTAAATGACGAACATTGCGCTGACGCATCGGTAAATATCCTAACCACCCGGCACATGCTGAAGCATATATCACTGTAAACACATACAATCGAAGAATCCATACCTTTGACAAATCCATCAACAAGCGATTAGACCAAACCACAACAACATTTTGCTCCGCTCCTTTGTCATCGCTGTCGTACTCTAAGGTGTCCGCGCTATATGTGCCATGCAATCCGGAAACTGTGAATTATCAGTCTAAGTGCTCACTAAAAAGGCACCGCTTTGCCGTTGCTATCACCGCGCTGCAAGAAATACAAATACGTTCCAATAAAACGAAAAAAACAATAATTTGCCTAACAATCGAATTTAAGCTACAATCTGCAACGAATCATTAAAGGTCTAAACAAAACCATTTCCTAGAGGTCCGGTGCAACCAAAAGTATACAGACGAAAACCCTTACTCCCTGCTAAAGCTTGTACATCCCCTTCCCCCTCTCCTGTACATACCACCCCCATCCCCTCCCCTGTACATCAAAAATATCCCCTCCCTCCCTGTCAATAGTTTTTCAATCCAGGGAGGTTTTGTTGTCAGATTTTTGTTGTCTCGACCAGTAGGACCTGAGCTTTGGAATAAAAGATTAAACCGGGGGCGTAGGAACAGTTTAAAAAGTGGGGGCAGGCTTAGGGAGGCCTACCTAGAATGGGGCCCAGCCCAAGGAGCCTCTAATTATGAGCAGTTTTAAAACTGCTCATTTGTTGTCCATAAGGACACATACACTCCGGGCTGCTCCAGGTATTTCCATTCATGAATTTTCGAGTTATTTCCCGCCGTTTCCTTTCATTGAACAGCTCCGTGCTGTTTTTCCCACTTCGTAGTGAAGGACAGCCGGTCTCGCCACTCCTGTCGATGTGTGAGGGATGGCTCTTGCTCGACGTGCGGGCAATATATCGGGCCGTTTTGCTTTTTGTTTGTTTTATGTTACAGTTGCTAATATGCTTATATGCGTTGCAAGGACCCTCCAAGAAAAGTGGAGGGCGGGGGCAGTGGCTCCCCTGAAGCCCCCGCTCCAATGTCTATAGCCTAAATCGTTGTTAAAGCTTAACAAATCACTTTCAATATTTTACACCTAATGGTTTTTAAGTGTTACAGTTTTCTTATAAAAGGATTAAAACACCGGTAAAATCACACCAATGTGTTTTTCTATTTCAAGCCTGAGGTGAAAAGAGCAATTGTAGAATATGAACATCTCGTCACGAAATATAAGCGCTCTAAGCATGAAAAATTAAGACACCAACGCCGGCAGTTCTTGGACATTAAAACTTTCAACAAGTCTGCTTACTCTGATCGTAACTTTGCACGGACTACTGCACACATTAGCCTGCACATCCAGCTTGCCGGCCACACGGCCGATTGTGTCACAGTTAATGCTGTAACGCGTGAATCCGTTATATCATCGGGGCGGCTGCGTCTGGGATGACGCTGTGGGTGACGCCGCCGCCGCCGCTGCCATCGGCGGCGCGGGCGGTGCAGGGCGGGCAGGAGGGACGCCCACGCCGACCAGCACTAGCGCCGGCGCCCAGCGCGGCGGCATGCGGCGTCGCCAGTCCATTCGAGACCGCACCCAGTGGAGCAGGCTCTGACCGCGCGCGCGACCGCCGCCCCAGCCGAGTGGACAGCTGACCAGCCCGGCTCCGCAAGTCAGGAGAGCAGCACGTCCAGCCGAGGCGCTGAGACCTCGCGGATCATCGGCTGACATCGGAGCAAAGCTCGGCTGTCTTCGCGGAAAGCTTCAGGAGCAGAGGAGTTCAGGGAAACCCACTGCAGGTAATTTGGCTGTGAGCCAACCGCGAGGTGGCGGATGTTGTTGTGGACCTATTGTGTGTTCTTTTCATTCTGGAAAACGTGTCAGCACTATATGCATTCACATTTTGCGGCATTACAGTAATCAGTTGCAAGCTCATCTTTGAAAATATTCAGCGGATTGGAGGTTTAGTAGATAGCATCAAAGTTTTTAAAGTCACCCGTTCCAGGTTGAGTCCCGGCGAAGCCTCTGAATAAGTCCATTTGATCCCCAAAATCCTCCCAACCGGGTGAGAGCCCACGACGCCGTATAACCTTGGTAGTTGGTGCGTCGTTAAACACAAACAAAACTATAATTTTTATAATCGAAAGCATTCTGGAAGCTCCTGTAAAGACAGATTACCTAATACAGTTATTCAATATCATGGATTTAGTCTAGGGCAGTAAATTCCTTCAATTTTTTGCGCATATAATGAGAACAACTGTAACATTTAGAGGAGCGTAGCATGCACTAATTTCGTCCGAGTATTTCATGCAAAGTCCACCACTGCAGCTTCAAAATCACTGTATTCCCCCGTTGTGTGAATTTTATAGCTTTGATCCCAATCCAAGTAAGCCCATGGTTCGTAAAACTTGCACATAATGTCTCACCACTAAGCAGGTGGGCAGCTTTATGTTTTTGACGCACCAAGAGGGTATAAACTAAGTCATAGTCAATACAGCTATGCCGTCTTTGATATGAGCAAATCACTGGGCTTGTCTGACTTAGCGCAGCGTCGCCGGTCCATTTAACGTAGTCTCGCAAAAGACAAGAATACGTTATATGAGAAGTTTGAGGCTGTGTTTTTTCAGCTGGTTTTGTTTACTGCCGCACGAGATTTGCACGCGATGTTGAGTGCAATGGACGTGCGAGTAGTGGGAGGGGAAGCAGGTGTGACGGATATAAAAAACCTGAATGCATTCTGTTATCGTTCCATCCTAACTGGACAACTGTACACCTTTTTGCTGAGCTTTCAATGGGCTGTGAAGATTACCCGTCAGTATGCTGGGAAACGTATGTATATAATAGCACACACACACACACACACACACACACACACACACACACACACACACACACACACACACACACACACACACACACATATATATATATTTATATATATATATATATATATATATATATATATATATATATATATCGCTTCTGAGGAATGAGTATCTCAGTGGATAGCATCAAAGTGTCCTAAGCCACATGGGTCCCGGGTTTAAGTCCTTGCGGAGTCTCTGAATAAGTTGATCGAATTTTCAAAATCCCTCCCAACAGTGTTAGAGTTGAAAACGCTGTACAAGCTTGGAATCTGGTGCATCGTTAAACTCCAATAATTATTGTATATCGCTGATCTTCCAATGCAACTTTTGATATAGTCCCGTCCTGTAAAGTGTTCCAGTATTTACCACACAAATTCTGGGTTGTGCCAGCTGTTTCTGGCGGCGGCCGGCGTCCCACTTGAAACCCTGTTTTTGTGAGGCGATGTGTATCGGTGGGCCCACCTGTTCTATTGCGAGACAGCCTGGCTGTCTGTCTCTCTGTGAGGCCTCTATCAGTATCATCGCCTCTTTTTGTGGCGTGGACCACCACAAATATTTCGCCACACTGAATTATTAAGCTTTGCGGAGGTTATATTAAGCTTCTCGGGATTATATAGTTCGTGGCTATATGAGGGAAGGCGTGGGAAAAACATGCAGCATGCATGTCAGGAAGTTATAGCTTGCCAGTTCTCACACGGAAAACTCTGCTAACTTCATGTGCAAGGATGTATCCTGGCCGAGGGTGTTGCTCAGGCTGTAGTTCACCGTTGATATCAGGGTGGACAGTGGAGGTGGAGCTGGCTGGGAGTAAGCAGCACCTGAAGTTCACCGTTGATATCAGGGTGGGCGGTGGAGGTGGAGCAGGCTGCGAGTCAGCTGAAGGTCTCCGGTCCATGTTTTCCATGGCGGGATAGGCAGATAGCGCGGCATCGGCGGCGGCGGCGGCGGCGGCGGGCGGGGGTCTGACCCTGACCCAGGCCGGCTCTCAATGGCAGCGTCCCCAGTCTGCGGCCCCGGCCTGGGCCGGCCGGCCCGGCGCACTCCTCACCGTCGCCTGCCCGCCCAACGCAGCCGCACTTCCACGGCACGCTCATCGCAGTAGGTCTCATAGTAACGGTCCACTGTCGCAAAACTCTCATACATATCATGTTTCCTCTTCTTTAGCCACATCATATTTTGATAGCAAATGGGATCTCTTAAAAAATTCACCCTTTAGAAATAGAAATAAGATATTAGACAGTTCAGATAAGTAAAAAACTGAAATGTGGCTTGCACCTAATAGTTTGAATATCACCGCTAAAAAACAAAAATCATGGGAAAAATACGCAGTAAGCTGAAAAGGACGACGCTTAGCTTAGATGATGTTACATTATCTAGTTCAAACCTCCTTTGAGACTTTGCCTATTTTTTAGTAGCTTTTCTTTCTTTTTGTCAACCTGTTTTTAACATCATAAGGGTTTCAAATTTCTGGTTACCTTTCTCCAGCAATGGTGACGGTATTATTATTTGGAAATTATAAATATATATGTTACAAAAAGGGGTACGCCAATAAGGGAAGTTGGGCACAGGGTGAAAACTTGAGTTATCCCCCGAGAATCATCCACGCAATCGCTGTTCATTACACTGTTCCAAAACTTAAGCCGGCAAAGTTTTCAGAAGTCACACCCTTAAAAAGAGTGCTGATTGTGCATAATCAGCACCATATATGGTGAGAGCAAAGTCGCTAACACCGCCAGTGATGACCCGGGCTTGCTTTACATTTATACTTGTATATATAATACACTCGTGCTCTTGGAATACAACCAAACACATACAAATGGGATGAAACATGATGGCAGAATACAAACGAGCGAGTAATAGCGAAGAAACGGGAACCCACGGCCGAGCGCAGGGGAAGGGCATCTCGCCCCGGCGCGGAGGCGGAGGGAAAGGGGGCAGCGGCAGGCACGCGACAATTCGAGCGAGACAGAAATTCGGTGCATTGTCAGCAATGCTGACGATTAGGTGCATAGTTCCCTGGGGAGTATGCTTGCTGTGACAGAAATATAATTATTCGAAATGAGAATAATTTGGAATTTGCTCAATGTATTTTTGGTGTCGTGGCTATGCTGTTTCATACACTGCTCATTAATCGGCTTATGATTATCTCTAGAGGAATGTGACATTTTTAATGGGTTTTGAACCTCTGTCAGATTACATTATGAAATCCCGAGCTTATATCATGTTTGTGTTTGAATTCGGCCTAGCCCTACATATCGCTGGCCTTAAATTCATGTTCATAGAGCAGCATTTACTGGAACCTCTTGGGGTCATTACTCTCGTCAAGTGGCAGATCCAGGGGGCAAAAGGCAATTGCCCCTCAAACGGAAAAGTTCGGGAAAAACTATATTTTGCCCCCTCAAAGCTATCGACCTCCTTTCTAGCTTGTAAGCAAAATTTTGGTGCTTCAACTCTCAACTCAAACAGAATAGTAAGTTCAGTGTAAATATTGGGGCTTGGATAGGGAAAAAATGTATCTTGAGTCCAAATTTTTCACCCCGTGGCGTTTTTTTGCTGTTCGTCTTCATTTCCCAAAATCCTAACGAAAACGCTTTTTTTTGCTTTTTGACTTTGGTTTGCCCATCCCAAACCAACCGGCTAGATCCGCCACTGCTCTCGTCCTCACTGCATCCTGTACCTAATGGTTTGCGCGCGGGGGAGGTAAGTTAGGTGCATGACAGGGGGGAGGGGAATACACTAGCCCCTCTGAGTGGGGACAGACCGGAAAATTCCCGTTCACGGCGAAACAGCGTGCATTCCAAAAGAGCATCGATCCCATTGAAGTCAAACTCCGTGCATGTCGCTGCCCACAAGTCTATGCCGCTGCTGTCGGTCATTAAACCCATGGGGAGGCGGGGCTTGGTAACTGGTGTCAGTACGCTAACTAGTGCGACTATTTGACGCTGTTTTTCCATATAGGTGAGTTCTAATGGAAACGAAAGATGAAACCAGGGGTTTACCGACATACTCTACGGCACGGGTAGTTCGCTTAAAATATTCGAAGATCTAATCCCCAGCTGACGTCGTGTACATCGTGTACTTGCATCCACTTTTGGACAACACGTTATTGAAAATTCCTCGCAGATCTAAGTCCACGAGTTCGCACGAATGAGAAAGCTGTTCATCCTTTCGTGGTGAACTCGTTTCATCTCTTTACCTTCCTTTTATATTCACCAATCATTCATTCTGCAGAAGCATACCACACCTCTCACTAAGCATGAAAATAGTACTTCCCCCTCTCTGGCCTAAAACCAGCGGTTAAAGAGCACCCCACAATTCTGGGTATTTATATTATATGGAAGTACTTTCCAGAAAAGGATACAACACCTGACTCATCGTTCACCACCGTTAAATCAACTGCAGAACCAGCAGCAGCACACATCTATTCATTTTTGTCATCTTTTCCATTCATCCAGCAGGCATCTATCGATGAAATGCACAGCCGCTCGTGGTGCTAAGACTCCAGCTTTCGCGTCACGGCAGTGCAACTCTCGCCGCCTCTCCGCCGACCCCCGCGGCGACGATCGCGTCATTGGCTCTCCTCTCAAGCACATGCCAGACGCCGCGAACCAGCTCTCTTCTGCTGGCCAGCACGGCCATATTCGGGCGGTGGGACGAGAAAGCCGCCCTGCAGCCGTGCATGACCAGGGTCCGACGTGCTCCGCCCGCTGCAGGTGACCTGTTGGACGCGGTCTGCACAGATGACGCCGTTCCTTAAGATATAGCTTACACTGACCGATTAACGCTTCCAGAGTGCTTGGCACCTGCCAAAATGTCACACAATCTCGGACCTAAATTTTAATCGCTGGGATATGCGCGTCGTTTTGTGAGTCAAATGGCACCTCGTCCTCTGCCTTCTGCTTATAGATGTGATATTCTGCTGCTCCCAGAGTGGATATGGATAATTCCGTGAAAAAGACATACCAATCCAAAAAGGGAAAGCGTGCAGAATGAAACACAGTCCCATTGCACTCCGACTTGCAGATCAAATGCAAATTGCTAAACGAGTGAATGTTTCGCGAAATGCTCCGTAATCTGATTTACATTGGAAACGTGCTGACTGCTAGGCTGAAACTAGAAACGCTGCACGCCATCCTGGGCTTTTTTGGATGTACCTGTTTACCCGCCGATGGGTAGTTCAGTTCCTGAATACCTGCTGGCTGGGCCAGCTGTCCTAAGTTCAAGCTCTGGTAGACTTCCTCACCGAAAGCTAATATGCGGCCCACGTAAACCCTCTACTGGATTGCTCTATGTAGTCGCTGTGCCCTTAAATACCAGCATTGATCATTATCTGATTTCAGAAACCAGGGCAGCGCTGGCGCAAGATGTAAAGTCAACAAAAATAAAAAATATGTATAAGGGGTAAAAACCGTTGTCAGACTTCTGGCAGGGATTTTTCTCTTTTCATACCTTACACACATACTTGGCATGTGCCCATGGCCTATTCCCATGTACAAACCAATTTGATGGTATTTAGCCAACCATTGAGCTTTCTTAGAATATGGTCCCAACAATAGTATGGATATGGTATTTTGTGGCCGGACGGCAGTCCCGGATATATTTTTTCCAACACTCCGTCTGTCACTGAGGAGAAATATGCTCGAACAAACTATCATCTCCTCTGCCATATAAAGTATCCGCCCGGGTTGCCCCCCTCCTCTGCCCATAGTTTTTTTACTTATGGCAACAACCAACCGTGAGATGGTTCATACTCGCTTCATCATCATACATCGGCGGTAACACGACATCCCCTTCATGCTCAAGGTCCCGCTTGGTGCCTCTAGTAACATTTCAGAGGTATTTGTAGAATGAAAGAGCTCTCAGCATTCCACCGTCAGATTTGAATGGCCTGAGCTCTAGGTACAAGTGCACGGGGTGCTGATCCATCGATTAACTTGGAATAATAATTGTTTAACGACTTACCAACTGCATGCGGGCAACATTTCGCAGAATCTACTCATTTGGGAGGCTGTTTGGGGATTGTCTTATTCAGAGAACCCACCGGGAACCTGTTGGGTTCTTGTTTAACCTGGGACCTGTGGCTGAGGAAGCAGGCGCTCGAGAAATGACCCACGCCTCACCGGCCCAACTTGGAACTGGTTTTCAAGGACCTCGTATATGAATTCTGGCAGTGCGATGTTTGCACCTCTATTGGATGAATAAACAAAAGGGTTCGTCTGGACCTCCCTGAACTCCTCCATCAGTGGTGGGCATTGATGGTGAAGGGAAAAAGAGAGGTAGGCAAAGGACAGATTGTACTCATAGTGTCAGTTCAAGGCACTGTACAGTCAGTACGGTGCACTTGAATGCAGTGGTGAAGACTTGAACCCCGCATACTTAACTAGCGAGAACTGTTACAACTGCATAGTAAATGTAGACCCCTTCTCTCTCCGCAGCTAGCTTCAGAATACAATAATTTTGAACTCCGAAGATAAGTTCGCTAAGGTCCGATCAAAGCTATAAACGCAGGTGGTCAGATCAAAGCATTATAAATCAAATTTCGGGGGTATTATTGACGCTTTTTGTTAGGCCAGGTCTGTTCCCAGTGCAGAAAACTGAGCTTCCAGAGAATTTAAAGTACCTTTCATAATCGGGAATGTTTTCGCGCTTGGAGCCTTTTACACGTCAGGATAAGAGAGAGAGAGGGGGGCAAGGGATACCTGCCTCTTGACTTTTGATTGAAAACATGTCCTGATTTCAGTCATAATATAAACAGATTTTGAAAGCTTTTTGAACAGTACGTGCAAAAGGTTGCAAGGAGCTCGAATCCGACGATTTCTTGGGTACCGAAGTGAGGGCTTCTCGTTTAGACGGTGGTTAAAAATTAACTGACCCTCTGGCTTTTTTGGCGTTGGTAATGATTATGCTCGGGTCTATACTCCAAAAGTCACTTAGATTCCCACCATTCGTCATTCGTTTATTTGATTTAAGGTGGACGCTATGGCCGTAAACTTTAATACATTGTTTTCAAGAGAAGAGTAGTGCCGAACTGATCATTTACAATTAAAATGAGAACCAAGGCAGAGAGTTGATGAATGGGAACGTAAATCCCCAACTCCTTGCACGGCTGTCACTTGAAGCAAGATTTCTCTATATAAGACCGATGGACCCATGATCAATTTCAAGTTGCATTGTCATCGGTCAAATCATCAACGTGCATTTCCATGGGCTTCCACGCAAGGTGATGCGGTCTGAGCCCTACATTGCTAAGCTCTGGAAATCCCAGTGGACCAGTACCCAGACCATGGAAACCCCAATGAAACGGTACCCAAGCATGGACTCCAATGGGCCAGTACAGAGCATGGAAACGCCAGTGGACCGGTACTCAGAGCATGGAAACGCCAGTGAACTGGTACTCAGAGCATGGAAACCCCAGTGGACCGGCACCAAAGTACCCAGAGAGTACCCAGGTAACCAGTGAACCGGTACCCAGAGTACCCAGAGAGTACCCAGGTAACTAGTGGACCGGTACCCAGAGCATGGAAACCCCAGTGAACTGGTACTCAGAGCATGGAAATCCAAGTGTACCGGTACTCAGAGCATGGAAAGCCCAGTGGACCGGTACCCAGAGCATGGAAACCCCAGTGAACCGGTACCCAGAGTACCCAGAGAGTACCCAGGTAACCAGTGGACCGGTACCCAGAGCATGGAAACCCCAGTGAACTGGTACCCAGAGCATAAATCAGTGTACCGGTACTCAGAGCATGGAAAGCCCACTGAACCGGTACCCAGATTATGGAAACCCCAGTAAATTGGTACCCAGAGTACCCAGAGAGTACCCAGGTAACCAGTGGACCGGTACCCAGAGCATGGAAGCCCCAGTGAACCGGTAACCAGAGTACCCAGAAAGTACCCAGGTAACCAGTGAACCGGTACCCAGAGCATGGAAATCCCCAGTGAACCAGTACCCAGAGCATAAAAACCCCAGTGAACCGGTACCCAGAGCAGCACCATGAGCGGAGCACTGTTCCGGTTCTGAGTGGCAGGTTTGTGGACAGTGCAGAATGGCCGGGACCGGCAGCGCTACCAAAAATGGCTATCCGACGCTGGCGTGCACGACTCGACCATCGGACGACTTGGCTGGCAGGACCGGCACTGCTGCCGTGGCCAGCCCGCACCCACGGCGACAGAACCACTTACCTGAGTCAGCTTCTGAAATCGTCGGCCAACACCTACAACGTGCTTCATAAGGACAATAGCCATTAAAAAACAGTGCGTTGTCAAAAAAACTCCTTTAGACCTTCGACAAAGCTGTATTTGACATATGTCAGATAAGCATCGCTTTCGGTACTTGCAGCGATAGTTGCTGTCAGCAGTACCCTGCGTCCATTCCTGCACTCAAAAACAATACTGAATTCGTGCTTGAATTAGTGTGGTCACCATTCAGTGGTTTTGCGGTGTAACTAAAAGGCGACTAAGACGTGAGTAGCCGACAATAGCTCGGTGTCAAATAGCCGTGCTTTTCCGGCCGTGAGCCCTCTCGCCGCCGCCATGCCATCGCTGGTGACGAGCTCGCGCAGCCCATAAACACAGGCATATGTTAGTCCGCCCAAGCTGGAGTGTCCGCACAAAAACGCTGTCAACGGACCACGCACCCTGGAGAAGACAGCCTGCTCCGCCCACACCGGGCAATGGTCGCAGCTGTGCGCTCCGCCGCCTCGCTGCTGCTCTCAGCGGTACCACAACCTCGTCAGGTGCGGACTGGAAGCGAAAGCTGGGCCCAGCTGAAGTGGCCACAGAAATTCGATGCAGCTGCGATAGGTTCATAGTTCAGACACAAGACGTTGCCGGCGTAAGGCACGGTATCAGAATGCAGAATCGGCGCGCTCAGACACACTCTGCACAGCCTCAGGCTCTTAGTCTGGTGCAAGAATGCGTTACGTGATGGTTTTATCTCGTTTGATTTGATGCCCAAGACCTGCTACAGCCTTTGCCAGCACTGAATTTGCTTGCATATGCGGACGTTGCCAAATGTGAGGTACATGCCTGTGCGGATTACGGATCGCAAACGGGTTGTCATCACGCAAGACTACTCTGATGCATTTCAAAGGCGCTGCTTCTACGGGTTGGTCAGGGACGGTTAAATCAATGGAGTGCTTCCCAGATACGAACACTTGCAAGAATTATACTGCCGGTGCTGGCCTCACGTAATTACTCGAAATGCTGCTCTGTTTCGTCGTTGTGACCCATTTGGTTTCTCAGCGCCAGCATTTAACCTTCCAAAGAACGGATGCCATCCGTTGGTATGACATGTCAGTGCGCTCCAGGAGTTATGATGACTTACTATTTTATAACGTGTAATTATTTATTACTTATCTATTCGTAGCTCATTTAACGTATGTTTTGTTCATTCTATGGTATTACTGAACCCTACCCAAGAACGCAAAATATTGTCGGAAAAATTTAACACCTTAAATGAATTGAAACCCAATGTTTCCTAATGTTCTATCACCGCATAAGCACTCTAATGGGCGTCAGGCCGGAGTCTTATATCCGAATCACTGGGTAACTTGAAACGTCCTTACTCTGAATGAACCAAAGAAATGATGGCTGACTTACACTATACCTACCGGCATATATTTATGGAAACGTATCGTTCATATTGGATATCGACCACTTCAGAGGCCGGCTCAGGGACCTCAAATTAGCCTCATAACTATAACTTTAAGATTACTGGATCCAAAAATGTAAGCATCCAGCTCCAGTGCCTCCGGAGGGGACAACGTCTGGGTGTTCGTGATCAGCTGCCGCGGGTATTGGATTACTACTTTACCCAATGGGGCCCTATGTAGAGACTTTCGCTACGCATGGACACAAAACGAGATCTGAAAATGATTCAACGGATTGGAAAATTCGATCTTAATTTTGTAGATGTCTCATGAGTCTGAGGTTCAATGGTAAGACAATTCTATTTTTTCAGAAGCAACAGTCCTCCAAATTCTATGGACTGTTAGAGTCCCATTATGCGGTACAATCAAAGTCCCATATCAAACACCACCCACTTGTTTTATTTTGTAAACACTGTGCATCAGGAAGGAAAATCAATGGAAGTGCATCAGGCTTTTGTACATTTTTGTTGGACTATGATGACTCCTTCACAACGGAAAATAGTTATATGTATAATGCCTTGTTGGAGTTCTATTAAACTTTAAATAGAAAGAAACAATTTGAAAGGTTTTATACATCCTCCTCACTAATCTGAATTGAGTCCATAGCAGAGGCCCTAATAAGAAGTATGCTATGACCTCACATCCATCCAAACCAAACTTGGAGTAGGATTCAGAACCACAACTAACTCTTGAAATGCTAGAATTTGAGGGTGGCTCAGTCTAGGTGTTTATTTGATAGAAATATCGTATTTTTTCTCACAGGCATTTCACCTTTATAACCATCATCAATTTTCCCTCCTCCCGCCATGTGAGCTAAGCAAGACTTGGACCTTACAAAATCGAAAAACAAGAGTCATATTGATTATTTCAGCCTTCTGAGAAACAGCTCTTACGTTATTTTTGGCTCCTCTTGCATTCAGTGTCTGATTCGAGACACTCTCTGCTTCCGACACTTGCTTCCGGCATCAGTGGAACAACTGGTGACATTGAGCTGACCAACATGGCCAGCAGGTAGTCAGATCTGACATGGCAGGCCACCAACGTGTTAAAATGGGTAGACTCGGCCTCAGAGAAGTCACAGTATTGATCAACGAGCTCTCCAGGTATCTATCTAATTAGGAACATGGTTTTTGTTATCACACGGAGAATCTGGCCGGAATGAAATAATTGCCTACTCATCTGCATGACTCTAAGAGCTGAGTATTACCATTTTGGTGACGCGACCAACTGCTCTCGCTCACTAGACGGTCCCTGAGATATGTCATTGCGGCTGGTGACCTCTAGCGTCACCTCCCGACCTCCCCAAGCCGACTTCCCACGTCTGTCAGCGGCGGGTTTCAGAACCGCCCACGACTGATGACGTGCAGGTCCGCTTCTTGTGCGAGTGCTGACGCTATCCCAGGTCTAACTGTGCAGGCCCAACTCACGAGGATATCTTGCGCCACTTCTGCACGGCGCCGGCTTCCAGCGAGAACTTCCAAAGATGGCTGTTTATGTAGCTGTGTGCAAAGCGCTGGTGGTCGAAGCGCTCCTCTGCAAAAGACAGGTTGGAGTCTTTTACGAAATGTGGCTATTGGAACTGCGTCACGTGATAGGCGAGAGCTTCCTGATAATATCTGAAAAATGCGATTGATCACATCACGGCCCACAGTACAGTGGCGTCGTCCAGAAACAAAATTCAAACATTATTTAGGCTTTGCAATTGGTCTTGACCGGAATACCTTGACCTTGCAGGGTACAGCACACTATAGTGTGCTGTAACCTGCAAGGTCTATATATAGACGCCCAAGCCTGGTCACGTGGCTCCACTCAGATCATTCCTCAGGTCTCATCATTGCCGCTGGTTCACTGATTCACAAATGTAGCGCCGGAGAAGAGGAGACAGCACCAAGTGTTTTTACAAGTGGAGGCGTCATGCAGGTCATACAGACATCCATCATGGTTTTGAGCCTGTCCTGCGTTTGGCTATGATCAGAATGCAGGCGGCATCTTCAGTCGACGCGGCCCTGACAGACGTGCTATGCGGCCTGAACAGTTTGGTGGCGATGCTCCTCCACTCCAGGCATTCAAAACAGGTGCGCGCCTCGGCTGCCGCGCTGCAGACGAAACACTCACTTTCGCATGAATTGAATCTAAGCAGAAAGCCTGGGTATGTGCGCACTTTCCCGCTGTTGTCAACCCCTTGTTAACTGACTCACATCGAGCCCCTTGAGGTATGTTGTAGAATGTTTTCCTAAACTGATCATTGAACAGTTCGGTAGCGACGCGTCACCAATCCAGGCATTTAAAATAGTGTGTTCCTCGGCTTACCTAAACTTATCACTACAAAAAGGCCTAGGAGGCTTGCAGTGCAGCAGTGTTTTTTACGGTTCCTGTGAGCTTACTACACCGAACCTCAGTGAAACCACCAACACAGCTTTTTCGACAGAGGTTCAGATTGGAAAACTTCAAGTTAGGAGGCAATCGCTTTTTCCGAATTAGGCAGTTTCAGTGTCGCTTATCTCCGTGGTGCATATGCAAATGTATGCACTAAACATTCCGTAGCCAAACATGCCGCGGGTTTGAGAGTGCGCCTCTTGGCCTTAGCACCACGTCGTCGGTCCGGCCCCGGTCCAGTCGGCATAAGTCGGCGCCACAGTGCGCGCGACAGAGGTGCTGTGCTCTGCTGTTGAGTATCGCTGACACTGGTGGGCGTTCAGACGCGACACCGCTGCGCCATCCATCACAGTGCGCTGGGGTCGGTGGGGCCGGAACAGCATTCGCCCCCGCGTGACCTCTGCGGGGTCCCAGCGTCATACGCCAGCCTTCAGACCACCGCCGAGCCGTCCTTGTCCCATACCAAGTCCCTTCCAGAACGGCAGGTCTCGCTGGCCAAAAACAAACAAAACTTTAGGTTTGTATTTCAACTGGTACATATAAGCATCCAGGGAACCATAGGTCGGATCTCTGCAAGTATCTGAGTGAGCTCTGGCCGATTGCAAAGCTAATTGATTTAGTTGATTTAAGTATCAGAGGCCACTCCTAAAAATGCAAATCTCGGTTAGCTGTCCAGAAGGGAATCTTACGGATTTTCAAAGAATCTGACTCAAATTCAATGGATCCGTATCAGAGATGGGTCCATTGGGTCATGGGCCATTGCCTTCGTACGCAAGATATAGTTTCTGGTCGTAGAACATGGCATCCACTACATGCCTCATACAAAATCACGTTTTTGTTTTGGAGGCAAACTTGTCAGACATGGACGCAAGCTGGAAACAAAAACACTGCCTGTAGTTTCTATGATCCCCCCCACCGCGGGCAAACTTTTCTATTTCCAGAATGGTACCAAAAAAGCATCATGATATGATCTAATCTGCTCATTCAAGGATATCAGCTTTAAAATTTGCAGACCTTCTTCATTAGACCGACTATAATTAGAGTAAAAATACACAGACTATTAAAATTAGACAGTATGAAATAGCCCTAGATATTTTCCCAAGCGCCTAGTACATCCCCAGCGACAAAAACGCCACACAATGACAAGCCCCTCTTCACCAAAGACCACACCGTTAATCCCGGCCGCCATGATGAGAGCCGTTTCGGAGAAGCAGCGCGTGCACACCAACTGGTTTCTGCTAATGATGCATTCGTATCCAATTAAGCAACGGATTTATTACAGCGGCGATTCACCTTACCGAGCGATTAGGATGCAGAGCACAACTGAGAGCGCCCTCATGAGCAGCTGGCACGTGTGTTATCCGGCTGCATATGGACTGAATCCATGCTGGGTCGCGGCGTTACGCTGGAACCTGGCCCGCCTGACGAGTCAGGTGACCGCCGGCCATGAATAATGCCAATACGGACACTTTGTGACAGGTTTGGGTGTCGATCAGTGAGAGTATGTACCGCCGCATTGGCAATGCTTCAGCGGCGGCTAAGTGACAACTTCCAGCAGCTATCGATGTCGTCATCGCTCGAGAAAAGACGTCATCTGTGCCTACGGGTGGATCTGCCCTGCCTTTTACGGCGGTGCAGCTCCTGGGGCGCGCCCACCGCCAAATTACACAGACTCAGCGGCAGCTGCGGATCATTGAGGGTTGGGGCGGTCGCGGGACGCGACCCCGCCACCTTATGGAGGCGCCCGAGCCAAGGCTGCTGGCGAGAGAGGCGGGTGCAGTGCCCCCAGGCGACCTGAGCCTGAGTCACACTCAGCTGTCTAATAGAATACAGAATACACGAGTTATTTATCGCAGCTGCTGTCCCGGTATGGAGCGCGCCATATTCTGCTATCGGGCCATCATCGTCCACGACCTCAGAGGTGCATTTGCTGGTGACTGGTGCGGCATTAGAGCGTTCCATGTATGGGCGGATTATGAGGTTTGATACCATGGCCAGGCAAGAGTACGCACACTTTGCAGGTGTCATTTGTTAAAAAGACCACTTCCGTCCAGGCTTAGCGGTGACACTTAGAGCTCTGCTGATCGTGCAAGGTAAATCTGGAACACCCTGCCCGGCAAAAGTGTACCCAAAAACCTTCCAACAGGCTTTGCTGAGTAATTAAAAAACACTGTTTACATTACACTCAACCAGTGCTTTATGAGAGACTGCTGAAAAAAATTGAATCACTGGTGCCACGTTTCGAACTGAGTCGATAGTTCAGTTAAATAAAACAATCAAGGGCTTTCTGTCCGTACATGATAAAACAATAAAATGACGTAAAACAAAATCAACACTACCTCACGCAGCACAAAACATCAATCACAACCATGCCAGATTTATAAATTCCAAACGGTCTTAAATGCGATCACGCAGAGCATTGGTTAATACCACACACAAACAGCGCCGGGGCGGACCGTGCGTATCAAAGGGAGGGTCCAATGCGGCGCCGCGGTGTATGTTGGTCAATTGGCTGGCCCTCCTGCCAAGTCGCACAATAGTTCCTGCTTTCTCGTCTTTGATATTTGTGAAAACATGGAAAACTCTGACACCGTGACTCAGTATATCAGAGCGGGCCCATTCAGTGACATCAGAAACACCGACTCATGCCCAGTTTCTTGGGCCTGTCTGGGCTGGCTCTGCTGCGTTCTCAGGATGACAGCCTGCTCTGTCACAGGTTCAGGATGGTGCAGGGCACGTGGACGCCGACCCGGCCTCGGGGCCCGATCGCTGCCGAGTTCCAAACGCCAGGGCCCGGCTCCAACACCATCCGCTCCACCATCGGTGAGTACAGACACCCGTTTTGCCAGTGATGAGTGAAGGCAGCTCTCGTTCACGAGTGAAGTCCAGGCTGAGAATGGGAGAAAAAATAGGTATGCTTTTATGCAGGATATCATGATATGAATAGAGATATCATTTTTTTGAATTACATCTCCTAAAACAAATTCTTTAGAACTATTCCAATAATAAGTAGGTGTTAGAAAAGTGCGAACATATATGAAGCAGACTAATATTATTCTATCATTTTCTTAGCATACAAAATATTACAAGCAAACCAATGGCAAAGTGAACACAAAAATAACGCTAAATATTTTGTCAAGCAATTGCAAAGACATTACTGTATACATGACACCGATGCACGTTTTGATGATACCGTGGTGCTAGATAATGAAAACTAGGTGAATGCGTGCGGGGATGGTATGTAGGAGCAAGTGTTACACACTTGTTTTCAAACTTGTATTTGATAATTTTAATGGTTTGAATGTGGTAAGGCAGCACGAGTTATTTCAAATAGTATGCACCTTTTAAACCACCATTATCTCAGGAAGCGCCTCTCTATTCATTTACTGGTGGTCCCTGATATGATCCACCACAATCAACAACGGCTTCTAATGCTCATTTAGCCAGGACTGCATAGTCGATCGCGACCACCAGTTTGACTCGGAGAAAACATTTCAACTCTTTAAAGCTTAACTTGCTGCTAAAGATTACTACATAATATTGAAAAAATTGTTTTTGGCTTGGGATTTAACGCTTTTTCTAACATAAATTATCCTGGAGTCGACATCATAGTCTTCACTCAGTCGACGATATTCGTTGTATTCATTTATAATCACAAAATATGCCTGAATTCTGCATTTTAGGCTGAAAGGCACCTTCAGTCAACCATATTACCAGTTAGTATAGAATGAGCCACAGAGAGTAGTCTCCATGTAAACTACACACTACCCACGGTCGGTTTCAGAGTTTCAGAGCAGACAGCCGACTTCGCAGAACTCAACATAGCCACAAGCTTCTGGCGTTATAGCTCACATCACACGAGAAACATTGTTGTGCTGAAATGAAGAAGTGTGGCTCTCCTAACGCTGCATTACAGCAGTAGTAAATTCGGCATGATTAGTATGCAGATAGCATGTTACTTGGCCTAAGTTAGAACCGGAATCACTAAGTGTTGTAACGTGGAGGCGTAGCATAGGCGGATCCAGTATTGCCGTTTGGGGAATGGGGTGGCACATGTTCGGGCGGTGCAACTTTTACACGCCGAAACCTATCAGGTGGGTACGAAATCCTATTGTTGAGGCACTGATTATCGCATCTTGACGGGGGGAGGGAAATGGTTTTTGGGGTGCGCAATAGATCTCTTACGGGGGTGACCTGACCATTTAAGGGGGCGCTGAGGCTTAATTGGGGGAGGGCAGGCACCCACTTTCCCCTCCCCTTGGATCTACCTATGAGGCATGATTTGGATAAAAGCCTGGCCCGAAACCTCAAAAATAGTGACAAAAAGATCAGAAGATAGAACCAGTACCAATGCCAGCTGCACGCAAAACGCTTGTCTGTGCTGCTTTAGGACTCTGAGAGGTTATATCGCCAGCAATCCAAAGTCTGGTACTTCCATCAATGTAGCTGCGTGTAGCGGTCACCGTCAGCCAAACAGGATCATGATTTAAGGTTAACTGGGCACCATCGACCACCTTACCTAATTTTCTCCAGGTAACGTCATATGACGAGTCTCAATACAACTTCATTCAGGGGAAGGGAGCGCCTTGCCCCTGCGTCGCATGCTGCTCCAACGGCTGCGGCTGTGACTTTCTCGCGCCTCTGCCACCGGTGTTAGTTCGGTCTCAGGCGCCGCGGGCTGTTGACTGTAATTTCGGGTCAGCGACCCTGCCTCGCAACGAGCGGCTGTCAGGAGAGGGCGTGTCTCGTGACCGAAAATGTACGGGAATAAGTGATGTAATGGCCGCGCATAGGCGTGAAGTGGATCCATGCGTTGGTGTTGACTGTTCGATGGGTTTATAGGGTGCTCAAGAAAACGCATGTGGAGAAACCTGCTCGAAACTGGTATAAATCGTTCTTGAATGCTCGCATCATGTGTTTTTTGTTTGTATTATATTGATGTTGATACATTATGATTTTTCACGAGCTCTGAAGAAGAGCAAGACATAGTCTTTGACAGGAATGATATTTTCGTCTCCAAGGACTTGCTAAAATATGGTTAATTATTTAATTTTGTTAAACATTATATGCATCTAGTTTTGCCAAAGGAATAGCATACATTCGAACATTTCATTTACACATATATACGCTCCATACGACTTCAGTTCCACTATCAAAGCATTTTATTTTCCTTGAAGAAAAGACGACAGTTCCACCGGCTTCTGTGCTCAAGCTAATACAATTGTTTGCATAAGTGACAGGAGAGTGCCCTGAAGAAAAACATAAATTACCACAAAACAGAAATTGCCTTAAGATGAACAAGGCACACACTTGCATGCAAATATTTGCAAAGCTGGAAACAGCGGATGACCAAAAGGGTGCTTGGAGTAGGGATGCAACATAAGTACGTAAGGTAATTTAATGCAATGGTTTGCGCTAAGAGCAAGTATACGTAATTATGTGCTGCATTTCTGGAGCTAAAAGGAGATCCGGGAGAAGTTTGATGGGACAAAACCTGGCTTTGCGATAGCTTCTGGCTGCTTTGGTCAGACGTATTTCTTATTTTCCATCACATCATGAATATTTTTTTAGATCAGTGCAAGAAATATTTAGCATTTGTATCGATAGATGCTGAAAGTAAATCTGCCCCATTGCCATAATTTTGTTGGAGCATTAATTACCCAAGCTAAAAACAATTAGACATGATATATCATTTGTTGATATATATTTTTTTCTATTCAGTAAATTTCTATACAGTACTTGCTTGTAGTTCAAGCGCAAAGTGGCCCCATTGTTACAGCGTATTTAAGCCCGAAATCATACACCGATTGCAAATGTGTTTTGTGGATTTATATATATATATATATATAATTACCAATGTCATTTGAAGGAATGTATGCTCGCACCGAAGTGATCTGGACAATATGGAATGACTAATCATTTAACCCTATTCCAGTCAGGGGGACACATTTCGTCCAACCCTCATGATTTTTTTCCAGAATATCTCCAAAATTGTTCATGCTGCAAAATTGCCTTTGAAATCCTCTGACCATTCCTAAAGCTAAATTAGACAGATTCTTGAAAAGTGTTCAAATAATATATTCACTAGAAACGGAGTTTTTGCTTGGTATTTGATATTCACTCACCAGGGTATGATTATGTACCGTACATTCTTCGTATAGCAAAGCCGTTTTTAACAATATTGAGAGCAGTTGGAATGTTTAAATGTTATGAATAAGATTTCAGGTGAAAGTGTTTTTTTTAATTCTTGCGTAATTTTTGAAGGAGGTGGTACCAGAACCTGAAAATGGGGTGGGGGTTCAAATGTAACTGGATTTTACTCTTGCAGAGTCAATAGATGGGACAGCCGGGCGGAATAGCGCTAACCATACTATACTCTCAACCTTACATTTTATGGTAATGAGATGCCCTAGGCGTGCTCAGGCATCGCAATTAAGGTGGTTTTACATATATGCAAGCATATTTTAGTACACTAACTGCTATGAATGGGAAAAACATCCAAGACCGAACAAAAAATCCATCCATAGGCGGATCAAGGTGACAAGACAATTCAAAATCACCCCGGGTTCAGCATGGGTGGATGAAGCTTGGGCAATATGAAGAGTAGCAATAGCCAAGGAAATATGTATCTACATACATGCCTTTTAGACATTGGCAATATGCATCTTGTCCCACTATTTTGATTTCTGCATCTACCCCTGACTTCTTTTAGTTTTACTATTTGTCTCTATGTGAAACATTTCAAGCAATGCCTGAAGTTAGCTAATCTGTGCAACAAAAACTGCAAATTGTATATAGTTAACATATTTTGCCCTGGCTCCGCAATTGAAATCTTGATTTTCACGCATCTGTAATATACAAGAATTTTGCATCAGTTATCTGGAAATACGTTTAAGTGTTTTCAAGCCAAACAAGAGCCATGTAGCTACTATTATGTATGGAGAGTCTAAAACAGCTGAAAATGTCTATTTTGCACGATCCTGCTTATAATTTTTTAATTTTGATTTTTGTAATGGACATTCAGCGTGGGATGAAACCATCCCACTTATAATTTTGAAATCGGACGGGTAGATTTTGATATATCAGGGGACCCAATCTACCCTCTCCTACCCTCCTGATCCCCTGACAGGAATATGATTAGTCAGGGGTTTGACAGGAATAGGGTTAA
The DNA here is from genome assembly GCA_034440635.1 of Lepas anatifera. Taxonomy (NCBI): domain Eukaryota; kingdom Metazoa; phylum Arthropoda; class Thecostraca; family Lepadidae; genus Lepas; species Lepas anatifera. Next base: position 1,394,494 of record JAOTON010000556.1, on the reverse strand, counting down.
GTACGGACTTTTATTGCGAAATATATGGTTTTCCGGGACATTGTTAATAAGTTAACACGAACAATATCTATGAGTAGACAATTGGAGAAGAGCTGCGGTTCATCAGTTTTTAACCCAAATCAATGCGTTATTTGCAACAACAGAAACAATCCCAAGATCCATCAATATTCACATAAAGCTTGTATGGTGAGTGTTTAATGTCCTAAAAGTGTAAGACACATAGCCCCGAAACTGCATTGGAATAATGCAGGTCTATCAGATGGTTCTATGAATTAGCTACATTCGTCTGTGTATAATTTTCCCCGGCAGTCTTTTTGCAGTATGGTTCCTGCCCTGAATGACTGCCAGTATTCCCGGCACTGAGACTATGGTCCTGTTGTACACCATCCGGTTCTTGCCTTACGAGTCAACCGTCCCCTTGCGGCGGCTGAACGATTAAGCAGCGTCACCTTTTCTAGCGGAGGTATAAAGGTGTCGCTGCTCTCAGAAACCCTGGCCAGCGTAGGCTGGTTAGGTCTGTGTTGCATTCACTTTAACTGTGTTCGGCTATAGTGGCTTTTACCACTGCAAAATGCATTAAAAGTTCCTGGAAAGTTGAATGCAGGCTCAGTAATCCATATTTTTCGTAAGTGATTATGCTTGTACAGGTCATCAATAGTAAAAAGCACTAATAAGGTAAACGTTTATCGAAACCGTTTGACGTGGCTCATCAGGAATTTTTTTCTTTAATGAGGCGTGGGAAGGGAGTTTTTTCGAAATTCGTATGTGTACATCTTAGAATTGTTTTGTTTCCGATATTGTTTGTTATTCATGTGATGCTTTGCTACCGAAATATTTCCCTGTGACAGACAATTGTATAACAGTGGTTGACAGATATTAACAATTAAACCAACACAGCAGGCAGATGAACGCGTTTCGACAAAAATTGTCTTCTTCAGCATCTATGGTAGGAGGGATAAGGAACCCGTCATCAAGACATTCAGCAGTTTCATCGTTTGGATTTTTGTGCAAAATTATCGTGCGATAGAAATATAAAGGCACCGTTTTTGAGGATATTCCAATAATGCTCCTTGAATTGTTCTAAAATGTATACAAGCAAGCTTCGATATGAGACAATCTAGCCTTATCACTGTTTTAAATAATGTTATATTTTTTATCATCATTATTGTTTTTGTTATTATTATATAAAACTTTTTCTCTCTCTTTGCTTAACCAACTCCTAATACAGCAGCAGATTTTGCCCATTTCATGAAGCCTGGCCTAAGATTAAAAGTATCATTTTTAGCTATATGTGCTGCTTCTGTAGCTTTCCTATTATCTTTGTTTTTACAAACTGCTATAATTTTAGCTCTATCCCAGTTTGGTAGATGATTTGTTTTCATGGAATGTATGACAAATGCACTGAATTCTGAGTTGTTTCGAAGGTCTCTTCTATGTTCTTTTAATCTTGTTTTTGGACCCCGTCCTGTTTCACCTATGTACGATTTCGTACACGACCCGCACGGCACCTGGTACACTACACTTTTTGGATCTAAGTCATCTGATCTTTCTTTTTTCGCTAAGATGCTACTAAGATTTTTACCGGAACAAAATGCTACTTTGCAACCCGTTTCTTCAAGTTTGTTTGCAATAATTTCAGCTGGTTTAGAGTAAGGTATCGTAACACATCGTATCTGTTCCTTTTTGTTGGATTTCGCGGATCGTTTTTTTTTAGAAAAAAAGAAAGATCAGATGACTTAGATCCAAAAAGTGTAGTGTACCAGGTGCCGTGCGGGTCGTGTACGAAATCGTACATAGGTGAAACAGGACGGGGTCTAAAAAACAAGATTAAAAGAACATAGAAGAGACCTTCGAAACAACTCAGAATTCAGTGCATTTGTCATACATTCCATGAAAACAAATCATCTACCAAACTGGGATAGAGCTAAAATTATAGCAGTTTGTAAAAACAAAGATAATAGGAAAGCTACAGAAGCAGCACATATAGCTAAAAATGATACTTTTAATCTTAGGCCAGGCTTCATGAAATGGGCAAAATCTGCGGCTGTATTAGGAGTTGGTTAAGCAAAGAGAGAGAAAAAGTTTTATATAATAATAACAAAAACAATAATGATGATAAAAAATATAACATTATTTAAAACAGTGATAAGGCTAGATTGTCTCATATCGAGGCCTGCTTGTATACATTTTAGAAAAATTCAAGAAGCATTATTGGAATATCCTCAAAAACGGTGCCTTTATATTTCTATCGCACGATAATTTTGCACAAAAATCCAAACGATGAAACTGCTGAATGTCTTGATGACGGGTTCCTTATCCCTCCTACCATAGATGCTGAAGAAGACTTCCCTGTGAATTGTTTTGTGTGGCCCTTGCAAAACGCATTGCACGCAGTAGGAACCACATGGTTTTCAAATGGTGTTTGGCTTTGACACACGCAGTGGAGGGGCCCTAAAGTACCACCCCACCTTTTTCCAAGGTGGCTAGTGAACCGCTCTCCGCTGAAAAAAATACTGAACCAAATTTGACAGAATTTTTGAGCGCGACGTTTCTTGAAGAAATTTTGAAAATCGTTAAACAATTTGTTTTAGGTACTTCAAGGTTTTCAAACTTACCCATATTTTGAGACCATCGCAATCGCGTGGTCGCTCCAGTTCGCCTGCACTGTACACGGGGTGACATTATACCATCATGTGAACAGGTTATATATTAAGGTCAACGCACATGAAGGTGAAATTAAAAGTCAAGTGTCACTGGTCAAGGTCATTAACCCCAGTATTCCGGTCAGATGTCATTATTCAGTATGACCTATTTTATGCTATAACTTCAGAGTTAAGGCTACTCAATGTCAAGGTCAAGGCCACAGGTTAAGGTCACAGGCCACAGGTTTGTTGCAAGGCCAAACCCTTATTTCCTTCTTAAAGGGTGTTATAGTGCCGATTATATTGTACATTATTGGGAACGTGTCATTTTGTTGCATCATAGGTCATTGACCTTGAATGACCTTGACTTACTAGATTAAGAGAACACTTCGTGGGACTTTACCTCTACGATCTTGGCTCGCTTTTGGTGTAGTCCCATTTTTTCGCATAATCACGACATTTCCCAATAGGTCTTTAGCACTGTCCAGATTTGACTTTTACGACCTCGTTTGACCTTGAATTTTAACCTAGGTCAATTAAATGTTGCCATAAGGTAGATGACCATGACCCGACACACCCCTAAACGGGCGTTTTTCTAGCCCTCTTGGTTCCTGATACCTCAGGGGGCACTTTAGGACATCTTCAATGCGCGTTGACGCCAGACTCCTCTCTACTGCGCGTGTTAACTAAAGTCCTGGCAGAAACACGTATTTTCCAAGAACATTGGGTATACATATAAAATTTCACATAACCCTCGCCCCATCGATGGCCCCCTAAGTTTTTTTTCGAGATAGAAAAACGACGAGACGCAGCACCGTGTTTGAGGGCTCTATCTCTCACATCATCATTTTCCTACCATACCTGAACATTTTTACCCCGGGTGACCCAAGGTTTGGTCACCAGGCGAGGTCAACCAAGGTCACCTCACTTCAACTTTGCAGCTCTATAAGAGCTACATTTCTTAGTCGATCGATTTGAAGCTTGCTACACTCCATGATCCCTCCAGGGTCCACAACGTGTATATCCGGGATTTTTCTATTTCGTGACCTGAGGTCAGGTCACGAGGCTACCTCTCCCATTGGAAAAGCATGGGGAAAAGCTGTCTTATGACCTAAAAGTCACAAAAATTATTGCAAATACTCAGACTGCTCAGAACAGCGTTTTTAACACCCTTTCACGGATCTCAGAGGCCATATTTGCCTTTTGACTTTTCCAAGGTCATGCAAGGTCACCAGGATCAAAAACAGTATTTTGACAATAACTTTTGACTTAATTAAGCTAGAGCGCTGAAATAAACACCATCGTGTTTGTCTCGTCACTGGCTTTCATTCAATATATAGCAAGGTAACTTTCTGACCTTTCATGACCTCAGGTCATATTAGGTCACGAGGTGACCTCTGGATGTCAAACCACTGGCGGGAGGTCTTTGCGTTTTACACAGCGGAAAAGGGACTGGAAATTTCCTATCAAATGTACTTTACCAGATCTCAATAGCTCTAATGGCATAAGAGTTATGCCCAGCTTTCCTAAGCATTGCATATTTGAGTGAAAATAGCCTATCGTGACCTTTCCTGACCTCTGGAGGTCAAACTATTGACCTGAGCGCTTAAACATGTGAAGTAATTTCTTACTGAATTCACGCGAGCTTTCTAATGAACTTTGCAGATTTGCGCTAGCCCCCATATTTTTGGAGTTAGAGGGGGGCCATCGATGGCCCTCGGTGGGGCGAAGGTGGCGCCGGACCCCCGGTGGGGCGCGGGTTAAAGATCTAGGAAGGGTTAATAACGCCAGCCATCCCCAGCCGGCCAATTATCTTCACGAGTGTTATGTATTGCATTTTAACGCGTTTTTCTCCAGAACTGCCATCGTCGAAATGGGTTAATGTTAACGAATATTGTATTTTACTGAGCTCGTGTTTACACTATTACACGGGAAACAACGGTGTGGATTTAAATACCCTTGGGGGTTCCCGGGTACCTAAATGAATTGTCCAATCAGTATGATGTATATTTTTATTTAGATTTTCCAATTCAAGGATTTCCATTGGTTTAATGTAATTCAACAAGTCTGTGAGCAAGCTAAAACAGAGTGGTATACATAAAGGGCAATATTCCTTTTGATGTGATGGATATTAACACGCGCATTGACGGGGGTCTGAGCCACCTTCGGATTGACGAGGGGGCGGGTATTCGCCCCCTAAGATCTCGAGAACCACGGTAGGTAGCAAAAAACGGTAAACGGCGTTGGGTAGCCCATCCGCTTCTCCATCGAAAATATTTGAACCATTTTTTTGTCAGGTCACATTTAAGGTCACCAGAGGTTAAAAACATGCCGTTACATGCCGTCATAGGGATAACATGTAAATTAAGTTTTTCGGCCATTACATCTGAACAAGTAAAGATAGAGCAAAACGACTTGAACTCTATGAATCCACGCAGCAAGCCGAATCGAATGATATATGATTTGACCTTGCTAGGTCAAATCAAAGATTTGACCTGACCTGAGGTTAGGTCAGAGTCAAATTATGTAAAATGCATATCATTAGAATTGCAAAGCCAAGGCGAGTCTAATGAAGCTAAAATAAACGCTCTATCACCATCTGTTACTGATTTATTCAGTAAAAACCATATTTCCCATGTATTACCAATGGAGAGGTCATGATTCGTACCTGACCTTAGGTCGTCGATATCAAAAATAACGGAACATATTTTAGAGAACTCGGTGAGCCCATTATGTGATATGAGTTTCCATTGGATAAGTTCACCCTGCTCCGACTTATGCTACCTTAAACTTTTTTTGAGGTCGGGTCACTTGACCTGTACTGGTGACCTGACCTGAGATGACTTATCCTTAAAATTTTCACAGAAGTTGCAAAAATGATGAGGGAAAAGGTATACCAATTACGGCGGCGCTGCGCGCTGCCGTTTTTCTGCTGTCTCCGAAAAACCCGAGGGGGCGGGTACCCGCCCCCCGTCAATGCGCGTGTTAACCTGAAAACAAATTCGGGCACCCCAATCATTTTCAAAAATCCATTCCTCAGATGGGAGAACACTCTTTCTCTGAGCTCTCCAAGTAACAGATGTCACCCTAGTCGCTGTTTAGTTCACCAAGCACTCGCTAGATGGCAGTGGCACAGTCATCCTCTCCTGCAGCGTTGCGGCTGGACGGACGATCAGTTCCATAGTGCCATGACCTCAAACTTCGCTACCGACTCGGCGTCGCGCCTTGTGACGATAGCCGATCTGCGCTGGAAAGTCGCATCCGGCTGGAACCCATCTACCGGTAAACAAGTGCCCGGCCCTGTCGAGTGATGGGTAGGCAAACAGGCAAACAGTGGGCGCCAAACAATGCTACAAAACCGCAACCTGGGCACCGCGCAGGCGTCAATGGTGACGATGAGCAGCAATAAATCTGGCTGTCCTGCATACTTTATAAATTGAGTTGTTTAATAGAGTGAATCTAAACAAGATTTTTCATTTTATATGCTAGGTATATATATAACCTATATCATGACCTTATTGATTGCGAAATGCTGATATTCTGGTTATGCAGCAAGTGTTGCCTGGAACCATACAGAATTGGTTTCAAGAACAGGCTATTACACTTGCGCATAAATATTCAAGAAACGTAGTAGGTAATAGAACGAGCAGATATGATCGCCAGGGCGCAGGGCGTTTGGAGGGAGTGGGGTCGAACAGTGATGTAAGCCTCAGATAGTGGTATCGCTCATGTATTGCATACGTTTGTTTTTTGTATTTTACTGGAAAATTTGCTTATAAGAACGTTATGGAACGTTGTTCATGCAAACATTTCCTAAATCGCTTTGCCACACTACGCCAAGAGCAACGCTGGCTTCCCGAAATGTGATACCGAGTTTTTGAGGGCCGTTGAGGGCGCTGGGGTCCGCAACGCCGGCACGTGCGATCTGTGCTAGTATTAATTAGTGGCCACGGCTTCCGTAAAAAAATACAATAAAAAACCCAGCTTTAATCACCAGAACTGATGACCTTGGCTCGAAGACAGTAAGTCAGCCAACAGTTTTTTTCATGGATAGGTTTTCGATACCATTAACTTCTCTAGATCCTGAGTATTATTATACTGATAACTACAGTAAAACAAAAGTAATGATTATGAAAAACGAAATAATAGTATCATGATGAAAATTGTAATAATGATATCATTAAATATTCTTCAGATTTACTTGCATGGAATTTTCCAAATGCACGGTTCTGGATCTGACACTGTGATGCTCTAACTTGTTGATGTGCCCTGTTGATGGCAAGGATGGAAGGACTTGACCGACACGATGCATATATAGTATTTGATTTGTGGTATATCCCACCCCCAAAATTCCAGCACATATTAAAAACAAGGTGGGTCTGACAGCATGTAAAGAGCGGTACACTTTTAAGAATCGCATGGTTTCATTATTTTTTTGCGCTGAGAGAAATCTCGCAGCATTTATTTAGTTTTATCTAATGAGATTAAATACATGTTTTGTTTGCTTTCCCTCTTTGATCTCTCTTATGGCCTTTACAACTAAGCGTCTATACTATGTTTCGCTTGTGTCGGGCCTCTGGGAATACCACGATAGCATATTCCATGGAGCAGCTTTATTCTTGGTAGTGCGTAGTTCTAAACGATGCTTCCAAGGCTTCTCTTGAAAAACGAAAGTGGAGCCAATTTGCCAAGAGTTGGTCCCGAGAACCGAAAGCTCTTTGATGTCCGAATGATTACGTAACTATAATGCCAAATCATCAGCTTGTATGACATTGGGAAAATGTTATGCCTTCACCACTAGGAAAGAGCATCAAATCGGATCTTTCCGCCGTGCATTACTAGTCTGTGTGCGTGTCTTACATGTAAAGTGAAATCAACAATCGCATCTGGTATCTAATACTACGCCTTTTTAGTGAAGAGATCCTCAATTTTTCGCATTCAAACCACTCGACATAGGTCTCTCCGGGGGGTAACTTGGCAGTAAATGCTTAAGTTGAGTCTAGTTCATTTGATGTATTGCCGTTTGGCCAATAGATATGTTTACGGATGCAGTACCCAAGCTAAAACACTTCAACCTGTGAGAACAAGAATAACAATATAACAGGAACCAATACTTTATATCTTTCGGTGAAAGTATCAAAATAACTGAGTATATTGTTTACTGCACACCTACAGAATATGCAGTATGACTCGCTTCATATCTACGTATCGGTTAACATTTAAATAGAAAACATCGGCAGTGATGGGGAACATCATTCTTCGGAAAGGCCTAAGATGGGATATGGATCGATCGACTACACTGAATACACGCATAGGGTAAGGGCGGGTAAGAGTACGCAGGAGATAAGAGTACGCAGCAGCTGTTTTAGCTGCTTAGCAACCACTGAGATGGTGGATACCCTGGTATAAAAAGCAAGGTCAGTGCCTAGGCTGCACACCAAAATTCAACGTGCTCCTGTTCTTTCCGCGGGAGTTCAGAGCAAAATAAGTTTCTGGGCACCCTTGAAGTAATATTTCTTAACTGGGTAAACTTGTAGACCATGCTTCAATTATCAAAAGTATTGTATTACGGTCTGTCTTCAGTAAGACTGAGCTGGGGTGTGCTCCAGGACCGGAGCTCACGCTAAAATGCCTGCCAGCATGTTTCTAAAGACTTTCTTCCCAAGGGAGCATGTCCGGCAAGAGTACGCAGTAGACCATTGGGCAAGAGTGCGCATGCTTAAGAGATATGAAAATTTAATTTTCGCTCGGAACAGAGTCCGTCATTCATATTGGGAAAACCAAACATTGCAACATAGTAACATTGTATATTCAGATCGATATAAAATCATACAATCGCCTAGTTTGGCGACAAAAATTTCGCGATATGGCCTATGCACCTAAGGCACAGCGGGGCATCAGTGCGTACTCCAGCTTCCTCTCTTGCGTACTCTTACCGACCCACTCCGGCAAGAGTACGCACGTGACTTTTATTTTTGATGGGCTCGTGACGAGTTCCTTTCAGAGACATCGAGTTGAAACATGGACCATACATAGACAATTCTTCAGGCTAAACAACCACATAAAAATATTAGCTGTTAGACTTATATGAGAAAAGTGAAAGCCTTTAGAAAGTTAAGTGCGTACTCTTGCACGGACTTCCCCTAACATTTTTTTGGAAAATATTATTAGAGACAACATTTCTGAATGAATCATTCGCTGCTTATAAAGTACAGGACAAACATTTCAAAGCATAAACCTGGCCCAAGCTGGGTCAGGATAGCGATAAACTAAAACTTCACATGGTCGTAATGGAACTCTATAGGCCAATCCATAGCAAACTAAATGCGATGTTTGACTTTCTGTGCACTGTACTGTCTAATTCCACCTTTTCTGTATTCTTATTTCGTCTATAGTACGTTACGGGACGTATTTGTATTCTCCTCCGTACTCGGTCGGAAGCCCCCGAACTTCTTCAATGAAGACGTGTTGCAGTGCTATGTTTCTATGCAGGATTGTGGTTACTGGATAGGGTTCTGTTTCGCGTTGTAGTTCCCAAAGGTCACCGTCCGGTGTTCTGTTTCTCCAACTCCCGAGGAGCCGGGCGGTTTTCCCCGACGTTCCCTGCATCCACCACCAAGGTTCACTGTTTGGATCAGTGATTAGTTTCTTATGGCGAATGGAAAGGAAGGCGTTCTCGGATAGAATCAGTGTATATTGTAAAGAAGTGCAGCTGGCAGTTCTGAGCGGCAAATATGAGCTCAAACTTGTAAAAAGAGTTCGTCTGTGGACTCGACACTAACACTTTGTTCGTTCTTTCTTCTAAGGGCCAGTGTTAAACGGTGAATATGACTTATGCGAAGTTCATTTTAACGTCTCAACCTGTCAAGGAGAGTAAAAGAGACAAACTAACCGATAAAACATTCCTGAAAGTTTTCTCCGACATTTTTGTCAAGCCCCATGTTTGGTTAGAGTCCAGCCAGGTTAATTGAAACTTGTATCTACTGTTAAAGAAATGCATTACTAGATCAGAAAGCTAGAATGATTGTGATTGGGTAAGATTGATAACAAAACTGTAGAACTCAAAAAGGAAAGAGAAGGAGGCGGCAAGGAAAACTACAACTGCCGTCGGGAGACGATCATTTTACTTCACACCGACACCTGCACGGTTATTTTGACCATGGATAAATGCCGTAAGACTGCACTTTTTTAGCATGTTAGCGATTCATGTTAGTGAGCATGCTGACCAGCGTGCCGTCTGTAGCTGACCAGCAGATGCAGCTTAGGCGACGAGTTCAACGTCCCGCTGCTGGCCTCACAGGCCTAAAGCAGCTGTTTTGGCCATCACGGGAGGCCTGATCATAAGGTTTCACTTGACCTGTTGATCCAACAGCGTAGAAAAAGCCTCCGCTTGCGGATGTTCAAAGACCGACCCAGACGAAGAAATCAACCAACAGACAACATGAGGTGCATTAAGCTGTATGAATTATTTGGAAACTGATCTCGTATTTCCCGGTACTCTTTACTCTTGTGAGTAAAAAAAATTGTCGCACATACGATACGCGAATTTTTGCATTGAGCTGATCACAGCTTCAGTCTGCTCTTCTTACCCCCCCATGCCCAGGAGCAGTACCCTCCCCTAGACGAGTGCCTGGACCCGGCTCTGGGCCTGGTCTCTCTCTGCCAGCCACCGAGGGTGCCGCCGAGGTGAGGGGTGGCTGCGTCCGAGGGCTGACCTCGATCCGTTCTGGTTGGCTCGGGCCGTGTTTACAGAGGCGGCGCGCGGCGCGGCCCGCTCGCCTCCCGCCGCCCGTTCACGGTCGCCGGGCAGACGATGGCTCTCGCGTCGCTGCCGATCGCTGATGACTCAACGATAGGCGTGATGTCACAGCGGCTGACTGTAGCCTGCGGGCATGGTGTTTCGCCAGTAGGCCCGCACGCCGTCTCGAACTAGCCGGCGGCTCAAGCGAGTCTCGAACGCAGGGGCTCGGATAAAGTGATGTTGGTCTCCCGACTTGGTTTCGGTTGCAGTTCAGTGGCACTTGACTAAAACAGAGGCCTCGGTCAAGCCTGAAATTTATTTGCAGTTACCTTTTGCTGTGTGGTAAAAGCCCCGGACTTAACTGGGAGACGAGCCGATTATTAATATATGCATCGTGTGACATTTCATAAATTAATTATACATGATTGATCTGCAAACATATATATTTTGATTAATATATGCTCTCTTTTTGCTCCAATTTTTTTCAGCAGTGCAATTGCAATGCATTCCAAATAGACATGCAACAATCAATATTGGTAACTATTGCTGGATTTGTTCAGAAGAGCAGAATATTGTAAGAAAACTGCAAATAAAATAATGCTATTGTGTCCAAATCCCTGGTCCTGCCATTCTAGTGTTGTATACAAATTTAGCAGACGCAGGTAATCAGGCACTACCTGGTTACAAGTTTGCAACATGCAATGTGTACCAACATGATAAATTCTAAATTTTTGTTGATGATAACTCTCTGGGGCCCGGTTTCAGTGGCCCAACATGCCGTGGCTCCCCAGAGTTAAATCCCACCACTGTGGCTGACCTGTGGCCATGAAGGCTCCCCCCCACGGCATTGGCTTCTGACATGCCCTGACTGCGAACGATTATGGTCCTAATACACGGATCCAGGCAGCTAGATACGAGACTGTTAAGGATATTTCTCACGAGACCTACTGCTTCTGTGGGAGCGTGGAGTAACCATATGAAGGCAGGCCGCGTGGTAACACCCCGAATCGGGAGCAGCCGTCACGCTTTGCGGTAACAGCGGTTATTGGAGGCGTGTTGCGAAAGCTTGCAAACAGGCTACGTGAAACATTATGACACAGAGTTATGTCCTCTTAATACTCGCGTCAGATATTGTTGACATAGAAAACTCCTCACGAAACCAGCCTCCGAACCGGTTCTGCACGCTTGTGGTGGGGCCTGTTTTTGTTGTTATTGATTACAGTACCATGTAATTGTAAAGTGAAGAAGATGGAGGTCGCTTCCTGCTCAGACTACGCGTTACTTGGTTTTGTTGCATGCGTAGTTGTGCCGGCCCCATTATCATCGTTTCCACGTGTATATGCGGCATATGTATATTGCGCAATATTTGTAGACTGTTGTTTGATATCTGCATTTGTGTGCACGTAGAGTTATATCGGCTTATATTATATGTCGGATAATATGTTGAAAGAGTAAGTGAGATAGTTATTGCACGTATGGTTAAAAACGAGGGAACATATTTGAAATGCAGGATGGCTATTGAAATACCAGGTGCTCTGGCAATAAACCAACCGAACTTTTGAACGCCTTTGATGAAGCAATAGGTGCGAAACACAAAATAACCCAGTGCTACAATGTATGTACACACTTACAGGACACATTTACCATGACAGTGCATTGAGCTCTTTTAGATGAAATAGTCAATGCTGGTTGAAGTTCAACAACGAAATGTGTCTTGATTACACTACATGCGTGAATTTCAGCTTCTTAACGTGTAAAACATGCATTGTTTCTTATTACTTTTGTTTGCAAAGTTGATCACTAATCGTAGTGTGTTCTGTGTTTCATGTGATGGCGGACTCGTCTTTTCACTCACAACCCGGTTCTGTGCTCACGTCTTCATCACATGGTGAGTTAAATCTGCATCATACAGTGCCGTTTTAAATCCAGCCAGTGTATCCCTCAGGTCTGCTAACTCAACAACATCCGAGTATCGACAAAAATTTTCCGCAGATGAGTGCATGCGGCACTCAAGAGTTTCAACAGCGAGAGTGTCAATAACAGAGTGCTGTCGGGTGGAGGGGTGTGTGTCAGAAGGAGCAACAACGCAGATGGGACAGTGTGTCGGAGAGTTTCTGAGTGTTGGTAGCTCCACAATTGAATTATTATATAAGAATCTGGATTCCATTCATAGTCTGCTTACCTTCTATCTTGTTTAATGGTTTGTTCGTCCAGCTGCCAGGGCGATGTTTGTTTTCAATCTTTCTGATCCTGCAGTGCACGTGGCCAGCCCAAAAATTCGGCCAACATGTATTCTTCTGAGTGTGATGTGTGCTGAGCGGATTCACAATGTGTACACCGTGGCAAGCACCATACATACACAGAGCTGCCGACTCTTCTACTGTCACGTTTGGTGGTCATTCCAGCTACTGTGAAATAGGACAGCACCCAATCAAAACCGGGGACCTCCGATATAATCGAGGAGATCTCCTCAAGGCTCTATAGGGCGGCCACTTCTCCCTTTCCACCTTTTGTTGGCTAGCTTTTGTCTGCAGATTTTGCAATATACACACAACCTTACATGCTTAAGTAGAAGGGTACATAGAATGAGGAATTCGAGAATATTTTTGTTTTCCATTGCATTATTGTTACGCTTTAGAGATGAAGATTGCTCTCTCAAAATGCAAAGGAATTCCGAGCAGATTTCCTGGCAATACGATGTTGTTATTTCAGACAAATATTTGCCGGCCTTTGCATAAGATCTTTCACCATTTTTCCTGCGAGAACTTTTAGTTGAGGTGCTTGTTGGCCATTTATGCATGTATGTATGTACATATGTATGTGCTGAATGCCACAGTGCTATACTCGACTTCAGAGATAATACCATTGGCGCTGACTTACACCCAGTTCATAGGTGCGCTCTCACAGAGTAGTAAGAAATGCCAATTTGATAGAGACGAAGCCTGGCAACAGCACTAAACAGGCCAAAAGCAGCATTGCACGTGATATGAAGGAATTTTCACTCAGAATTGGAACGTACCACAGTGTTGATAGGTTCTGCTGTCCTGCGCTGAAAGTTATGCTTGTAGGTTGGTAAGATGTTATTTGGCCTACATTGTCGAATTTGAGATAGACGACTGCACGTTGACCAAGGAATATTTTCTTTAGCATCTCTTATTTTAAGACTCTGATGATGGATTGCACCGAAACATGCAACTCATTTTACGCAGTTTTCTATCTTTGATTGCAGGAGATGGGCTTCCTTTATCAGTTTGAATTATAATTAACTTTACCGATGATTGTTAACGTGACATTTCAAACATACGCGTCATGGTAGGGATAAAAGCGTTAAAAAACACACACTAGAAATATGGCAGCTCGCTGTTTCCGTTAAAAAAGGAGATAGTTCCCGGGATGTATTGAAATATACATAACACTATTCTTATCATGTTTGCCTCTTGTGGAAACACCACAGTGCCGGCATGACATCGGGTGCTGAACCACAGCACGGACATGTTTAATGCCCGTCATGCAGTGTTTTTGTTGGTATTTGGGATTGTGTTTTTATGAAAAGAAAATCCTAAATGCAGCAGATTCCAGCCGAAAACACAGCCCCAGTACCCTAACCACATATTGAACTCTTAATGGTTCAAAGGCCGGGATGGAAACGGCTGAGTGCCTGTTAAATGGAGTGAGAGTCCGTAATCAGACAGGTGGAGGGCAGACTCAGTGGCCTACCATCCAGGGCCCTGGAGAGACTTAATGACACCACCAGTGGCGTCGCTCAACACATGACTCCAACTCTCTTGCCGAGCAGACTTGTTGCGCAAATATTGATCAACGGCTGTTCGCTTCTGGCTGGTACCCTAAAAAAGCACTGTGAACCAACGCGAACGGTACCATTACCACTGGCGATCTAGGCGACGGAAATGTCACTCAGAGTGTTACCACTCACTATCACTTCTCCAAAGGCGCAATTGGTTTATCACAGACAAGTTTTAGGGGTTAGTGGAGGAGGGGGTGAAGCGACAAGACCGGATAGTTTCAGTTCAGGAATTCTTTTAGGGGCTCATTTGGAATGGTTCAGACTGAGACGCTATTACATAATGGCTTCAGGTGTAGTCTAGTATAGTTTAGGCCATAGTTAAGAAGTAAACCACACACCTACGCTGGTTTTCACCACCTTTGCCCTTTCAAGGGAGTTGTTGCGACCACTTCCCCCGCACGTTTGGCCCCTAATTAACGTAGAGTTTTGCGGTGAAAACCAGCGGGCTGCTCGATACAAGATATCGTGATTAAATTCAATTTTTATGACATTAGGTCATCAAGTCACCTTCCAGGTCGTTTCAGAGGCATGGTCTTTTCACTTTCATAATCCATTTTGCCGCTCTGGTTACTATCAACCAGAATTCTAGGTATCAAATCACATTGAAATAGACATCAAAATGATCAGGAGACAATGTATAAAACGTCAGGGTGTCGTGTGAGATCGGGTCAAAGTTCAAAAGTCACTGTCAGGGTAAAATTCAAGGCTGCCCAATATCTCTAGTTTTTAATCGTGGGCTTGCTTTTTGATGCAGCTTCAAATTCGGCACTAGAAACAACAGCAAAGATGTTTTGTTTGTGTCACGGAGTTTGGTTACATAAAAAACGCCAGTCGCTATTACATGAGTTATTGCAGAAGTCGTGCAAAGTAAAAAAAGATGCCCACGAATGTCGTTCAAGGTCATGATACGATAAGGGTGGTCGTGGAAGGTCAAAAGAGAAAAGAATTAATGCAGGTGGTCAAAGAAGAACGGTGCGAGATTGTGGTATTCAAAACACCATCCAAATTATCCAACCTGCTTCTAGCTCTAAAGTCATAGTTGCAGGACCTAAAAGACTAAAAGCTTATTTTTTGGCAAGACATGTGCAAGGAATGTTTGTTTCCATTAAGTCTACAGAATTTTAATATTATAGCCTAAAATATGTTTTTGCAATCCTCAAGAAAACTCAAGAAGGCTGCAAAAGTCCTCCTCGTTCCCTCGTAAGGACGATTAGGAGGACCCTTGCACCAAAAGTGAACAAATGTGTAAGATATAGCGTTTGCTCGCTATCATCTTCATGTATTTCTTTACAACGTACAGATTTACGTTTCTAAACTCAGCTAGAGAGAATATAATGGGAAGAAATGCTGAAACTGTTTCCTGAGACACTGAAGTTGGTGGAAAACGGGAAGGAAGAAACGGATTTCATTATGCTCATTAACTGTGCTCCTTAAAAGTCATTCGCATCCATTTAAAACTAGCCACTTTTTCAATTAAATATTGCATCAATAAATCCTGGCCAAACTACACACAGTTATGTGACACAATGAGCATTGAAGACTGTCTGGATTGTTTTACGTAATCTAAGTATATACCCATCCATATAACGATTACCTATAATACAATTTTTGTGATAACCGTAAGCACTGCGTAGGTGCAAAATGTATAAAAAAGGAATGAAATGCCTAAGGATCGACCAGACTGATGTAAGATGTGGCCAGCATAGATATCCTGTGACGACTTTACCCTGGAGGAATTGCACGTTCGGATGATATTGAATAAGATGCTGAGTCAATCCTGAGTTTCTTCATTTTAAAATCAAAACCCTATGTATTACTATCATTATTATGAGTAAATTCACTCGCTCATTGATTGAGTTATGAATTGAATACAGACACAGACTTAATTATATAACATTCATACATAATATTTTTATATTTCTATTCCTGGTCCTGACTATGCAACGAAAACTTCAGAGTATCATTTAATAAGTTTTTTATTTACTATTTCACACACGATCACAACACATTATTTTCCTGTTATTCAGAAAATGCACCAATAACGTTGCTAAAAGGTATATATACATTTGTACGGACAGAATACTTAAAATCATCATATCGGTTGTCTCTAATTCCTCTCTTTAATATTTCCTCAAGGTTTCTTATGATTCCTACATCAACAAAAAACAGAAGTAGTGAAAATTCTGGCAGCCTTTTAGGCCTACCATTTCTCATGCACTGTGAGGAAATATATTTAAGATTCAGTTAAAATTCTGTGAACGTAGATGGGAGGATCAACTATGATTGACGAAACAAGTGTTTTAAACAAGTGTAAGGACTTTGTGGCTAAATTTGGGCCAGGCATCATCTCAAACCAAGGAATGTCTTATTCCAAAAATCACATGTCAGGGTCTGCGTAAAGATACTGTGAAAACTGCGAGCTTTAATGGACTTAGCCATGTATGTACCTGACGATGAAAACCTTCTCCTTACATTTGTGTTATGCCTGGAATAATACTTTGTGTGGGGGCACTACCCTTGATAAGCTTCTCAGTTAAGTGACTAGATGATGTTGCATTCCTGCGAGAGACACGTGCTGAAGTTATTGCACCGGTCCACAGCAGCCAGGAAGGAGCTCCTCTGCTTTTCCGTCAGCTTCTGCTGGCTGTTGATGACGCTCCTCAGGTGTTCCTTGTTGATGGTGTTGTCCTCGTTGAGGAAGTTGAGCTTGACGGCTATGCAGCGCGCGACCAGCTCGCGTTTGACTTTTTCGTCGTAGCTGTCGGGCACCAGTCGCAGCGAGTTGACACAGTGGCCGATGGTGCTGCTGTACGTCGACTGGCTTATGGTGGGCTTCAGCAGCTTCAGACAACGGTTGTCGTTCAGCTCGGTCACTGAAACGGATTCAGATTAGGCTGCTGACTACGGTACTGCATGTGATTCGATCCACAGCTGACACTTTGTTTGACATGAGGAATCCTGCCATGTTATTATCTCACCTTAGATTATTTACACAGAAGATTGAAAGAGTGATGGAGTTGATTCAAAAAGTTATTTCAGAAATATGTCGCCTATCCAATTTCAAACGTAAGCAAGTTTCATTAACAAAATTATAAAGATGTGCAGTTGTTTTCGTTAATGAAAAAATTTCTCCGAGAGTTAACGAGATAAAGCAGATGCTAAAAATAACTTTGGAAAGTGATGTTTTTGAGGGCAAGTTTTCTCTTATTTGGGCCATTGTTCAAAGCAAATCTGAAATAATAAAATATTGCACGTTTCAAAGTCAGATGCTACAACGAGTGCTAGATAATCGTGAATGCACATACACACAGTAGGCCATGAACTATAAACTGCAAATGTGTGCCATTTTTGATAAATATTATGTAAAGCAATAGAAACTATTAAAAATGTTATAAGTTCTGGTGTTTAATGCAAAATATACACGACCTAAAACAAAGTTTCTAATCCACAGAAGCGAACACTTCACTAGCAATCAAGTGACAAACTCTCAAAACGTGAAAGTTAAGTTATTTTGAACCATCATTGTTTGAACAAAACATATGCATAACCCATCCAGGGCTGAGGATACACAATCATGCAATACTTCACGGGCTGTTTGGGTCTTTCCTGTGAAAGGTATATATTCCCAGTATCCTCCAGACTATTCTGTATAACTTTATTTCTATTATAACCTGAGGCATATATCCCGCACGTGAAACGCGCAGGAAACACGATCAATTCCTATCTGATCTAACCTCCTCCCCACAATCATTGAACGACACGCTTGAGATATCCTGACGAGTGTCCTCCCTACAGGGGGTTCCGCCCCATCTGTGAACTCACGCTCCAGCTGGGCGCTGCTGAGGGCCACCAGGCCGAGCAGGGTGATGATGCTGATCCTCCACATGTTGTCGCTGCTGCCGCACACTCTGGTGTAGGGTTGTATGCGATTGCGTTGGGCACACTGCCCTTTTATACACGGCCGATCGACGCGCCAAGGCCCCACTCTCGTTCCAGCGCGGTGACGCCGTCAGCGGCTATTGCTGCACCGCTCCTGCACAGGTAGTGAATGTACAGGCACACGTGGGAGTGAGACGTCAAAAAGGGAACACAGGCGCACCGATTCTATCGGAATTAAGGGTGGTCACTGGGTCAGCAGCCCATATGAGAGCACATTAAAGCTCTGGTTGTCTACCTTTTCCAGCACATACTTCTAAGAGAATCAGTTGAGCGGTCTGCACCTTTCTATACTCCACTTGTAACCGTATATATATATGCATGTGCAAAGTTCACTCACGATTTGCTATGACTAGAACATTTCAGAAGCCGTCAGCTGGTGGAGAGCGCACCTCATATTGTCAGCTGCTTTTAGCGATCAAACATCTGGTTACACGCTTTTCTGCGGATGACTGGTCGACTTGACATTTTGAATATCATTAGGCGTATAATCCCAAACCTGTGGCTACACCTAAAACAAGAGAACATAGAATACAAACTCTAATTTGGGCCATAGGTGAACCCTTGAGGTAATTTCACTGGAAAAAGTAGGGATTTTTACTGACTCAACTGAAGAATTGAGCGGGTTAAGAAGATATTCTGTCATATTGTAAAAGTTCAAAAATCTTAAACTGAAACGGGTTTACAAATATAAAATGTTTCAACAGTGTATTCTCGTTCGCAATTTAGGGCGGCTTTGGTTGGCATTTTCATTGCGAAAATCAAGAGTCGAGTCGATCTTCCATTCTCTAGGCTTCCCGCTGACTTTTAACCTGACGGAGACATATGTTAGGGATATATGCAAAGATTATCAGCTTTCATTATAGCATATAATTAGATAACCCTCGCCCCACCGGGGGCCATCGATGGCCCCCCTAAGGTTTTTCCGGGATAGCAGAAAAACGACGAGGTGCAGCACCGCGGTTGAGGGCTCTACCTCTCACTGCATCATTTTCCCATCATCCCTGAAATTTTTTACCCCGGGTCACCCAAGGTCAGGTCACCAGACGAGGTCAACCAAGGTCACCTCACTTCACTTTAGAGCTCTGTAAGAGCTACATTTCAAAGTCGATCGATTTGAAACTTCCTAAACTTCATGACCCCTCCAGGGTCTACAAGGTGTATATCCGGGATTTTTCGATTTCGTGCCCTGAGGTCAGGTCACGAGGCGACCTCTCCCATTGGAAAAGCATGGGGAAAAGCTATTTCATTATATAAAAGCCACAAAAATGATTGCAAATACTCAGACTGCTCAGAACAACGTTTTTGGACACCCTTTCACGGATCCCAGGGGTCATATTTGCCCTTTGACTTTTCCAAGGTCATCCAAGGTCACCAGAGGTCAAAACAGTATTTTGACAATAACTTTTGACCTAATTGAGCTAGAGCGGTGAAACAAACACCATCGTGTTTATCTTGTCACTGGCTTTCATTTGATATACGGCAAGGTCACTTTTTGACCTTTCGTGACCTCAGGTCATATTAGGTCACGAGGTGACCTCTGGCGGTCAAACCACTGGCGGGAGGTCTTTACGTTCCACATAGCGGAAAAAGTACTGGCAATTTGCTATCAAATGTACTTTACCAGGTCTCAATAACTCTAATGGCATAAGAGTTATGCCCAGTTTGCTTAATCATTGCATATTTGAGTGAAAATAGCCGATCTTGACCTAATTTGACCTCTGGAGGTCAAACCATTGACCTGAGCACTAAAACATGCGAAGTAATTTCTTACTGAATTCACGCGAGCTTTCTATTGCGCTTTGCAGATTTGCGCTAACGCCCATATTTTCGGAGTTAGAGGGGGGCATCGATGGCCCCCCCGGTGGGGCGAAGGTGGCGCCGGACCCCCGGTGGGGCGCGGGTTAAGACACCTGTTTTATCATAACTCTTATCGTCAGTGTTATTCACCAGCGATTGAAATAAAAACTCTGAAATCTTTGCTTCTACTCGCGTGTCTGATCAATAATTGTTTCCACGTTAAGGCTGAATATGTTCTCGCTGCTGACTGGCTTTAGTTTGCAACAAGAGCGGCGCCCCTAAAAGTTGTTTACAAGACTGGCGTCTTACAGGTATGTTAAGGAGATGGAGGAAACATTTGGCCCATGTTTTTTTACCCATCAAGAGTTTAATCCTATTCCTGTCAGTGTGTATTCTGTCCGCCCCACATATTTCCACATTATATCTTCAAAATGGTTCGGACAGGTTTTTGAAGCAGAAAAAAATATTAAATCAATTGACCAGATTCCCTGAAATTCTTTCAATTGTATATTCAACAGGGGTGGAGCTCTAACAATGTATAAAGAGACGATCTATTTGCAAACCGAGTATTGCAGTGGATTGTTCGTTCTTTGTATGCGCAAAGAGCCATATGCAACAATATTGAGAGCAATTATAATTTTTGGATATTATCAGTGAGATGTCGGTTGGTAATTTATTTCCATTTTCTTATACTTTTTGCGCAGGTGGTTACAGTAACTCAAAAGGGGGTTCTAATGTGATTATTTTGTACTCATACAGAGTTGAACAGCCTGTTTATAAGACAGCTGGGAGAAATTAAAGTAGCAGTAATATATTCCCAGACCTATATTATATGTTATAACATACCATAGGCGTACCCAGGTGTTGTAATTGAGGGGGTCTCATGCATGTGCAATCGTGTTTTAGCATCCTAAGTGCCATGATTGGGGAGAAGGTCTGGTGTGGGAGAAGTTCTGGCCCAGACAGAAGCTGGTTGCTCAAGCTCCTCACTTCGACCGCCCGGGGGGCAGAGGGGAGTATCCATCTCTGCTTATACCCTGGGATGCGTCTTTTAGTCTTTGGAAGTCATGCTTCCATGCTTACTTATTTAATCAATAAATCGTAACCAAAGACTCATAAAGTTGTTGTAAAGATTATCTATAATTTGTGCAAAGCACCATCCAATCCCTATAGCTGTTTTCCTTTCTCTGTATTGCGTTGCTCAGTAATCAAAATAGGTATTAGGTACCATATGTGTAATTGGGATGTAACATGCGTTGACGATATGGGGAGGGAGCTCTGACAAGCTAATCGCTTCTTTTTTCCTTCCCTACTCGAACCTCTATCTTATACCCTAAATCTTCTATAAAAAACATCTGGGGCATACATTTGCTTCAAACACCGGATAAGAAAAAAACATCCAAAGGCTGATCAAGGAGACAATATCATTCAGGACCTTACGGATGCGCCTTGAGCTGATAAAAGCTTGTCAATATGAAAAGTATAAACAGTGCTGTTCACGCGATCGAAAAACAAGCAGTCCGCTATCGCCATTCTGCGATCGAGATTTTGACATTCCGGGATTGGGATTTCGCGATTGTGAAATATTTATTTTAATTTTTTATTAATATTCCTCAAATTTCTGATTCCGTGGTCGTTAATAGCCAAGTTTTGCCCCATTAGCCCACGGACTAGTGAACCTACCACTGACTGGGATCTGGGGAAATATGGGACACGGAGTCTGAAGCGGGGAAGAGGGGGATGACGTTTCAACGCCAACCCGCTCGAACTGCTTTTTCGGGCATAATTTATTTTAGAAAATCATACTGGAGTGATTCTTCATACAGCACTTCCAAAACTCAGTTTTTCAGACAATTCCAATGATGTAAATATCACCATAGGCTTAGGAACAGTGATAGGAGGTATGTTTCCCATCATTTAAGTCCTTAGCTATACACACGCGCAAAGGGGGCCTTGGAGACCCCGCATATATATTTTTAGAGGTGGCCAGAGAACTGCTTGTAGCCGAAAAAGAATACTCGGCTACATTTGAGAGAATTTACCATTCACCTCGATTGGTGAAAACAAAATCGTAGATCGGTGGAATTTTTTCTGAACTTACAGGCAACAGACCTCCATTTTGAGATCGCCACAATCTCGCTGTCGGGTCAGTTTGCTTGCATTGGAGACCTAGGGGTGACGTCAGAACGCCATATAAACGGGATGGTGTTTCAAGGTCACCTCACATAAATGCCAAGGTAAAAAATCAAAAGTCAGTGTCATACCAGCATTTTTTCAGGTAATTGGCTGCAGTGCCTTTGACCAAACGATGTTACACAGTCTGACGTATATTATACAATGACGTCATCGTTAAGGCAATTAAATGTAAGGGTTAAGGGTTAAGGTCATAGGTCATGGGTAAAGGTCAATCTACATTATCCCCCACTGGCTGCTGTAGTGCTTATTAAAGTGTACAATATAGGCAGAATACCAAAGTGAGACGCCGTAGCTCAATGACTGAATGACTTTAACCCTCAAATTTTGTTAATGATTATTTACGACCTTTCCTCTATGAGCCTGGTCCACCTTTAGCATGTTCCCGAATTGTTTCCCGCATAATCACGGCATTTCTCAATAGGTCCCTAGTGCGGCCAATATCTGACCTTTATGACCTCGTTTGACTTTGAAGGTATCGACATATGGCAATAAAAATTGGCTTTGGTGTAAATCATCGTAGCCTTCACCCACCCCTTGCCCCTCTTCCCACCAACATTTTTCTAAGTCATTTAATTTCCGAGATCTCAGAAGGTGCCTACCAGCCCCTCCCACTCCAGTGCGCGTTAGTGCTAGACTCCTCTTCAGTACGGGTTTTTATCATGTGGTGTTGAATGGAATGAAATCACTTTAAACTGTATATTATCTCCTTTCATAACATTCTGAATGTTCTTACACTTATAAATCTGGCCATTTTGAGCCATCACTGGTGGGTGATGTTTTAGATATCCTGTGTATTAGCAAAAAAGTCAGAAAATTTCGGACCCCCCTTCCTCCTTTGGTCACTGACATACAGACAACTCCAACAGCGTCGAGTGGTTGTGGCCTGGATAAAATTTGTTTGTCACTTGCTTAGTCAAAATTTTTGATCGCGACCCACAAATCGCGGAATTTAACCCTCGCCCCACGGGGCCATCGATGGCCCTCCCCTAAGGTTTTCCGGGATAGCAGAAAAACGACGAGGTGCAGCACCGCGGTTGAGAGCTCTACCTCTCACCGCATCATTTTCCCATCATCCCTGAAATTTTTACCCCGGGTCAACCAAGATCAGGTCACCAGACGAGGTCAACCAAGGTCACCTCACTTCACCTTTAGAGCTCTGTAAGAGCTACATTTCAAAGTCGATCGATTTGAAACTTCCTACACTTCATAACCCCTCCAGGGTCTACAAGGTGTATATCCGGGATTTTTCGATTTCGTGCCCTGAGGACAGGTCACGAGGCGACCTCTCCCATTGGAAAAGCATGGGAAAAGTTGTTTCATGATATAAAAGCCACAAAAATGATTGCAAATACTCAGACTGCTCAGAACAACGTTTTTGGACACCCTTTCACGGATCCCAGGCGTCATATTTGCCCTTTGACTTTTCCAAGGTCATCCAAGGTCACCAGAGGTCAAAAACAGTATTTTGACAATAACTTTTGACCCAATTGAGCTAGAGCTGTGAAACAAACACCATCGTGTTTGTTTTGTCACTGGCTTTCATTTGATATACGGCAAGGTCACTTTTTGACCTTTCGTGACCTCAGGTCATATTAAGTCACGAGGTGACCTCTGGAGGTCAAATCACTGGCGGGAGGTCCTTACGTTCCACATAGCGGAAAAAGTACTGGCAATTTGCTATCAAATTTACTTTACCAGGCCTCAATAGCTCTAATGACATAAGAGTTATGCCCAGTCTGCTTAATCATTGCATATTTGAGTGAAAATAGCCGATCTTGACCTAATTTGACCTCTGGAGGTCAAACCATTGACCTGGGCACTAAAACATGCGAAGTAATTTCTTACTGAATTCACGCGAGCTTTCTATTGCACTTCGCAGATTTGCGCTAACGCCCATATTTTCGGAGTTAGAGGGGGCCATCGATGGCCCTCCGGTGGGGCGAAGGTGGCGCCGGACCCCCGGTGGGGCGCGGGTTAAGGTAAGACATCTTCTGTGGCCATGATCGCGGTCGCAGAATTTCATGAAATCATATATAACTTACCAGTTCAACTTTAGGTTGTCCGCGATGGTGGTATTCCGGAATCGCGGATCATTTGTAAATCATATCAGTTTACCTTACGTCGCAGTGGTCCAGAATGGTTCAAATTTAGACCCATTCAGACAATCCCTTTATAATTCGAGAACCACGAGACCTAGAACAAGGTCATATTTGACCTAGCAAGGTGATATTTATTTGACCTAGCGAGGTCATATTATAAATCATTTGATTTCGCTTGCTGTGAGGATGCCTATGATCTAGATTGTTTTGCTCCACCTTGACTATTTCAGATGTAACTGAAAACCTTCGTCTACATGGTACCCCTGTGGTGACATTCCTTGACCTATAGTGATCTCAAATGTGACCGAAAAAATGGTGCAAATATTGTCTATAGGTATTTGGATGAGTTATCCGACGCCATTTAGTGTTTTTATCTAGCGTGGTTCTCGAGATCTTGGGGGGGGGAGAGGCGGGTACCTGCCTCCGGTCAATACAAAGGTGGCTCAGACCCCCGTCAATTCGCGTGTTAAGGTAATGAAATCTTTGGGTAATCATTGAAATCCTTGGGTTATGCTCATCGATATGATATAACATTTAAAGTTGTATATTGTTTTGTTCAAAATTTGTAGACGAAAATAATTTCGTAAACCGTTACCTTTGGTGACCTCTGTTGAACTTTGCACTCTGTTGAGCTCAGCGCTGTGTTCCAGCTTTCGGCTCCCTTTATTAAAGCGAGAGGTACTTAACCGGGCTGTGAGAACTGCTTAACCACAGGCTCTGTTCTCCACGCCAGTAATGGGCTGGTGGGACCACTGAGCTGGGTCGAAACTTCTCTGCCCGGTCACCTGGGGCTCGTTCAGCATTCTCTCGCTTCAGTCAGAGTTAAATTGGCATTCTTTTTAACTTTGGCGGAGTCAAAGCCGACTCATTAACTCAACCGGAGGAGCTGAATCAAAATCAGAGCTAGCCAAAGAGCGGTGAATCAGGACGCAAAAACACCTATTCTTAACAGAGCTGTTGGAGGTAGGGAGGGGAAAATATTGATCCGAAAGAAGTGGAGGTTCCACCCAAGGAGCAGCCTAAAGACCTCAGGGAGCTCAGGAATACTTTTTTCGCCGTCTTTTAGGCATTTCTTACCCCGTGAGCTTAGTGTGACTCGGCCTAAGGTTTAAATGATTCCAAAAAATGCTTGACTATAACATATCTGTTGTGAATTCCAATGAAATTATTCTGCATACCTGATCATTTGTAGTCAAAATAACTATCAACTTTTTGTTCTTACCAACTCTCTTGAGCCTGAAATGTGTAGTCTAAGGACTTCTGGGGTGTTAATAAGGGCCAGGTTTTACAGGATATAATCCGAAGCATAAGAAGCGAAGTCTAAAGAATTTTAAGCACACAAAATTACATACCGTGATTCATTAACTACTGCTGGTTCTGCAATAGTTAAGATTGATGTGGCTTTGCTACTTATTAGCCCAATTTTTTGGCCTGAAACTTCGTCACGTTTTCCTGCCTTTCAAGCCGCAAAGTATACTTCTCAACAAAGGGCTTTGTTTTAGACACTGCCATTCTTTCGGAGTACTGGCAGTGACGGTGGAACGGCCAAATTTAAGTAGGGTCCCATGAGTTTTTCAACCCATTTCTTCCCAGTCAACACCATTAGGGTTACAGTTACAATTTCTGATTTTAGGGGGCACTGTGCCCCGGTGCCCCCTCCCCTCTCCAGTTCCACCGCCAGTAAATAATGAGCCTGGCCTAGTAATTAGGATGGGAAAGTGCGCACTCCATTTTGCCATTTATTCGCATTTTTCAGAAGAACTGAGCAAGCACAATCCACACCTGAATGATTTTAGCAGAGGTTCTGAATTTGAGAAGAACGTCCTCAAATATTAATGAAAAAAGACGGAGCCCACATCCTCCACAATAGTACTTCGCAAAGTCAAAATCTACCCCATTGATGTTGCTCTTCATTTGATTCAGGAAAAAATATGTTGTTTTTTCAAGCTTATTTCAAGCTAGATTCTCTCATCGAGCCAAATTAGGGCCAACAAAATATCTGGTGCCATTGGAATGGCGTTAGTGGATGAGAAAGTGCATTGACTTTGGTATGTGTTCTGGTCCTGCAGTTTTTGTCACTTCCATAGTACAGCAGAGCTGTGTAGAACCCTGTCACCAATGATAATTTTCACAAATCAGCTGGCGTATCTTTTCTGAACGAGTTGCTATGACTAATATAGTTTATCGGAGATCATCTGTCAGCCTAAAATGTCCAAAAAACAGCAAATACAAGTAAAACAATTGTTGGTGTTTTCTGGCGTTTATTCGCACTACAGCATTGCATCAGCACCAAAATCAAATTTCCAGCATTTTGAAAATCTTCAGAACGACCATAGATAGATTTCTTTCAGCATGACAGGACCCTGCATTTGCGACTTATAGCTTTTTAAACAATTATAATGTAACAAACCAATACCGTGCGGGATCAAAACGGATCACGCCAGGAGGATTACACTCAATAACAAAAAAATCATAAATGTTTCACACGTCCATAGCATACTTCATAAGCGAAGAAGCACGGAACACTCCCTGAAGTTTTGACAGCCTGTCAGAACTGTGGCGCAGACTGTGATGTTGCGATAGTCCCTGAGAATTCCTGGGAGTCCCCGAGAATGACCTTCCTCCGCTCGCTGAAACATCCGCAACTGTAGTAGGAACACCGATAATGGCCGAATCTTCTGCGCATGCTCAGCTATTCCAGCCACCCCCCCTCCTCCCCCAGATCACACGCTAATGGTGCCAGCAATCGGGGCAAGTCTCAAAACCTCGATCGGATCTGTTTCAAATTTTCTCTGGGACGGCGACTTATATCACTCTGCACTGCTTGGCGAGGCAGCTGTTGAAGTCACTGCAGTTGTCGACGGCAGCTCTGAACTTGACCTTGTCGCTCTCCGAGATTGTTTTGGAGGATTCGATGAGGCTTTTCAGGTAGGGCTTCCGGATTCGGCTCTGTCTGTCGATGAGGCCCAGGTCATGCGCGATGCAGCGTGCCACCAGCTCCTTCTTGATGTTGTTTGGGACCTGGATGTTTTTGGATCTCCGCACGCAGATGGTGACCACTGTGTCCAGCCTGTCCTCGAAAGCCGGCCTCAGCAGCTCCAGACACCGGTTGCTGCTCGCCTCCTCCACTGCCGGGTATACACAGTGTTATGTAAGGAAGACTATGATGTCATCAGTGTGTTGCGTAGCAAATATTATCAGCTGACCTTCTATCATGCTGGATGGGTAATGTGTATTTTGTAGCATGGTGAAGGTCAAGTTGTGTTGCAATTTTTTCAGAATTCGAGAACTTATGTCCTTCGGCTGGCCTTTGTTATCTATTAATTTTCTTCAAAATTGAGACCAGTATCTGACCATTTATATGCAAACACGCACTTATTTGAGATTCAGTATCGCAATTTTCCACATACGAATTTATTTTGGACATTACGAATGGTCATTTTATCTTTTATTTCACTCCAGTTGCCCTTTTTAGTGAAACGTTTTATATCTGAGTCAAAAGCTGGTCTGTGCTTAGTAATATGCAAGTTTCCTGACCTTTGTTAGTATGTTTAAGTTTGTTTCATAAGAATATTTAAATCAAGAAAAATCCCCAGAACATTGGGTGGTAAATTGTATCCTGTCATCTTATAGGAGACAAGAGTTTCTCTTCTGTTGCGTTAGGGGTATATAATAAGCAGGCTATTGTAAGGTTATTACGATATATTACACTCATTATAAGTGGTAGTGAGTGGTTTACCATTTTCACCCGTGTGCCTCAAAAGGAATTACTCAGAAGGAATTATGTAAAACATAGTTTTCCTAATCAATCATGTCTTAAAAGTACACATTCATCCAAGACGTCTACAAACATGTCTGACAGAAGTTTGTTAATTGCAGTCCACTCGGGGGAGAGAAACTCAACCACAACAACAAACAGACCAGCACAGTAGGTCCCAAAATTCAGCAATCGATGCAACTGTCCGATAAACAAACAACATTAAGCAACTACGTCCAGAACGGACACACCTACGCTCGTCACAAATCAACTCACGAGATCCCTGTGCTGACGCGGAGGCGACGAAAGCCACCAGCACGAGAAGCGTCTTCAGGAAACGCATGATGAGCGGCGTCAGTCGGTGTGCGTCCTGTGAGCGGTGTGCGCCGACTCTGTGTGTGTCGCGCATCCGCCCTCTGTCGGCTTTATACCTTAGTGCGCTTCGCCGTCGCCGGCGGCGAACTTCTCGGGAGGATGGGTCCGCCCGGTCCTCGGTTAGCCCGTCTGGCGGCACACGCAGAGGGGCCTGCGCTGGCGCTTCACGCGCCGTGCCACCAGCGGCCAGGAGCGAGTGGTTCAATGTCTTCTGTCGCCTTCGGCCACAAACTTGCGCTACATGCATCATTATGTTGTGTTTGTAGGGTGTTGCTTTCTCCCTCTATTAGTGCATTATTGTAGCGCACACTTGTCTGTCGTTTTGGCTACAATCACATATAAATATTCCAGAAATGGTCTTGTGTTTCTTTCCTTTTCCCAGAAAGCAGAGCTATGATAGGGTTTGGCGCCCACCTGATAGGTTTTCCGGCCAAAAGTGGTACCCCTTGGTCCGGATGGCGCCCCCCCTCCGCAAGGTACCACCTCCCCCTCCACCCCGATCGGCGATCCTGGATCCGTCTTTGAACGAGTTTCCCTGCCGTGTTTTCAAAGCTGGATATGATAACAAATCTGGCTTAGAAACATATCATAATTCTTCAAGATTCCAATAGCTGAATAGTTCATCTAGAGTTTACACCACACAGTTCCACTGGACTGTGTGAGCGGTCCAGCAGAATCCCTCTGAACACCCACGCCCCTGGCGTCGGTGGGGGTGAAGGGGGAGGGGAAGGACGGACGCGGTCGTCATGCAGTCTGCACACCTGTAATTTATCACCGCCAAAATCCCATATCACTATCATACCAGCGCGGCGGCACAGTGCGCAGTTTACGCCTGTTTCGTAGTAAACAAAGGTGCTCCTCAGTTCCCAGTGCGCGATCATGCGCGAAGGCGGCGGGCCAGAGGCGCACAGTGGGGCAAGTCCTGTCATTAGTTAGCCTAATGTTTTTAAGTGGCTTCTTATTAGTATGGATTTATTGCTATTTTACTTCAATTTATGCCACGCTATCGGGTTCTCCTTCCCCTTTTGTTTATTGAAGTGGCAATACTAGGTACAGATTTGTACGTAAAGATAAGGTTGCACTACGGCTGTCGTAGTATAAGGAATCTGGAAGCTATGCTATTTGGGCTATCACCTTGGTTTTCTTTTGTGTCTGTTAAAATTTGTCTTTACATAATCTCAACGAAATGTGTTTTATGTATTTTGCGCTCCCAAATGGTGCAGTTCTTAAGTTTTTTGACATGATTGTTTTATTTTCTAATACTCAAAAAACATGGAGATCATTATAAATTTTCAAGAGGAAATATTTCCCAGTTTTAATTTCTGAATTACTAAATAATCAAACGACATTGTATCAAATCGAACTTCACAGCATATATACTTCGGTATGTCGCGTATATCCAGCACACCTGCTGCTTTCATGGAGATCACACACATTAGGATTTATATATAATCAGGGCAACTTATCACCTGCAAAACTTGGATTGACAGGGGATACAGATACAGACAAATGGATACCTCAATATGGCTTCCCGGGTTTGACAAAACGATCATAGTAACCATATATCGGCATAGCTTCAAACAAGGGGGCCGTGGGCTTAATATTTACTTAATTGCCCGTCTTCTGATTTGGATGGTATGCATTGACGTGGGTTTGATTGGCAAAGTGGGAAACCGCCTTCCGTGTCCGACCTGACCCGGTGGAGAGAACGATTAAACAACCATGCCAATGCCCCCTGTTATTGGGCTAGTGTGCCTGTTGGGAATAACCCTTATAAGAAAACTTAACAGAGACCAGGAAAGTTCTCTCGAGGGTGTCGGTGCTTGGTATGTTTCGCAGAGTAATGGTGCTGTGGAATTGAGATGCCTTCTGAAATGTGAGAGTGAAAGTGTCTGAGGTATGCTGCACTGCTCTTTCACTTTTCTTAACCCCACGGGGTCGGCCCACCCCCACCGGGGCCACGATGGCCCCCTCAACTCCGAAAATAGGCGTTAGCGCAAATCGCAAAGTGCAATGAAAGCCGCGTGAATTCAGTAAAAATTACTTCGCATGTTTTAGTCCTCAGGTCAATGGTTTGACCTCCAGAGGTCAAATTAGGTCAAGATCGGCTATTTTCACTCAAATATGCAATGATTAAGCAGACTGGGCATAACTCTTATGTCATTAGAGCTATTGAGGCCTGGTAAAGTACATTTGATAGCAAATTGCCTGTACTTTTCCGCTATGTGGAACGTAAAGACCTCCCGCCAGTGGTTTGACCGCCAGAGGTCACCTCGCGACCTAATATGACCTGAGGTCACGAAGGTCAAAAAGTAACCTGCCGTATATCAAAGAAAGCCAGTGACAAGACAAACACGATGGTGTTTGTTTCACCGCCTAGCTCAATTAGGTCAAAAGTTATTGTCAAAATACTGTTTTGACCTCCGGTGACCTTGGATGACCTTGAAAAGTCAAAGGCAAATATGACCCCGGGATCCGTGAAAGTGTCCAAAAACGTTGTCTGAGCAGTCCGAGTATTTGCAATCATTTTTGTGGCTTTTATATCATGAAATAGCTTTCCCCATGCTTTCCCAATGGGAGAGGTCGCCTCGTGACCTGACCTCAGGGCACGAAATCGAAAAATCCCGGATATACACCTTGTAGACCCTGGAGGGGTCATGAAGTGAGGAAGTTTCAAATCGATCGACTTGAAATGTAGCCTACAGAGCCTAAAGGAAGTGAGGTGACCTGGTTGACCTCGTCTGGTGACCGACCTTAGGTGACTCGGGGTAAAAATTTCAGGGATATGGAAAATGTCAGTGAAGGAGAGCCCTCAACCGCGGTGCTGCGCCTCGTCGTTTTCTGCTATCCCGGAAAAACCTAGGGGGCCATCATGGCCCCCGGTGGGGCGAGGGTTAAGCCCTAATGATGTGGCTCTCAGTGGCCAGATGGCGTCAACATTTCGGAAATTGGCTTATTGTCGGATCACAGAGGCTTTTTTCTACCGCTCAAATTATTCAGTGGTGATTAAAACCCTCTGTGAATGGAAGATCGGTGCTACAAAGAGGAATTGCGAGGAGAGATAAACGATATAAATGTTTATTTCGATGACAGACACAGTGCCTTCCGCCTAAGGCATCTGCCTTCCAGTATCAGAGCGGTAAATTATCAAAAGACAACAAAACGAAGCCGTAGGAGTACAAAACCCACCAGAGAAACACAAGGATGTCCTAGTGTTCTTGTCCGAAAACAAAGACGACATCTTATTCACCATCATCCATCCAGAAAGGGAATTTATCACGCTCCAGCCAGCCCCAGAGAGAGCTAGGAAGACTTTTGGAAAATTTTTGCAATTTCTAGTGCAAGCAGTAGCGTCGAAACTAACAAAAAATTGACTACCTTATATTCTTGACAGCCGTGAGCGAGGATACAGCGCCTGAAGTATACTGCCCTTCACTTTTATAGCACCAAAATCAATGGTGTCCGTATTCGATTTCAAACAGGGTAATAACAATATCCTCGACTCTTCTTGACGTGATACCCAATATCTGGTTGTCTTCTGCCTTGCCATACCAGCGGGGCGGGGCAGATGGGGCATCAATAGAGCAACGTTATGATGCAGGCATACTTATCTTCAGAAGTGAAGCTTATAGGCATCTGCCTTCCAGTATCAGAGCGGTAAAATTATCAGTACAGAGCATGACAAATATCGAATGAGCTGCAGTATGGTATGTATGGTAATGAACCGCAGCCAGAGTGATGTAATCACAAGGATGTTCCTTAGTGTTTTTGTCCGTGGAAACATGTAAGACGGACATCTCAATTTCGCAACAGCCTTAATTCCCCTCGAAATGACTCCCTTTGCTTCCTGATAATTCAGATTTTGTTCACCTTCTTCTTTGCCACGAGAAACACACAGGTCTGATTCAAATCCAAAACGGATCGCAGAAAATTGAAAACTCAAAGATTTGGTCCCTCTTGCCATATCCATTTCCTGGCGTCTTAGGGAGGTGCGGGTGCGCTCAAGTATCATCTCCTATTGCTGGCCCTAGCCTAGTTCCGTGGTGACCTGTGTGTGTCGTTTTCATTTTCCCGTGCTCCCCGGATTGATCTCCCTCCCGCTCTGCACCGCCTCGGTTCGTTTTCGTTGGTACCGGCTCAGTTGGACCAATGAAGACCGACTTCGGGCTGTTATACCATAACCAGTCAGACTTTACACAGGCAAGACTTCGGAACATTGCTGAAGAGAGAGGCTCTGACTGTATTAAGATCACAATAAGGTATCCTAAGCAAAGTCATCCGATTTGGTGAGCTGTTCTAATTCTCGCATTTACACATTGTGTTTTGCTGAGAAGTTTTCTTGGAGAGGTTCGTGTGTGCTGAAGCGTCATATTCTATTGCTGGCCTCTGTGTTGACACCAGGCTCTCTCTCCTCTTCAGATCGCTTCAGGCCGGGAGTCTCCAGCCTTCTCCATGGTCAGCCGGCGGGAGGTCAAGAACAAGAAGGAGGTGCCGGCTCCCAACGAGTACAACACCAGACAGCTGACCAACAAAGGTAACGAGTACAGCGCGGTACTCACTCGGTTACACCATGCTGAGGGACGGCTCCGAAAAATTCCACACAAACATGCATTTCAAATGGACTCTGGTTCGTGTTTTCCTTTATTGAGAGCGTCTCAATGAAAATATATTAATATCTTAACCATGCACACGCACGCACACAAAGAAAACGATAATTTTCTCACAAATGTCTCTTATTTTCCTGCAAATTTTAGACAATGCCATATTTTACCACGGTGAAAGACGCAGAATTTAATTTAGGGCTCAAAACACGTGGATATGTAGGTTTAAAACGCACCTCGGGTACGATATTGCAATATTATAATGTCTATCACAAAGGCCTAAGAAGCAAATAAAGACTCTTGCAATACACTACAAACCTTATCGATATTGCTGTTCAGGCAAGGATGCGGCTCCGGCAAGAACCATCTCCGGGCGGCCAAAAGACCCGAAGGCGTACCAAACTCCGGCACCGGGCACCTACGAGGTGGAAGATGACTACAAGTACACAGCAGAGGCCACGCCGCGCTACAGCTTCGGCACCAAGAATGACATAGTCACCCCTAACATTGTCCCTGGTAAGATTGTTTGTCAGACAGCCAGGCCAGGAACATACCCGCAAATTGCTGCTGATTGAGAGCCATTTGCTCACTGACAGAATAAGGACTATTGGCCGTATTGCCACTCATGAAATACATAAGAAAATTGGGCATATATATTTCTACGTTTTCTGCTTACGAATTTTATTTCCATTTCAGGATGATGGTACGAGTAATATTTGAAGTAGAGGTTATTTTTCCTTTGCATATTGCCTTCAATATTAAGGGTAAAAGCCTAAGTGTGTATCTTTGACCCAAGATTGTTTTATTTTGTGTCTAATAATTCATATCAACTTGTCAGCTCCAAACGCGTATGAGCTGAAACCAGAGGAAGCTGGTCCAAAGTACACCATGCCCGGACGTGCAAAAGACGTCAAGAAGTTCCAGACTCCAGCCCCGGGAACCTACGAAGTAGATGACGACTACGACCATACGATGGAGTCATCGCCGAGCTATACCTTTGGCCAGAAAAATGACATAGCGCGGCCAAACATAGTTCCAGGTAAGTTCTGGAGGGTTCTGTACGAACTGATCTTCCAATTATATACCAACTAAGTAGGCATGCCTACTAACTTTCAATGATAGAACATGACGAGGGGCCCTACAAACCAATAAGACGTACGGAATAGATTTATCGCTTTTGGAACTTGCGACGTTTGGTTCTAGTCGAAAACCTAAGGTGGAAGGACACTAGTGACACATATTACTGTGAAGTTTGATTTCCAGTGAGGCGATAAAAACCTGTTCAGCAGCATGACCATCGAAAGGGGGAGCGAGAGGGGGATAGATGGGATACGAGGGGAGTGGCGGGGCACACGTCCCGTCAACTGGTGAATCAGGGGAACCGTAGACTTCACAGTGCTGAGGCGAGGGCCATGGTTATAGGCTGACAAGGGGTTTCCTGTTCTGCCTCCATAGCGTACCAAGACCTCCGAGGTCTTGCTATTCTATGACCAAGAATTTGTGATTTTACCTGTCGTATTATGTTGATTATTTTAAAGGACTGTGCCGAATATAAAATCCCAGTGTATTAGATCCCTTTTGCAACCAGGAATCGAGGAGGCAGGCAAGTTCACACTTTGTTAACCTTAAAATACGATTAGAGGCATAACAGTAAACTCAATGCATATGAGAGTCGCGTCACATGATTAGGTCACAAAGTACAAAAGCGTGTGGAAATGCATTTTTTATACAATGACTTGGCATCAGAGCGTTGATATAAAACCTGGCATCCTATGATATGCATCCTGGCCCATGCTGACCTGCTCCTGACCTTGATATGACTATATGTCTGGGAAATTCCAGGGTTTGACCTGACTAGCCCATAACATTAATCATTCCACCAGGCTTGATATGATTACAAGTGAAAATAGAAATACATGTTTTCAACAACCCAAATATAAATGTTCATTCAAAATTTAAGACAATATACATTTTACTCACACAGATGAAAATTACACCAAATCTACCCACGCAATGTCCCTCTTCCCCAAGAGACCCCTCATGCCCGTACCTTCGGCAGCGCCGAATGCTTACGACCCCGACAGCTTGGACAAAGCGCCAAGCTATTCGATGCCCGGCCGTGCCAAAGATCCCAAGAGCTTCCAGGTTCCGGCACCAGGAACCTATGATTTAGATGATGATAAAACGCTGGAGTCGTCACCGAGATACACCTTTGGTCAGAAGAATGATGTTGAACTGCCCAACATAGTGCCTTGTGAGTTAGGGTACAGCGAAATAGTTTGAATGTGAATCTGTGAATAAGGTCAGGATGTGGATTGAATATTTGAATCCAGCGTGCACAAAACTTCCTCCCTCACTACTGCAGCTGCTCTATGGCTTGGTACTAACTGTGATAGAAAAAAATACAGACAAGTCCTAAGACCCTGAAGTATGTATCCCGATCCATTTCAATGTTTTCCAGCGAACCTTGCTAAGCTTCTAATGACGATCGGTAATACATCTTCTGTCAATCTTGCACCAAAATGTGTTCCTTTTATCATTTCCTGGAACGTCTTGTGGGTTTTAAGGTGCTTCGGTGACTTAAATTTATGCTGATAAATTCAGCATTATAACACTAGCCATGAAGCAGCTACAATAATCGTGTTCCGCCCCCGTGGCACTCTTTTCAATACTCGTCACGCGTGTTCATATGGTCTGATTAGTTATGCATATTTTACCAAAGCAATGAATGGTAATAACTGGCTGAACAGATAGTATTATTATAAGATAATCCAATTTTTTATATTTGCCTGAGCATAAGAATCTTTGTTTCCAATGTTTAATTAGGTTTTCACTAACAGTTTGTTTCTTCACAAGTGATGGAATGTGCAGTCTTGCTTTATAACCGCAGCAATTGAGGGATGAGACCGGGCAGATTCTTGGAAGCGATCCGAATGGAAAAAATATACGTAAACTCGGAACTGTACTTATTGATGCTTACTTTTTGGTAAGAAATGTGCAGAGTATGATTCTCAAAATGAATTGGGAGCATTTCCCAAATAAACGTATCAGAGAGTTTACCTAGCAACACCCTGAATGAAAAGCTTAAGTGTAACAGAAAACTTCTGGTCTTAAAAACACATTAATCAAAGTTTTGTTTGATGTTATCACACACTTCAAAGTCTTCCTCCTGTTAGATACTATATTTTTCCCCTAATCTAGCTTATATCTGACAGCTCCAAACTCCTACGACCCGAAGCTTGGAAAGAATGGGCCCAAGTACACCATGCCCGGACGTGCAAGTGATCCTAAGAAGTTCCAGACTCCGGCCCCAGGAACCTACGATGTGGATGACGATTATGATAACACCATGGAGTCGGCGCCAAGCTATACCTTTGGTCAAAAGAACGACCTGGCTCGGCCGAACACGGTTCCAGGTGGGTTCTAGAGGAAAGTAGATACACGTCGCCTCAAATAGGTTGTACGTTAAATATCATAGGTAAGAAAAACAGTGAGTTTAGTCAAAAAGTCAAATCAAATTAAAATATGGGCCGGACTAGGACTGCTATCAAACGTTGTCATGAGGAATGGAGGTGTTGTCAGTTCCTTGTTGGGTTTGCCCTCATCTTGATGCTTGCTGGAGTTTGTGCTGCTTGATACATTTATGCACGCCATCACTGTGATCAGTGGGTGATATGTGATTTATTGAAAGAACAATCATGCATATTATTTGTGAAATCCCTGGCATTGGTAGTTGACGCTTGATATCACTTAAAACAAAATCCCAAATTAAGTGCGAATCCCTCTGCGACTTTAAGCCTTCGTTGACTTTAAACCTCAGCAAGGTGCAAGTTTGATTAGGATTTGATGAAAAATTCGGGAAATTGTGCTGACTTCTCTGGTATATAATTCCCTTTGCATGATTACCCTTTGCCTCAATTGCCAGGGAAAGTACCCGATAGTGTATGGTGTTTATGCCTGAAGTAGGAATTGATGTAACGATTATACATATATGACTTAACGTGGACTAAGCTATACTTTTATTTGATATAGACTGGTATACCAGGTAGCTATGTCTAGCATAATAATAATAATTATTGGGGCTTATCGACGCACCAAATGCCAGGGTCATATGGCGTCGCCAACTCTTTCCCTGTTGGAAGGGTTTCTCGGGAGCCAGCTTGCTCCTTGTTCAGGGAAGCCGCTGGGCCTTGAACCCGGGTCGGCTGCGTGGAAGCCAGCTACGCTGACCACTCCACTACCGCGCCCCATGTCTAGCATGTCTATGTCTAGTCTATGTCTATGTCTATGTCTCTGTCCATGTCTATGTCTAGCATATTCTTATTTTTAGGTTATGTTAGGAAATGTTTTGCATACAATATCAGTGTACACGTAAGTTAATAAACCCAAAAGTGTGTACAGCAAGCGACTGATAAGAGCAAAAGATTCCATTTCAATTAAAAAACACTCAAAATAGTTTGAGTCATTCACATATCCCTCACACCCTCCCTTCCCATTTCCCTCACCTCCACTGTACCCTCGCCAGCGGAATGATAGCGATTCCGGCAGCTTGGACAAAGCACAAAGCCATTAGATGTCTGGTCGTACTAAAGATCCCAAGACCTTCCAGAGTCCGGGCCAAGCACCTATGATTTAAATGATGATAAAACGCTGTTCGTCACCGTAAATATACATTTGGCAAGAGGGTGATGTTTACCTGGCCAGTGCAGTAAAATTTGTGCTATATATTACACGATATTGAATGACTAAGCTCAAAACATTTATCGAAAGTGAT
Source organism: Lepas anatifera (assembly GCA_034440635.1). Classification (NCBI taxonomy): domain Eukaryota; kingdom Metazoa; phylum Arthropoda; class Thecostraca; family Lepadidae; genus Lepas; species Lepas anatifera. Next base: position 1,356,768 of record JAOTON010000556.1, on the reverse strand, counting down.
TCCAAAACAAGATGGTACGTACTCCAGGAACTAAACTTATTGGTTTCCTCGGTTGGCTAAACGTTTCTTAAGGAAAATTGAGGTCCATATCTTTTAATAGGCTGAAAGCCACTTCAAAACCCACGTGTGTCTGGGTGCGTACGCAGTAGCATCCTGAAGCAAAAGATCAGATACAGCAGTAAACTCCCACTTTACAAGAACATGCACCCTGAACATATGTTATGTTATGTTCTCACACGCTACTTAACACGCGCATTGACGGGGGGCGGGTACCCGCCCCCTCGGGTTTTTCGGAGACAGTAGAAAAACGGCGGCGCGTAGCGCCGCCGTACTTGGTATACCTTTTCCCTCATCATTTTTACAACTTCTGTGAAAATTTTAAGGTCAGGTCATCTCAGGTCAGGTCACCAGTACAGGTCAAGTGACCCAACCTCAAAAAAAGTTTAAGATAGCATAAGTCGGAGCAGGGTGAACTTATCCGATTGAAACTCATATCACATAATGGCCCCACCGAGTTCTCTAAAATATGTTCCGGTATTTTTGATATCGATGACCTAAGGTCAGGTACGAGGCATGACCTCTCCATTGGAAATACATAGGAAAAATTGTTTTTACGGAATAACTCAGTAACGGATGGTAATAGAGCATTTATTTTAGCTGCATTAGACTCGCCTGGGCTTTGCGGTTCTAATGATATGCATTTTATATAATTTGACCCTGACCTGACCTCAGGTCAGGTCAAATCCTTGATTTGACCTAGCAAGGTCAAATTATATATCATTCGATTTGGCTTGCTAAGAGGATTCATATGGTTCAAGTCGTTTTGCTCTATCTTTACTTGTTCAGATGTAATGGCCGAAAAACTGAATTTACATGTTATCCCTATGACGGGCATGTTTTGACCTCTCGTGACCTTAAATGTGACCTGACAAAAAAATGGTTCAAATGTTTTCGATGGAGAAGTGGATGGGCAGCCCAACGCCGTTTACCGTTTTTCGCTACCTACCGTGGTTCTTGAGATCTTAGGGGGGCGGGTACCCGCCCCCCGTCAATGCGAAGGTGGCTCAGACCCCCGTCAATGCGCGTGTTAAGATCAACCCTGTTAAATGTTTTTGTTTGCCCTAAACCAGCTTATATCTGACAGCCCCAAACTCGTACGACCCGAAGCTGGGAAAGAACGGGCCCAAGTACACCATGCCTGGTCGTGCAAGTGATCCGAAAAAGTTCCAGACTCCGGCCCCAGGAACCTACGAAGTGGATGACGACTATGATCATACCATGGAGTCTGCACCAAGCTATACCTTTGGTCAAAAGAACGACCTGGCCCGGCCCAATACAGTTCCAGGTGAGTTCTAGAGGAAAGTAGATACACGTCGCCTCAAATAGATTAAACGTTCACAATCATAAGGAAAAGAATGATAATTTTGGTAAAATAGTCAAAACAAAACGAAATATTGGACGGACTAGGACTGCGGTTAAACGTTTTCATGAGGCATGGAGGTGTTGTCAGTTTCTTTCTGGGTTTTCCCTGTTCTTGATGCTTGATGGAGTTTTTGCTGTTTAACACGTTCATTGACGGGGAGGGGGCGAGTACCCGCCCCCCCTCGCGCACTGACGGGGGGCGGGTTTGTCGAAGATAGCATGACAAAGGCGGCGTGTAGCACCGCCGTACTTTGCATACCTTTTCTCTCATCATTTTTACACCTTTTGTGAACATTTTAAAGTTAGTTCATCTCAGGTCAGGTTGCCAGTACAGGTCAAGTTACCTGACCTCAAAACAAGTTTAAGATAACATAATTAGGAACAAGGTGAACTTATCCGATTGATACTCACATCACATAATGGGCCCACCGAGTTCTCTAAAATATGTTCCGGTATTGTTGATATCGATGGCCTAAGGCCAGGTACGAGCCATAATCTCTCCTTTGGAAATACATGGGAAAAATGGTTTCAACTGAATAACTTAGTAAGGGATGGTGATAGCGCGTCTATTTTGACTGAATTAGATTGTCCTTGTCTTTGCGGTTCTAATGATATGCATTTTATCTAATTGGATATTGATCTGACCTCAGGTCAAGTCAAATTCTTGATTTGAGGCAGCAAAGTCATGTTATATATCATTCGATTCAGCTTACTGCGAGGATTCCAATGGTTTAAATTGTTTTGTTAAATTGTTAAATCTCTACTTGTTCACATGTAATGACCGAAAACCTTTATTTACATGTTATCCCTAGACGGCAGGTTTTGACCTCTAGTGAACTTACATGTGACCTGACAAAATATGGTTCAATCACTTACGATGCAGAAGTGGATGGGCTACTCATCACCGTTTACCGTTTTTCGGTACCTAGCGCGGTTCTCGAGATCTTATGGGGGGACGGGTACCCCCGTCAAAGTGAAGGTGGCTGAAACCCCCTTCAATGCGCGTGTTAATACAATTATGCACGCCATCACTGCAATCAGTAGGTGATGTATGATCATTTAAAAGAATTGTCGTGAAAATTATTAGCGAAATTCCTGGAACTCTTTGCTGGGGCTATCAATTAAAAACTAAAAAATTTCCTGCTAACCCTTGGTTTCTGTTAACCCTCTGTTGACTTTAAACCTCAGCTAGGTTGCAACTGTGATTAACACGCGCATTGACGGGGGGCGGGCCCCTGTCCCCCCTCGGATTTTTCGGAGATGGCAGAAAAACGGCGACGCGTAGCGCCGCCGTACTTGGCATACCTTTTCCCTCATCATTTTTACAACTTCTGTGAAAATTTTAAGGTTAGGTCATCCAAGGTCAGGTCACCAGTACAGGTCAAGTGACCCGACCTAAAAAAGTTTAAGATAGCATAAGTCGGAGCAGGGTGAACTTATCCGATTGAAACTCATATCACATAATGGCCCCACCGAATTCTCTAAATATGTTCCGGTATTTTTTATATCGATGACCTAAGGTCAGGTGAGAATAAGAATATACCAGGCAGCTACCTCTCCATTGGAAATACATGGGAAAACGGTTTTTGCGGAATAACTCAGTAACAGATGGTGATAGAGCATTTATTTTAGCTGCATTAAACTTGCCTGGGTTTTGCGGTTCTAATGATATGCATTTTATATAATTTGACCCTGACCTGACCTCAGGTCAGGTCAAATCTTTGATTTGACCTAGCAAGGTCAAATTATACATCATTCGGTTCGGCTTGCTGATAGGATTCATATAGTTCCAGTCGTTTTTTTCTCTTTCTTTACTTGTTCAGATGTAATGGCCGAAAAACCTAATTTACATGTTATCCCTATTACGGCATGTTTTGACCTCTCGTGACCTTAAATGTGACCTAAGGAAAAATTATTCAAATGTTTTCGATGGAGAAGTGGATGGGCAGCCCAACGCCGTTGACCGTTTTCGCTACCTACCATGGTTCTCGAGATCTTAGGGGGTGGGTACCCGCCCCCCCCCCGTCAAAGCGAAGGTGGCTCAGACCCCCGTCAATGCGCGTGTTAAGATGTATTGAAATGTTCGGGCAATTGTGCTGACTTATCTGGTGTGTCATTCACTTTGCATGATTACCCTTTCCCTCAATTGCCAGGGAAATACCCGGTTATGTCTGGTGCTTATTCCTGGAGTATGAATTGATGTAAAGGTTAGCTGTATGATTTAGTTTGGACTAAGGTAAGATTTTTTTATAAAGGCTGGTATACCAGGCAGCTAATTCTTACATATCTTTATTTCTAGATTATGTAAGAAATGTTTCGCAAACAATACATTTGCACACATAAGTGAATGAAACGAAAAACTGTAAAACAAGCGACTGCTTTAGGCGACTTCAGGTGACTGCGCGAAATATTCCACTTAATTTTAACCACCACTCTCAAAACACTTTGGGTAATTCACGTATCTTTCACGTATGTCGATTTCCCTCACGTCCCCTGTATGTATATACCTTCTGGCAGGGCCGAATGATTACGATTCCGGCAGCTTGGACAAAGCACCGAGCTATTATATGTCTGGTCGTACTAACGATCCCAAGACCTTCCAGATTCCGGTCCAAGCACGTATGATTTAGACGATGATAAAACACTGGTCGTCACCGTTGGTATACGTTTGGCCAGAAGGTGATGCCAACCTGACCAGCGTAGTGACTGCTCAGCTATATAACACGATAGTGAATGACCATTAAACTTGCCATTCGAGTAGCCCTACCTGTGTGTCCGCACCCAACATGCAACAGCTAACTCCACTTTACAAAAACATGTGCCTGGAACATATTTTGTGTTACGTTCTCACACGCTACCTTGTTAGATTTTTTGTTCGCCCTAACTCAGCTTATATTTGACAGCTCCGAACTCCTACGATCCGAAACTGGGAAAGAACGGGCCCAAATACACCATGCCTGGTCGTGCAAGTGATCCTAAAAAGTTCCAGACTCCGGCCCCAGGAACTTATGAAGTGGATGACGACTATGACCATACCATGGAGTCGGCGCCGAGCTATACCTTCGGCCAGAAGAATGACCTGGCCCGGCCCAATACAGTTCCAGGTGAGTTCTGGAGATATAGTTATCAAAATGATTTGAGGCATTCACGTTTCTGTCACCCCTCCTATTCCGATTTCCCTCACGTCCGCCATGCCCTCGACTTCGCCGAATGATTACGATCCTGACAGCTTGGACAATGTGCCCAGTCATTAGATGACCGGCCGTGCAAAAACTCCCAAGAGTCAGGGGTGTCACCACTGATTTTTCCTGAGGGGTGGGGGCTGGGACAGGCCACGGACTGGCGATGACCGAGAGGGGGGCGGTGGGGTGGCAAATTCGGGGAATTGTGACTGCATATGCAGCACTAACGACGATGCAGTTCATTAACACATGCATGAAGAATCACGCAGGGAACAGGCAAAAATGCCAAAATGAAGTAGAGGCCCAAATGTTTTTGGAGAGACGTTCCGCCATCATTCGTTAGTAGGGGAGCGCGTCCTCCCATCCTTACCCCTTTCGACACCCCTGACAAGAGCTTCCAGTTTCCAGCAGCGGGCACCTATGATTTAGATGATGATAAAACGCTGGAATCGTCACCGAGATTCACCTTTGGTCAGAAGAATGATGTTAACCTGCTCAACCTAGTGTCTTGTGAGCTAGGTTAAGCCCTCCTCACGTAAGGAATGATCGACCAAATATAATAGCTCATTATTGGTTTAATTGTTACAACTGTTGAGGAACATGACGTTGTCAACACTCGCTGTTTTGGTGTAGGTTTCAGGAATCATATTTCAGTTATTCTGAGGACCCACTAAGACTTGAACCCAGGACCTATTGCTCAGGAGACAGATACTCCATTAACTTATCTCCATCCCCCTGTCCAGATGTCGATAGCTGTTATTAGACTAGCAATGATGTAAAATTTCTTCAGACAACTATGTCTACGCGAATAGTATTTCCTATCGTACTGACGCGTTGTTGAAAAGATAAATTACAGAGAAAATATCAATTGGAGGCAAACGCAAAAATTACATTATCATAGTCAACCGCGAGCTATGTTCATCTTATAAAAGATGTCGATTTTCATAACGTCCTTTTGATGGAATTTCAATTTAAATGTGCTTTTGGCAGAGAAATACATGCATGATTATCTGCAAATGAGCCAGTAAAGACAATTACGGATTTTGGAGCCTTTCCCTGTAATTTTGCTTCCTCATTCTGTAATGGGCCCTTTCTTTTAAAAGGCCCACACAACAAACAAATATTTATATTGAGAGCAGAGGCTGTCCCGGCGATGTTAAATACAGCTTGCCTCTATGAGGCGGGTCAATTCTGGGTCATCATATAGGTGGTGGGTCTGGCCCCGCGTGGGTGACTAAATTTTTCGCTCTCGTCCCCCTCTGCAATGTCAGTATTTCTCTTTTAAATTTTCGGCCGGCTATAGTGTGATCTAAGCATTTGAGCAGTTTTCTCGCGAAAAAACCATTGGTTCTTAAAACTACCCTCGTCACTTGAGCAAAACAGAACAGTCAAAATTTCGTCACATAAAAAAGTCACATGTCCCCCTTGAAATCTACTTGAAAAGCGCGAGACCCTCCCGTTAGACACCCCTCCCTCCAATGTTGCCAACTGATTAGAAAAACGCAACCGACTAAGTCCAAAACATAACACATAGAATTACAATTACCCCCTCGCTGTCTTAGGCCAGAGAATTTGGAAAAATAATAGGGATTCGAGCGCCCGCCACTAATCAGCCAATTTTGCCCCATCCCCCAATAAGCGCAATGTATCATGCGCATGAGGTCAGGCTGGGTTTTAGGTCGTCAATATGCTGAGCGGAGACGGTTAGATCGGTTTCTTAGGAATCAGTGCCTCTGCCCTCCGCGACTCCGCCTTATGGGATCTGGGCGATCTCTCAAACTAATGAGGTTCTCCTCGGGTGCACCTCCGGCCTTACCCCGGTATCCTTTCAACTACTCTATTTGAGGCACTAGGCGGGCAACCCACCCACCTTCAGAACCACACAACCGCCTCTGCGAGCAGGGACACCCTAGAGCCCAGCCCGCGCCTCGGGCTGATTCGAGTCGGGTGATTAAACATTGGAAAAAACGCGTTTGCGTCCCTTCCGAAATGACCCATCCGCCGTTGCCCACAGACACGCTGTACACAAGGGTACGGCTAACAGAACGTCGATCCTCATTTTACATGTTCATTTCTATCCGGGTCTATACTCGTTTGCTGGTGTAGTCTATTTGGTAATTCATTATCTTAATAGCCGCGGTATACGAACGATTCATATTTACACGAAATTAGGGGGAACCCAACAAAGGTAGAAAAAAGTGTATGTTGACTGACACCTCTGGTTGAAAGCTGCATCAGATAAAAAGGTGAAGTGCCAGGGATACGATTCCTCTGAAACCTGGCTGCTCTGAGGTTGATGATTCCCGCCACGTCCTGCTATCATTTTGGTGCGTGCATGGTCTCGGAGTCCCAGAGTCACAGTCACAGGGTCCATATGCAATTATATTTTCCATCAAAACGGGGCGTTACGACTTAAAGTTTCGTGACAGGCAGATTGAAGCTAGCTTGCCCCCCCAAAGCAAATTACCGGGAAACACAATTAATTTCTCCCCCCTGTTACCCCTCTATCTGCTCCTTTATACGCGACACACGCACATGCACACATACACACATGCTAGCGACACGCACTCACATACACACGCAAAACAATACCAAAGGAATACCTAAGAAAAAAGCGTCGGCGCCATACTGGAAACTATTTGAGGGAGTCAAAAACGGCCAGAGCGATTACTTTTGCCTACCATGTTTTTTGGTTTCACGCGTTTTCGGGTTACATTTTTCTTAGTCCGTTGCCCTGGGAAGATATGGTTTTTTTAAGGGGTGCATTTTTCGGTTGGGGAAGGGATTAATCCGGAGGGGATTTCTCGAAGGGTACTTACGTAACTGGAAAACCAGGGTTTCTTTCCGATTTAGCTTTGTTCTGCATTGCAGGCCTTCCCGATTGGCTTCCCACTCACTTCCATCTCGAACTTTTGTTTCCTCCGTTCCTCCTGTCTTTTCCTGGATCTCAAGTTCTTTAGTTCCAAATCTTCACTCCCATCTTAATTTCTCTCTCTTCCCATCTGAATTCTCCATCCGCTTCATCCTTTGTTCGTTTTCTGCCTCTTGATTTCTTCTGCCGCTACTTTCTTTATCTTCGACTGCTTCCGGCATTCCTAGCCCTCTTCACCCGACTGTCTCTTCTTTTCCGCCTGCTCCTTGTGTTCCGAATTTCATCCTCTTCCTGATTTGGCTCACTTCCTGCCTTTCCGCCACTTCCAGCGCGACTGTCTTGCTCTTCTCGAGGGTACCCCCTCCTCTCTTTCTCTTCCGGTCATGTGGCCTGGTCACGGGGTTGTCACGCGCCTCAGCCACATGGCTGGTAGGCACGTGACCATCCCTGGCAGTCGGGCTCACATCACACCACGTGCTCTGGATGAGAGTTTTCTTCTGTCGACGGTGTCGAAGTAGGCCCACAAGGATTTTTTGGTAGGATGTTTGGTTTTAAGGTTGTTTTTTACCTCTCCAGAACAACCGAGAACTAGTTAAAAATGTAACCCGTTACAATTCTCCCCTAGCGGAAAGAGTACACATCTGTCTCCAGTATCTTAGCAACTACTGGAACAGCTAAATAGGTCCCATGTCTCACGAAAAGTGCTGGAAAAAACTTTATTATACACGCTTAGTAATGCTCTAATAGAATTGTCGCTATCCACAAAGGTGCATTGCCTTTCCGTCACCTACATCTTTACTATCCCCTACCTCCAAAATGTATTCTTTTTATCATACTAACTAAGCCCTTACCTGGCAGCTCCAAACTCCTACGACCCGAAGCTGGAAGACATCGGGCCCAAGTACACCATGCCAGGACGTGCGAGTGATCCTAAAAGTTCCAGACTCCGGCCCCAGGAGCCTACGAAGTGGATGACGACTATGACCATACCATGGAGTCGGCGCCAAGCTATACCTTTGGTCAAAAGAACGATCTGGCCCGGCCCAATACAGTTCCAGGTAACTGCACAAGGACAATGAAGCACTCGAGTTGTGTCACTGCTAGTTAGGGCCCATACCAAATACAATATGGTTATTAACATGATTTGGCAAAAAACAACGATTTGGACCCACATGAACCAGAGAAAAGTACCAGACTTCGGAAAATGATGCAATGTAACCTTCACAATAACTATTTTCTTAACGCGAGATGCTGCTTTATGCGTTTGATCCGCTCTGAGGATGTCCGTCCCCAATTGTGAGCAATGATTTCAGAGTGACAAGAGTGAATGACATGTAGTGGAAAAAGATTTTGTTCAGAGCGGGGTTATAAGTGTATAAGGAAATCCAGAAAAAAATCTTTGAAACCATGGAACCTCCTCTCCGGTAGTCACTTGATTTTCCAATGGAAATATGCCTGACCAATCGGGCATGCGGCAGCTCCAAACTCATATGATCCGAAAATGGAGGAGGATGGACCCAAGTACACCATGCCCGGTCGTGCAAAAGACCTAAAAAAGTTTCAGACTCCAGCCCCAGGCACTTACGAAGTGGATGACGACCATGATAATACGATGGAATCGGCACCAAGCTATAGCTTTGGCCAAAAGAATAACCTAACTCAGCCAAACATAGTTCCAGGTATGTTCTTTTTTAAAGTGGCGTTCAGTCATGTTAAAGCATATGTGTATGAGCTTTATGTTTTGAGCAGTAAGCGAAGAACTAATATTTTTCTACCATGTGGAAAAAAGCTCCAACTTCAATCCTGGTAGTCCATTAACCACTATAACATTTTTATTGGCAGATGCTTCTAAATAATTTTATTTCTAACACTTTCACCCGACGCACGCTTCTGTTTTAACATGGTAAGCAAATATTTACTCACACTTTTTTGGAACTTATTGCTATTATCTGATATAAACGTAACATAATTTAACAGCAAGTCCAACAGCGATAAATGCTTAGAACCAATTTACGTGGGACATGGTAAATATCAAAATCGACTGGGAAATAGTTCAATAGCAATGAATATAGTTCTTCACTCTGCGATTTTCCGAACAATCAGATTACTTTGCTTCGTGATGAGGGAGCGCCCCGGTTAAAAACACACCAGCTGCTGAAGTCGAATGGCGTCAGGGTTGGGGGGGGAGTGAGCGCGGCTTAAAGTAGGACAGGGCGTCAAATCCTACCTCTGGGTGAGCTCGAACCTGCAACAGTCTGCGCATGCATTTATTCAGTCTTGACCGAGCGCACTCGCTAACCGACTTAGCCACCCAGAACCATAATTCCTCGGTTTGATCGCCAATAATACCGTCAAGTGATTTTACGGAAATGTGTTTTTTTCTCTCAATAACCCAGACCAGTGTAGCGCCTGGATTTTCCAACCGTGTCAAAAAGATGAGAATATAAAAATATAATGATTTCATGGTAGTATGAAACAATCCCGTGTTGAAATCAGAAAGGCTTAAAGGAAGCAATATTCTTGAGAAACTAACTCCTAAGGCATAAAGTGTAAGTATCAATAAAATATAAATACATTGTAATGTATACTTTGACGTGTGGTCTACACATATTTGCATGTTTTTACATTCTAAATATTTTTCAAACCTGCCATGCAATTCAGCTGCAAATTTTCCGTTTTCCCTGCATTTACACCTCTCAAAATATCTATTCAGAAAGTCTTATTAAGCATCAAGAAAATGCTTGTCCCTGATGTATAGGATTGCAGTTTGTTTACCAATTTGATACATACGATGCCTCTACCTATGGGAAGGTAAGTCTCATTGCCGTAAAACTCCTATTCGCATATTGATGCGTAAGTATTTCATTAGTCTGACGGTCGACCCGGACCGGACCGTGCCACTCATACATGAAATTGATCCATATGTAGGAGAGACCTTGTGGACGCTATGAACCTGTTATGTATACCCCAAGGACCAGCAGTGCTCATTGGTTTCGATAATATTTCTCATGGACTAGAAAAAACAAACACCTGTCACTAGAAAATATGTATGCAGTTTATCAGTACTTTCTTCTGGTGCACTTCCACTAAGAACGACGCTGAAATACGTATTTAACCAAATAAAATGAGGTTTTTGTGACGCACAGGCCAGCTTGCTCGCCTATTGAATGTCCGTAGTAAGAAATGAATGGAACTAACTAAGCGAATATTTTAGTTGTGGCCTAATTTTAGTTATGACTTTTTCAGATCACTGAAAATAAAATAAAAATATCATCAGAGTATAGGGTATCAAATGTACAAATGGAAATCGTATAAATAGGACAGCCACCACTGCTTCAGCGGCTTCTTGTCCTCATTGTTCTCCACCGTTTCCGGCAGCACCGAACGCATACACGGTGGAGGAGAAGGAGGCGGGGCCCAAGTACACCATGCCCGGCCGAGGCCGTGACGCTGTGGACGAGAGGACCAAGTTCCCGGCACCGGGGACCTACGAGCCCGCCAAGGCTGACGCCGCCCTCAACAAGGCACCCGCCTACACCATGCGCGACCGCACCTCCCTGCCGCAGGACCGCACCAAGAAGCCTGCACCTAACGCCTACAGCCCGGACGACAAGGTCGGTAGCAGGCTGAGTGCCGGGTTTCCGTAGCTGCTTGGTGGGTAGGTTTTGGAAGTGCCATACATGCCCTTGTCCAGCCTGGATGCATTTGATCTCTGGAAGTATGACATGTTTTAAGAAACTAGGGCTGTTGAGCACTCGCCTGAAAAGGGCAGATCTTTCCATCAAAAGGTCACTGAAACATCACCGAATGTGTACACTTTTCCATGGAGTCAGGTGGGCTTACAAGACGAGAATGTAGTGTGCTGGTGATCCGTCTAAAAGGACTGAGTTAACAGAATAGAATGGGAATCAGGGCACTGTGGGCGTACCGATGGGCGCCGGGAAAGATGGACAAGATAGGAGGGTATAGCTTTGATTGGTAGGACATTCAGCCGGGTAGAGCGGACAGGAAGAGAGAATAGGGCGCTGTTGGGAAGTCAGATATAGCCGGACTTGAACAGGGTAGTCAATCAAAAAGAGCCAGGGAGGGTGATCAAGAAGAGGTGGCCGAACACTGTTAGGCAGTTAGATAGGGATTGACAGGGCAATTAATGCCACTCTTATATTTAACCTGGAGGTAATTTTTGCACGTGCATTCGTTGCAGCAATTTTGGTTGCTAATATCGATTGCGGATCGATTTTTTCCTCTTTTCGGTCTTTGTTGGAACTAGTTTTTTCACTGTGAGTGTACAGGGCACATCTACCCGGTGCCAATGGTCCCATCAGGCACAGAACGTGCTCTCGCGTCCTCACAGTCTCCTTACTCGGCAGGTGACCAAGCCACGGGACGCGCAGCACGCCTTCGGAATGAAGCACTCGCCGTACGTGGGTACCCTGAAGTCGGCCGCCACACCAGACCGTCCGGCCAACATGCAGACCTCGGCGATCCGTCCCACCGACAAGGTGCTGCGGGGCGGCGAGGTGGTGCGAGTCACTGCCGACGGCCTCACCTGTCGCTGGGTGGACCGCGGCCTCTCCCCCGCGCCAACGCCAACACCACCCGCACCGTGGAGACGCGCACCAACGGCGACGGCAGCACCACCACACGCGAGACCACCCGGGTGCATCGCACCGTCCAGATGACCGTCTGAACGTGCCGCAGTGGCTGCTGAACCGAGCGACGCCGGCGCGGCTGCGAGCTGAACGGAGACGCTGGCGGGTGCGGGTGAATCTCACCTCTATAGAGCTGTTAGAATGGTAGCTAACACATCATACAGAGGTGTTAATGATTTTTGGGATATGTGGAGCCTTGTGAAATAAAGGCTGAGGTTCTCGCTAGCGATAGTAGAATGTTGTTGGTGGAATGCTTGAAAGGTGTTTGTATGGGTTCAACTGTGTTAAGAATGTCTCTCTAAGTTTTTCAGAGTACTGGACCGATGTGCCTAAAATAATGCCCACTCTATTTTAACACAATCCAAACAAAAGCCTTTTAGGCTGGAAGAAATATCTTTATTCTGTATTTTTACATTTGAGCGTTCCGAAATTATCTAAATGTATTTATAGGCGACTGAAATAGAACACATACCATTGTAGTGGTTTAAAATTGGTGTTAATTTGGTGCAAAAATGTAAAAATTTTGCTAGATTAATTTAAATAGTATTTTTTCTGCACGTTTCCCCGACTTACTCCTAGTGCAAGAACCACCAAGAGCCAATACAAAACAACCGTTTTACTGTTGTTCGTCACAGGTTTATATATTCTACTATAAACTTATGCTGCTAGAATGTTGCGAAAGGTGTGAGCTGCACCCAAATAACTGCACTGCTTTGTTTTGGTTTTTGAACCGGTCGGTTATCAATTGATATCAATTGATGATTGATCAATTGAGATGTCCGAAGCTGCAGTAATAAAATCAGGCTCATTCATAAGCCACTTCTCTTCTATTCTGCATCAATTCGACAAAATTTTTGTATCTCCCTTGTTCATTCCAGATTGTGACTAGTGAAGCCATAAAGAGAGAAATACAGGTATAGAGATGGTGTGGTGGTATCTGAGCTTCCGCTCTGCCGGTCAGACTGAGAAGAGACACAATGACGATCTTGAATGGTGAATGGGGCACGGCTGCGAAAGCACAATCAACGTGGTTAGTACTAATAGGATATTTTGTTCACTAAAATTGGGTTCAAGGTAGGTTTTGGCAATCGTTTCTTCCTGTGTAGCTTAGGTAACAAGCGATAGGAACTGGTGGGCCCCACGTCCCGGTTTCTTGGCTGCATGCATCGGATTGGAGATAAAGGCGTTCGCTGAGACGACGGATTCGGTTGTGTAAGAAGCTGCATGGCTGTTAACCTGTAACCCTTCGTCTGGGCTGTTTTGTTGTGCCATTTTGAGCTGTGTGTGCTGGAAGAAGTGGCAAGAGGTGGGAGCAAGGGGGAATTCACGTTGATGAGATGGTCGGAATTAGTGAGACATTTCGCTCTGTGCGTGGCGCGAAAAAGCTTGGTGTGATGAATGGATTAAACTTAATGGTTGACTTTATTGGTGTGTTAACATAGCAGTTATAGTGTGTGCTTTGATAACCTGTCCATGGAATTTATGGAAAGATGGAAAAGTGTGGTAAAAAATGGCATGTCTTAAAAAACGCTTAGACTTCAAATGTCGTTAAGCACCACAACGTTACTGATGACAAGAGCAGAAAAAGTAAAAAAAATGTTGTCACTTCCTATACCTATGCAATGCGTCAAAACGGCGACTGATCAAATGAACTGTTCTCATCCAACTGCAATATAGGTGCAAACTACATATTCTCTCCAACATTTTACTACGTTTTGTATCATGGCTTTGATCTAGCGAGCTATTTTTGCCTTTCCCCACGGAATGTTCACCGAAGAGTTCAAGCGCGATGGCCGTACGATGGATCTGTGTTGACCTCCATAGCCGAGTGCATGTTCTGAGTCTGTGTATTACTGCGTGTGCTGTTAACCGAGACTCACCCGGTGGTGTGAGACCGCCTTCCATCTCCTCACCGTCCCCCGATGCATGGCAATCTCACCACCGCCGCTCGTCCTGTGACGCCTGGATAATTTAGGTGTTTCGCATTTTGGGAACAGGTGAAAGACAGACTTGTGATAGTGTGTTATCTTTGGATGTCATACTAATACAATTTTTAATTAACTTTACTTTCCGTAATAGCAAAAATGACATGGACAGCTCCGCTATCTGAAGTCTCAGTGGTGGTTTGTGGTCGTCTTGTTTGGTGAGGTAATATCTTTGCATCAAGCCACGCCACCAGCAAGAAACATTCACCGAAGAGTTCAAGCACGAGTGTGCTTCAGATTGAACACTTTTGATACCGGAAACACCGCGGATCCGGGGGTAGACTGTTAAAAACACACTAGGGACAACCAAACAACCATCACCCCTGTGCAGGGTCCCTCATATGCGAAAGGGAATGACATAATAATTTTCAGTCATCTATTTTTGTATGAAATCATCCGAATTGTGGCAAGTATGAATACGTAAATATTTAAAGATGGAGCATAAATTCTAAGCATATAAAGTGGAGGAATGCCTGGGTTTCTGGGTTTTTGAACCTTTCAAAATACCATTTGACTATACTGTCCATGCACTTGAAAACTATTCGACTCCAGGGTTTGGAGCCTTAGCGCCGCTACACCACGCCGCGGCGCGGGTCTTAGGTTTGGCTCCGCCCATTTCTTCCGTGGCTCCGCCCCTCTCAGCCAGTATAGGGAGAGGCCATGTGTGAGAAGGCAGCTACACATAGGCAAAACATTGAAAGCTTATACAACATTTCATGAGCATTAACCCGCGCCCCACCGGGGGTCCGGCGCCACCTTCGCCCCACCGGAGGGGCCATCGATGGCCCCCCTCTAACTCCGAAAATCTGGGCGTTAGCGCAAATCTGCAAAGTGCAATAGAAAGCTCGCGTGAATTCAATAAGAAATTACTTCGCATGTTTTAGTGCTCAGGTCAATGGTTTGACCTCCAGAGGTCAAATTAGGTCAAGATCGGCTATTTTCACTCAAATATGCAATGATTAAGCAAACTGGGCATAACTCTTATGTCATTAGAGCTATTGAGGCCTGGTAAAATACATTTGATAGCAAATTGCCAGTACTTTTTCCGCTATGTGGAATGTAAAGACCTCCCGCCAGTGGTTTGACCGCCAGAGGTCACCTCGTGACCTAATATGACCTGAGGTCACGAAAGGTCAAAAAGTGACCTTGCCGTATATCAAATGAAAGCCAGTGACAAGACAAACACGATGGTGTTTGTTTCACCGCTCGAGCTCAATTAGGTCAAAAGTTATTGTCAAAATACTGTTTTTGACCTCTGGTGACCTTGGATGACCTTGGAAAAGTCAAAGGGCAAATATGACCCCTGGGATCCGTGAAAGGGTGTCCAAAAACGTTGTTCTGAGCAGTCTGAGTATTTGCAATCATTTTTGTGGCTTTTATATCATGAAATAGCTTTTCCCCATGCTTTGTCAATGGGAGAGGTCGCCTCGTGACCTGACCTCAGGGCACGAAATCGAAAAATCCCGGATATACACCTTGTAGACCCTGGAGGGGTCATGAAGTGTAGGAAGTTTCAAATCGATCGACTTTGAAATGTAGCTCTTACAGAGCTCTAAAGGTGAAGTGAGGTGACCTTGGTTGACCTCGTCTTGTGACCTGACCTTGGGTGACCCGGGGTAAAAAATTTCAGGGATGATGGGAAAATGATGCAGTGAGAGGTAGAGCCCTCAACTGCGGTGCTGCGCCTCGTCGTTTTTCTGCTATCCCGGAAAAACCTTAGGGGGGCCATCGATGGCCCCCGGTGGGGCGAGGGTTAAACAATGTCAGGGCAGAGGACAGTGGAGACACATAACAATTTCTTAACCCGCACCCCACCGGGGGTCCGGCGCCACCTTCGCCCCACCGGGGGCATCGACGCCCCCTTCTAACTCCGAAAATATGTGGGTTAGCGCAAATCTGCAAAGTGCATTAGAAAGCTCGCGTGAATTCAGTAGGAAAATACTTAGGATGCTTAAGCGCTCAAGTCAATGGTTTGACCTCCAGAGGTCAAGTTAGGTCACAATAGGCTATTTTCCCTCAAATATGCAATGCTTAAGAAAACTGAGCATAACTCTTATGTCATTAGAGCTATTGAGATCTAGTAAACTACATTGGATAAGCAAATTCCCGACCTTTTTCCCTATGTGGAACGTAATGACCTCTCGCCAGTGGTTGGACCTCCAGAGGTCACCTCGTGACCTCATATGACCTGAGATCATCACAGGTCAGAAAGTGGCTTTTCCGTATGTCAAATAAAAGCTAGTGATAAGACATACACGATGGTGTTTGATTCAACGCTCTAGCTTAATTAGATTAAAAGTTATTTTCAAAATACTGTTTTTCCCTGGTGACCTTGGATGACCTTCGAGAGGTCAAAGGGAAAATATGACCCCTGGGATCCGTAAAAGTGTCCAAGAACGCTTTTCGGAGCAAGCCGAGCATTTGCAATCGTTTTTGTGGCTTTTAGATCATAAGACAGCTTTTCCCCATGTTTTTTTAATGGGAGAGGTCACCTTGTGACCTGACCTTAGGTCACGAAATATAAAAATCCGGGATATACACCTTGTAGACCCTGGCGGAGCCATAAACTGTAGGAAGTTTCAAATTGATCCACTGAGAAACGTAGCTCTTATGGAGCTCAAAATTTGAAGTGAGGTGACCTTGGTTGACCTCGCCTGGTGACCTGACCTTGGGTGACACGGGGTAAAAAATTTAAGGGATGGTGTGAAAATGACGGGGTGGGAGATAGAGCCCTCAACCGTGGTCCTGCATTTTGTCGTGTTTCTGCTATCCCGAAAAAAACCTTAGGGGGGTCATCGATGCCCCCCGGTGGGGCGAGGATTAACCAGCGACCCGGTGGGCCTCCGAGCCACCTTCGCCCTGGTGGGGGGTGTTTGAAGATCCTCCCCCTTCGAACTCGACCCCTATGCGAGATTGTCAAGAAATGTAAAGGCTGGTGGATAGCTCATACAAATTGATGAAGAAACTATATCAGTTACTTTTTGGCTCATGTCAATATTCAGGTCATGACAGGTCAAAGAAGTTGGCATTTTGAGCTAAGTTTTTGGTCTCTAGAATCAGACAGTTGAGTTAGAAAAATTCTGTAGGCACCATTCACTTCCTCTCATCACAGTGAATCGAATGCTGTATAATATGACCTTACTAGGTAAAAACATTAAAATTACCTGGCCTCAGGCCAGGTCAAGATCACTTTTTGGCCTAGCATAGTCAATGTTCATATCAATCGACTTACAATAGCAATCCAAACGCAATCACATGAAAATAAAAGTTGTATCATTAATGCATGCAAAGGTATTGACCTAAGTCTTAAAACTGCTTAAATAGCCCCAGATGACCTTTCAGAGGTTACAGGTATAACATTGCAACACAAACGTGGAAAGGGGCCCAGGATACTTCGATTTGGAGAATATGAGGGCATTATCAGCTTTATCTACACAAATACAGCCCTATTTCCCATGTATTTCCAATGGGGAGGTCATGGTCCGTACTTGACCTTAGGATATCGATATAAAAAATCCCGGGACATATTTTGTAGACCTCAGTGGGGCTATTATGTGTTACAAGTTTCAATCCGATAGGTTCAGCCATTTATTACTTATGCCACCTTAAACATATTTGAGGTGAGGTCGCTTGGCCTGCACTGGTGACCTGACCTGAGATGACCCAAACTTAAAATTTTGGGGTACGTTGCGGATCAATCAAGAATAAGGTGTGCCAAGTACGACGGCGCTTTGCGCCGCCGTTTTGTCGTGCCGCCGGAAAAACCCGAGCGGGGTGTTCAAACACACCCCTCGCCACCGGGGCAAGGATTAAATGAAATAACAAAGGCAGTGATGATTTTCCCTCTAACAGTCGTTGGTAATATTTCGACCCTTAAAGAAACCGAGGAAACCGATATCCTAAGAAAGTAGAGGCTATTTCAAGGAGGCTACCCTTGGCCGCGCTTGCCGGCATGGTCAGCTGAGATGGCGCCGCAGGTGTAGCAATGCTACACCCTCAGGGCTATACCTGATCTGTAGTAGCCTCAGAGCTATACGCTATACCTTGACCTGTGACGTTTGACCTTAACTTTTATCTTCATGTGGGTTTCCTTTGACATATCACATATTATTTGACGTTATTTCTTGACCACTCGGTCTACAGTGCAGGCGAGCTGGCGCGCGCGATTGCCACGGTCTCAAAATATAGGCCTGGCTTTAAAGACCTAAAAGTAAAAAAAAAATATTGAAAGATTTTCAAAATTACTTTACTAATCGACGCAATAACCTCGATTTCTTCTAGAATGTTTTCTCTAGAACCTAAATTATCTACAATGTAGCCAAGTTGCGCTTTCCGGCGGCGAACAATCCTCCAGCCACCTAGGAAAAATAGGTGGAGAGCACTTTAGGACCCCTTCCACTGGGCGTGTTGATATGGTGGTTATTGGCATGGTTTCAAATTTTTCACCCACCATCATTTACTTAAATACACGCCCCTGGGAAGACTCCAAAGAAGAAACATGTAAAAGGCAAAAAGAACACTCAGCTTTTCGGGTCTTTATTCCAGCTGTATTTTATCGCCAGAGAAAAAAAACAGGTACGTCACAGTCATGGAGATACACGTCCCCACCACATGTTTCAGCGCGAAACGGACCCGAACTGGATGGTTGAAAACCAGTCTGCAAAGCGTGATAATGCGACTCAACAGCCGCCCTGCCTTCGACCCGGTTGCGGAGGGTGATTGAATGCTGTCCCTGCTTAATCTCGACTCCTTTGGGAAACGAAAACAATATCGACGGTGGTAGAACGTCCACAGATTTTTTAGGAACTATTCTGCTAAGTTTTTTACTCAGATCAATATTTGGGTGATGCGAGTTCCAAGAACGTGACAGGCTGGATAATGTCTTTTTAATATTAACGTCTGGAATTGAATGATGTTTGCTATGAGCATACTACGTTAAAATGTAAAAATCAGAAAAATATATCAGATCTGACACGACATTGTTAATATGCATACCAGTCGACTCGCAATGATCATTTAAACGTAACATATCAAAGAGTAAAATGTATCGACATGTCCTGCAAAGTTAATGACTTAGATCCGAAAACCTGCTTTAGCAGTTCTAGATGATCTTTCAGAAGTCCCAGGTCCAATGCTACACATGACACGACAGGAACTCAGGAACAAAGAAGTACCAGCCCTTCAATTACCCTTGGCTTGCGCAGTTCTCGCTCCCCAATGACATTTCACGATAGTTCATCATTCTCCATTTCTTCAAAAATCTCCCCAAGGAGCCAGAGCCACTTCTCCTCCGACAGGAAAAGTAAAAAAATTCCAGAACCCTCCCCCTTTGGTGGCTGAAGTCATAAGCGTCGCCACCGGCAAAAAAGTGGGGGCCAGCCAAACTTCATACTGATGCTGACAAAAAACTTTCCACGTTAGGACCAAAAAACTGTTCGAATTTGGGCCCCTCGTTGCCCTTCCGCAGCGGCTGGATATAAGAATGTCCCGTTTTCTCCCATTTTGACTGAGATCAGGAAATTTTTGGACAAAAAGTGGGCGGCCAGGATCCCCTGGCCCCCTTTTCCGACGCTTATGGCTGAAATCATGAGTGAACAACTCCATGCCTCACTGGGGCCGGGCTGTCGGAATAAAGACGATCTTATCTATAATTTACTTAAAGTGTGAATTTGAAAAAAAAGTTTATTCCGTATTGCAGGTAAAGTACATTTCTAGGCTAAGGGCTATACTTAAACGTTTGCCCACTGTCGCAAGGAAAATGGGTTTTTACATTCTCAGTGAAACATTGGTAAGCAAAGTAGCCTAGCGGGCTTAGTTCGCAGCCGTGATTTCTCTGACAGCCGCGTGGTGGCACCATACACTGTCGTACAACAATCATCGCTAACGTCGGCCCAAGGTCAGCTGAGTGAGTGTTGCGTGACGTCACGCTGAATGGACTGTGACGTCACGGCTGGTGGGCCGAGAGGCGGTGACCTGAAGGGAGCCGGGCGGCGGCTGGGAGCCAGCGCAGTGGTGTCCCACAGAGACGGAGCACCGACAACTGAAGAGGTGAGTTCCATTTAACTGTGGCCTGGAGGCGTTTTTTACGTTTGAATTTACACTTTACATTTACATTTTGTCTACGTTTCGCTGGCAGAAGATTCTCTGCCATCAGTTTTGAGTTGGGTGCCCGTGCGGTTGGTGTGAGATCAAAGATGAAGCAAATCGATTGTCTCACAGACTCAGTCCTCTCTTGTTGTTGGGCTACACTGTTTTCGGCGGTCTGGTGTCGTGTGAGGGCAGCGGGCTGGTAATTGTTCGTTAATGGGGATGGTGGTGGCAGCGCACATCCGCTGCACATGGCGTGGGAGAGTCTGCGCAGCCACTCCCACGCCAGACTGCGGCTCTGCCCACGTCACAATGCCGCCAGACTGCGCACGACACAATACCTCCGCACATGCGGCTTAGCACCGGTCTCTCATATAACACGGCGCCGACGGAGTTTACATGATTGTTTTGTTAGTCGCTGCAATGGCGAGCTAATGAGCAGAGACAACTCGCAAAGCACTGAGGGAGTGGGAGGAAAATCGCCTGAGTGCAGCATTTCCCTCCCGCTCAGCAATTTCCTCAATCGTGATATTGCAATGCAGATTCCAAAGATGATTGAGTCTGTTTTCATCACACCCCCAGAAATATTCGCACTTTGAAATAAACATTGGCAGGGCAGCTGTTGCGGTAACTTTCATTTTATGCCGAGTATTATGATATAGGATACGACAGTCAGTCAATCAGTCACAGTCTGTATGCAGGAAGACAGAGTCAGACACGCAGTCTATATGCAGACAGACAGACAGAGTCAGACACGGCAGTCTATATGCAGACAGACAGACAGAGTCAGACACGGCAGTCTATATGCAGACAGACAGACAGAGTCAGACACGGCAGTCTATATGCATACAGAAAGACAGAGTCAGACACGGCAGTGTGTTTGCAAACAGTCTGAGCCGGTAATTTGTGTGCAGACAGACAGAGTCAGACACGACAGTAGGGAAAAAATTCCATCCACACGCGACGCATAAATTTACAGAACTTCAAATGTCACAAAACGTCATAGTGAAACCTGAAAATATGTTTTACCTAATTTCAAATTCATTGATCTAAGATCTTGATTCAATTCGGTAATGTCTTCCCATTTTTATTTCGTTATTTTAGATGAAGTATAATGCCACATCGAAAAATGTACGGACTAATTGAATTCAACCTTTTTCTTCGAAGCCCACTTAACCCGCAATATAACAGGCATAAAGCTTCAGCCAAGTTTGGAACTTATACTTCTTATATAAAAAGGTCCCTAGATTTTCCTTTCAGTATTTTGGAAGTGATAAGGCCATAGACGGATCCAAGACCTCCGATGGGAATAGCGCTTTGGCCAGGGAGCGCCATCCGGGCTTAGAGCGGCCGCCAACTGTTAGTTGTGATCTATCACAGGGGCGCCAAACTGCATCTTGGGGACACCAATGCTTGTTCTATAGGGCGGGCACGGGCGTCACCACCAACCAAAAAATGGGGGGACATTCAATCTTCAACTTCCTGCTGTTGAAACTTTCCCCTAAAAGCAAGAACTCCCCAGATTCGAACTCTTTCCCGCCTTCCCCACGTAGTGGCTGCAAAACTGTCCAACTATTTTTCAAATTGGCTGAAGCAGGGAGATTTTCCTTGAAAATTTGAGTATTTGGCCCCCTTCCCCGTTTCCGACACTTATGAGGGCGGGGGTAGGAAGTTGAGGACCGACCTTACATGGGCGCCGGGTGCGGTGAGGGAGTGCCGGATGGGTCGATTGGGGTAGACTTGCTCCCTCACCCATTGGATCCATCTAGTGGGTAAAACGATGCCAAAATGAGCCTGGAAACCAAATGCTACCGGTGTTAACACGCGCACTGGAGGGGGCCTCGGAGGCCCCCCCCACCTGTTTTTCCGAGGTGGCCGGAGAATCGCTCGTCGCCGAAACACGATACTTTGCCACATTAAACAAAATTTAATAGCCCGTCGATTGGTGAAGACTTTTTGAAAATCGGCCGAAAATTTTTTGACTTATAGGCTTTCAAAATCAAACCTGCATTTTGAGATCGCCGTAAACGCGCGGTCGGACCAGTTAGCTTGCATTGAAGACCGAGTGGTAACGTCATAACGTCATATAAGCGGGACTATATGTCAAGGTCACTTCACATGAAAGTCAAGGTCAAGGTCAAAGGTCACAGGTCAAGGTCATATCTGCACTTTCAAGGTCACTGACCACTGTGCGTCCGGCCAAATGACGTTACCCCGTCTGACATATTATGCTATGACGTCATCGGTAGGGTACCCCAATACAAAGGTCAAGGTCAAAGGTCAAGGTCAAAGATCAAGGTCAAAGGTCATTGGGAAAGGTCAATCCTCATTTCCCGCCAAACAGTGGTTACAGTGTTAGTCAAAGTGTAAATAATAAGTAGTATACCATATGGTGACCTTAAAGGTCAATGACCGTGAATGACCTTGACCCAAAAGTTGTGAGGAAGCCTCTTTGAGACCTCTTCTCTATGAACCTTGTCCGCCTTTAGCTTATTCCCGCCATTTTCCTGCATAATCACAGCATTTATCAATCAATACCAGCATGGCCAATATTTGACCTTTACGACCTCGTTTGACCTTAAAGATATTGACCTAGGTCAATGAAAATTGGTCATCATGTAGACCACTATAGCCCCCACCCACCTACCAAGTGGCGTGTTTCTAACCCTCTTAGTATCCGAGATCTTAGGGGGGACCTACCAGGCCCCCCTCCAGTGCGCGTTAGTGCCAGACCCCCTCCAGTGCGGGTGTTAATATGTTCATGATGCATAACTTTTTGTCCTTGTGAAATTCTGACACGGTGGAACTTTTTCACCAAACCGTTAACCACATGCTCAGTGGTGGCGGTCCAAAGTCTTAACCCTCGCCCCACCGGGGGGCCATCGATGGCCCCCTCTAAGGTTTTTCCGGGATAGCAGAAAAACGACGAGGCGCAGCACCGCGGTTGAGGGCTCTACCTCTCACTGCATCATTTTCCCATCATCCCTGAAATTTTTTACCCCGGGTCACCCAAGGTCAGGTCACCAGACGAGGTCAACCAAGGTCACCTCACTTCACTTTAGAGCTCTGTAAGAGCTACATTTCTAAGTCGATCAATTTGAAACTTCCTACACTTCATGACCCCTCCAGGGTCTACAAGGTGTATATCCGGGATTTTTCGATTTTGTGCCCTGAGGTCAGGTCACGAGGCGACCTCTCCCATTGGAAAAGCATGGGGAAAAGCTATTTCATGATATAAAAGCCACAACAATGATTGCAAATACTCAGACTGCTCAGAACAACGTTTTTGGACACCCTTTCACGGATCCCAGGGGTCATATTTGCCCTTTGACTTTTTCAAGGTCATCCAAGGTCACCAGAGGTCGAAAACAGTATTTTGACAATAACTTTTGACCTAATTGTGCTAGAGCGGTGAAACAAACACCATCGTGTTTGTCTTGTCACTGGCTTTCATTTGATATACGGCAAGGCCACTTTTTGACCTTTCGTGACCTCAGGTCATATTAGGTCACGAGGTGACCTCTGGCGGTCAAACCACTGGCGGAAGGTCTTTACGTTCCACATAGCGGAAAAAGTACTGGCAATTTGCTATCAAATGTACTTTACCAGGCCTCAATAGCTCTAATGACATAAGAGTTATGCCCAGTTTGCTTAATCATTGCATATTTGAGTGAAAATAGCCGATCTTGACCTAATTTGACCTCTGGAGGTCAAACTATTGACCTGAGCACTAAAACATGTGAAGTAATTTCTTACTGAATTCACGCGAGCTTTCTATTGCACTTTGCAGATTTGCGCTAACGCCCATATTTTCGGAGTTAGAGGGGGGCCATCGATGGCCCCCCGGTGGGGCGAAGGTGGCGCCGGACCCCCGGTGGGGCGCGGGTTAAGCAGTGTGGATTCATTGCCTCGTCCCTTATCTTGTTACACATCACCGAAAGTTCATAAAGTCACGCATCGCACACATAAATCAACGTTGGTGAATGGCAGGAGCTATGCGGCACAACGTGATAACAGGCGAGCATGTTCAGCGGATCAGTATACCTGGCAGTGGCGAGGGTGAATTGGGTAGTGCAGTCTATAATGCAGCGGTGAAACATGTATGGCGGTACAGTATATCTACCCAGGCATCTGATCGATGCATACACACACGCAGGCACGGAGGACCTGTCCGATAGTGCATCATTATATCTAACTGGGTTAACCTGCCCATTTAGTTCTTATGATGCCTAAAATCCCTGTACATATCAACCGAAGAGGGAAAACAGAAACAATAGGTTTATATTGTTATAGGTACTCTGAATAAACTAAACTGCTCTACAATTTCTTTTGACGCTTATAGTAAAGCTTTTAAGGCTGCAGTTACGTATTGTTTTTACGCGTTCATCTACTATCTGTTCCATCAGGAAGGAGAAAAGATACTAAAACTCTTTTGCGTTATATATCCCACTACGGGCCCAAATGGGTTAACAATGACCCTCACTCTAGTGGTTCCTAACTTCTTACTTTATACTGCAAATGCCCTGAATTCACCCCTGGCTGCTGCTTGGTGTCTAGTCAATAAAATTATATTTTTAAGCAAAATGTCCATCATACTGAAGCATTTAAAAAGTGTAAAAGAAAAACAAAAACAAAATAAGTGGAGTAGCGATTTTAAGTGTTTGTTATTCACTGTGCAGATATGCATTTCTCTTTGTTTTTCTTTCGTTGGTAACATTAATGGGCACACAGTAAAGGAAAGGGTTATCTTGCCCACATATTAACCAGAAGGGACATTGCAAATGCATATAGAAGCATGCTCACGTATGCTGGCAGCATAGTCTAAAATGAACAGTGAAACCAAATACGTGGCCATGACGGGTAGAGGTCGATACATATAAGCGGGTTGATAGAAGATTCACTGTTCCCACCTGCCCTCTCCGTGCTTCTCGGCTGGTGATGAAGGTCAAGGGCCGCTACACACCTCAAGCCATTTCGCCTCAGCGTGAATAGGTTTCACGCTGATTTCATTGATCCAAGTACATCGATCCAGCTCCGATTGTTCCCTGCCAACGCGGAAAACTGAGTCGGACAGTATTTGCCTGTGACGCAGACATGACTTCCGTGCCCAGTTTAGCCGTGTGAGGCGTTGTTTTCCGAACAATGCACTCACTTTCAACAATGCACTTTGATGTACTAGATAGATTGATGATCCCGGATGATCTATTTTATTGGCTTTCAAACCATCTAAAACGCACAGGACTCAGTAGTCTTTGTATTTATACGCAACACTCATTTAACACGCGCGCCGCTGGGGGGCGAAATTCGCCTTCCCCTCCTGGTTTTTCCAATATAACGCAAAAACGAAGAAACGCAGAGCAACAGAACTTACAGTACCTTATTCCTGATCACTTTTACACATTTGACCTCATTTTTTAGGTCAGGTCATGTCAGGTCAAGGAGCTATCCAAGGTCAAACGACCCGACCTCAAAACCTAAAATCACGAGTTTGAAGCGGCGCGTAAGGAACATCTGCCTGCCAATTGGTTTGAAACTTTCACAATATGATAAGGTCATTAGGATCTACAAATCTGCTGTCTCGGAATTTTGATTTTGTTGACCTAAGGTGGGTTCAATTTTTTGGTCACCCCATTATAAGTCTATGGTGAAAAATCCAAGGGGTTTGTTTTCAGTAAATACTGGATAAATAAAGCTAAAAATCCTCACACCGTGATTCTTAGCACGATCTTGACGATGAAGTTGAGTTTTTGACCATCTGACCTCTCAAAGGTCCTGTCAAGTCATAGGAGGATACAGTGATTTTTTTGGCAATAACTTCTCACTGAATTGAGATAAAGCTCTTATCTTTCTTGCATTGTGCTTATATTGTCACGGGGAGTCGATTGATATACAACATGACCTTACCAGCACACCCTGTGACCCTGACCTAGCTCGATGTCCGGTCATTTTCACAATGTGACCTAGCAATGTCATATTATAGATCATTCGATTTTCCACAATGAGAGGAATCCAGTGATGCATAAATATTTGCTCTAGCTTTGCTGAGTAAATATCTAGACGTAGAAACATACGCTGCCAAAATATAAGCCTACGGAAACTTCTTTGACCTATGCTGACCTCAATATTGACGTGACATAAAAATTATTCGTATAATTTCCCTTCGTCTCGTCAAGAGCTTTCGAGCACTGTCCCTTATTTTTATTTAGCTTTCCTGGGAAATGAGATACGGAGGGGGGGCGTTTTCGCCCCCCCCCAGCGGGGCGCGTCATGCCAGGGACCCCAGCGGGGTGCGTGTTAATGGGTTCTCACGTTTCGGTTTAACAAGAGAGTCCAAATAGTATAATGATTTACACGTTAGAAAGAGCTAAATAGTTCGTATTACATTACAAATTTAAATGGTGTCATGTCTTACAGCCTTACATGCCTTACAGGTGTCATTTTAATCATAATAATTTTCAACTAAATCGTTATTAATTATCATTATACATCGTTTTGATCCTCATTAATTCTTAACTCATTGTGTGATGATAGTAAGATCTCTGAAACTGTGATTATTTCTGATTGGCCAGAGGGAGTTTGGGCGTCGACGTGTTTAGGTTTCGAGCGCGAGACCTTTTGCGTCAGTGTCCTGTTCACTCCAAGTACTTTCTCATCTTCTCTCTCCCCCTTTCTGATGCTGCAGCCAATCCACCTCGCTATCAGTAACCAATACCTCACCAGGGCAGTGCATAGGTCTTTGTTAGCATAGTATACAGTTACCAGGTTTCATTTTGACCGTGATTTTCTGCCCGTGCTGTGGCCACGTGCTTATGTCTTACGAAGAACAGAATGTGGATTATGCTAGATTCTTACCAGCACCCACACTGTATACATTTTCTAACACACGATTTTTATGTAAACATGTACATTATGCAATCTAGGGAGTCCGGCAGAGTACGCACTAACTTCTAAAGGCTTCACTTTTCTCCTATATGTCTAACAGCTAAAATTTCTATATGGTTGTGTAGCCCAAAGAATTGTCTATGTAAGGTCATGTTTCAACTCGATGTCTCTGAAAGGAAATCACCACGAGCCCATCAAAAATAAAGTCACGTGCGTACTCTTGCCGGAGTGGGTCGGTAAGAGTACGCACAAGAGGAGGCTGAGTACGCAATGATGCCATGCTATGCTTTAGGCATAGGCCATGTCGCGAGGTTTTTGTCGCCAAACTAGGCGATTGTATTATTTTATATCGTTCCGAATATACAACAACTATATTGCAACGTTTGGTTTTCCAAATATGAATTAAGGACTCTGTCCCGAGCGAAAATAAAATTTTCCTATCTCTTAAGCATGCGCACTCTTGCACAATGGTCTTCTGCGTACTCTTGCCGGACATGCTCCCTGGGAAGAAAGTATTCATAAACATGTTGGCAGGCGTTTTAACGTGAGCTCCAGTCCTGCAGCACAGTCCTAGCTCAGCATTGTTACTGATGACAGACCGTAATACAATACTTTTGATAATAGAAGCATAGTCTACAAGTTTACCTAGTTAAGAAATTACATCAAGCGTGCCCAGAAACTTATTTTGCTATTTACTCCCGCGGAAAGAGCAGGAGCACGTTGAATTTTTGTGCAACCTACGCACTGACCTTGCTTTCTTATGCCACGGTATCCACCATCTCAGTGGTTGCTAAGCAACCAAAACAGCTGCTGCGTACTCTTATCTCCTGCGTACTCTTACCCGCCCTTACCCTAATTATGTTTTTTGTGATATACTTTATGTAATATTTAACTTTCTCAAGATTGTATATGCAATTTATATGTTTGGTAAAACAGGCAGAATTCATATCGATTGATATTCATATTTCATTTATCGTGAGCTGTAAACAAGTGACCAAAGAACAGGTAGGAAATCCCCATCAATATTGAGCAAAATTTACACTCAGAGTGCAAGTTTATTTATGATAACGATTAGTGGATTTGATTGATTAGACACCAGCAACGAGATTGCCTGACTTTATCATCAAGAGAGGTGTGGGGAGGGCAGGAGAGATACTAGAAGCAAACAAAGGTAAAAACCGTCAAACACTCGGAACCAAGCTCATCGGATTCCAGCCTTTTAATGGTCCAGCTATGGAGAAGACTAAGCGCGCAGACCACATAAGCATCGAAGGGAAGAAAAAAATATATTTTGTTGTGTAAAATGGGAATATTTAACACGCACCCGTACGATAAGGTTGATACCTACCAACATCCCCCTTTCGCCCACACACTTGGGTTTTTTTGCAGTAAGTAAAAGGGTGGCAGCACCCAGAGCCACCATACTTGGTTTACCAGTTGGACCCATGGGACAATTATTCAAAGCGCTTGTAAGTTAGTTAATTAGTTATTTGGGCGCTAGAGCTCACCAGCCTGGTATGGTTTGATATCGCCCAAATGTTTTGCCAAACGTTAGCATCAAGCTAGATTCCAAATTTTGATGTCTTCAGCTGATGCATTAAACAATGAAAAAAACAAGAGAGCTAGACTTGCACAAGTCTACCAGAGCTGAACAAATATAATGCTGTATAGTTATCTCCAGAGATCCCGCAGACTAAACGCAGCAGTCGGAGCAATGCTGTGCATGTAGATAGAACACATGTAACGCCCTCTTCTGCAGGTGTGAGCACAACTAATGCATAACTAATGCAGTATTTATGCGGAATCATCGTCGCTAAACCTACGGGGTACAAATATAACGCTATTCGTATTCCGCAGATGTCGGCGGAACTGCCGCTGCACGCGCTGCCGGAGAGCACGCCGCTCTGCACGCCCCCTGGCAGCGGTCCGCCGCCGCAGCAGCAGCTGCTGACAGCTGTCAGAGGCGGCCAGCTGCAGCTGGTCTCTCAGCTAGCCGACCGAGACGACACCGACCTCAACCACTTGTAAGTTCATGTTTCTTGCCATGAACTGTGAAAAAGTTGTTGTCCTGGAAGCATTTTCAATGCATATGTTTCGGTGTTTTCAAAATAGTCGCTTAAAGGTATAATGGCACCTTTATAACGTGGTTTTAACTAAGATAGCGAAGTTGTAAAGCATGCCGGAAAATCCGATACTCTATATATCATTTGTCTTGAAACTCAAAATTTCCGTGGAGGAAAGCTAAAAACCTACCTGAAATATACCTCAAATGTACCCCAGCCGGGCGGCCACAGTCGTCAGCTGTTGGTGTAACGACTGCGCTGACGTCGCGGTGAGTAATCAGTCAATTGAAACCCTTGAAGCCTATTAAATATGGTAGAAGCTCATATCCAGGTCATGACGTCATTCACAGGCAGAGGCTTATTTTTCACTCCAGAGGAGCATTTCAAAAATCAAAATACTAAGCTCATTGTACATTTTCCAGAGAAATCATGGAAGTTGTCATGAATTTCGGCTAAAGTACCTCTAATTACATTAAATTCCTGGATTCGACCAAGGTGCCACATTCCCTTTGATATAGAGAATAGGATCTGAATGGGAAGTCTGATTTACCAGAATATGCTAGTCAGAAACTCTGGGCTATTGAAAACCAAAACATGGATTCACATGCTCGTGTTGCTAAAATTTTGGCGCATGAATTATGGGTTTGGGAAACGGAGATATTTCATGCTCTCTATGTGTCATATAACGCTGCTTTGGAGGTACATTGGCTGACGGCACGATGATGATCGCATAGGTTTTCTATACCTCAGTCAGAATTGTGTTCAAATGAGGTGTAGGTAATGCCCTTCTGGATAGTTGCATCCCTGTTTTTCTAATTGATTTTACAAGTTAAGTATTTCAAACAGTGTCACTTTTTGTAAATACTCGACTGTCGTTTTATGAACCGTTTTGAGCGAAAATGTGAACATATTATCCTGTTACTTATATAATTGAATCGATGCAAATACAATTTTGTTCATAGATAAATTCATCAATAAAATACACTCTGCACCATGTCTTTTCAGGTATACAAATTGTATTACCAAACAGCCAATGGCCAGCTTTACCTTGGGACTCGGGCCACTAGCTGCATGGTCTAACGTGTTAGCCCGAAGACTAACACTTATCTAGCCCGGAGTATAAAGTAAAGGCTCTGAGTCGTTACCGGCCTGAGATTGTGCTGACAGCGTGTGACGCTGGTTGCTGGTAAATCCCATGAGCATAATCCACGAACACACATGTTTCATATTTGCATGGTTATGGCTGCTGTAGGAAGGTGTTTAGTGCTTCCCTCCTGACGTACGGTTGAGCTAAGAAGCAAAAACAATAAATTGTGAAGATATAGGGTGTTTATTTTTATCAACACATTTTTGTGCAATTTAATTCTACAGATAATCTCTGGAAGCGACCCCAGCATCACTACATCATCGATATCAGGCCCATTTCTTTGGATTAGAAATATCCAGATCCATATCAACGGATACCACCTACTAACGTTTGGCCCTATCATCCGTTTTTATATAACAATGGACCATCCTGGACCTCTTGCGCTTATGTCACGAGAGTAAACTCTTATTGCGTGCTTTCACTCACTAGATGGCACGATGGGCAGGCGAGGTCTTATCGTGTGCTCTGTGGGTGACGGCTGACCCAGCGTGAGATCGGGGGCGTAAACGTATGTACCTGTGGGAACAACAAAGGTCGAAAAGAAAGTACCGCTGATTTCCCTTCTTAAAACTTGAGCTGAGGCCAAAAACCATACTTTTGTTGAATATGAACGAGTTCACGGATTATTTAGCATTGAAAGATGACGAAAATGACGCGAGTGAGCTGCGGGGGTGAAAGGCCCACCACTATACGCAGATGAGGCCTAACGCACAGATGAAGTGGAGTGTTTGTTTCAGAGGGGCACTTAATGAACAGTTCAAACCCAGTATGTGGAGATCGTTTAACGTGTGATTTTGGGATTTTGTGTCATTGTCTTTCCCCGAACCTGCCTAAAGATTATCGATCGGTTTGTATTGTTGTTTTCTCCAATGCTGACTTTAAAAAGGTATGCCATAAATGACACGTTGGTGTAGGTAACAACTTAGGTATACCTGCGCTTGGTGGCACCTGTGTCCCGAAATACAGTCACCGGTATGGTCTGAGCTATTTTAAGTTGATTCATTAGTTCCATTTTCTGACAAAATCAGCAAGGGCAGCCTCTTAAATGACTACATTTCGAGGCCATAGTCGGTAGTCACTTTTTATTCCGTGCATGAAGACCGATGCACTCCACAAGTTTCTCGTAGAAGACACATTCACATGGGCGGAGGTCCTGGGGAGAGAGTTTGGAGGTTAGATCATCCCTGAGTTAGGAATGTCTTAGTGTTAATTAGGTTGTGTACAGTTTGTATAGGTTTTCATTACCTTGTCAGCGTTACCTTCTTCAGCACCCTTGGTTCGAGATGATATCCTCAGCGTCGCACTTGCATAAAGATCATGAACTCAGCCAATAACCTTATCTTACTCCAGCCAGAGATATAAACCATTCAAACTGTTAGATGAAGTCGTATTTTCACAATATATCAGGGAATGCATCCTCATGAAATAGGCTTTGTTGACGCTAAGATGTGTGTTTCCAGTTACGAATATCCAGACAACTGTAGTCTCCTGCAAGCGGCGGTAGATGGCGGGCATGTCGACGTCGTGGCAGCCCTGCTACGCCACCGGGCTGACCCCAACGTTTGGAATCCTGTCCAAAAGACTTCACCTCTGCACACCGCCGTACAGGTCAGCGTAAGCCTTTTGCCCGTCCGGTAGCATTATGGATGTCTGCAGGAGATGCCGTCGGCGGGTCGTCCATTGGAGCAAGGAATGACTGGGATTTTTCTCACCTGCTAAAATATGTTGCTTTACCTATTCTTTTTATAGAAGCTAGGTATATCCTTACAATTTTCCCAGTTTCAAGTCTGTCAAAATTAGAGATAAATGTGTATACCTACCGAACTATAGAACAGACAGCTTTTGTTGTGTTTGATGTTTGTCCATAGGCCTGGTTGGTTATTCTCCTTCTTGCTCGTTGGTTGATGCTTATGCATACGACAGCTGGCTGTGAAACGAGGTCTTTAGCATTTGAGGAAAGAACCGGAGACTGGATCATACTTTTCTGGTATTCTGGGAATCGTCAATTCAAAGAAAACACATGTAGTTTTAGGTGTGCTTTGCAACAGCCCCTTCAAAGTTTAGACTTCCCTCCGTTTGTTCGCAGAAGCGCTCAGCTGCCTGTGTGAGCCTGCTGTTGGACCACGGCGCTGACGTGGCCACAAAGAACGGCAAGGGGCGCACACCGCTGCACGTGCTGGCTGAGCGCGCCGGCGACAAAGAAGCCGATACTGTCATCGTCTCTGCGCTTCTGTCACGGCCCTCTGTAGACGTGAACGCACGCGACCGTGCCGGCTGCAGCGCCCTCTACCTGGCAGGCCGTCTCCGGTGCCGACATTACTGCCCGCTACCTGCTCAGCAACGGCGCTGACACTGACGTCAGCGTGGACGGAAAGTCGGCCGAGGACCTGCTGCTAGAGCGGGGAATCTCCACCACAGCCGACCCGAAGCTGGCGGTGACGGCGCTGACGGGACGCAGCGCGGCCAACGTGTTGTACGAGGCACTGCAGGCCGAGGACTTGGCCAAGTTCACAGCTACCCTGCACCAGAACTCCGGCAACCGCAGGGTCGTCGACGTCTGCCACGGCAACATGACCTGCCTCCAGTACGCCTGTGACAACGGACTGACTGAGTTTGTCACGCCACTTCTGCAGCATGGTGCCGAAGCAGATGCCGCCAACCCGAGTAACGGCTGGACTCCTCTTCATTACGCAGCCGCTCGAGGGTATCACGCCATCCTGAAGCAGCTGGTTCACCATGAGCCTGCTCCTCGTGACGTTCCAGACGTAGGTGGCGACACTTTGCTCCACAAGCTAGTGCGAGCCGAGTACCCGGCAGTCAGAAACGTGGAGAGGTCCGACTACGCCAGGTGCCTGAGAGAGTTGGCAGCCGAATCAGGAGAGATTAGGCTAGACGTAAACGCCCAAGACGCACTGGATTCCACGCCGCTGCACTACGCCGTGGCGAGGGGAGACACAAACGCCATTGAAGCACTGCTGAGGCTGGGTGCCAACATCGGCATCAAAAACCGGTGGGGAGAGACTCCAGTGCGGGGTCTGCCGGCTGATGCGCTACAGAAGTACTTGGACGAGTGCGTTACGTGCAACGAACGACCCGTCACTGACGCCCAGTTTCAGATCGAGCTATGCTACAGCTTCCTGGCTCCTCGGCGCCGCCGCACCAAGACAGAGCCGGAGGTGAAGGAGCCCCTTCCGGAGACCGAGTCCCTCTGGTACATGGCACAGAGCAAGCGACACCGACACCTGCTCAAACATCCTGTTATATCCAGCTTCCTCGACCTCAAGTGGCAGAGGGTTCGCGGCTCCTTCCTCATCAACATGGCTCTCTACACTCTCTTTGTTGGCTTCGTGACGACCTTTGTGTTCTTGAACGCTGACCGGTCAGCTGCATTGTCTCGTCCGACCAGACAAGCAGAAGACAATGGCAACATTCCATCCATTAGCACTGCCAATCAGGAAGGAGTGTCGGGTGGATTTCAGTTGATATATTACGTAACTGCAGCAATGGTAGTGATACTGGCTTTCCGTGAGATGTTTCAGCTGCTCGTGGCACCAAGGCGTTACCTGTTCACCCTGGAAAACTATGTAGAAATATTGATGCTGGTGATGGCTTCACTCCTACTTTTTGTGGACCTGGATGACGCAGATACGCGACGCTACTCGGCTTTGGTAGTACTCCTGTCGTGGGCGGAGTTCTTCATGCTGATGGGCCGACTTCCTCTCTTCTCCATATATGTGACAATGTTCACAACAGTCCTAGAGCGCTTTGTCAAATTTCTTCTGTGGTATCTGGTGTTAATACTTGCCTTTGCGCTAAGCTTTTACCTGTTGTTCCGCGGTGATGATGCTTTTCCTGATCCTGGAACGTCGCTGATCAAGACCCTGGTGATGACGATCGGTGAGATGGATTATGGTGATCTGCCCATTGCAGATCATAAGCCAGTCTCTCAGCTCGTATTTCTAGCCTTCCTCTTCCTCATCACAATTGTGTTGATGAACCTTCTGAATGGTC
This sequence comes from Lepas anatifera, assembly GCA_034440635.1. Taxonomy (NCBI): domain Eukaryota; kingdom Metazoa; phylum Arthropoda; class Thecostraca; family Lepadidae; genus Lepas; species Lepas anatifera. Next base: position 1,322,465 of record JAOTON010000556.1, on the reverse strand, counting down.
TGGCTGTTGCAGACACAGGTGAAATCTGGGAGCAAGCACAGATATACGGGTACGTCGGCCGCGTCGAGCTCATCTCCTACATCGAGTCGATGCTGCTCGGCGACCCGTTCCACTTCCTCTCCAACTATCCGCCGTTCAAGTGGCTGCGCTGGGTACCTGACTGTGCGCCCTGCTCTTGCCTGGAGCATTTCAGTCCTCTCCAGAGCCTGAGAAGGTGGCTCGGCGATAACACCCTCCTCTTCTTCAACGCACTTCCGACCAAGAACCTGGTGGTGTTTCCGAACCAGCGTGATTGGCAGCTGGATCCACGCACCTGCCACAGCAGCTTCAGCCTGGACCGTCAGATCATTGACGATGCCAAGAGTCTATTGATACAGCTGCGCGCGCCTCCTGATGACGTTGCCGAGAGGCTGGAGAAGCTTGAGAAGAAGGTGGACCGGCTGCTAGCTACACTGTGTCCTCCGCAAACAGAATTGGCACAGGAGTGAACGGTACATGTAGCCAGCTTCCAGCGTCTGGAGAACGGTGATTTTTGCTGGCGAAGCTGTCTGTCAAAGTTCTTCAACCTCAACTGTTCTTCATTTTAACGATGCAAAATGGCTGATCCAAGTTCCGATATCTGACTCATGTCGTTGTCCCATCAGGCAGCAACATGTGTTCTATGCGAACGTTTTGTCTGTGACTAGACTTATTGCTGCTATGTCATTGACAAAAGCGCTCGCCTCGGTGTGCATCACTTCTTTAACTCTTCTGTAGAGGTGGAAGTCTTGTTCTGATATAATGTACATTTTGTTTATAAGAATAGCTATGATGAAGTGCCTTTGATGATTGAGTAGGCCGCCGTTTTGAGTTTAGACAGCGTTTCACTGACTACACCATTAGCGTTGATGTATGACAGGAAATGCTTTGAATCTGTTTACAAGCAGGAGCAGATTTGTCTGGCCCTATAGCTGTTTTGTAACTCTTATGTATAGATCTTCTCTAGTCACTCATGCCCCGCTTTTACACCGTTTATAAAAGTTATATGTTTTGATTTTCGCCATGCTTGCGTTCGTCGGTGACAGTGCACATTCTCAAACGAGTTTTGCAACAAGGATACAATAAAAGAGGCCTTTTTCTTCTGTATATATGAGTTTTGAGGAGTATCTGATCCCGTGTTTTTACATATGAAGCCGATATAGATGCTCTAACAGGACAAGCAGACATTGGAGATGGCATCGTTTTTCACACTAAGTGTGATACTTGAAGTGAAATTGCATGGTATTTTATGTCTGAACTTTTGATACAGTTTTTTTCTATGCTTATGGCGAAAAATTTTCAACGGGAGTTTGGATGCACATCATTATTATGATAACAGTAAGAAAATTGAGCAATCTCGTCCTCAAATAATGCTTTAGAAAATAACAATTCCATACTATTTCAAGCACGCCTTGTAGTTTAAATAGAGAAAGCCCTGTGCTAAATATATTATACAGCTACGTTTTAGGCATAGAATGAATTCAGGGTTATTTCATATATTTACCGTTATTATTAGTCACTGAAGATATTTTTATTATTTTATGAGTCTCAAGAACCATGCAATATCATGCTTCATCTGCCTCCGCCTGGGCCTTTTCGCCACCGACGACCGCTGAATGGTCGTCATTTCTGACCCCCTACGGTCTCACGAACTATTGAAGAGAACGGAAAATATTGAAATGTTGAAGTGTTGAAATTGCGCTAGCGCCTTCTTCTCTTGGACCCCGTTAGAACGGTATTGTAATCTCGGCCTTAAACAATGTTTTAGAAAATCACATCCTCATTAGGCTGTGACATCTCAGGTGGCCAAAATGAGTCAGACTTATGCCGCTTTAGGAAATCTCTTACAACTCGAAAACCGATAGAAGATTTATCTAGCCATAGGCGGATCCAGGCGCGCCCATCAGTGGAAGCACATGGTCGTGGAATCTGGACCAGGGGATGACACTTTTGGACAGAAAAATATATCGGATGGGCCCCAACTTCTATTGCGGAGGCGCCGATACTCGAATCCTGGGGGAGGAGTGGAAAGCGGCATTTCAGGATGCGCCATCGCCTTTAAAGGGGAAACTATTGAATGGGGCACCGAGGGGCGCTCGGGGGGGGACAAGTGTATTTCCCTTGGATCCGCCTATGGATCTATCCCTTCCAGGAGCTAAGTTATAGGTATCCTTGTTCGATTAATTGTTCAGTCTACCTTGATTTAGGCGAGAGAATCTTTATTACAGGGCTTTAGCAGAGATGTCATAACTCGTTGACCTGACCTGAGCTATTAAGGTTTTTAGATCAAAAATTTTCAAATGTAATATTGATATGCATGCAGAGAGATGCACCTCTGATTTAGATCGGTCTTGAAGCACTTAAAAAGTCGAGAGGGATCAGAACTTACCAGCTGGTGTTGTTAGATTAACACCAGGGAGCTTCACTGGCATGCACAAAAGGCGTAAGTTTGCTCTGTTCATCGGCTCAGAACGGACACAGCCTCAGATCAGTGGAATGCAAATCATAGTGCACGTGACCCATTTTTAGAAATCGGATTTCGAAACTAGTACTGAAGGGCGCATGGTAAAATCCCTCGGCGTCTTAGTTGCAGGTCTATTCTCGGTCACAGGAGGCTTCTTTGGTGGGCTAGCACTAAGACAGTGATAGCGCCAAACTACTCAGGAAATTATTGAGTCAGAGTGTCCTGACTCCTCAATTCGTTCGGAACCTCCATACTTGCCGGATTTCATACTTATTTCAATTTTGCCACGGGTTGCTTAAGCCAATTGCCTGTGCGGAAATCCGATCCTCCCACTGCTTCCTTCTTCCTTCGTTATGACATCTAGGTTGGCCTCGAAGCGAGGTAGTAATGTGACTGGAATCCTTTCTGAAAACGCATGACCTGCACAAATGTTGAGTTTTGCGACCAAATCAAATGCAAAATCGCTATAACTTTTTTTAAAAAAAAGTTTTAAATTTGTTCTATGATTCTGCATATTCTTGTCCTCCTGTCATATTTCTGATGGCTCATTCTTTTCTCTCTGAATGTCAGTGGGAAAACTGCGAGGTCAGCAGCAACCCTTAGCCTTTTAAAGCATATGGTGGCTGTTTTTATGTCTTTCAATTGGAACCACCAGTGTCATTGTTCTTTCTGGGCTTTAATAGTCTTTGTCGCCCCGGATTTAATTAATTTTTAGGCTTATCGACGCGGCCCGACTTTTGTGTACATCTTTGTAGTATAAGTACAGCCAATTTATATTCAAACTGTTGTCCAGACTATTCAGGTAATATAACAAACTCAACCATCTCACATCCGTCAATCATCTCAGAGAAACTAGGTAAAAGCATCAGGGAATACACTAACACACGCGTTGTATCCTCTACACTCTCATTGATCCTCACAACCACTAAGGCTAGACGTCAGCAACGGGCTCTTATGCACCAACCAAAGTAAGTTCAATCTGAAGTTGAAACTATAGGCCATGACATCACGCCTTTTATGGTGCACATTTATTATGGGAATGGGCTGTCTTCCGAATGACAAAACATATATTGTAGCTTCTAGCGTCACAGCTTCTAGCTTGTACAGTTACATCTCCCTTCCGGACATCATTGTACAACGCATATTTTAACCAACGCCGTGCTCGTCTGAAGCAAAACTTCTCTTCAAATTTGGTTCAAAATGACAAATGGAACCAAAAAACTTGATGCTGACAACCATGTATATGTTTTAAAAAATGCAGTCTTAAGAGGGGTCAATATTGCAAAAAATGTGTTACGTAATTGGTGGCGGCCCTAAGTGTGTCAAATAGCGGCAAACAGTACACTCCGTAGGTGTAGAAATGCATGGAAAATACTTCTGCCTGATCAGCCCAACACAACATCTGATCTAATCATCGGGAACCACCATAATTGACCATCACTACACTCGTGAACTCTTTAGTAGCGACAGTAATCTCACAAACACTCGAATGATAAAATACCCTTGGCCTATTATTTCCTTCGATTTTATTTCGAGCTAATTGAATGATGAAACAAACAAGGTATTTGATCTGTGAAAACCATTCGTTCACGGAGCCCACACGTTCGAGGAAGAAACGTCTTGAGGCGCATGGCCACCTGAAGACGCTTAGTTCATTCCATGCCTAAATTTATCTCACATTTGTTTCTATCATTGCCCGCAACTCTCATTTATGCTGTCCAAAGAAATGCCCGATGTTTGGAGCTTGAAATTGTCCGTGCACGGGGATCACCCACTCAGCTTAAGCTCAAGGATTGGCGCAGAAGTATGTCCGAAGCTTGCTTGACATTACTCTGAATAAAGTATACCAGGGTGTTATGCCCATTCAACCTTCCTCAGTTTATGCACTGCGGCACAGTGTTGGTCAAGTCAGGTGTTTTATCCAATGCTCGCGTGTTGTTTATCTATTTATATATATGCACCGACAAGTGCTGACAAATATAACAACACAAATGACAAAATATAACTGTGCATCATTATTGATAACAATGGCAACCATGTACCAAATCATTGAAGTCATATAGTCACCACACTAGCTTTATGTAAATTTGGTCAATTAAATTCACTAAATAAGTCTACAAATATGTTACGTAGTCATGCGAGGTTTTGTTGTAGCCGTGTCTTTGTCTTCGACATGGATTAGGAACCGTCCATAAACTACGTCAGACATATTTTGGGGATTTTGACCCCTCTCCAATCACCCTTTTGAAGTCCATGTGCAGCGTTTGATTACGTTGTGGACAGCTTCTCCACACCCTCTTACGTTACGTAATTTATAGACGACTCTTTCCAGTGACACTCATGGACTACCAATGTGATGGATATGGCGTAACCAATCATGTCCAGAAAGGAAGGAAGCTTCAGGCTAGCTAAAACGGGGTTGGAACCCACAACTCAGTTTAAGAGGCCAGAATACATATATGTATGTATGTATATAGAGGCCATAATACGTATATGTATATGTATATACGTTTAATGACTACTGAAACAGCAGGAAAACCTCCCGGGTAATGCAAGTCCATCAAGTTTCTTTACCTCGTTTTACCGTATTTTCATACCATACATTTATGAGGCACGTTCCATCACAGAACTGCCTCCCTTCGAAAGACTGCCACTTCACATGAACGAATTGAGCCTCTGTCCGTCATCAATCCATATACACATGTAAGTCACAATAATCCGGTATTGACACCACTTTTACAGCATAACGACCTGCAGTGCCTCACACTTGATGGAAGACTATACCAGTGAATGACTGCCGGCGCAGCCCTGGTATTGTTTTACAGTCTGTCGATCTACATGGATAGATGTGGCACGAAGAAGAGCCTCCAGGACCACCAGCGCTGGCATCCACACCAAATGACGTCACTTGAGACAGTGTCCGCACTAAATGACGTCACTTGAGACAGTGCCACTGCGAGACCGTCTTGCGCGGACTCTGCATCATGGACACCCAGTGGGTGACGGCGGTGTCCCCGCGCACGTTCCGGCCCACGGCTACTTTTCCCACGCAGAGCTCCTTGCGAGAGGAAGAGGAGCGAGTCTCCAGCGGGTCCGCCACAATCTCTCCTGAAAGACAGAGGGCTCGTCATTGCTGCATCTCTCAACCTAACGTCAGATCTTCAGAGATGAGACGAATTGGGCGGCAATGTTAGCACACGCATTTGAAATATCCAGTGAAACATAGTTCTGATCCCATGAACCAGTGAGCGGCGTATACTGTTTTGTCTTTGTGGGTGTGTCAGGATAATCCCCAACAAAGTTTCGGAAAGGCATTTAGATATATGTGCAGGAGTGCCCCAAAATTCCTGTGGGGTAAAGATGTTTCGGTCTTTTCATTCCATACCAAATCAGGGCTTATTGTAAAAATCTGAATATTGGAGGTTACGGCAAAGTCCAGATGAGATGTTTATAGCCTTTGTGCTAGAATACATTTTGATAATATCAGTTTATAAATTGGAATTAGCCTTGATCGTACATAAGAAGATCATGGTGACGATGCTTAGTAGGAAAGCGTTGTAGTGCTGTGGCAATGTTGGAAATTTAACTTTAATTTGTAAACACCTAGTCTGCATGGGCACTCCGTAGTCATCTGAGACCACTCAGGCTGCTGTTTTCCACGGCATGCACACAGCGTCACCTTGTCAATAAAGACAGTGCGTAATCCACCCAGCAAGAACTCCATCCCGACACAGACAGAATCCATTCGATTCTCAGAGAAACACACAAAGTACTATTTGGATCGGCGCTAACTTCAGCGACATCTGTTCACATGGTTCTACAGCTGCGGTGGCGTGACATCCAGCCCAGCTGCCACGTGGGCCGACCGGTGTCCACTCGCCGTTCTCGGAGCGCCGCAGCGGCGCCGGCTCGGCGGGTCGGTGGAACACGCAAACCAGCAGACACACAGCCTCCAGCTGCGTGAACGGCAGCTCGAACACCACCGTCTCGTCGAAGAGCGGGCTGGCGCTGCCGCCGTGCGTCGCCGTCTTCTTCTTCTTGATGACGCGTCCGGAGCCGCTCAGCAGGAACGCGCGCACGTACGGGCCTGGGGGTGATGGTGTGTCGGCAGTGTCAAAAGTCTGTGAGAAATCAATAGCTTCAGGCCCGCTTAAAATTGGCCTGTTCTCACAGACGAGCGTGGTTTTCTCACAAATGTTTGAGAACATTTTGGTAATGAAGATATGGTAGGGGTTCGTTCAGGCCATTTTTAAAGGGACTTCTACAACAAGTGTGTTTCAACTGCCCAAAAGTACCAGGGTCATTCATGAAAATTTTATAGCGAGCAAATATTTTTGGACTGTTTTTCACTATGACATGACGAATACAAATTCAAGTGATTCCAAACTCTGACTAAAAAAGGCTCAGCTATTTCGTGCACTGGCTCATGATGGGTGGTACAAGATAGATGCATAATTATTGGCGTTTTATGAAACACCAACTGTGAAGGTTATACAGTGTCGCCATCTCTCATCCTGTTTCCAGAAATTTGGGGGATCAGATCGACTTATGCAGAGCCTGCGCCGGGACTAAACCCTCACCCCACCGGAGGACATCGATGGCACCCCCTAAGGTTTTTCCAAGATAGCAGAAAAACGACGAGGCGCAGCACCGCGGTTGAGGGCTCTACCTCTCACTGCATCATTTTCCCACCATCGCTGAAATTTTTTACCCCGGTTCACCCAAGGTCAGGTCACCTGGCGAGGTCAACCAAGGTCACCTCACTTCAACTTTAGAGCTCTATAAGGGCTACATTTCGAAGTGAATCCATTTGAAACTTCCTACACTTCATGACCCGTCCAGGGTCTACAAGGTTTATATCCAGGATTTTTCGATTTCGTGACCTGAGGTCAGGTCATGAGGTGACCTCTCCTATCGAAAAAGGATGGGAAAAGCTGTCTTATGATCTAAAAGTCACAAAAACGATTGAAATTGCTCGGTTTGCTCAGAAAAGCGTTCTTGGACACCCTTTCACGGATTCCAGGGGTCATATTTGCCCTTTGACCTCTTCGAGGTCATCCAAGGTCACCAGGGGTCAAAAACAGTATTTTGACAATAACTTTTGATCTAATAAAGCTAGAGCGCTGAATTAAACACCATCGCTTATGGCCCGTCAATGGCTTTCGTTTGATCTACGGCAAGGCCACTTTCTGACCTTTCGTGACCTCAGGTCATCTTAGGTCACGAGGTGATCTCTGGTGGTCAAACCACTGGCGGGAGGTCATTACGTTTCGCATAGCGAAAAAAGGCGTGAAATTTTATATCCAATGTATTTTACCACATCTCAATAGCTCTAACGGCATAAGAGTTATGCCCAGTTTGCTTAAGCATTACATATTTGAGTGAAAATAGCTGATCGGGACCTAATTTGACCTCTGGAGGTCAAACCATTGACCTGAGCGCTAAAACATGTGAAGTAATTTCGTACTGAATTCACGCGAGCTTTCTAATACACTTTATAGATTTGCACTAACGCTCATATTTTTGGAGTTAGAGGAGGGGGCCATCGATGCCCCCCGTGGGGCGAAGGTGGCGCCGGATCCCCGGTGGAGCGCGGGTTAAACCTGGGACCAGTGACTAAGGAGGCTTTGAGGCTATCCACTTTGCCACCCATCCCCCATAGACCGTAAGAACTAGTGCGGTAGAAAATAGTCAAATTTTATGAAAGTATAAAATTTCATCAACCATCCATTTTTGCTTAGTGACTTATGCACTTATGCACTCTTATTTTTCCAATCTTGGCCCGAGCTGTTCTGGAGAAATTCTGAAGGATTATATTAAATGTTTCTCCTACTATCTACAGCTATCTACACACACCTCTGCACGAAATATTTCAAGGCGATAGGCGTGCTAGGCCTTGACCTTCATTCTGAAGTTGTCACCTGTCGCCGTGCATGTCACCCCCTGCCTCCGCGTGCATATGACTTAACAATTATCAAACATGTCTGCCGGTGGATTATGTTCCTCAGCATAAGCTACGGTTGAAACCAGAAGTGGATCCATACTTTCAATTCTGAATGGGGGCTAGGGAGACTCGACCCTACCCCACTCGGCCTCGAATGGCCTCTTAATATGAGATTACTATGGGCAATCAGAAATGTCGGGGGCGGCTTGAACCCCGAACCCCTCCCCCGTATCCGTCGCTGGCTAAGATCATGCAGATGGTGCACATATACTATAGCATAAGCCGTTCACAGATCTGAGATCCCGGTTACTTACAGAAGTGCTGGACGTCCTCAGTGACACGTGACGTCACCAGGTTACTGGCCCTGGCTAGGGTCAAGGTCAGCCGTTGTGCCGTGGGCAGGTAGCTCAGTCCGAACAGAATCTCCCCGTACGTCTGCCGATCGAGTTATTTTGACGGTGGTGCACTCAGCAAAGTTTTTTTCTGCCATGGCGCTTACGTAATTATACTAATATCGAATATAACTTGAAGCTCTTAAGCCACACCTCAGAGCTGATGCGGTTCGCCCACTTTGTAACAATTCTTACCTTCAGCGTTTTTTTTTAATAACGGTTTTCCAAGATCAATAGCTTCAAAAATACTGCACGGATTAACACATTAAAACTTAGTGAAACTATTTCTAGAAGCGGTCAATTACTAATAATAAGAACTGAAATTACCTTTGAGCTGGGCAGGATACTCTCAGTGAGGACCTCCACCGCCTCTGACGACAGGACTTTCTTCAGCGCGCGGAGGGGCTGGGTGACGGCGCCCAGCTCGGTGGGACTTCCATACCGATCCTCATCATACACCGTCAGCTTTAGTACGCAATCCTGGTTCAGAGCAATGAAAGGTTTGTTTCTGTAACGCATGCATGCTCTCCACTACCCAGCTGTCTGGTGAAGAATATCAATTGAGCAGTGAAAATGGCAATTGGCGTAAGTTTCATAGCAATGATTTTCCTTCACAATGGCATTTATAGTTTTGGAAATACTGTATAGCACCGGCTAATTTTCCGTAATTTCACAGGGTATGCGTGTTCATTTGTCGATACATTACTTTTAGTTCTTACCACCGCACTGAAAGCCCTGGCTGCTTTTTCGTAAAGCTTACAGCAATGGCCGATGTATGTAGGTGCACTTGTTACAATCACTGATCACTGTTATGGAATAAAAACGTAAGTCAAAGTCAATCACGCAGCTGCATGAGACTAAGCATGAGCAGCTGTATCAACATATACTCGTCCTGGGTTGTGGAAAATATGTATTCTTATCATATGTGCTCCTTGAAAGTCTGTCTAAAGTTCAGACATTAACACTCGCACTGGAGCGGGGGCCCTGGAGAGCTCTCACCTATTTTTCCAAGGTGCCCGAAGAACCGTTCCTAGTCGAAAACGATACTCACATACTTTTAACAAAATTTAACAACGCGTCAATTGGCGAAACAATTTTGAAAATCAGTCCTAAATTATTTTACTTTATAGGCTTTCAAAGTCAGACTTACATTTTAAGATTGCCACACCCGTGCGGTCTGACCAGTTCGCTTGCATTGGAGACCGCGTTGTGACGTCATAACGCCATATAAGCGGAATGCTATGTCAAGGTAACCTCACATGAAGGTTAATTTCAAGGTCAAAAGGTCAGAGGTCAAGGTTATTTCACCACTTTCAAGGTCATTGAACCCAGTGCTTCCGGTCAAATGGTGTTACGCAGTCTGACGTATATTATGACATGACGTCATAGTTAAGATAACTCAATGTAAAGGTCAAGCTCAATGGTCAAGGTCAATGGTCATGGGTAAAGGTCAATCCTCATTTCCCGCAAAAAGTTGTTATAGTGTTAGTTATAGTGTACATTATAGGTTTTATATTATATTGTGACGTCATAGGTCAATATCACTGAAGGACCCTGGCCCCAAATTTTTAGGAAATATTATTTTGACCTTATTTGTTTGACACTGGTTTATCTTTAGCAAATTTCCGATGTGTCCGGCATAATTACTACATTTCCTAACAGGTCACAAGCACAGTCAAAATTTGACATTTATGATCTCGTTTGATCTTGAAAATATTGGGCTAGGTCAATGAAACTCGGACATGATGTAGATCACTATGGTCTCCACCCACACCGTAACCAACGTTTTTCCAAGCCTCTTAGTTTCCGATATCTCAGGAAGGCTACCAGACCCTTCTCCGATGTGCGTTAGTGCCTGATCCCTCTCCAGTGCGGGTGTTCAGCGTCTGAATTTTTAGAACAAATCTTGATTGACTTTTTCACCTCATCTTTCCCAATCCTAAATCCCTCGCCAGTTTCGAGGCGAGCCCCCATGGTGGCCTGCGGCACAGCATAACACCGCACCGTGGGTGCCTTACGGAACAGCATTACTGCAGGGACCACGTGTACTGCGGTGCAGCGTGGTTTCAGGTAGCAATCGCACGGCTCCGGAGCGTTCAGGCATGAGGGCAGAGGGGAGGCAGAGGGGAGACTGTGCTCAACGCCCAGTCTAGCCCAAATACTGAAAATCATGCGGTAAGTAAAGCAAGAGAGACGCGTTTATGTTTCACTTAACACGTGCAGTGGAGGGGGTCCTAAAGTGCCCCCTCCACCTATTTTTCCAAAGTGGCTGGAGAACCACTCGCCACCGGAAAATATTCAGTGACCTTGACCTGTGACCTTTGACATTTACCTTTATGTGGGTTGACCTTAACTATATTACGCTATGACATCACCACCCAGTCAACAGTGCAGGCAAACTGGCGCCACCGCACGATTGCGATGATCTCAAAATATAAGTTTATTTTGAAAGCCTTTAAGAAGAATATTAATCGATTTCCTACAAAACCGTATCAACTGACGCACTTATCAATTTTCTCAAATGTGGCGTACTAGCGTTTTCCTGTGGTGAACGGTTCTCCGGCTACCTCGGAAAAATAGATGGGAGCCCTTTAAGACCCACCACTGCGTGTGTTAAACTCATAAATATGATACGCCTGAATCCATGAAAGCACTAAAAGAACGTAGACTGCCACAACCGAGCGTGCAAAAAAGTGTAACGAAATTCGAAGTAGATTTCTAATTCACGATCGGACCCCAACAGCTAACTAAGGGTACCTTGAGTTCCAGTTTGACGATCTCGGCACTGAAGCTTTGCCGGAAGCTGGGTCCGCGCGTGTGCCGCTGTGTGCGAGTCAGAAACTCGCAGATAACCGTGGAGCGGGAGCCACGCAGGGAGCGGCGCTCCTTCAGCACGGTGACGCGCACGAACGGGTCACACGTGCCCACGTAGTCCCGCGAGGGTAGATCCCGAGCGTCCTGCCGCAGCGAGGGGAGCCATCGTGATGCCTCACAGAGGCGAGGATGACGGAAATGCAATGGGATCGAGAAAGCACCTGCCTGAAGAACGCAAGATTTGGCTTCAACTTATTTGGAGCACCTTGGACTCGTTTTAACACTCAATAATTATGCAGCCCCTTTACAAGACATATCGTGGTTTTTCTGAACTCCTTAATTTTTTTAGAATCCCCTCTATCAACTGTTAAAAAGCTGGTATTACCTATTCTTGCTTACTTTCGTTGACATTCAAGCTGCATGGGACAGCTAGAAATAAACCTCATGTGTTTTAAAACGCTCCTTAAATCAATGTTCTTGTTTTCTTGAAAAGAATCGTCAGCATCGACGATCGCGTTCTGTTCTAAAGCCTCGGCTGCGCGCTCGTCCGTGAAGCCTCCGGACCGCACCTGAATGCTGATGTGAAGTTTGCCGATCTGACGCTCCCCGTTGGTGACGTACTGCAGAGAGAAAGTCAGCCAACCAGCGCGAGACGGGTCTGACAGCTGCTCCGACGAGGCCGAGAACTTGGAACTCTGTAACAGAGGCGGGGGCAAGGGAAAGATCTGTCAACCAGTAAGATACGGGTCTGACAGCTGCTCCGACGAGTCAGAAAACTTGGAAGTCTGCAACAGAGTTGGGGGACGTGGCAGAGGTCTGTCAACCAGTAAGCTACGGGTTTGAGAGCTGCTCTGACGAGGCCGAAAAATTGAAAATTGGAACTAAATGTTGCCAAAACACAGGGTCATGCAATGCTACCGCACATGGTATACTTTTTAACTGGTCTTTTTGGAGCTTCGATACATATTTTAGGTCCAGGTCATACCAAGTCAGGTCACCCGTGCAGGTCCAGTGATCACAAATCAGACAATTTTCAAAGGTTCGGCACTAGAAATCAAGCTTGTTCCTTCGATCTGAGGTTTACATCACATACTTGAGAGAACCGAGTGTAGGCGTGGTCTCCCACCTTGAGAAAACCGAGTGTGGGCGTGGTCTCTCACCTTGAGAGAACCGAGTGTGGGCGTGGTCTCCCACATTGAGAGAACCGAGTGTGGGCGTGATCTCCCACCTTGAGAGAACCTAGTGTAGGCGTGGTCTCTCACCTTGAGAGAACCTAGTGTAGGCGTGGTCTCCCACCTTGAGAGAACTGAGTATAGGTGTGGTCTCCCACCTTGAGAGAACCGAGTGTGGGCGTGGTCTCCCACCTTGAGAGAACCTAGTGTAGGCGTGGTCTCCCACCTTGAGAGAACCGAGTGAGTGCGTGGTCTCCTACCTTGAGAGAACCGAGTGTGGGTGTGGTCTCCCACCTTGAGAGAACCGAGGGTAGACGTGGTCTTCCACCGTGAGAGAACCTAATGTAGGCGTGGTCTCCCACCTTGAGAGAACCTAGTGTAGGTGTGGTCTCCCACCTTGAGAAAACCGAGTGTAGGCGTGGTCTCCCACCTCGAGAGAACCGAGTGTGGGTGTGGTCTCCCCACCTTGAGAGAACCGAGTGTGGGCGTGGGCGACTGGCGTCCGCTGTCCGACATTGAAGAGTAGGTGGAGTCGCGGCCGCGGGAGTACAGGCTGATGCCGTCCAGCAGGCCCGCTCGCTCTGCAACAGAGCAGCTCCGCCGTTTAGCCATTCCGACAGGCAACTCACTCGACCTGATCTGCACACGTAGCTCACGCAAAACGTACGGCCTAAAGTGTCAAACTGAATATCTTGAGAAAAACAAAACTTTTAACAAGGTGATGAGCATTTTATACGCTGGTTTAGCTTATGATCAACATCCAGTTTATAGATTCTCTTATTAACTAATACCAACGAAACTCTGCTGTCATAAGTCGTTGTCGCACATTATATGAACTCATTAATGTTTACTAAAAAAAGAATTAGAGATAAACTATCTGTATGTTACTAGCAGACTGCCCACCTTTCAAAAAGCCTTCTTCTGGAAGACTAAATCATAAAAACAAACACAGAGCCAGGGAGCAGCATTCCTTGAAGTTCGAAGCTTTTTTTGTTAATGCTTAGGCCCTAAATTTGAAAAAAACAGACAAATATTATCAGTTTAACGAAGAGCAACGCAGTAAATGTGTGTACCCACATTTGAGCGGAATTTATCCTGCCAGGAGCCTGGTCTTAGGTCAGGTTGCACAGAACATGCAAAAACACAAATGATAATGATGATGAGGATGATGACCATAGTAATAGCAATATTTAAAATTATTATTATTATCATAACCAGGCAAATATTAGCAAGAACATTGATAATGATTATAACAAAATTAATAAGACCGTAATACTTATAAAGGGCAAGCCACAGAATTTATGACCCTTTAAAGTTCAAACAGGCCTTCATTTCCGTCATCAACAAAACTAACTTAGATAATACCTCGGCTTACCTTCAGAAAAACATGATATACAATTAGGGTTAAGCCGTGATAAGCACCACCAAGTTATAGTGAAACTTTGTCCCTTTAGCAGTGTTCCACCGCCGCCCCACTGCTAAAATCAACTCTCCCAATGTTAAGTTAATGGAGTGGTACCGCATGTGTTACACAAAAACAGCGAACACCAGTGAAACGAGGCCTGACCTATTCCCGTTCTCAAACCAGCGCTGACACGTCGCAAAAAGTCCCCGATCTGTGGAGCAGTAGACTGAGCTGCACGTCTTTGCAAAGAACATGACAGGTATGTGACTTGTAACTAACTTTTTATAGGTACTTATAAATACAGAGTCTTAGGATTGAGTGTACTATTCCGACTTACGTTGGTCTGGGCAGATAAATATGCATTTGAGAAGTATCTTAGTCATTCTTTCTGGTAGCAAGATTATGAATCGATGATGAGCATTCATTCACAAATACTCCTAATGCTCCGTATGTTCCTGATAACAGCAGGAGCTTGGCTGGCTCAAGTCCCAGTATTGTGACTCGGTCTCCGAAAGTTATTTCTGGTAGGTATGTTTTGCATTTTGTCGGTATGCACAGGTAGGTCTAACTTCGAAACATAAACTCTGATGAGATTTATGACATGACTTATCTCGTGCCCTATGAAAACATTTTCAAAACAACAGTGCAAGCAAAATAAACAAAGCAGATAGCTTAATACCCAGGGGTTATCATATTAAAAAAATATTTATAGGCCCACGAAAAAAACATCCTTGAATATTTCCCAGAAAATTAAAGTCGAAATCAACCAACAACACCAGAATGACATAAGATATAACAACTAAAACCATGTTACTAGCCACAACCAGATAGAGCATATTTCAAATAAGACTTGACAAAAGGTAACGGACAAAAATTGTCAAACACAAGCATAACATTTCGATTGCATGCTGACATCATGAGGTCAGCATTTCAACCTAATTGCAATTGAGAGATCAGCGAGTTGAGAAGTCAGCAGATTTCCTGATTTCAAGCAGGAAGTCAGCAATAATTCCTTGACAAATCTTTCGTCGAAGTGGACGGTAAAAATAGAGCCCACAACCAATATGGACGCCGCTGCTTTTAAAAGGAGTTACATTGATCATCTTCCGTACATATTTCAGTGGTGGTGAGGGCAACCATTAAAAATCCTTATAAATAAAATTAAAATTGTCACCAGTCAAGCAGGATTAAAAGCCTCGTCCATACATCCGACCGCCCAATGGGCACCAGACAATGGAGAGCGGCATGCAAACAAAAACATGGTGCAAATAAACAGAGCATCTTTGTACACGCCTGATGCGGGGCCTTCTCCAAAGCCGAGGCAGGGGGCGCACATGCAGGTGAGCCGGTTACCGGGGCGTTGCCTCCTGGGCGGGGGAGGCGCATCCAAGTTGTCACGTGACTGGCTCCGACTGGCCTGGCTCATACTGCGGTAGGAGCGGAGCGACACACTGTCCGGATCCACAGCGGCAGCCTCTGAAACGCAGACGTCAGCTGACGTACAGCAGCATCAACATCAGGTACTGTACTGTACACTGTCCGAATCCACAGCGGCAGCCTCTGAAACGCAGACGTCAGCTGACGTACAGCAACATCGCCATCAGGTACTGTACTGCGCACTGTCCGAATCCACAGCGGCAGCCTCTGAAACGCAGACGTCAGCTGACGTACAGCAGCATCGCCATCAGGTACTGTACTGCGCACTGTCCGAATCCACAGCGGCAGCCTCTGAAACGCAGACGTCAGCTGACGTACAGCAGCATCGCCATCAGGTACTGTACTGCGCACTGTCCGAATCCACAGCGGCAGCCTCTGAAACGCAGACGTCAGCTGACACACAGCAGCATCGCCATCAGGTACTGTACTGCGCACTGTCCGAATCCACAGCGGCAGCCTCTGAAACGCAGACGTCAGCTGACGTACAGCAGCATCGCCTTCAGACTGTTCACTATTAGCTGGAACAGAGGGAAACTCACAGAGATTGAGTTCCATCCTACAAGATTCGCATGTTAAGTATTTCACACATCCAATTCACGTGGGGATTTAAGATCTCCGATCGGGAGGACGGGGGGGCACTTGGTCGGAGGGCACCATCCGGACCATGAGGGCGCTAGTTTTGGGTGGCAAAACTTATCAGGTGGGCGTCAACTTTTATCGGGGGAGCGCCGATGCTCGCATCCTGGGGGAGGGGGCGGGGTGGGAAATGACATCGCAGGGGGCGTATTCAACCTTTCAGAGGATCACCATGACGACTTTAGGGGCTACCGAGGGTCGATCGGAGGGAAGTACCACAGTTGCCTCCCCCTCCCCCGTGAATTCGTCTGTCACCACATGTATAGTTTCTCAGTGCGTACGTACTACTTTATCGCTGTTCAATATCTAACGAACAGGCGTGGGCCTGGGAAACAGTATTTCCACTTCCCAGATTTTAGACACATGGAGCTGTGTCAGGTTTTTGCCAGTTTGAAGTACCACTTTCATCACCCAGGGTACTGACGCTTAAGATTTGGGAGCAAATTGAGAATACTGAAGGAATAAGTGAAGGTTTGTGTATGCTGAAGCAGAACTATTAGTTAGATGAAAGCACGTTGCCAAAGGCAACAATAGTAGGAGGGACGGCTGAGGAACGTCAGTTAAATTTAAGATCCTTACTGAGACGAAACATCTCCTCTATATTCAGAAACTGTTCGGGATTTGGGATCATTGTAGGCCAGCATGACTCTAGCCATGGTTTTCACCACCTAAATAGCGGTCTCGATTGGTGATCCCCAGTACTACTGAGGGTCCATACACCTTTATTTTTGTGGTTCGACATGTGCTGGACATTGAATCGAAACTAGCCGCCCAGCAGCACCCAGTGCCACCTCTCAGTTACCCAATGCTGACTCCTGGGTATACGCCAGTCTCCGCTACTCAGTTTGTGTGAGTTTCAGCTGGCGACAAAACTGTTGCGGCTTCAGGTGTAGGTGCTCAGTCAAGTGGTGGTTAGTGGTCACTTCGAGTATCAGCGATCGATTTCTTTTGATTTCGATCCATTTTTCGTGTAAGAAACTGTCGCTCCACCTCTACATTTGTCGAGGAGGCTTCTGGCCACCTGCCTCAGAAACTGTTTCTCGCACAGTGAAGACGCCTCAGCACAGTAACTTCGAGTGACACTGCATTGATGCTATGCGTGATTCAAACTGATGACCTTCGTGGGTGCCAAAGCTTTAGCAAAACTCTTCCCTATGCTACAAATCGAATGGGTCTTCCAGAAATCAGGGTGCTCATTCTTGGAAAACTTTTGAAAAAAAGAAGTGAGATCAGCCATGATCTAATAGAAATTCCTGCACCTTAGTCTAAAGCTTTTGTATTTGCCCCCAGAGTAGTACAGTATGGTGGGCTAGAGGCAGGGCCTCTGACAGAGTTTTCTAGTGGGGGTGACGGGATGGACAAGCCCAGGCAGGTCTGCACTTGAGAGGTTCTACTGCAGTGGCGGGTCCAGGTTCGGAGTTTGGGGCTTATATCTATTTCAGGGACTTCCATAGCGATTCCACTGTCCTCCTTTTCTTACTCGTGAACCTATCGAGCCTATCTCGTTGGGGTTTCATACAATATCTTCGTGATTCTTTATTCAGTCCGGGCACCTCCTGCCCCATTGTCTGAACCACTTCGGGAATCTTCAAGGTCTCTTATAGAGGTTGCGGCTCTTCCGCGTCGAAAAGGGGTCATTTACAAAACATGTTGTACTTTCTATTAGGCATCATGGTCTCTTTTGCCTTTTCAAGAGCATGCTAATGTGCCTGGGTAGGTATTTACAAACCTATAGTGCATTTGGCATCTCCCTGAACAGTTAATGGGGTCTATGCACTGGCGTAAAGTTTCAGTATCATCTCCAGTGCCTCATGTGCCAAGAATGGTGCAATTTTTTCAAAGTCCCGAATTCAAGTCCCCAGCGGAGGCTTCAGATAAGTTGATATAGTCCCTAAATCCCTACCAACAAGATGAGAGTCGGTGACACCATTTAATCTTGGCCATTGGCGCATCGTTAAGTCCAACAGTTATCACGGTTTTTTCACACCGGTCCAAGGGACTTCGTCAGCAATCCAAAAACTTTATTGACCTTTCTGCAGATATAATTGCAGCGGGCAGACCCGTCCATACCTTTGTGCAGATATAAGTGCAGCGGGCAGACCTGTCTATACCTTTGTATAGGTGGGAGTGCAGCGGACAGACCCATCCATACCTTTGTGTAGGTAGGAGTGCCACGGGCAGACCTGTCCCTACCCTTGTGCAGATATAATTGCAGTGGGCAGACCTGTCCATACCTTTGTGCAGGTAGGAGTGCAGCGGGCAGACCTGTCTATACCTTTGTATAGGTGGTAGCGGACAGACCCATCCATACCTTTGTAGGTAGGAGTGCACGGGCAGACCTGTCCTACCCTAGTGCAGATATAATTGCAGTGGGCAGACCTGTCCATACCTTTGTGCAGGTAGGAGTGCAGCGGGCAGACCTCTCCCACCAGGCAAACCACCAGCAGCACCACCAGCAGGACACAGCCGGCACTGCCGATGATGATCAGCAGCTTCTCCTCGGCGGTCAGCTGTGCGATGAAGCTGCTCTGGTAGTTCTCAGGCAGAGCTGCGCTGGCAGTGGCCGATGCGCCTTGCATGGCGATTCCGAGGTAGAAACCGGCGTGGGGCAAGAGGCGTTGCTAGGGTGCGAAGCTGGTGGATATCGCTGGCAGACTTCGTCAGCGCCGAGCGATCGGGGATGTTTTGTGAGACACTTAGCGCCAAGTTTTCCACAGATCTATAGGTGCTTGGTGGACAAGGGATATATAATGTCGGATAAGACAAGAACCTAGCTGGAAAATCTGACTCCGAGCATTAATCTGCACTTCAATTTCTAGCTCAATCGTCTAACAATATTCTCAGGCTCTTTGGCTGTATGAATTTGTCGATTATAGGCCAGTATAGGCTTCAAAATGTCCACCATGTCGCTAACAATGAGCATGTGCAGTTTCTCCATCACTGTCACGTCTGGCACGGTATCAATATCAGGTCCTTCATACAATTATCTGTCTGTTCAAATTATCACTGGTGCATATCTTGTCACCAAGCAATCCTGAACAGGCTGCGGCGGAATAATGCTACCGCCAAGAGTTCCTTACAGCGATTCACTTCTCTCTCACTGATGGATCGTAGATCCCGTGCGCGGAAATGCACCTGCTTTGTTAAAAAATATCACGCCAACTTTCCCAGTCGATGAAACCCAACACTGTTATTCAGCAATCACCTCCTTCTAAACTTGATCTGCAACACCACACCTCGCCATCTCCGATCGTCTCAGCTCCGGCTCGGGCCCACTCTCCGTGCGGAGGACCCGGGCGTGGGAGAGCACCGTCTGCGGCGAGCTGGCGGGCCCACAGTACCGTCACGCCGCTGTGACGCGGTCACCTCCCCACCAGCTGTGTGCCGGCCCCGCCTGCGACCAGAACACCTGTGGCGCAGTACAGGCGAGCACCGAGCGCGGTACTGTCGAGCCCGGGGACCCACAGCTCTGACTCACCACGCATAGCTCACAGTCGATAAAAATACCAATCCAACGACCAATTCACAATTTATTGGCTGCAATATCGTCCATCATCTCTCTTGCCACATCTTCTGTATCAGAATGTATCCAACCAAACAGCCAAGACTGTGCGGGTACTGTTCTTTCCTGACCACTGATGGTCGCGGGCTGCCACCTCGGTGACC
Organism: Lepas anatifera; assembly: GCA_034440635.1. Lineage (NCBI taxonomy): Eukaryota > Metazoa > Arthropoda > Thecostraca > Lepadidae > Lepas > Lepas anatifera. Next base: position 1,302,517 of record JAOTON010000556.1, on the reverse strand, counting down.
TTAGCTTCCGGTGCGGTGCCCGTTTTTGGCGCGGAGCGACACTGTCACAGCACCCCTGGTGCCGTCAACCGAGGCGATACGGCAACTGGGCCCGCAGAGGCGCGACAGCCCGTCCCACTGCCCCACCGCGCTGCCACCAACATGCAGGTGCTAAATCACTCATCACCCCCATGTTTTGGCAGCTGCGGGATAACTCAGTCAGTGTTGTAGGCATGGCGGACGCCGAGCCCGACGCTCCCCGTCACATCGGCAGGGTCAGAGGCTGGCTAGTTCACGAAACTAATGCGACGATTTTGCGTGGCTAAAGTGAGGGAGGGACCTTAGATATGATTGGCCGCTCTGGCTATGGGTCAAACCTGGCATGACACTGATACACTGGCTTTTATATGCCCTCATGTACAACATCTTCCAGAATACCAGTCCAGAGCTGGACAAGCTTCACAAAGTCAAGAGATGCGCTGCAGCAGCAAGCTTTACAAGTTTTCTGTGTTTTATCTTTGGCGCAAGAAATATTTCAAACGTGTACGCCCTGATATTCAATTAAAGGCAGTGTTCCATTACAATGCATTATTTTTATTTTGCTAACTTTTATCATGGTCTGTGCAAAACCACTTTATGGTCACGGATGCCCTGTATTTCTAGAATAAGTGATAAAAAGGTGAGATAGGCCGAGTATGAATAGGATTTGGGAAGGTGAGCATGAAGAGTTCGACCTTGAGAGAACTCTAAGAACTGACGTCGACTATTTTGGACATGCATCTTTGGACCTGCATAACCACCCAGGATGCAAGATGGGTACCCTCATCAGCTTTAACGAAGTACTCGGCCTGTTACGCAAGGTGTGTCACCACTTGTGTAACATGACATGCCTAAAATATTTAAGGTAGCTTACGTCGACACTAGCAGCCCTAAAGCAATGCTACCACAAGGACGTGTTCGAAGGGTGACTAGAAACTAAAACCAGCTATGCCTCATGTCGACTGATAAAGCGTGCCTCATACAGGGCCATTGCAGAAACCTAGGACGTATGATAAGGCTGAACGCAATAAAATATTTCCACAAAAACAACATGAATAATAATTAACGGTATGCTTAGTTAAACGTGTATTTTATTTTGCTTACCTGTGTGTCAAAGGCGTTACGACACCTGATTACGAATGTGTGTATCGAATACCTATATATGTATATAACATGGAATTTTAACGATACCAAAACAAATAATTATGGGACTCTGCTATGAATAAGAATACACCAGGAGAAGCTACAGTGCGAGCCTGCCTCGGGACATGGTCCTAATTTTGTTCATTTAATAAAATTTAGCACGATGTAATGGGTGCGTTTAATTAATGCGAATGGTTTACCTGATAATCGCAGCAATAGCTGAGCACCTTATTGATAAGGTCCACAATTCGCCCTTCATTCCTTGCTGCCTGATCCATTGCAGTTGGGGAAATTTCCAAACATTTTGATTAGTTTTTATATCATAATATAATTAAAGACAAAATATTCAAAAGCACTCAAGCGGTATATCAATGACCCGGCACCTTAACTGGATTTATGCATACCGTCTGTACTTTACATAATTGTTTATTTTTGAGAGAAAAATAGTTTTAGACAGAAAACAGTCCAAAAAAACTTATGCAGCAATGGTATAGACGTATGGAGTAGTTCCGAACGAGAGCCTGACCTGTGGAGTACTCTGTTCCGAATCTGTGCGCTGGAACTTTATCTCGCACTGTACTTATTGCTACCGATCATTAATGTAAGGATGTGCATTCAGGCAAGACAGGATCACTTTCATCCATGGAAAATTGTTGTATCAGAAACTGAGCAACTAAATCGTCATAGTGCATCCTTCCTTGATAGCAGGTCTTGCATAAGTCGTGACACAGTGGAACACGACATTTACCTGAATGGCTTTTATTGAAGCTCATCACGGTAAGCGAGAGTGAAGGGAGCAGCGTAGGCCCAGGTGCAGCCAACAGCACTGACAGCTGACTGTGAACGGAGGCAGATCGATCGCTGTGACAGGTAGGGGCCGGGCGTGATCCCAAATCGACAGCTTGCCCTCGCCCATAGGCGCAGCAACTGAGATGGCCAGGGAGGCCAGTGCATGAAGCTGGTCCCTTCAATATTTTTGTTTATAGATAGCCTAAATTTGTGACGATATTCGTTCTTAGCCAGTATTTTCAAGGTTGAAGAAGTACTCTTTACACTTAGTTCTCAGCCGAACTTTGTGGAGTAAATGGTTATTCATCTTCATGTTCCTTCACATGTAGAAGACATCAATAACTGATCAATCACTTAAGCCGTGTGAGGCTCTACAAGGAATTCATTATTCTAACCACAATGTTTTCTTAAGCATGCGCAGCAAGAACTTGAAATGTCACCGACCACCAACTCCCCCTTCCTCTCTTTTTTGGTTGATGAGAACTATGTATCGTAGCGACATCCGTGGTCGGAACAAAGACTCATGTTTAGACAAAAGTCCGTTCGGGGGCGACTCATCTTCCCCTTTCCCAAACTTGCAAAAATTATCCTGCTTCTCTGCCAGGAATTAAGTTCCATATAATAATCTTAACAAGCATCGTGATTTCCACTGTATTTTGTAACGTTTTTGCAGTGATAAGGCAGATATTTCTGCCTCATACAACAGCGCATATATCAAATGGTCCATGTATTCCGTGAAAATCATGCATGGATCGAAACCCTTATCACTACTAATTATGAAGCACCCGAGTCAGTGACTGGTTCGGACCATCTCTGACGTTTTTGTACCTCCGCATTCTAGACAGGTGCATACGTGTTCCTCAAAATAATGGTTAATGTTTGTCACGCATTGGACCACTCTGTGCCTCTCCAACTTTGTATCGCAGAGCTAGACGTATTTCTCTGTCATTGAGGCACCGCATGGAGTTCCTCTACTTACTCCAGGGCTTGATCAGATGAATTTAGATTTTTAATTACATGCAAGTGATCTGCACATGAAAATTACTAGTTTTTTATTAGCATCTATGTGCCGACATTTTTAGATAGAAAAATTTGTTTGCAAGATGTTGCGCATAAGATAAAGGAATCGTCATTTCGGCTCGCCTGACACCTTTTAAAAAACATGTGTGTTATAGCATATTATATTTTGAAAAAGGCAGCATCACACAAACCCAGTCGATACGCAGGCAAACGCATCCGGCATCACATTGGCCTCTTGGCCGCGCAGAGTACGCAATTATCAACTAGAATAACTCAGGCTTTCAGCCAGTTCCAGCGGGAGGGGAGGCTGGAACCGATCTTGAGGCAGACATCACACAAATCAAAATTATTCAAAACTGTAGCATAACAATAAATGGAGCTAGTGCTCAAAGGGGGCAAAGTCTTCACTATCGGCGTAATATAACTGGATGTGCACGAAGAAATAATGTCAATATTATATAATGCATATTATACATATAGAGAAAGTCCCTGGAATGAACAACATGACTATTTTATAAAGAATATGGTTAAGTTATGCACAATATGTTCATGGTAGGATAGGGTGGATGGCACTGAACAAATTCGATTATGATAAACAACTCATATGTGTCCAAAAAGCCCGCGGTTGAGGCCGGTCTGACTAGGCGGCACTTCCAGACCAGCAGCGAAAAGAACACACAGCTTAGACCAGTAGTGAACGAATACACAGTCACTGACATTCGCTCATGATTGGAATGAATGCAAGACGTGGGCACGCTGTAAGAAGCCTTTTCTGACTATCAAATCTGCGGGCAACTCCATCAGCACAGTGCGTGAAGAGGTAGGTGCGAGCAATGCAAACATTTCAGCCGGCGTCCTGTTTCTTCCCAAGACTCAGGAGCAGTCAGCGCCAAGCATCATCTTCAGGTGTTTAGCGCAGGCGTGGTGTGCCATGACGCCGAAAATTTTCAAATCACACCAATATGCACAACAGGAGTGTATGCTTTATGTATGTTTACTGTCAATATATGTATATGGATCTAAGCACTTGGACACATGCTCAGGGTCATGTTCAGTCATTGGCACTGGCGTAGATTCTGGTGACACAGATCCTGATGAAGTTGTTTCCGTGAGGTAAGCCATGTGCCGTGTTCAGTAGTAACGCTGTGGAGTGATGCAAGTGGAGGAGCAGTCGACCTCGCAGCACTTCTGGCTGCCCGGACACTCTTGGTCGCTGTAGCAGTCGCGTCTGCAGTAGCTGCCACCGATGGTGGACCCACTGCTGCCCGAGTAGTACGGGTAAGAGGGGTAGCTGCGACCTCGCGAGCCGCCTGAGTATGGACACGTGCCCGGTTTGTCGTAGCCACCCTGGTCTGGGTGCCGACCTCCCTGGTCTGGGTACTGGCAAGAGCGTGAGCAGCCACGCTGACAACATTTCTGGGTGCTGTAGCAGTCCGGAGTCACGGGTGCACTCGGACCGGCAGTAGGACGAGCTGCTGAACGTGCTGTACGGGTCATAGGGACAGATTCCGGGCTTGACCTCATTATCGCCGGAGTCGTAGCAGCACCTGTTGTAGCCGTAGCTGCAGCAACGTCGCGCGGTGGTGTAGTCGACTGCTGCGCCGGTGCCGCAGCGCTGGCACTGGTAGTAGTACCTTCCGCCGTTGCCGTTGTTGTATCCGTTGTAGCCGTTGTAGCCGCTGTAGCCGTTGTAGCCCGGTTGGCGTCGGTTGTAGCGCCTACGGTTGAGCTTAAACAAGAAGCGGGCTTCTGTGTCACCACCGTCAGCTACTCCCTCGGCGTCAGGGTTCAGCTCTTCCGCTTCTGAAGTCACCTCATCAGCCACCTCAGCGTCCTGAGACATCGCGGAGGCCACGCACACCGCCAGCAGCGCCCAGAGTTTCCAGACGTGCACCATGTTTACCGCTTCAAGTCGACTGTTCTTGTATAGTCTTGAAGAGTGTGACACCGCCGCCGTCGGTGCAGAAGCGGGACTGGAGCCGCGGTAACTGGCACTGGCGTCCTCGGCAGGCGTTGCTGAGGCTTTAAGTGGCGTACCACCGGACGTGGCACGCGCACGCCCACGAGCTGTTGAAGCAACAGGCGGCGACGCGGTGACATGACCTTGGCTGGACGTCGCTTCCGGCGGAGGTCCGTGCTTAGGTGCCGGCATGTGTGATGTGACACGGTGGCAATGTCACGCCTGTGCCGCAGTCACACCCTGGCCAGGTCAGCCTGAAGGACATCAGCGTGCGACTTCAACACGCATCGCCCAGCATAGAGGAACAACGAGCAGCGGGGTGCACACTGCGTGGCGCATAAACGAGTGTTTACATTGGCGGAAGGCTTGCCGATATTGCGCAATATCGCCCCTTAAAGATTAAACCTACAAGGAGTTAAACATGAACTTGAATATATTACTCCTTGTTACTTTTTCAAACCCATGGTGGCTTTCAAATATGTGTATACCCACATTTGTTGAAGTTGATGGCTGAGCTATTTACCACACCGACTGCGCCAGTGAGGTAGGTAGTATTTTAACATTACCCTCAGGCTTGTTGAAGACAGCCGGGAAACGGTGGTGTCCACCTCAGTCACATCTCGCCTCTGGTACTTCTTGCAGTGATTGATGTGCAAGTCTTCTAGGGCCTCGTCATAGGTCAGGGTCAAGTAAAATAAAACAAAATAATTTAAAGGTAGCCCGATGGGTTTTTTATCTGATCCGATAGATATCATTCCATGCTGGGAGGACAATAAAATCAATATGACTGGTGCACTGTCAAATCCAGAGGGCCTTGGAATCATGACTCATCAAAGGCCCAGACTGGGGGAAAACAAATCCATCCCAAAGAAACCAGGTGCGCCCTTTGGTTTTTCGGTATAAAGTAAATCACTTCTACGTGACAACCACTTGTCTCTTTAGCCAACATTTTACAAGCAAGGCTCATTTTGGTTGAAACGTGTGGTGAAACGGTTCACTTGTTTTCGAACCGTCTTAAATTTTCTCAAATATCTAAATACAAGGGTGTAAAATGACCACCACCCCTCCCCTGCCTTTCAACCAACAATTCCCGTTTTTGGCCACCTTTTTGGATGCGATCTAAAAGTTTTGCAGGCAACATAGGAACAACAAACTTCGATGTGAATAGCTTTCTAGTTTAAAGTGGGGGATTTCAGTCATGAGGAAGTTGAACATTCATCTCTTTCACAAACAAAGCATCTCTTTAATTTACTATTGCAAGCGAGGGAGCTGCTTTTTCTATAATGAAGCAGTAGAAGCAAAAATGGTCATTCAGACGGCTCAGCTGAAAAGCCTTGAGAAAGCTTAAACAAAAAAACCTTCCGGCTCGGATAAATTTGGAGCGTGACGCTTTCGATAGATACTTATTCACAAAATACCCTTTATGTAATGTTTTTTGTGTTTTCTTTAAATGAGTGATAGCATCGGCACCGGTGGGGACAGTAAATATGTATCAGTTTCCTCCGACAAACGAGAAACTACCTACTCGAACACCAGAAACCCAGCAGACTAGCTTTACCTCCGTCATGCTGTGGTAAATTTGTCAAGTATGTTGCAAACATACCAACATGTTTTGCACAAAAACTGGCGGACCACAATTGTATTGGCTCCCGTTTTTAGACACGTATAATTTTTTAATGTCCTTCATCTTGATGGTTTTTTTCTGGGATATGTCTTGGTTCAAATAATTTGATTTAATTTCTGACAGCCAGGCTGTAAAGAGCATACCAGTGATAAATCGGAGCCTGCCAAATGAATTGTCTCGTTCCCGTGCCAAACTGCAACCACACTTTGATTGTAACGGATCGGGTGAATGCTTGAGGGTTACACCTGGGACGTCACCTCACTAGAATGTCTCACCATCAGTATCTCACCAGTTACCTAGGGACCCACATTTCTTCATTTACGTCGTTTGGAACATTGCACAGAAACAAGTTGATCGCTTGCATTGTTTTCCCAACAACATTTAAAGTAGCATAATGACGTCGGCCATCGTGGATGGCCGGCGAAACTTTCCGACGCTGGTCCGCTGAGTGGTGCCACCGGCGACTCAGCTGTGATCCGGAGGTAACCAAATAAAGTTCCAAATTCAGGCCTCATACAAAACCAGAGGACAGTGTTGATACATGGTTTCCCCCTGTGGCGGTGGAGGGTCCGGATTTAACGCGGGCATCGTGGACTTCTTAGCTTATTTCTTTCCAGTCAACATCATAGAGCTAGTGTTAAAATTCATAATTTGAAGGGGCACAGTGCCCCGGTACCCTTAGCTCCGCCACCTGTGGCTTCACAGCTGCATCCTCGCACAATTCGCCAAGAACATTGTATGGTGAGAATGACGCTGCGGCAGTATGGGGCCGTTAACAAATTACATAACGCATACGTCTGTGGTTTTTTACTCTTTTCCTTCCCCATGTAGTGCTTCATAAAATTGCTGCAGATCCTCCTTCAGAAATTACGTAATACTGAATCGAAAACCTCCCCGCTCTGAAAAAGTACAGGGGCTTTCCTCTATAGCATCTCCAGTATAATAGCAGACTTATGCTTTGAGGTAGTGCCTTCTAAAGATGTGTGATTAAAAGATCATGTTAAGCCACCACGTCACGAGGGGGCTCAAATTCACTTGTGCGCGCAGCAGGTGCTCTTATGGGTGTGGAATGTTGGTAGAATGCTTAATATTTATGCATACGGCTTTATATTCAGAGGTGGATTCAGGGGCCAATCCGGCCACGCCCCCTCACCCCAAAGAAATAAACCAGTGGTTCATAGTTGATCATTTGGAGAGGAAGTATCCGTCAGAAAACAAAACGCCTTGTAAGCGCTTTTGTCCGTTCGGAAGGTACGGGAGACCGAGGCTAGTTGCAGCCAGGAGTAAGTTGAACCACTCGTGAACACTCCGCTGTTTCCGGAGATATGGTGTTGTAATTACAGCTGTGTATGCGCGCAACCGTTCTCCTTTTTTACCATAAGCCGTTGAGATGACAGGTTGGTGGTGTCATGCAGACATCACCAATTTTACTAGACCAAAAGTAGTTTTATTCTTAGCTAAATAGTTTATAATAACTCTGTAACTGCTAGAAGCAAGGATTAACCTTGCTGAATCCTTATTTCTAAACCTTGCTTGTGAAACCTTGCTTGCTGGGCCGAAAATTTCATGAATCGATCGCCTCATCTTTTGCGTCAGTTTGTTCCAAAGTCGCGGCGGGGCTCCGGGTAAGTGTAAAAAAGTTCACTCACTGCGTCTCTATCACTTTGTATGTATGATAATGTAACGAAACCAACTGACTCCGATTTAGATGACTTTGCTGTATTGGGATGGCCAGGTAGGCATGAACAGCGAGGATGACGTCACAGTAGATTTAATTGAGCACAAGCATACTTCACAATAAATAATTCAACCACATAACCACACACGTGTATACATATTCGCATCCGTCGCTGGCAAAAACTGGCCACGACTTGGCAAACGACAGAAGCGCAGGTCCACATCCTCACATCAGCTACTGGCTCACCGCACTAGCGCCATCCACTATTACTGAGTATTCTGACGATCACGGTTTAACAAAACCGACGTGAGGCGGACGGACATACGTGCATAAAAAACAAAATAAGAAGGCAAACAAAACTGGCAATAACAGTATTTCTCGGCACTGTCCGAGGCGTAACAGATTCTGCACATTGAAGTTAAAGATTATTGACACATTCTGATTTGGAATGGCGACCTCTGTACAGAAGCAGGCAGTCGGCGACAACAACAACACGCTCAGTCTGGCTCTACCTCACAAAAACAGTGGGACATGTCAGAGAGAGAGAACGGAAGACGGCAACTGCATCAAATGCGCCAAGTTCAACAATACTGTTCTTGACATATGTGCTGGAAGCCCCCCGTTGAAGTCTCTTCGTCACCGAAGTCCTCGTTAACTTCGCACAATCTCCCTGATTGTCTCACAACAACGTCGGCAACAGCAGGCGATGATGACGCCGGCAGAAAACTGGCCATTGCACCGATGTCAACACACGCCAGGCTGGGCCTTCTCTTCAAGGCACACGTCGACGAGTTCTGCGAGTTTGGGCGTCATCTACGCCCTCCGGGCTTGGCTGGCAATCAGCACCTACTGCTGCTGGCGACGGAAGGCCTCCACGCGCTGCTGCTGTGACCTCCGGGCGGGGGCAGACCGGCGTGCGAACATGGTGGAGAACCGCTCACTGGCCATGCGGCGGAACCGGGAGCCGGCGTCGATGATGCTTCGCATGAACCCCATCACCGTCTGCCTCGCCCGCTCCATCTGACGCAGAGCACGAACGGATGTTAGCCTAGGTCACGGGTCAATAGATAGAGGGGGGGCACGAGGCGAGCCCTGAGTGATCCAAAATCACGGATTGTATAGATTTGGAAATTATGTGTGTAAATAGGCCATGGGTTCTGTGCTTTTGTTACAAGGTATATTGTAGAGTACAAGTGAGACATTTGTATAATCGGCGATTACTATTTAGTGGATAGTGATGTAAATAAATGAATTTATATGTGCTCATTCATTGTCAACGATTCTCAGCTCAGAGAATCTTCCATGACTAAGCGAATAACTATGTTCCTCAAGGATATTCCTTAAATATTTCAATTGGCGAATGCAGTTAATCTGGAACTCGGAGGTGGTTTCTCGTGGAAAGGTGTTCCCAAGAATATAAAAGAGGTGTTATACTACTTAGATTTATATTATACTTGTAATTTTACCTGTACTTGTATATACGTATTATATTTTTGTTATATTCCTTTCAAGTAAAGGCATACCCAAGTAATTTATTTATATGGCTATGCAATCAAAATTCCAAACGTCCGAGGTCTACTCAAGTACTAAACCAAAGACAACATTAGTTCAGTAATATTCATTATTTTTAAAGTTAAAAAATAAAGATTCTGTCGATTTTTTAATCATTATGTCGAGAAGTCCTTGATGTGATGTGCAAACGAGCACTATAAGCATCTTATCATCATTTCTGCTCGATTTTTGGAAGAACCATGGAACGCTCGCCTCTCGCCGTCGTGCAATAACGATTAAACTTTAATCGTTTTGGGTCTATTTACTTTCCCAGCCGTCAAGCCCGGAGGCCAATTTAATTGATCTATGGACGTGACGAGCACATTAGAATCAGAATCACCAGCACTAGACGGCCATCAGCCATCCATCCACACTCCGGTGGGCTTTCTACGACAGAAATGAAGTGTAGAACACAGCGTCACGACTGAAACACCGTACTAATCATGGTTTCAGTGGCTTTCATGGCACTTGAGCCACTCACACTTTCGAAGCCGGTGAAATTATAGGTCAGGACCAGTGAAGTGAAAGAAAGTGATCCAGAACTCGTAGAACCGGAACGGCAAACGTAAACAAGCCAAATGGGAATGTACAAACGTACTTATTTACCGTTTCAAGTGAGACATGCTTAGATCCGTACTTCTGTGATATGTATTGCACTAGTTGTGCTGTGTAAAGCTTATTTTTATCAATTGTAGCCTTTTGGTACGTTTATAAATACAAATGCATTTGTACTCGTGTTGATTAGATTTTAAGGTAGAAAAGACCAGATTGAATATAAATAGAACACCAAAAATGCATAAAATAGAACGTATAACAGACAAAACCAATGCGTGCAGCTTCTGAGACTAGTTGAGAGCGCCGATCCGTCGGCTAAGCCGATAGGAAACATCTATCTGCACGCGCATAGATGCAGCGGCAGCCCACCACAGCAGCAGAATGCTACCGCCGCGGCGGAAGGCTACCGCAGCTCTGGTGGAAGGCTACCGCAGCGCTGGCATAGCAGGGGCAGCAGTAGCTGGGTAGTACTTACTCCACTCTGGCGACGCAGAGGGTAGGGCACGATGGGGCGCTGCTGCTGGTGGGTGAAGGCCTGTGGCACCGGCTGCAGCTGCGGCTGGGCCTGCTGGTTGAGGCCCTGAGCAGGCGCTGGAACCTCATCGGCGTACACCGCAGACAGCGCTGTCGGAGGAGGGGTCACGTCAGATACACCAGAGATACATTCGGACCAGCTGAGACTCACGTGACTATCTCCAGCATGTGCGACGCGGATTTCTTCCATTACTGAGATTTGTGTCTCTTTGATGTTTGGCTTAATAGATGAAATGAACGGTCTTAATAAGTGGAAGGCTGGCGTGTGTTTATGGGCCAGGAACAAACAGGTGAGTTAAACATTTTCTATTTTAGAGCAAGTATAGAACTAGATTATGACTAACAATAAGCATAAATGTTTTGTTTATCATCAGTTTGAGGCTAGCTGGCTGAAAGCGGATGTTTAACATATGAAGTCATCACATCATGTCGAGGCACCGGTCCGGCAGCAGTTATCGAAGGAAACAGCCTTGAATGGGGAATTCAATTCTATCCGCTCAAGTAATCTCAAGCGTTATTAGAAAGCATCTGAAAATGTGCAAGCCTCATTCTCAACCTTGCATTTTTACGAACCGTATATTCAAGTGTCCCGTGGCTTGCTATTGTGCCAATGATTTCAGAACGCTTTAAACCTTTTCAACCATCTGTAGTTTTCTAAACAAATGCGTCAATATCTCACCTAGCGACAAATAGATCATAGTGTTTTTACGCAACACCCAATCTGCGGTACAAAAGCGATTGCGGCAGAGCGGCGCTGCGCCAGGGTGTAGCGGTCACTTTCGCCGGCCTTCCAGCGGACAGCCGCTCCAGTGCGTGTCGCCAGTGTCCTGGACACGTCAGCTTCCGCTCAAATATTGACGCCAGGTCCATGTGGCCACTTTCACAACTTCCTCTAGTTCCAGCTAAATGCTATCGGCGAATTCAAGAGCTGGAGCGTAGCAAGTAGGTAATGTCTGCCTTCGGCCGGAAAGAGCTCCTCCCTCTTTGTTCCTTATTTGAGGCTGTCTCTTGTTAAACTCATTTCTGATTCCCTGAATGACTTTGGAATTCCATTGTTCATTGTCATCACACTGAATGCTTGGCTAAGCGTCGAATCGGTGCGCGATGTCCCAGAAAAGCGACATTATCACTAATCAAATTAGAACCATACGTCTTAGAGAGAAGGTTTTGCTAGCGAGGTTTTGAATTCGAACTCCCTTATATTCACTTTGAACATCGCATTTTTGAACACCGTCTATTTGAACATCGCAGTGCATCTCAAAGCTTGTTAACACCCGTCAACATACATGGTTCTTAATCTTTTTGATTCCACTTTACCTTATTTAGATACATACTTTGCGCATCGGTGCCTTTTGAAAGCACAGAAACGCAAAATCCAGCCATATCACAAATAGCCTTGGCAGATGAATTGTCCTATAACTTCAATTAAAACTCAAACCATACCTTGATGATCCTAACGCACGCTAACTTACCAACTATTTACCAAAATCCCAAGAACGCCCCACCGGGGGTGGACCCGCAGACAGTGGGATGGTCCGCGCCGCATGGTGCAGGATGCAGAAGCGACAGCGGGACGCCACCGTACGAGAAAGTGCGGCTACGTCAGACAGATAGTCGGTCACCTCCCGGCCTCACACCCGGACTTGGTGGGGCCTCTGATGCCAGATCCGCACTGCGCCGCTGATTGCCTGCTGGCCGTGTTTCCAGCTAGTGCACGCGCGTACCGAATCTCTCACCGAACCATCCACCGATCATGGTTATTGGGGTTTAAGGGCGCGTCGACAGCGACGGTCATTTGGCACCCATTGAACGATCCACCGAGTCGAAAGCGACAAGCGAGAATGGGTTGTATCGGATCAAAAGGAAAAGCGATCACGTTACTGATAGCCGGCGGTGGCTTGCTCAGGCAGAGCGCAGTGACTGGGTGAGCTTCTTCTGACCAGGTGTCCGATGTGTGCCACAACAGTGCATCTGTGTCATTGGCGCCCGTGCAGCGGTGGCCGCGGCGTCGGCACACTTGTTCTGTGGGCGGCGCTGGTTGCAGTGAAACAGGTCAGCGCAACCCAGCATCGCGGTCGGCTGTGCCTCCAGGGTTGGCGGAGACCGACAGCATTAGCATACCGACACGGCCTCTGAATTAGCCCTTCAACTAGACAGCAACTATCCAGCGCCATTTATCAAGATGTTACCATCTCATCAAACTGTTCTCTGTACTAAGTGCCAGTTAATAATGAAGTGCCTACGCTTGGTGCCTAGCCCAGGTGAGGGAGGGAAGCAGTCTCAGTGACTGTAAGCCCGCTGCTGGAGAGCGGGCGATAGAGGCTCAGTGACGGGAGAGCCAGCGATAGAAGCTCGGCCGAGACCGGCGGCTCACCCTCCGCCCGTCCGTTACGGGCCTACTGACCTAATCATGGGACGACCGCGCCCGCCAGTCCGCCGCCGAGGTCGTCTCACGTGCAGCCGAGCGGGCCGCCGACCCGGGCCGGCGCGGTATGGGTTCACCTTTTTCTATGGTTCTGGACTCGCGTAAAACAGCTGATGGCAGTGTCATTCGAAGAAAATCGGCCTTGTTTTTTCCGTGGCGTAGTCCAGTGATGTGGTATGGCAAAAGATTTGATTAAACCGGATCGCATGGTGAAAGAAATGTCCAAAGAAACCATCCATCGGGGCCTACATTATTCGAAATGAGCGAATTTCAACCAGCTTGATCAGGGAAGTTTGCGATACTAGCTAAAACACAGCATAAACAACTGGTCAACTTAGCAAAAAAATCGATTATTAAGTTATTAAAAATACAAACCAAAGGCATAAGCAATTTCCTACAGTTTAAAACTATCTTGACCACTTGCCACACTCATAACGACTTATGAGATGTGCAGAAAGAACGAGAGACATATTTCCCTTAACCTTTACGAATGGGTTTCTTTAAGTATGTTTTGTCAGCAGATGCGTACACCCCTGGGAGTCGATTTTCCATGGCACCATTTGTGGGGTCGTCCTAGCCATCTGCTGGAGCACGGCCGCAGATGTTATCTGTTCACGTATAGAGAAACAGGAACCAGCTGGGTCAGTATTCAGCCAACATCCAGGGCCAGTGCGTGGAGGAACATGCTGCCACTCTTCGGCCGAAACGTTTAGCCTACGAGAGTCATGCTCAATTACTAACTAGTCCATCATTCAGAAGCATGCAATTTAAGGGTCAGATCCAGACCAAAGGTTGGGGAAGGGGGGTGGCAACGGGGACCAAAATCGTGATAAATATTTTATTTTCAAGAAAATCGGGAAAATGATCAGGTTTGGGGAAGCAATTGCTCCGTTTCCCCTTCCCAAGATCCACCATTGTGCAAATTAGGCTAGAGAGGCTCCAAGAAAAAAAATAACTAGGCATGCGGATCGAGCAAATGTCTCGATTTGCAGAAAACAGTAAACAAGAATGAACAAGACAAAACAGTGAAACCTAACCAGCAAAAGTAGACCATGAATGTCACGTTGGCCTATTTACGAGCCCAAATCCGGCTCTGATACCGCGTGTTGTCTTGATAGTATGTCAAAAGAGCTGATGCAGGGAACATTGCTGCTGAATCTGATAAAACAATGAGCTGTAGACATGATAAATTTTATCATTTACTGTTTACGAATTATTTCTGCCAGTTCACACGGTTGGTAGCAGTGACCACGAATGGTCTTTAATATTGAGAGGCCCTGTAATATAATCTGTCATTGTAATTGAATCCAATGTGTTGTTAAAATCATATTACTATGATGCTATAGTGTGCACCAATGATATCTTAGGGGTTGTAATATTTTGTTATTGTAGTAATGTTCTGCTTATGCTATCCGGCATTTTTTGTTTACATCAGCCCTTTTATAGACGTATCTTAGCCTACTACAAAACCGTTCAAAGTGCTCCGTTGGATGCACATCTCATGTTAAGAATCATGATATGTGCATCACATCTGATGAAACTGCGATCGGGTGGGGGCAGCTGCAAGGGCTCGTGGAACAATTCTACCATCAGGGGGCTAAACTTTATACTCAATTTTGAAAATTATTTACGTGCACTCAGGAATGTTTCAGAAGTAAGGCGTGCGCAAGGGAAATCTGTGGCTGTTTGACTGTTGACAAGACTTGACAAGACTGTTTGAAAGGTAAAAAGGCCAAAATAAAAGAACATATGAATTTTTATGAGGCAAATTTTATGAATACTCAGATGTGTGCCTTTGTGTTGACGGCACGCGCTTATATCAGCTCGGTGTTCAAATTATATGCGAACGGTGTAATGCAACAGTAGAACAGTGGTGCCACATTCCTAAGAATGTAAATTGAACTCCCACCTTTAGCGTTGGAGTCACTGCCACTGTATACACGTGGTGTGCCATCAAAACGCCCAAAATTATTGATAAGCTGATAGAAACCACAATGAAATAGTAAAAATGGTTTGTGGGGATGCTTAAAAGTAAGAAAATGATCATGAAGCAAGTCAAATCGTATCCAACTTAAAGGTTTCGAATCTCACAGAAAAGGCTAGTTTGGTGCTTCAATTTCATAGAATAATATGATCACTTGGACACATTTGGCTTTCATATGCCTTGTATCAGCCACTGGAGCACATTATCATTCCCACTCAGTTGGGACGCTGGCGGCAATGTGCGTAGGACAGTCCAATCCCAGTCTCGTATCACTGAACGCCCTGCATAAAGTCAACACAAGCACACGCAGCTTCGGCGACAACCCGCTATCTGACAGCACAGCACGTGTTTGGGCGGCCTCGCTTGCCGCGCGGCGCCGGCGTGGACCGATAAGGGGCGGCAGGCCCTCTCCTGAAGAGGCTCACCTGCGACCAGGCAGGTGGCAAGCAGGATCTGGCACTTCATGGTTGCGGTGGTGACTGTTGCTGGACTAGGCTGCGGACGGGACTGCAGCGGCACCGACACTGATGCTGGAGTGGGCGGCCGCCCGCCGTTTTATGCACTCTGTCTGAAAGTGGGTCGGAGTGGGGAGTAAGAGCCAGCCGGCCCGGTAGTGCCGCTCTCCTCTCCTTGCCGCGTCCATTGCCCAAGCGGCAGCGGTGGACGGCCGCGGAGCTGCCGCACAGAGAAGGCTGCCGGACCTGGTGTGTGTGTGACCCAATCTGACCTGACGCAACTCCGACTCACGGAACTGACCAACTCCGGCGGTAGAAGCATAATTCTCGGGCCGGAAACTGTACAAAAATAAGGTTTTTTATAACACATGAGCATAGGCAAAAAAGCATTAAGCGGACATTATGAGTCAATGAGGTTGATCGAGTGGGGTCCGCATATCTATGAATGGGAAATGTCAACCAAAGGTAAGCATGGCTTCCTTGACTCAGTCATCCTAAACTCCAAGTGATGGGTCATGTTGTAAAACAGAGGTAAGAATTTCGATTCATTTTCCTCAGCGATGGTCCGCCTCTAGGTTTCTGAGGCTTTACAGGTGGTTCGCCGGTCAGGGGGACGAAATTTGCCTCCCTCTTTCTGGTTTGTCCTGAACCCATGAAAATGAACACTTTAGGAACAAAGCGACTTATAGTGCCTCAGTCCTGATTAATTTTACGCAACTAACGTTTTAAGCCAGGTTGTACCAGGTCAAGGAGCTGTCTAATGCAAAAAAAACAGCTAAAAACTTAACCCTATTTCCGTCATGCTCCCGCTACCCTATTTCCGGCAGGGGGCAATATCGGCCCCCTAAGATCTCGTAATCTAACCGGCCGATTTTGAAAATTCAAAGTGCTATAGATTCCCCTGACGCTAAACTTTATTTTAAAAAAAGAAAATTTCAAAATTTTTATTTTTAAGGAGAAGGTCGTGCAAAATATACAATTTTTGTGTATTTTTAGATTTTCCATAACCCTTGTCTCTGTTGTACGATTTTCACAAAACTAGTTCAGATTTACAAATAATTGACCCAAAATTGTCATATACTCGAGTTACGCAAAAATTCGAAATTCAATGGCAGTTCCAGGACCAGGACTATGAGGGAAATATATACAACCTAAAAAATTTTTGTTACGCGGATTAGAAGCCGTCATATACTGCTTGGCATCTTTGACACATAAATAAATGAAAAAAGGAAAAACTCATCAGGGGCGGATGCAGTAAGGTAAAACAGTGGGGTAAAATACATACCAACAATATGCGAGTGGTATGCATGAGTATATTAGTCCCTCGACTAGTTGAAATTTATTTCTGATAATTTTTACCCTCCCATGGCAGCTCTGGGAAAGGGGTGACATAGGCGGATCAAGGACTCTCGTCGTGGGGGAGGGGGCGGGTGGGGGTGATTGGAAACACATTTTTAATATACAACGATATTGAGCCGCGGCGGTGATACTGGCTGGGAATATGCATTTTGAAAATTTGTAGTGACTGGACACGCCTCTGGTAATCTAGAATTTGGTTATAACTATTTTGAATTTTCATATACCCAATTGTATTCGCCCTGGCACGGCTGTAAGCAGTCTTCTCACTTACTAACGCTTAGTCCTTCTTGATAACATTCCCCCATTTTGAACTGCTGTAACCGCCCTGATGAATACAAATAGTGACAATTGTGAATGCACTATCATCTCACATAAAAAATGATATAATAAAACCATATAACTGGTATCAGGATCAGCAGAGACGGCTTCCTTTTACAAAAAACCCATCGCATACGATAATACTTGGTTTGTGGATAGAACCTCCCCAAAAACCCAGCCATAGCTCCGCCCCTGGTAAATATATAATCTTGAAAATTTCAGAAAACCTGCCTGTACTAGTTTTAGGAAAAGTCAGGAAGTTTCAAAGTTCTATCGCAAGCCGTTTCGGAGATATTCTTGAAAAACCTGAGGGGGCAATATTAGCCCCCTGCCGGAAATAGGGTTAAACAACCTGTGAACTTTTTGACTCAGTTGTCATTTCATACATCATTTGATTTGCTACGATATGAGAATTTCAAAAATGCTTCAAGATATGCTCTAACCTATCTCTGTCAGAACATACAGGGGAAAATCTACAATGTCCTGTTGTAAGCCTTTGGAACCTTCGGTTAACTCTGGTGACTTTGACATTGAACTGGCTTAAGAATAGTCACATAATGTAGATTTGCCTCGTCAAGAGCTGTCAAACGCTGCCCGTAATTTTGTTTTAGCTTTTCTAGGAAATGCGATAGAGAGGGGGTAAAGTACACCCCCAGTGAGGAACGTCGTGCCAGGGACCCCCGTGAGGCACGGGTTAACCCGCATCGTGGACTCAAACTATCAGTGCAGGCCACAGGGTAGGGGCATGGTTTGCAACTCAAGAAATATTGGACCAGAAAGCAGCATTATAACAGAATAAAGATGAAAAATTGGGGAGCTCATAAAACCTAGACTGAAAAATAATTAGTATGGTCTATTTTATCGGGTCAGTGCTGGAACGATGAAACGAAATTGAAGGTACAACATCATGCAGAAAAAATTTTAAAAACCCTCACAGACAATTCAATTTTTTAATCTTTTTTTTTTTTCAAATTACTAAACATAAGATATAAATATTATTTTTTCCCACCCGCTCTGGAAAAGGGTCTGGCACTAACTCGCACCGAAGGGAGGGGGCTGGTAGCCCCCACTAAGATATAAAAACCCAGAGGTCTTTTTCTGATTTTCTGACGTTCTCACAGCTCTTGGCAAGTTTCTGCTTTCGAATATTATTTAACCCTCGTTCCGGCTGGGGGTGTTTGTACACCCCCTTCGGGTTTTTCCGACGGCACGAAAAAACGGCAGCGCGAAGCGCCGCTCTGCCTGGCACACCTTATCGTTGATCAATTTCGCAACTTCCGCCAAAATTTTAAGGTTGAGTCACCTCAGGTCAGGTCACCAGTACAGGTCAAGTGACCTCACTTCCAAAAATGTTGAAGGTGGTATAAGTAACAAATGGGTGAATCTGTCGGATTAAAACTTATACCACATAATAGGCCCATCGAGTGCTACAACATCTATTCCTTGATTTTTCATATCGATGACCTAAGGTCAAGGACGGACCATGACCTCTTCATTGGAATGAGTGGAAAAAGCATAAATGAGGCTGTATTTGTGTAGATACAGCTGAGAAATGCTTTATACTCTCCAAATCTTAGAAGCCTGGGCCCCTTTCCAGGTTCATGTTGCAGTTTTTTACTTTTGACCTCTGAGAGGTCATCTGGGGCTAATTAAGCAGTTCTCAGACTTAGGTTAATAACTCTGCATGAAATGATGATACTCCTTTTATTTTGACATCATTGTGTTGGGATTGCTATTACAAGTCCATTGATATGCAAAAAGTGACCTCTGCCTGACCTGAGGGCACAGGCCATTTCTGTGTTATTTTTTGTGTTCATTTTTGTGATCTAGTATGGTCATATCATACATAATTCGATTTGCCGGGACGAGACGAAGCGAATGGTGCCTAAAAAATGATTCTAACTCAACTCTGTAAGACGCTGGAGCCCAAAACCTTACTCAAAATGCTATTTTCTTTGAACTTTCATGACCTCAATATTGACCTGAGCCAAAACATGACTAGGATAGTTTCTTCATACATTTTAATGAGCAATCCACCAGCCTTCGCGTTTTTTCGCTATCCCGCATGGGGGCCGAGTTCAAGGGGGTGTTCAAACACGAGTTCAACACAAACACCAGGGCGAAAGTGGCTCGGAGGCCCGCCGGGGTGCGGGTTAACACAGCTCTTCTTTTCCAAGGCCCCATTAAATAAATGGCAGGTCATGGATATTAATTTACATTCCTCTCAGCCATGCGTGAGACATGGTAAAACCGAAATGTCTTCGTATTGCAATATTTACAAATAATTTACAACTGTCATTTGCTACTTAGGACAATTCCGTCTCTACTAACCTGCCCCGGTGGCGGGTACGAGCCACCTTTGCCCTGGTGGGGGGCTAAAAGAACCCCCACGATCTCAAAAACTAAGAGAGCTAGAAAACGCAAAACGGAAATCAAGCTCTTCAAAAACGATATCGAAAATACTTCGGACATTTTTCTTGTCAGGTCAATATCAAGGTCACCAGAGGTCAAAATAGGTCAAAATCGCTAATATGAGGTTTACTAAGAAAAACTCATATATATCAGAAACTATGATCGCTAGAAACATTTTTCTAACACCATTCGAAAGCTCTGGAGGTGCTCTTTCATTCCAGTGGCACTCATTTTCGTGTCCAGTCAAAGCCTAGGAGTTACAGGTCACTAAATATTGGGCATATTCTTGGCAATGTCCATAGCCACCCATGCATAAGGGCGTTTCCTTTTCGCTAATAACTTCCAAACCAAACAAGATACAGCCATAGTTGATGCACCATTGCAATCCTCTCGTCAATACAAATCGAATGATATATAATATTTCTATGCCAGGTCAAATTTAAGAATTTGACCTGACCCAGGTCAACGGTCTGACCCAACTTGACCTGGTATAGTCATGATGTATATCATTTGACTTGCAGTGACTATACAAACACTTTGGTGACAAAGTAACAGTTCTATCTTAGTTTATTCAAAATTTATAGAGTAAAACACCAAAAATGTTTATTTGACCTAAGGTGACCTTTTAAAAGTCACAAGTCAAAATTTTTGGCATCTTCTTCAGAAATGGGCTAAGAGCAAGTCATAACCGATGTTTGAAGTTGATTCCATCCATACTTACTGAGAAAAGCTCATTTCGTGATTTTCCCATGTATTGACAATGGGGAGGTCATGCTCTGCACATGACCTTAGGTCACCAATATCAAAAATCCGGAACAAATTTTGTAGCTCCTGGTGGGCCCAATATGTGGTATGAGTTTCAACTGATCGATTAACCCTTCTTTTAGTTATGCGGTCTAAGCATTTTTGAGGTGAGGTCACTTCACTGGCCTGGTGACCTGACCTGATATGACCTTGAGCTAAAATTTTCGTGAAAGATGTAAGAATGATGAAGGAACAGCTAGACTAAGTTTGGCGGCGCTGCACGCGACGTTTTGGTCGCTTCAAAAACCCAAGGGGGTCTAAAGACCCCAACCGGGCGAAGGCTAATCGCGCCACGCTTCATGGGATAGTCTGTATAACAAGGAACAGTTATCACACCACCAGAGCTATTTCCATTGCTATCAGCCATTAGCGGCTGCTGTGGCCAAGGTTTTGGTTTCGCCTCTGTTAATTTACCGGTTTTCGAATGGAGCATGGAATGATTCATTAACAAGTGTTCACGGTACGTTTTCCCCGGCTATGTAAGATTCCGGCACTCGACATCTGCCTCCTGAAAATATAATAATGTTTGCTTAGTAAACAGCTCAGCATTGTTTCATCAGTGCCAAGGACAATTTTAAGATGAGTATTCCAATAGCGTCTGCAGAAATATATAAAAATATATATAAATATATATCAGAAATATATATTTAAAGAACGTTGTCCATTGTGTTTGAATATTCTCTAAGATTTCGGCAGAGATCAACTGGTTGATTTTGCAGTGCTAAGCTGGGAAGCTATTTTTTAAGTATAAGCCGTTTTTGTGTTTAGTGATCTGCCTCCTCGAATCATGGATGCAAAATTGAGCTAATAAACTACAGGTAGCTCCATTTACATCATTTTTGATATAATAGATAATTAAGCATCTTATAAACTTAAAAGAAGTATCATATGATCAACGCACGTAGTTCACTTCACGAAGAAAGAACTAAACACAATTCGAATCTTCAAGCATGCTTTTTAATTGTATAGTGTCTTAAGAACTACGCCTTTATTGATTATACAGCTGCTTGATTGTCTCGTAGTGTGATCCGTAAACAGTAACTATGAATGTAAAGATCATTCCCTTTATTTGAGCTTTATTTCTGAGAGACTTGCGTCCATTTTCTGGTGAAGTAAGGAGTGAAACTGGAAAAATACGCATAGCTTCCTAAACGCAATTTGAATGATTTCAATCAGGATGAAATATATACGACAAAACTACTAGTAACCAATATGTACAGACAACCAGCATATGCGCCTCAGGTTTCCAAAAGTGTTTTCCATTCACCGCGTTGTCGATGGATGCGCCCGCGAGACGATCACTTCTACAAAAAGCCAGATGTGGGGAAAGGTCCGGAACAGGACCTATTGTGGGGAGCGGCCGAGCTGCGCAGACAATGGCGCCTCGTCGATACCTGCACCTGCTCACTGGAAATCCAGACTGCGTGAGTGCCTGCCTGAAGGTCTCTCCACGTCTAGGGTACTCCATGACGAATCTGACAGATGGTGGGGTCAAAATAACGACGATCCAGTGGAGAGATACAAGGAGGGAGGGGTAGGGACTCAAGCTTCCCCCTCCGAAATTTCTGAGTGGCTATAGTTAACCCTCACCCCGGTGGGGGTGTTTGAAAACCCCCTCGGGTTTTTTTCCGGCGACACGGAAAAACGGCGACACGAAGCGTCGCCGTACTTGACACACCTTAGCCTTAGTCAATTCTGCAACTTGCCCCAAAATTTAAAGGTTAGGTTATCTCAGGTCAGGTCACCAGTCTAAGTCAAGTGACCTCACCTCCAAAAATGTTTAAGGTGGCATAAGTAAGAATTTGGCAATTCTATCGGATTGAAAGTTATACCACATAATGGCCCCACTGAGCGCTACAAAATATATTCCGGGATTTTCTAGTATATCCGGATGACCTCGGGTCAGGCACTGATCATGATCTCTCCATTGGAAATACATAGGGAAAACAGGAATTGGGCTGTATTTGTGTAGACACAGCTGAGCATACCTTCGTATTCTTCAAATCGAAGTATCCTGGGCCCCATCCAGGTTCATGTTGCAATTTTTACCTGTGACCTCTGAGAGGTCATCTGGGGCTAAATAAACAGTTTTAAGCTTGGGTCAATTATTTTGCAAGAAATGATGATACAACTTTTATTTTGATACAATTACGTTTGGATTGCTATTGTATTATATTGTATTAGCTGTGCACACTTCCACACAGGTAGTGGCATTTCAAGGCGCCGTCGTAATGAACATACAACAATGAAAACTATGGAAGGAAACGGGAAGGATAAGGATGGATGAGGGTAAAGGAAAGTGGCATACTACCTTCCTTTACCCTCATATTGCAAGGTCGCTTGCTTTTCATATTGACTATGCTAGGTAGAAAAGTAGCCTTGACCTGAACTGAGGTCAAGTCATTTGTGTGTTTTGACCTAGCATAGTCAGTCATATTATACATCATTTGATTTGCAGTGACGAGAAGAATGGAATGGTGCCCAAAATGATTATAACTCAACTCTGTAAGACGCGAGAGCCCTTCTGAAGCGTTCTAGTTATGGTTTAGGTCATGTTCCTCTCATCACTTCTTTAACACTACACGTGCCAGGTTTTAAATTTGCTTTAACAATCGTTTAAAACATTGGGTTACCAGTCACGCCCAGAAATTGCTGACTTTTTATGAGCCTTCGAAGTATTTTTCCGCTGCAACGTAAGTGCATGCTGGGCATGCTTTCAAAGAAAGTACTGACGGCACCAGGCGTTGTTGGTGAAAGTTGTCCTGCAAGAAAAGCTATTGCTTGGTCTTGGGTTATCACTGTCTTCAACGAAACTGTACCCATTTATTGAGGCGAAGCCCTCAGATCATGCGATAAATATATCTTAAGCTCCCGAGAAAATGATAGTAAAAATATACTTCTAAGCTAGCTCAAAAGTTTGGTGATGTAAGTGCTAGTTTTTACCACCTTGCTCCGCATTCATCACAAATATCCTGTTTCACACGGCATAATCACGCTCCCTAAGTGGCAGCCAGAATAGCTCGTCAAACGCGCTTTCAGCCTGCGCTCGCTCCCATACGCACGGCGGGAGCGCTTTCTGAGTTCTCATCGGTACCGCACCTCGCGTGGGTACGGTAGTCGTCGCACCGACGAGATGACGCAAGCGATCCTTCGGTGCATCAGCCGCATCGGAGGTCGGGCGGAAGCCCTTCACCAGCGGCCAACGTTTGGCTCCGCCCTCTGGCCGAGCCTGTGGCCTGCGGCGGGCCGAGGTGGCCACATCTCTGCTGTGCCCCGTGCCCCGCCCTGAGGCGATTCTGTGGACGGTCAGTGACCGCAGTGGGCGGAACTCAGTCGCGGCGCTCGTATCCGGATCTGCGGCCGTGGAGATCGCTGCCCCCCACCTGTGCGTTGGAGGTTCAAGTGCTGAGAGTGGTTGTGTGAAATAGTTCCCTGGTAGGTGTTTGTCTTTCTCTGGTGGTCTTGCCAGTCTTTGTTTATACCTTGTACTAGGGCAGAGGATAGAAAGTTTGCAAGCGGCCTGCTCATAAAGCACAAGAAGCCCTGGCTTATGCCTAAAACTCTGCATCATGGTTCCTATCTCCAGTTTAAATCAAAGTTTGATACAAGCCATATCACCTAAATCTAAACGCGTTCTAAACCCGAAAACTTAAAAGCACGGCTGAAACATCCGATGTTTTGCAATTCCAGTGCGTTCTTTGACATTGACCTTGCGCGAGTGAATGCTTCGTCTCTCCACCCTTTCACCGATCCGTCTTCACCGATCGGCTCGTCGTTAAGCGGCAGCAAACAGCCCCCCTCCCGCGGAGACGACACAAATGAATCGGTGGCAACGGGCCATCTGGTGTCCGCGCTCGATTGTAGGTAAACCAGGCGGCCGGCATCCCCGCAAAGTGGGATCAGACACGCGCCGTCCGGTAAAAGTGAGGCGACGCCGTGGGAGTGCGCCGTCGCCGCGGCCCTGCTAACCGCTGCCAACACTGTGTCGGGTCCGTCGCGACAGACGCTGGCACTTTCTACCCACCGTGAGTACCGGGACGGCGTCACTGCCATCAGCGGAGCTGTGGGAACAGCCGTAGCTACTCCCGACTTCAGTATTCTTCATCCGTCTTCTTACTAGCTTGCTTACATGCTGCTGCAAATCAAAACAGTTGTGCAGGAGTAGTCGTAACTTCCTGGCAGAACGAACAAGGTGACCTGACTTAAGGCTAGTTCGTGGCTCGGCAACGGTATGGCCCAAACGGATTATGGCACATCTTGAGATGCTTGGTGTTTTATCTCTTTCGTCTACATCGCCATAGAAGGAGAGAAAGCAAACGATGTTGCAAGTTGTATGGTGCGTGACACATGAGTCGACGCACCATGCGCGGTGGATGCGTCGACTCATGCAGAATGCCAAGTAGTCATTCGATGCGGTATGCTTTCTAACAGGCTCTGGGACGAAAAAGTGCTACGGTGTATACTCTCTTAACCCTCGCCCCACGGGGGGACATCGATGCCCCGCCATAAGGTTTTTCAGGATAGCAGAAAAACGACGGGGCGCAGCATCGCGATAGAAGGCTCAACCTCTCACTCCATCATGTTTTCACCATCCCTTAATTTTTTACCCCGGGTCACACAAGGTTAGGTCCAGGCGAGGTCAACCAAGCTCACCTCTCTTCAACTTTTGAGTTCTACTATAGCTAAATTTCCGAGGCGATCGAATTGAAACCTCCTATACTTCATGACCTCTTCAGGGTCTACAAAATGTATATCCGGGATTTTTCGATTCCGTGACCTGAGGTTAGGCCACTAGGTGACCTCTCCCCTTGCAAAAGCATGGGGATCAACAATCAGACTGCTTTGAAAAACGTTCTTGGACACCCTTTCACGGATCCCAGGGGCGATTTTGCCGTTTGACCTATCTGAGGTCATCACAGGTCACCAGGGATCAAAAACAGTATTTCGACGATAACTTTCGACCTTATCAAGCTAGAACGGTGAATTAAATGTCATCGTGTATGGTATGTCATGTAACTGAATTTCATTTGATATACGGCAAGGGCGCTTTCTAGCCTTTTGTGACCTCAGGTCATATAAGCTCACGAGTTGACCTCTGGAGGTCAAACCACTGGTGGGAGGTCATTATGTTCCACGTATCGGAAAAAGCATTGCATATTTTAGTGGAAATAGTCTATCGTGACCTTACTTGAACTCTGGAAATGGAGAGATATTTATTTGTTTAAAGAAAGTTAGTGAAATTAATTCTAATTTGATCCTTTTCCTTAGTTTTACCATTTTAAGGAAAATTAGGATTGAATATGATACCAGATATGACACTAATTGGAGTTGCAAGTCTACGTTGTGTCTGCAATCACGACTTCTATTTGAAGACGCCGAAAACATGTTGCTTTGATGACAGCCTAAATTGCAAGAAAACAAGTTTTGCTCTGCACGTTTGAGGATGGAAAAGGTGGTGTTTACATTTATAGACATATTTTTCATAAATATTAATGTTTCAACTTCCGATTAAGTTGAACATTCACTTCAAGTATTAGAATATAAAGCGGTTGCAAGGGAGTGAGAGAGAGTGGAGAGAGAGGGAAAAGAGAGGGAGAGAGAGAGAGAGGGAGAGAGAGAGAGAAGGCGAGAGAAATATATATTGACATACTTCACGGCTTCTAAGGATTATAAAAGCGTCCGAAATCCTGCTTCAAAATTATTGGTATAATAACCTTCTCCAAAACGCTGGCAGATCACACCAAGGCTCCATTAGCTTAACGTGGGGTTTGGATTCACAGACCTTCATAACCACACAAAATAGCTCCGTGACCTCAAATGGGATCATCAACTACAATTGGCGAGCCACTGCACTTCTTGGTGAAGAAAGCTGATGAAGTGCACACCACCTTGATAGTACCAATGCTCGGCATTCTTTGCATTATTATATGAAATAGGAAAATTCTTACGACAGTTCAGCTAAGAAGAAGAAATATTAAAGCTTTACTTTACCGTGACTTTTCCATCTCATAGAATACTTCATTAAAGAGCAAGAATAGTTTCGACAAAGAGACAAAATTGTTCCGATCTGTTTCAAATTATTGGCCTCCACCAGCGTAAGTCATAAGTCTAGAATGCAATCAACTTAATTTGGCGCCAAGCCCAGTCACAACTAATTTGCAGGTCTGGTTCCGCTGCACCGCTCAGGTGTCACAATCACAGATTCCGCCTCTGAGTCCAGCACAGGTGTTACACCCATCATTATGTGGGTATGCTGCAGCACGCAGGTGCGTACGACCCAGATGACGACGCGGATGCGGCGGCGGCGCGGCCGCCGGCGGCTCCGGCAGCTTCTGGTGCCGCTCCAGTAACCTATTTGAGCAGGCGCGCTGGGCGCGCGCTGGCGCGGTCGCTGGAGAGTGACCTTGCTGAGGCCGCCAGAGCGCTGGCGTGACTCAGCAGTCAGCAGCCGGGGTCGGCGTCCGACAGCCGTCACCTCGTGGGAACTGGCATCTAAAGAATTGGGTAGGATGGAGACGGTTAGATCAACCAGGTAACCGTGAAATAAATCCGGCTTATTCCAAAACTGGTCCTAAGCAGCCTTCTGAAACGTCTTAAAGGAAAAGAGCAGAATATCTGTTTTAGGCACGGCATTGGCAGCCTATTGATAGGGTGAACATCCATACAAACATTTAAGCAGGCATAAGCAGAAGCACTAATGCAGTGCAGCAGCCGTTTTGCCGATTCTACGCCTGGTCGCGTGCTCGGGGACCAAGTGCATTTCCGGACGTGTTGGCTGCAGGAATCAGTTGGGGACTTTTCTACAGAAGTTGATTAAGTATATTTACATTTTATTTCTATGTATATTTCCCTCGGATTTTGGTGGTTTTGGGGATTGTTCAGGTCATAAGTCGTTCACTTTATTGCTATGCTTTACTGCATTTTGTCAGCATATCTAAAAATATAAGATAGAAAATGAAAAATTAAATGTGTAAGGCTAATTTTTTAGGTGTGCACGAGGCTTCAGCAGTTTAATGATCTAGGAATACCAGTTTGGTACGGACTGCGTTCTTATTTAAGTTCCTAGTTTAAATAAACTTGGTGCGGTGGTCCTTGTCCTCATGAGCGTGTCACAGAGCCCAGTGCCCTCAGGTGACCTTAAGTGAACCCGGAAGACTCATATCAGTGTCTGATCGTATGGTGGCAATATACCTTCTGCGACGTTGGCCATGGGGAATCCATGGCCATCGTCGAAGTTAATGAGCTTAGAGAACATCATAAACTTAGAGTAATCCAGAGTCAAAAATAATTAGATTTACCAATAGCCAGCTTCAAAATGGATATACCTTTGACGTGCTGCCAGCCTTCGACACTCTGGAGAGTAATCAAGGTAAGTGACCTTGAAAGAGGCCAAACAAGGTCATATACATTGAATGGTATTTATCATTGTAGCCTAGCATATGTTTGGCCCTTCTTCCTCGCAAAAATTCCCCATCACTTGGATGGCAATCGATAGGCACACTGTTCAAAAGCGACATTTAACCATACAAGGTACGTCATGATCAGTGACCTCATCTGAAGCCACATGATACGTAATTACATAACTGGAGGCATTTAAGCAGAGTGGCAGCAGTTTTGCTGATACTAAGCTTGCTCGCGTGCTCGGAGTACCAAGAATACTTCCCGGCATGTTGGCTGCACGCATCATTTGAGGACTTTTCTGCATAAGTTGACTAAGTTAGTAAGTACATAAGTTAATAAGTAAATCGGGTTTTTCTGCATGCCGCTACACCTGTCTTAAAGGTGACGCCGTCGGGTTCCTTTACTAAACGGTAGGGCAACAGCGTTCTGTGTTACTACTCAAGGTGATTTCTGCATGTTTTGGCGATATACCTGAACTCTCAAAGTCATAAATGAACCTAGGCTAAAATGTCTACATTCTTAGAGGTTGAAGGTCACAAACCACACGAAGAAGAATATGGTATTTCTTTTTCATTTGCTTAGCCTCAAACGGCTAATGGACCATTTTGCCTTTGCCCTTACCCCCTCCCCCTCTCCTTCCTGTTGAAATACCTCCAGTATTGGAAGAAAAGGTCAACAAATATGCTAACTCGCCGACAATGCTGGCGACAAAAGTAGCTCAGATCAGTGACAAAATAGGCAAGATTATGCACCCCTCAGTATAAAAAGCTGATGCTCAGTTTGTCAATACGCTAATTAAGATTTCACATGACTCAGAAGTTCTGGCAGGTAATCCCTTTTTGCTACCAAAGCTCATCATGCTTGGTTTCATAAGTTTGGTTCGAAATTCCGCTGGTGACACGTAAGCACTTTTTCTGGGCTCTGAACGGAAGTATGTGTATTTGTTATTGGGAGGACCCACTGTCGATCAGCAGCCGAACTCAGTTGCAGTGGGCCCCCGCGGGGGCTACAGCCACGACCCCCCACCCTCCCGGAAGAAGACGCCCTCGTCAAGTGCTTTGGTCAATACTTGCTTAACAATAACCTGAAAGTTTATTTGAGAAGAAAGTGGATGATGTTTTTGGAGGCGTCTGAGTCGTGGACAGAAGTTTTCAACGGCGAGAGGTTAAGGGGCTGCTGTTCGGCTGCCGCCCCACAACCACATCACCCGTAGGCTCTATTGTCGAGTGACCACGTGATCGGGACTCACTTCGATTATCCCCATAAGTAAAGTACTTGGGTGCAGAAATGTCACTGGAATATTGAGAGGTGATGGCAGAATCACCTTGGCGTGGTACGTGTCTTTGGTAGAAGACGACTTTCAGCCGATTAAAATTTGAGTTGTCTCTGCTTGATGGGCGATTCTCCGTTTAGCTGTGGAGAAAAAGGTGCTGTTCAGCTCCTGTGTTCCCCGACCCTGTGCATTAAATTGCTAACGTTTGAAACACCGTTGACAGGTTCAACATCCTGGCTAATTTCGAAACTAGGTAACGTTCGAGCGCATCTCATATATTTAGATGTCCCGAAAAGGTGCAACACTGTGCTGCACAGAAATCCTCGTTTGAAAGCTTCTGGCCGCTTTCCGTTGTGGGATATCTTTACGGAGGGGTAAAAGGGTGGCCGATAGGAGCTGTGGTGCGTGGTGGTGACGCTTGCGCCCGCTTTCTTCCTAGCGGCGTGACAGAAGACCACCACTGCTTCTACCTGGTCATCCGGCGTAAACCGAGCACCGCCAGTGAAACCCACTAATTTCGAGTGTGACGTCAGGGTCTCTCACCCGAGGCTAGATGTAACCTCTAAATAGTCCTTCTCGTCTGGTGAAAGCAGTCGTGGTGTATCTAACGAGAGTAAGGCAGCTGGTGATTTTGAGCTACCGAGAAAATACAACTCGTGTGTTTTAGCTTAAATAAAGTCAAGTTCCCGATCAATCCTCCATATTAAATGACACTTTTCGGGGTTGACCGACGCACCGATTACCAGGGTCATGAAACGTCGCCAATTCGTTCCCTGTCAGAAGGGTTTCTCGCGAACCAGGTTGCTCGTTGTTCAGGGAATCCACCGGGCCTTAAACCCGGGTCAGCTGCGTGGAAAGCGAGCGTGCAAAGAACTGCACTCCTTATTAAATAGCATACTATTGCAAGCTATAGTATGCTACTGATAGCTTGATTTGTGTATAATCTTCATTAATTCCGAGTCCATGGGAGAAAAAAGGGAAACACCATGGTATCTCCGTCGGGAACGCCTCGAACTACGTCCCTCCGCTCCTTACACTGCTACAATACAATCATTGGTAGGTTGGATTCAGGGCTACTGAGCCAAGCTCCTCGTTCATGAGGCACTTTTTATCTCCCCTGTGCCTCGGCTACCAGAGCGCGGGCCCTAAAAACTGACCCTCCCGGATAAATATTTATGTTTCACACGAATCGGTGAGCTGTACCTTTTGTCCATTTTTGCGTGGCTAAATTTTCCCTTGACAGATCGTTTCAAAATGCCTCTTTGATGCAGACTTCTGGAGCTCTCGGTGCACGTTCCACGTCGGTGAAATTTAAAATGGTTCATCATTGCATACATGCTCTTTAAAGTCAAATACCCTGTGTTGTCCGCAGACAATATAATTGTTTATCTAATTAAATACCACATGATTTGCTATATGCGAGGGGCAAGAGCCCTGCCAGTACTCCATATATGGAGTTTCACCAAAAAATATTGGGAATATATCTATGAATTCCAAAGAGTTCGTATAAGTGCCATGTACATTCAATGAGTTCGTGTCCATGAGATCTATGTATTCAATGAGTTCGCATCCATTCATCGTACGCACTCTTTAACCCTCGCCCCACTAGGGCCATCGGTGGCCCCCTAAGGTTTTTTCGGAATAACAGAAAAACGATGAGGTGCAGCACCGCGGTTGAGGGCTCTACCTCTCGCCCCATTATTTTCTTACCGTTCCTGAAATTTTTACCCCGGGTCACCCAAGGTCAGGTCACCAGGCGAGGTCAATCAAGGTCACCTCACTTGAAATTTTGAGGTCTATAAGAGCTAAATTTCCAAATCGATCGATTTGAAACTTTCTACACTTCATGACCCATCCAGGGTCTACAAGATGTATATCCGGGATTTTTCGATTTCGTGACTTGAGGCTAGGTCACGGGGTGACCTATCCGTTTGAAAAGGCATGGGGAAAATCTGTCTTATGATCTAAAAGTCACCAAAACCATTGCAAATGCTCAGCTTGCTCAGAAAAGCGTCCTTGGACACCCTTTCACAGATTCCAGGGGCCATATTTGCCCTTTGACTCATCAAATGTCATTTAAGGTCACCGGGAGTCAAAAACAGTATTTTGACAACGACGTTTGACCTAATTAGGCTAGAGCGCTGAATCAAACATCATCGTGCATGTCTCGTCACTGACTTCCATTTGATATACAAGGTACTTTCACCTTTCGTGATCTCAGGTCATATGAGGTCACGATGGTGACCTCTGGAGGTCAAACCACGGGCGGAGGTCATTACGTTCCACATAGTGGAAAAAGGTCCGGTCTTTACCTATCAAATGTACTTTACCAGATCTCAATAGCTCTAATGGCATGAGAGTTATGCCCAGTTTGCTTAAGCAATGCATATTTGAGTGAAAATAGCCCATCTTGACCTAACTTAACCTCTGAAGGTCAAACCATTGAAGTGAGCGCTTAAACATGTGAAGTAAATTCTTACTGAATTCACGCGAGCTTTCTAATGCACTTTGCAGATTTGCGCTAACCCTCATATTTTCGGAGTTAGAGGGGGAGCCATCGATGCCCCCGGTGGGGCGAAGGTGGCGCTGGACCCTCGGTGGGGCGTGGGTTAACCCTATTTCCGACGGGCTACCGGCTGTCCAACAGGGGGGCAGATTCTGCCCCTAAAATTTTGAAATCTACCAGGCCGATTTTAAGAATTCAAACTCCAACCGATCTCCCTCGCGCTAAGCTCCATTTCCAAAAACAATCTCAAAATTTTGAAAATTGAAGGTAGGGGTTCAAAATATACAAAATTTCTGCCTTTTTAATATTATCCGTAACTCTTGTCTCTTCGGCTTGATTTTCACTTAATTAGTATGGATAAAAGGGAATTGCTTGGAAATGGTCATATTTCTCATTTGGGAGAAATTAAAAATTCAAGGGCGGTTTTAAGGCCAGAAATTTGGGGAAATTATATGAATTTTTCATGCCTTTTTGCAGAAATTTACACGCCAGGTACATTGTGATATCTCCAATGTCAAGCAAAGCGCTTAAATGCCAAAAATATGACAGAGGCGGATTCAGGGAGGCAAAAAGTGGGGTAAGACACAAATTACCTCGCCTTTCAGGTGTGGCTACTTTTTAAATTGCCCCGCCTTTATCCACCCCTGCCCGACCCGGGGAACACTCCTGGATCTGCCTATGAATGAATTATGTCCATTTGGTGTTAGGACTAAATGCATATCTACGATTCTTTGCCCCATTCGATGCAGACACAACACTAAAATACGCTTGAAAGTTAGTGAGCCCCCTAATATAAGACACGGATCGGATCAATACATCCTTATTTTTACCCCTCCCGTCCATTCTGTAGACAGTAGAGTTCGAATGGATAGCATTGTTGACCCCCATTTTGAGCTCCTGGAACCGCCTATGGCCAAACATATATCGAAATGCACATCAACTGTCATCCCAAATCACATTTGGTGTTAGAACTAAATGCATAGTTGTAATGCTTTGTCCCATTCAATGCACACACAACACTAAAATGGACTTGAGTGCGAGTGAATCCCCTAATTACGGCACCTGAGCGCGCCTATGGCTTCTTATCATCATATAATACACATATGGGATCAATGCATGGTTATTTTTACCCCTCCCGAGCATTCTGTACGCAATATATTTACTTTGGAAGAGTTTGAATAGATAACATTGTAACCCCCCCCATTTTGAGCTTCTGGAACCGCCTATGACCAAAATTATATCAAAATACACATCAACTGTCATCCTGAATCTCAGTAAGAGCATTCAAGCATTACAACTACCGTCAATTCGTAACAGACAGTTTTATTGTAGGACAAACGCAACGCAGGCGACAATTCTGGCCTTCTGGATAAAACCCCCAAATCAGCGAGCCATAGCTCCGTCTCTAGCGCATACATATTTTCCAAAATTTCAGCTAACACGCTCTATTTAGTTTCAAGAAAAGTCGGACAATTTCAAGAGCTTATCTCAAACCGTTTTGGAGATACTGTGGAAAAATCTGAGGGGGGCAGAATCTGCCCCTGTTGGAAATAGGGTTAACCTCCTCTCTGCCTCATCAATCATCGTGTCAACAAGTGAAACTCACCAATTAGACTGCCAACTGGTTGATAAAACATACTCCATACCTCATCGCATGCGACCATACATTCGTCAAGACCGCATTGATGGCATGCCGCAGCTTTTTAAACGGTGCGGCGTGCTGACAAGTCGGTCGCACAGTGACGGTCGAAGCCGAAAATGTGGCTCATGAGCCGCCCGCCGGTGACACCCGGGCGCGAGTTTCCAGTCAGTGAGATGTGAAGCCGGTGGCGACAATGGCCCCACTACAATTGAATAACGTTTCCTTTCGTGTGCGTGGTCCGTCAAGGTCGGATAGAATGCGGGGCTGGATCCGGCTCGTGCTCGGGAAAGCAGCTTTCACAGTGGCAGTGAAACCGGCGGGAGGCGGCTGTGCGCGGCATGTGCGTGGCGGCGCGGCGGCGGCGCGCGAGACGCGCCGTCGTAATGACCGCTATATCCGCTGATGACGCCGCTTCGGCCAGTGTCCTCAGCACCGCAGAAAACGGTCATCCAGACGGGGCCGGGCTGTAGTGGACGGGAGGCTGGGCCAAAGGTGAACGCTGGTAAGGTGTTAACAGGGTCGCCTCTCTGTGTGCAAGCTGTGGGATTGAGTAGAACAATGAAGCTGGTATGCATGCTGCTACTACCAAGCCAAAGGCTTTGAAATATTCCCAAATGTGATCTTAATTAAATTATGACATAAAACTTTCCAAGTAATCGGTCTAAAATCCGCAGTTATTTGTAACAAAACATCATTCTTAGAACATCACTCCTTGGTCAAAATAGGCCAACGCTAGAGAAAGTTAATTTTGAAAGTTATGTTTAGTTTAGTGGACTCGTGTGCGGATCTAGGATTTCTCCTCGGAAGAGGGGCGTAATTCGAAACATTAGCGTGAATGCCACCACGGCTCCAGCGGCAATGCGTCAGCAGCAATAGGGTCAGCGTTACTAGCGTGAATACCACCACTTAACACGCGCACTGGAGGGGGCCTCGAGGCCCCCCACCTGTTTTTCCAAGGTGGCCGGAGAACCGCTTGTAGCCGAAAAACGAAACGTGGGCACATTTAACAGAATTTAATAGCGCGTCGATTGGTGAAGACTTTTTGAAAATCGGCCGCAAATTTTTTGACTTATAGGCTTTCAAAGTCAGACCTGCATTTTGAGATCGCCGTAAACGCGCGGTCGGACCACTCAGCTTGCATTGA
Source organism: Lepas anatifera (assembly GCA_034440635.1). Taxonomy (NCBI): domain Eukaryota; kingdom Metazoa; phylum Arthropoda; class Thecostraca; family Lepadidae; genus Lepas; species Lepas anatifera. The sequence continues at coordinate 1,267,922 of JAOTON010000556.1, read as the reverse complement.
AGACCGAGTGGTGACGTCATAACGTCATATAAGCGGGACTATATGTCAAGGTCACTTCACATGAAAGTCAAGCTCAAGGTCAAAGGTCACAGGTCATTGGGAAAGGTCAATCCTCATTTCCCGCCAAACAGTGGCTACAGTGTTAGTCAAAGTGTAAATAATAAGTAGTATACCATATGGTGACCTTAAAGGTCAATGACCTTGAATGACCTTGACCCAAAAGTTGTGGGGAAGCCTCTTTGAGACCTCTTCTCTATGAATCTTGTCCGTCTTTAGCTTATTCCCGCCATTTTCCTGCATAATCACAGCATTTACCAATCGATCCCAGCATGGCCAATATTTGACATTTACGACCTCGTTTGACCTTGAAGATATTGACCTAGGTCAATGAAAATTGGTCATCATGTAGATCACCATAGCCCCCACCCACCTACTAAGTGGTGTTTTTCTAACCCTCTTAGTTTCCGAGATCTTAGGGGGCCTACCAGGCCCCCTCCAGTGCGCGTTAGTGCTAGACCCCCTCCAGTGCGGGTGTTAATCTGCAGAATTTAGGGGAAACCACAAAAATGGGCTAAGCCTTGAACTCGTGGATTGAGGCCAGACCTAAGAGTCGGCGTCGTCAGTTGATCGGCGTCCGAGCGGCGCGAGTGTCATCCGTACTTGTAGTGATGCGAGCGCCATCCGTCCTGACCGAAAAGCTGCACAGTGGTGGTTTTTCAGTCACTGCCACAGGAGGTACTCTGTTGCGGACACCATTGAAAAATATCCGTTACTTAATATTAGGCTGTCTTGCCAAAATGTGCAAAGTATCTGAAACAAACTTCGGACATTGCAAGCATGCTCATCGGAACTCGCACAAGAACACGTCGTAGTTTAACGGAAACCTGGTTGAACCAGGATGTAGTCGACTATAAACTGCAAATTGGATTGTCAGACCACTCGTGGTTCCGTAAGGACAGGCCGACTCACAGAGGAGAAGAGTGTACAGTTCGAACTGGTCTGCACCCGATAAGAAGAGTCGAATTAGAACCAAACGACACGGAGATGCTCGTGGTCGAGCTAAGAACATCACCCAGTCCCATTATCGCTGCCTGCTTTTGCAAGCCCAGCCCAGATGGTGGCATTCACCAAAGGACGACGGCGGCCAGTGGCGGATCCAGGGGAGGGGGGCAAAAAGGAATTTGCCCCCCAAACAGAAAAGCTCGGGGAAAAACTATGTTTCCCCCCAAAGCGATCAACCTCCTTTTTCCCCGACTCCTGTTTAGTTTGAAAGCAAGATTTTGGTGCTTCAACTCTCAACTTCAAACAGAACCAGTTAAGTTCAGTGGAAATTTGGGGCCTTGGAGAGGGAAAAAGTATCTTGAGCCCATATTTTTACACTCGTTGTTTTTTTTGCTTTTCTCCACACACACCCAAAATTATACTGGGAAGTCATATGGTAGCGGTGTTTTGCACTGCGTGACGTTTTTTTGCTTTTCGACTTTGGTTTCCCCTCCCAAACCGACTGGCTAGATTCGCCACTGACGGCGGCATTGCCAGACATAGTTAACCGACAACCAACCCTGTGATTATCGTCGGGGACTTTAGCATTTCATAACTTAAAGGGAGATACGCGAAAAAATTATTATTGTGGTTTCTTGCTATTGGAAAAATCCTGATAAGGAAACTATCAATTATTTTTGCATCTTCGGCAAAATTTTGGGAGGCCACTTACGTATTATCGAAGTAGGTTAACAGTTTCGATAAAACGCTCATCACTTACCCATGTCCATACCCATCACTTACTTTTAAAACTATTTAAAGTTGAAAAGTAATGTTTTTTTATAATAGAAATGTCTGTTCTCCTGTATTTGTATTTGAATTAATTTTAAAAAGCTTTTAAAAACTACAAAATGAATTAGTTTGCCCTAGAAACGGAAAAAACATAATTACTCAAGTCTTCAGCGCTTTCGTACCTCGGGTCTTGAGCCATTTTCTGCTTCTGCCCCAGGATGACAAAACTTTTGCGTCAGATAGGTCACGTGACCCCGGTTTGAGAATTCCTAGACTTCTGATTGGTTAATTGTGATTTCTTTTAAGCCCTTTATTTCTGCTTCAAAAGAATTTTGGAATGTTGTTTTTCTAAAGTAATTTTTTTCTGTAGTAGCCCAAAGTTCTACTTCACTGTTTAGGATAGATATGACCTAATTCTTAGAGAAATTGATCCAAGAGATTTCTTAGAGAGATCCAAACATGCCGTAATAGGGATAACATGTAAATGAAGGTTTTCGGTCATTACATCTGAACAAGTGAAGATGGAGCAAAACAATTTGAACTGTATGAATCCTCGCAGCAAGCCAAATCGAGTTATGGATAATGTGACCTTGCTAGGTCAAATCAAGGATTTGACCTGACCTGCGGTCAAGTCAAGGTCAAATTAGGAAAAATGCATATCATTAGAACCGCAATTACAAGGCAATTATAATGCAGTTAGAATAAACGCTCTATTGATATATATTACTTAGTTATTCAGCTAAAACAATTTGTCCTTTGTATTTCCAATGGAGAGGTCATGCCTCGTACCTTACCTTAGGCCATCGATATAAAAAATACCAGAGCATATCTTAGAGAACTCGATAGGCATATTATGTGATATGAGTTTCAATCGGATAATTTTACCCTGTTCTGACGTCTGCTATTTTAAACTTGTTTTGAGGTCAGGTCACTTGACCTGTAGGTACGGGTGACCTGACCTGACACGACCTAACCTTAAAATTTTGAAGAGAAAAAATTATAAAATGATCAGGGAAAAGGTATTCCAAGTACGGCGCTGCAACGTGACGCCGTTTGGAAGCTATCTCCAAAAAACCCAAGGGGGCGAGTATCCGCCCCCTGTCAATGCGCGTGTTAAGATCTGTAAAATCCCATGTTTCCTTGGTCACAAGTTCCTGTGTTTTTCCCTTTTGGGAAAACAATATTTAAATTTGATGCATCAATATGGGAATTTGCGTGCGTTTTTAACCCGCGCCCCACCGGGGTCCGGCGCCACCTTCGCCCCACCGGGGCCATCGATGGCCCCCTCTAACTCCGAAAATATGGACGTTAGCACAAATATGCAAAGTGCACTAGAAAGCTTGCGTGAATTCAGTAAGAAATCACTTCACATGTTTTAGTGCTCAGGTCAATGGTTTGACCTCCAGAGGTCAAATTAGGTCAAGATCGGCTATTTTCACTCAAATATGCAATGATTAAGCAAACTGGGCATAACTCTTATGTCATTAGAGATATTGAGGTCTGGTAAAGTAAATTTGATAGGAAATTGCCAGTCCTTTTTCCGCTATGTGGAACGTAATGACCTCCCGCCAGTTGTTTGACCTCCAGAGGTCACCTTGTGACCTAATATGACCTGAGGTCACGAAAGGTCAAAAACTGACCCTGCCGTATAGCAAATGAAAGCCAGTGATAAGACAAACACGATGGTGTTTGTTTCAGCGATCTAGCTTAACTAGGTCAAAAGTTATTGTCAAAATACTGTTTTTGATCCCTGGTGACCTTGGATGACCTTGGAAAAGTCAAAGGGCAAATATGACCACTGGGATCCGTGAAACGGTGTCCAAAAACGCTGTTCTGATCAGTCTGAGTATTTGCAATCATTTTTGTGGCTTTTATATCATGAAACAGCTTTTCCCCATGCTTTTCCAATGGGAGAGGTCGCCTCATGACCTGCCCTCAGGGCACGAAATCGAAAAATCCCGGATATACACCTTGTAGACCCTGGAGGGGTCATGAAGTGTAGGAAGTTTCAAATTGATCGACTTTGAAATGTAGCTCTTACAGAGCTCTAAAGATGAAGTGAGGTGACCTTGGTTGACCTCGTCTGGTGACCTGACCTTGGGTGACCCGGATTAAAAAATTCAGTAATGATGGGAAAATGATGCAGTGAGAGGTAGAGTCCTCAACTGCGGTGCTGCGCCTCGTCGTTTTTCTGCTATCCCGGAAAACCTTAGGGGGGGCCGTCAACACCCCCGGTGGGGCGAGGGTTAATGCAGCTTCGATATCGTAAAATTCTATAAATCCACAGTCTTAGATGCTGAAGGTGCACTTAACACATCGCCCATGCAGAATTAGTCAACATTCTGTGGTTTCTGCAAAGTCCTCACACGGGTGCTGTTGGTCACAGAAAAGTCCCAGTCAGGGCCAGTATCGGGTCCCGGGGCACTAGAACCAAAAGAGGGGCCACAGAGGCCCAGAAGGCAAAGAAGTTATGAGGGCTCAAGGGGATAGGTACATTTATTGGGCACTTTTTCTTGTTTCGCCTGGTTTGGGTACAACACCTACGTTCGGCGAAGAGAACAATACTATTGTGCAATTGCTATCACTATGGTGCAACAGCTGTTGTTAACAGCTGTTAGCAGTTGTTGCAAAGTGAATAGGATGGGATTGTGGGCCGAAAATGTTTCGCAGTTTTTTGCCCAAAAATGTCTTGTATCTATGCAATGTTTGAAGGTGAGCAGACTGTGAGCCTGATAGGCTGTGCCGCAAGACTACCCCTACGGGTATGCTGTACCGTCTAGCATACCCCGCCCGCGCCAGTATGAAGACCTGTGCTGCAGTTGACTCACTAACACAAATGCAAATATTACATTGGAGCCTAACATTAAACGCATCGTGACGCAGGGCACGTTAGCCAGATATCAAGACCAGCTGCGAAGAAGCAGCCGCGTAATAGTACGAATAAGTACGTCGAATAAGTACCCGTAGAGTAGGGCAAGAAAATGTCGTTCCCAACCGAGCCACATCCGCAATTTTCATGATAAATCCGAAAAAATCCATCTTCGCACGATCACAGGTCAAAATTAGGTACATATCTGAAATAATACGAGTACCTCAGTAATAATTTTAAAAGAAAATCCCTTATTCAATCAAAAAGTAACCGAGTTCTCTGGCTGAGGTTCAAAAGCAGCCATGTTCTCTGGCCAATCAAATCCGATCCGATGCATGAACCAGCTTAATCGGATATTTAGATATCCAATTCGCGACATACATCAACGTCGTCCCCAATAGCGGGAGATTATGCTGGTGATGATGTGATACATCAGACCACAGCCTGGTGCCGACGCCTGGGCAGCTCAGACAACGGGCCACGCATAGGCACGCAGTGCAGGTCGCGGGTCACGCATACGCACGCAGTGCAGGCCGCAGGTCACGCATACGCACGCAGTGCAGGTCGCGGGTCACGCATACGCACGCAGTTCAGATCACGGGTCACGCATACGCACGCAGTTCAGCCCGCGGGCCACGCACGGCAGCGATGTCCGTGTTTAGACCGTGTCGGGACCACACCGCAGCAAAGCTGACAGGGAAGGTCTGCTGGCGGGCAGGAGGGAAGGAGAAGGGCGGCACCCACTGGACGTTCAGCGGTGGAAGCGCTCTGTCCACACCGCACGGCAACGGCGGGGCCGGACCCGGGAGCGGCGGCAGACGGCGGTCTGTCTCAACCGCCACCCCGGCGGCTGTGACGTAACGCAACTCTTCCGGCTCCCACAGCGCCCGTAACAGGTGGTCGGACGGGCGTGTGTGGAAATCAGGGCCACCGGACAGGACGCGGAATTTAAAACTAATTCACCCATGCTGCCGGTGTTACAACATCTCTCCTCCATGTTGCGTTGTTTGTGTAGTTAGCGTTCCCACTGCGGCCAATGTGCAAATATGTGTGCAATGCAAGCACATTTTTGTTGAAGTAAACCATATTGATCCTTCTCTTTTTCTTCTAAATCGCCAGGTTGCTCGTCTTTGATAGAATAGGGAACCGAGAGGGCACGCCACAAGGCTGAATAAAGGGCATGGACACAAATGTAAATATTTCAACCCTCCTTAGCCCCATCAACGCCACTCTAAAAAACAGATTCGGTAGGGGCTTATTCTACCTTTAGATCCGAGATATAAACAGTTAGAATGATGTTCGTTTGAGGCGTATTGGAGCCTTAAGTGATATATATATATATATATATATATATATATATATATATATATATATATATATATATATATTAGGCCATGTCGTGATCACCACTTTTTCACAGGCTCTTTGATTACCGGGCGTTTTCTAATGTATTGATGGCCGCTGATCACGATTTTCTGGTCGAAAATGTCGAATTCGAAAAATATTTGCCCGCGCAAGGCGTTTGAAATTCTTCCGGTTTGCCAAAATTTCGATGTTTTCATATCTCACGGACAATAAAATGCAACTGATGTATTGAAAAGGCCCCAGAACTTTAAAACCATTGAATCTGAACAATTTAAAACCTTTTTTGACTCCTTGAAATATATACTTACCCGAAAAAGTACCTTGGAAAGACGGGGATGTTTGAGCTTAAAAAGATGATAATAGATGGCGCGCATGACGCAGCCGTCAATCAGTGTCCTGCTACGTCGCTTATGACAAGAAGCTATTAGCCAAAAGAGCTGGATATAGGATTTGAGCCTATTATGTATTCGATGAATGAACATTTATCTTCACAAGATGATCTAGATTTCTCTCGCTTGCAGTTTTAAATATTATTGGTAATGGTTGCTTTCAAAGCAGGTCCAATTCAGATCAGCCAGCCATATATAGATTAGGTATCTAAGCATGTAGTCACTGCGGATCAATTTCAAGTATTAAAATGTATGCAAGAGCCAGTCGATTATATTTAGATTAGTCTTACTATCACTAGCAAGGAGAATACCGCATTTTGGGAAAAATGAAGCTACACCACACCTAGCACCGCCGTCAAGCCATGTATGCTGCCGCTTCGCTTAACCAGCTCTCGACTGGGGCTGACGTTGTCGGTCACATTATGATGCTGCGGCTTGAAGAGATGGAGGCCAGGGAAGTGGACGAATTTCATGTTTCAATGCTTCAATATTCGAACCGACCGCTGATGAAGTTACCGAGACTTACAGAAGAGCATCTGTGCCAGCAAGAAACAAGTACAAAGTTCGCTGTGAAATAAGGAAGCATTATAATTTGAAGGAAGCGATCAGAAGGCGCCTACAAAACATGAAGATATTGTAAGCATGGACAAAGCATGACAGCATTGTTTGACATATCAAACAGAGCTCTACTATCAAAGGTATCGGCAAACAGAGCATTTCTGGAAGACCAGCGAGGAGCACAGAGGTTGTATATTGGTGGCTTGGATGCAGTCGTGACGGACCATTGGAGACGGCAACAGCTGCGGCAAGCCACTGCTGCTGCTGCCAATAAGGCCTGATCGTGAGGCCGGCTCGTCCGTATTTGAGCACAATAATATGAAAATCACCCAGATAAGTCTATAAATGACTTCCGTGTAACATTTAGAAATAATCTTTCCGAGATTGATTAATACCTGCCAGAGCCTGTTCGCGTGCGGCGTCTGTCAGCAGCTGGTGCGATGCCACAAATAGGAAGCTCGCTGCTGCATATACCACCAGGGGTCGCTGTCAATGGTGCCGTTGCGTTCTGACGCAGCTTCAGCTCCGTCAGAACGCAACATCCGGAGAACTCCTGGTAGCCACAACGACAGCAGCAGTGGCTTGCCTCAGCTGCTGCCGTCTCCAATGGTCCGTCACGACTGCATCTAAGCCACTGCTGCTGTCGTTGTGGCTACCAGGAGTTCTCCGGATGTTGCGTTCTGACGGAGCTGAAGCTGCGTCAGAACGCAACGGCACCATTGACAGCGACCCCTGGTGGTATATGCAGCAGCGAGCTTCCTATTTGTGGCATCGCACCAGCTGCTGACAGACGCCGCACGCGAACAGGCTCTGGCAGGTATTAATCAATCTCGGAAAGATTATTTCTAAATGTTACACGGAAGTCATTTATAGACTTATCTGGGTGATTTTCATATTATTGTGCTCAAATACGGACGAGCCGGCCTCACGATCAGGCCTTATTGGCAGCAGCAGCAGTGGCTTGCCGCAGCTGTTGCCGTCTCCAATGGTCCGTCACGACTGCATCCAAGCCACCAATATACAACCTCTGTGCTCCTCGCTGGTCTTCCAGAAATGCTCTGTTTGCCGATACCTTTGATAGTAGAGCTCTGTTTGATATGTCAAACAATGCTGTCATGCTTTGTCCATGCTTACAATATCTTCATGTTTTGTAGGCGCCTTCTGATCGCTTCCTTCAAATTATAATGCTTCCTTATTTCACAGCGAACTTTGTACCTGTTTCTTGCTGGCACAGATGCTCTTCTGTAAGTCTCGGTAACTTCATCAGCGGTCGGTTCGAATATTGAAGCATTGAAACATGAAATTCGTCCACTTCCCTGGCCTCCATCTCTTCAAGCCGCAGCATCATAAAGTGACCGACAACGTCAGCCCCAGTCGAGAGCTGGTTAAGCTGAAGCGGCAGCATACATGGCTTGACGGCGGTGCTAGGTGTGGTGTAGCTTCATTTTTTCCAAAATGCGGTATTCTCCTTGCTAGTGATAGTAAGACTAATCTAAATATAATCGACTGGCTCTTGCACACATTTTAATACTTGAAATTGATCTGCAGTGACTACATGCTTAGATACCTAATCTATATATGGCTGGCTGATCTGAATTGGACCTGCTTTGAAAGCAACCATTACCAATAATATTTAAAACTGCAAGCGAGAGAAATCTAGATCATCTTGTGAAGATAAATGTTCATTCATCGAATTCATAATAGGCTCAAATCCTATATCCAGCTCTTTTGGCTAATAGCTTCTTGTCATAAGCGACGTAGCGGGACACTGATTGACGGCTGCGTCATGCGCGCCATCTATTATCATCTTTTAAGCTCAAACATCCCCGTCTTTCCAAGGTACTTTTTCGGGAAGTATATATTTCAAGGAGTCAAAAAATGTTTTAAATTGTTCAGATTCAATGGTTTTAAAGTTCTGGGGCCTTTTCAATACATCAGTTGCATTTTATTGTCCGTGAGATACAAAAACATCGAAATTTTGGCAAACCGGAAGAATTTCCAACAGCTTGCGCGGGCAAATATTTTTCGAACTCGACATTTTCGACCGGAAAATCGTGATCAGCGGCCATCAATACATTAGAAAACGCCCGGTAATCAAAGATCCTGTGAAAAAGTGGTGATCACGACATGGCGTAATATATATATATATATATATATATATATATATATATATATATATATATATCGCCAATTTTCAATGGCTTACGCCAATATCTTCAAGAACAAACAAGGTCGTAAAAAGTCGGATCTGGGTCACCCAAGAAGTTTTGTGTTTTGGAAATGCCACAATTATACAGAAAGTCGTCACGATTACACTCCAAGCGGGCAAAGGGTAAAGAGCAAATTTCCCTTTCAATATCATCTAAAATTTTTCGGTCAAAGCTATTCAAGGTCACTGACTTATACCATCATAATATAAAATGTAGCTCATAGTACAACTGTAACTAATACGGTAGCAATCGTTCAACCGAAAATGAAGATCTTACCTTGAGTCGTGACCTTGACCAGCGACACTGACCTGAACAATAAGCAACCTCCAATATGACGTCACAATAAAGCATACTTCATGTTTGGCAGCGCGATCTGACCGGCAGTTCTGGCGTCAGTAACCTTGAATATGCCAGTATGCACGCTTGCTGATGGCTCAACATTTTTTTAGTCGACTCAATTCTGACTCACCTCTTAGCTGGTTCAGTTGCTGCTGTTTGAATTAACTCAAAATAACAATACGAAACCCTTCAAAATAATTTGTTCCCAGAAGTTCAAAATATCATCTGTTTGTACACGTATGTTAAGAAAATAGAGTGTTGAGTCGACTCAACTCTGACTCATGGCCTGGAAGCTGGCTCTAATTCTGACCCGACTCAGCTGGTCGAGCAATCAAGTCGACTATAGCTCAACTCAAATCAAAAAGTGAATCGGCTAAATTCTGACTCAAGCAAAACTTGAGTCGACTCAGAATCGACTCTAGTTCTGCGTCGCGACTCAAGAAGTCTGCCAGTCTGACCTTGATCTGTGATATTTCAGCTTGACCTTCATTCGAGTTGACCTTAACATACAATTTCAATTATATGGCGTTCTGGCATCAGTATCTGAATTTAAACATACCTGGATTACTGACGCCTAATAGCTTGCCAATATTCCCTCCAAAAATGTTCCTGGAGCCGCTCATGGGCCCCGTAGAATTTTCATTCAAACAGCATTCTATGCAGAAGTGATTGCTGGGAAAAGTCAAAGAACGCAAATCGCCATCATTTTTTGTTTAACCACAGCATGACGTAAAACGTCAGGTGGCCAATATCCCGCCGCCCCTACACTCATAGGGTTAGCACGCACACTGGAAGGTGGCCTCGGAGGCCCCCGTACCTATATTTCAGAGGTGGCTGGAAAACCGATCGTGGCAAAACACGCTACTCGGTCACATTTGAGAGAATTTAATGGCGCGTTGATTGGTTAAACATTTTGAATCAATCAGAATTTGACTTTTAGGCTATCAAAGTCAGACCTGCATTTTGATATCACAACAATGGCGCAGTCGTACCAGTTATCTGCATTGGAGACCGAGAGGTGAAGCAAATGTCATATACACTTAATATCATGTCAAATTAACATCACATCAAGGTCAAGGTCAAGGTCAAAGGTCAGAGGTCAATATCATACAAGCATCTTCAAGGTCATTAACCTCAGTGATTCCGGTCTAATGACGTTAACCCGCGCCCCACCGGGGGTCCGGCGCCACCTTCGCCCCACCGGGGGCCATCGATGGCCCCCCCTCTAACTCCGAAAATATGGGCGTTAGCGCAAATCTGCAAAGTGCAATAGAAAGCTCGCGTGAATTCAGTAAGAAATTACTTCGCATGTTTTAGTGCTCAGGTCAATGGTTTGACCTCCAGAGGTCAAATTAGGTCAAGATCGGCTATTTTCACTCAAATATGCAACGATTAAGCAAACTGGGCATAACTCTTATGTCATTAGAGCTATTGAGGCCTGATAAAGTACATTTGATAGCAAATTGCCAGTACTTTTTCCGCTATGTGGAACGTAAAGACCTCCCGCCAGTGGTTTGACCGCCAGAGGTCACCTCGTGATCTAATATGACCTGAGGTCACGAAAGGTCAAAAAGTAACCTTGCCGTATATCAAATGAAAGCCAGTGACAAGACAAACACGATGGTGTTTGTTTCACCGCTCTAGCTCAATTAGGTCAAAAGTTATTGTCAAAATACTGTTTTTGACCTCTGGTGACCTTGGATGACCTTGGAAAAGTAAAAGGGCAAATATGACCCCTGGGATCCGTGAAAGAGTGTTCAAAAACGTTGTTCTGAGCAGTCTGAGTATTTGCAATCATTTTTGTGGCTTTTATATCATGAAATAGCTTTTCCCCATGCTTTTCCAATGGGACAGGTCGCCTCGTGACCTGACCTCAGGGCACGAAATCGAAAAATCCCGGATATACACCTTGTAGACCCTGGAGGGGTCATGAAGTGTAGGAAGTTTCAAATCGATCGAATTTGAAATGTAGCTCTTACAGAGCTCTAAAGGTGAAGTGAGGTGACCTTGGTTGACCTCGTCTGGTGACCTGACCTTGGGTGACCCGGGGTAAAAAATTTCAGGGATGATGGGAAAATGATGCAGTGAGAGGTAGAGCCCTCAACCGCGGTGCTGCGCCTCGTCGTTTTTCTGCTATCCCGGAAAAACCTTAGGGGGCCATCGATGGCCCCCCGGTGGGGCGAGGGTTAAAGTGTATGACATATATTGGTCTATGATATCATAATGAAGGTAACTCAGTGTAAAGGTCAATTATAAGGGTCAAAAGTCATAAGCAATGGTCATTTTTCCCGAATAAGGGTTGCTATAGTCCTAGCTATAATTTATGTATATTATAGGGACCATTCCATATTGTGACGGCGTTGGTCATTGACCTTTAACACGCGCATTGACGGGGGGCGGGTACCCGCCCCCCTCGGGTTTTTCAGAGACAGCAGAAAAACGGCGGCGCGTAGCGCCGCCGTACTTGGCATACCTTTTCCCTCATCATTTTTACAACTTCTGTAAAAATTTAAGATTATGTCATCTTGGGTCAGGTCACCAGTACAGGTCAAGTGACCTGACCTAAAAAAAGTTTAAGATAGCATAAGTCGGAATAGGGTGAACTTATCCGATTGAAACTCATATCACATAATGGGCCTACCGAGTTCTCTAAAATATATTCCGTTTTTTTATATCGATGACCTAAGGTCAGGTACAGGGGCGCAAGTTTCCATATATTTGGGGGCTCGAGCCCCCCCAATGCTCGGAGAAGCCCCCCAATGACCCGACGAGCCCCCCCAATCCCAAGTTGCGGGCCCCTGCGGACAAAGCCGGGCCCCTGCCACGATTCCGGGCCCCAGTGGTCTACTTGGGCTAGCTTTGGCTGAGGCCAGGCTCCCTGGCATGCTTGCGGGTGCCCTGTGGGCCACCTTTAACCTCGGTGTCCGCAACCGGGTCCCTAACGATATTTTTTCAGGCCCACTTTGACTGCAGCCGGGTCCCTAATTCCGGCAGTCTCGGGCCTCCTGTCATCCAACCGGGCCCTCTGTGATCCACCCGGGCCCCCTGTGATCCAGCCGGGCCCCCTGTGATCCACCCGGGCCCCTGTGACTGCAACCGGGCCCCCTGTCATCCACCCGAGCTCCCTGTGACTACAACCGGGCCATCTGTGATCCACCCGGCCCACCTGTGACTGCAACCGGGCCCCCTGTAATCCATCCGGGCTCCCTGTGATTACAACCGGGCCCCCTTATCATCCACCCGGACCCCTGTGATACACCCGGGCCCCCTGTGATTACAACCGGGCCCCTATCATCCACCCGGGCCCCTGTGATACACCCGGGCCCCCTGTGACTAGGACAGAGCCAACTGTGATCCACCGGGGCCCCCTGTGACTGCAACCGGGCCCTCTGCGATCCACCCGGTCCCCTGCGACTGCAACCGACCCTCTGTGATCCACCCGGGCCCCCTTTAATTGTAACCGGGCCCCATATGATCCACCCGGGCACATGTGACTCCAACCGGGCCACCTGTGACTGCAAGCGTGCCATCTATGATCCACCCGGGCCCCCTGTGACTACAACCGGGCCCCATGTGATCCACCCGGGCCCCCTGTAATTGCAACCGGGCCCCCTATGATCCACCCGGGCCCCCTGTGATACACCCGGGCCCCCTGTGACTGCAACCGGGCCATCTGTAATCCACCCGGGGCCCCTGTGACTGCAACTAGGCACTCTGTGACTGCAACCGGGCCCCCTGTGACTGCAACCAGCCCCCCTGTAATCCACCTGGGGCCCCTGTGACTCCAACCGGGCCCCCTGTGACTGCAACCGGGCCATCTGTGATCCAACCTGGGCCCCTGTGACTGCAACCGGGCCCTCTGTGATCCACCCGGCCCATCTGTGACTGCAACCGAGCCCCCTGTAATCCACCCGGGCTCCCTGTGATTACAACCGGGCCCCCTATCATCCACCCGGGCCCCCTGTGACTGGGATCGGGCCATCTGTGATCAACCCGGGTCCCCTGTAATTACAATCGGGCCCCTATGATTCACCCGGGCCCCTGTGACTCCATCCGGGCCCCCTGTGACTGCAACCGGGCCATCTATGATCCACCCGGGCCCGTTGTGACTGAAACCGGGCCCCCTGTCATCCACCCGGGCCCCCTGTGACTGCAACTGGGCTATCTGTGATCCACCCGGGGCCCCTGTGACTGCAACCGGGCCCCCTTTGATCCACCCAGTCCCCCTGTGACTGAAACCGGGCCGCATGTGATCCACGCGGGCCCCCTGTAATTACAACCGGGCCCCCTATGATCCAACCGGGCCCCCTGTGACTGTAACCGGGCCCCCTGTGATACACCCGGTCCATCTGTGATCCACCCGGGGCCCCTGTGACTGCAACCAGGCACTCTGTGACTGCAACCGGGCCCACTTTGATCCACCCGGGCCCCCTGTAATCCACCTGGGGCCCCCTGTGATCCACCCGGGCCCCCTGTAATCCACCTGGGGCCCCCTGTGATCCACCCGGGGCCCCATGTGATCCATCCTGGGCCCCCTGTGATCCACACGGGCCCTCTTTGACTGCAACCGGGGCCCCTGAGATTCACCCGGGCCCCTGTGACTGCAAAGGGATTCCCTGTGGTCCAACCGGGCCACCTGTGACTGCAACCGGGTCCCCTGTAATCCAGCCGGCCCACTGTGACTGCAACCGGGCCCTCTGTGATACACCCGGGCCCCCTGGGACTGCAACCGGGCCATCTGTGATCCACTCGGGGCCCCTGTGACTGCAACCATGCACTATGTGACTGCAACCGGGCCCCCTATGACTGCAACCGGGCCCTTTATGATCCACCCGGGCCCACTATGATCCACCCAGGCCCCCTGTGACTGCAATCGGGCCACCTGTAATCCACCTGGGGCCCCCTGTGATCCATCCTGGGCCCCATGTGATCCACACGGGCCCTCTTTGACTGCAACCGGGCCCCCTGAGATCCACCCGGGCCCCCTGTGACTGCAAACGGATTCCCTGTGGTCCAACCGGGCCACCTGTGACTGCAACCGGGCCCCTGGAATCCACCCGGCCCCCTGTTATCCACCCTGGCTCCTGTGACTGCAACCGAGCCCTCTGTGATCCGCCCGAGCCCCTGTCACCGCATCCGGGCGCCTGTGATCCACCCGGGCCCCCTGTGACTGCAACCGGGACCTGTGACTGCAACCGGGCTCCCTGTGGTCCAGGAGGCGCGGGTCCTCTAATGCCACGGACGGGCCCTTGCCATGAGTGCGGGGCCCCGTGGTCTATCGGGGCTTGCTGTGGCTGCGGTCGGGCTCCCTGGCATGCTTGCTTGGGTGCGGTCCCCTTTAGGGCCACCCATAATCGCTGTGTCCGCAAACGGGCCCCTAACGATATTCTCAGGCCTATTTTGACTGCATCCAGGGCCCTATTTCTGGCAGTCTCGAGACCTTTTTGTTTCCTCTGTGACTGCAACCGGGCTCCTTGTATTCTGCCTTGGCCCCTTTTAGTCTGCCCGGGGCCTTTGTAGGTGGTATGGGCTTTTGTAGTGTGCCTGGGTCCTGTGTGGTCCGCCCGGGCCCCTGTGGTCTGCCCGCGCCCCTTGTGGGCGGTCTGGGCTCCTTTTAGTCTGCCCGGGCCCTCTGTGGTCTGCTCGGGCCCCCTGTGGTCTACCCAGCCCCCTGCGGTCTGCCCGGCCCCTTGCAATTTGCCCGGGCTCCTATGGTTTGTCCGTGTCCCTGTGGTCTGCAAGGAACCACAGCACTAGCGGATCCAGGGGGGGTAAAGGTAAAATTGGGGGATTTGATGCCCTCCCCAAATCCCCCGATTTTACCAATTTTTACGGATTTTCTTGAAACAAAAACCATATGTTTTTTTCACGATTTGGGGCCCCGTTGCCCCCCTCCCCCACCATCGGCCTGAATCCGCCCCTGATTCCACTCCTCCCACTTCGCTGCATCCGGGAATCCGTGCTATAATTTCAGGCTCCCTCTGGGCTATCCAGGCCTCCTCTGGCTCTAGCCGGGCTCCTTGCCTTGCTTACGACCCCCTGTAGTTCACCACCCCCCACCGCGCGCAGCCGGGCCCGTTCCGATAAGTACTGGTTTAATAAATTGACATGTTTGTTATTTTTGCATCTCTCCGCCGGCACTACTTTTTTCATTGATATATTTCTAGGCATTTTTGTCAGAAATGTGCATGAAGTTTTCCATTTTTGTTTGTTCTAGTGGAATTTTAAGTACAGACAAATTTAAGTCTCTTAAATTTGTCTGTCAAAAAGTGTATCAAATCTTGTCGTCAAATCTGGGTTAAATAATGTGCTCCGCCGGCGAATGGTAGCCTCTTAATTTCCCGGGCTTGTCAGCGCAGCGCGAAGGAAGCTAAGGCATGCTCCTGGCTCTCTTGTCGCATTCGCCGAGGCGAATGATTTGCACAAAGTTTGCCTTGAACAGTAAAATTGGCATGCCTATGATTCAATCGGCTTGTGTCTACTCTGGAAAAGTTTCGTTAGGCTCTGATTTGGATTTTACGTTTGGGCTTTTCGTGTCAATCCAAATCGTGCTCCGATGCGCAGTGTTGAATGGCAAGTGAAGTGATTGTTTGCTATTAGCTCCTGTCGGGCTAAATCCCAAATGAGTGATGATCCCCTGTCCGGCTCCCCTGATGGCTAAATACCAAGACTTGGAGAATCTTTTGCCCCTATGGCCGCCAGTGACGTATCTAGAATTTGGGTAAGGGGAGGGGCAAAGCCTCAGGGGACAGGGCGGCACTTAGCCACCCGAAGGACGCACTTTTCACCCAAAGGGCGACCAATCGTCGCATCCTGGGGGAGGGGAGGGTTTGGGGGCGGCATTTCGTCCTCAGAGGCTCTTGGGTTTAAGGGGTGGCTGCCCCATTCGCTCCCCCCCTGGTGGCCACCCCATTCGCCCCGCCCCCTGGTGGCTGCAGCTCGGTCCCTACTCCCAGTAGTTAATACCCTGTGGATGCAGACGGGCCTGCCATGGATGCGGCTCGTGTAACTGCAACCAGCCTCTGCCATGCTTGCCATGCGGGCCCCTGTGGTATCCCGGGCCCTTATTGGTCTGATCGGGCCCCCTGTGGCCTGTCTGGGCCCCTGTGGTCTCCCCGGGCCCCAGTGTGCAAAGTATGGCATTTTCGACGAGATCTCGTCGGTGCGAGTGCCCTTGGAGACAGAAGCGAGTGGTGCGAATTTTATCAGCCTGGTGCGAATTTGCAAGACTGGTGCGAGGAAGTTGACACTGAAAACTAAAAAAAAAAATAATGACTGAATAGTTAGGAAGACACAGGAGGGGGCCTTATAAAATGTCCTTAACTAACTAATAAGAGAGGTAGTATTGCATCGTGTGGGTAGGAATGTGTGCGTTTTTCTCCCTAGTATCTGGCAGATTGGTGAGAATTTTTTTGGGCTGGTGGTGCGATAATTTTGGATGGCTGGTGCGACTCGTCTGGCCTGCTGCCATACTTAGCAGACTGGCCGGGTCCCATTTGGTCTGCACGGACCCCTTGTCTGCTAGTGCCCATTTTGTTTTGATCGAGCCCTTGTAGTCTGCCCGGGCCTCCTGTGGTTTTCCCGGAACCCTTTTGGCCTGTCCGGGCCTCTGTGTGGTCTCTGCGGACCCCCTTTTGTCCGTTCGGGGCCCCTTTTGTCTGCGTGGGCCCTCTGTGGTTTGCCCGGGCCCCTCCCAGTCTGCAAAGTATGGCACTTTTGGCGAGATCTCGTGGTGCGGACACCCTTCAGGTGGTTCGAACTTTGGAGCAAACAAGTGCCCACTTTTGCTGTATGGTGCGAGGGAGCTCAAATCAAACACCCACAGAGATCTGAGAAGGGAGAAACTGGTAAAAACATCGAAATTTCCGGGTCAATGAAATTTCTCACCAATGCTTGGTGTGAATTTTAGGCTGCTGGTGTTGCGAAAAATCTACAAGGCTGGTGCGGACTCGTCAGGTCTGCTGCCATACTTTCCAGACTGGGGCCCCTCTGTGGTTAGCCCGGCCCCTGTGTTCAGCTCGGGTCCCTGTGGTCTGCCCGGGTCCTTTCATCTGTCCAGGCCCCGTGTGGTCTGCCCGGGCCCGCTGCCCAGCCAGCAATTCCAACCGGGCCCAGAGCGGGCTGGGTCGGGCTCTGCCCGAGCCCTAAGACTCATAGCTGAGCCACATAGACTCGGGCTGAGCCCGACATTAGGTCGGGGGATGACAACTTGCCCGAGCGGTAGAGCCCGGTCTTGCTTGACCATGGGCTCTGCCCAGACGGAGCGGGAGCCGGACCTGGGCTGAGCCCATATACACGGGCTCTGCCCAGTCAAAGCCCAGCATATATCGGGCAGAGTCCAGCCAAATTGCTGGCTGTGTGTGGTCTGCTCGGGCCCCTTTTGGGCTTACCGGCGTCCTATGGTTTTCTGGGTCCCTGTGGTCTGCCCGGCCCCTTTGGTGTGCTCAGGCCCTATGTGGTCTGTCTGGGCCCCTTGTGGTCTAAGAATATCGTGCAGAAACTGAAGCTGTTGTGTTAGTCGCGTATTTGCAGAAGTATCTTATTTGTGAGCAGTTTCGTGCCCCAGGTGGTGTATCCGTGCTCCCTGTTGCCGAAACCGGCCCCCTGCCATGCTTGCGGGCCCCCTGTGGTTTTCCCGGGGCAACGTGCGGCCGGTCCCATGCAACATTCGGGGAAAAATGGATGGGGCGTGAGAAATGTTAGGCCCCCCATTCCTTTTGTACTGATCCTATATGAGGATTGTAAAGGGAAATAGGCAGTACCACCTATTCATAGTACCCCTTGACCGGTACCCAGTGTTGTACAATGCCATGAACTGGCAAGGTGAATGGATCAGAAAAAGGTGTCTTGATCATGTAATATAAATATCAGTAGGTTCGATTTCCCCGCTGATAAAGGAATTTCGCACTTCGATCTCTACCTTCCATTTGTATCAAATTATTCGCGATAATGCGATTTCGTTCCAGGTGTGAATGTTAAAATGGTTGGACAGTACCTATAAACATAAGTTGGGTGCACAAAAGCGTAAAACAAAGAACATTCAATACCGAGGGGCTGCTCTGGCAAAACTACCCAAATTTTGTACATTTTTCAGGTAAACTATGAATCTAGAATCGTCTTGCTAATTTTGCATACTGTTATAAAATGACCCCGATCATATTTGCATTTAATCTCCAGCAACGTACGCGTCCACTTAAAGTAGTTCATATCACTACTATTTTTGGTACTTTGCAAGCTACCTACATTCATTTATCGACCGCAAAAATTAAAACCCCAACTTAAAACTAACTCGGAAAAGTGCAATGTGTATAGTTTCCAGCAAAACGGTAAAGTAAGGTTGTAATTCCAATCCTTCTTTTCCTGATCATTGCCTTCCTCGGCCAGGCCATCAGCCGGATCCCGTGTGCTAAAAGACCCTCCAGCATCCATCCCTCCTGCGTCGTCCGGGGCTGATCCCGTTGTACCTCCGGAGGAGAGCATCCACGTGGACGACAAAGACGGTAAGTAGACACCTACTTGTCCAATATCCTTACATAGTTTGGCAACTCGTTTAAAAGATTGGGTCTTCTGACTACTTTTGGGCTAATTAGTGCAAATCAGGAACAGTGACGAATAGCGCGCTAAAAATTGTTATCTAACCTTTGCAGTCAGTTTTTGACCACAAACGGTCGAAAATACGTTTTTTCGGTCACATTTTCATTAAAAAAATACGGGCCCCCATCATGTACGGGCCCCCCATCATGTACGGGCCCCCTTTCGAGCCGGGTGCCCCCCAATCGAAAACATAAAGTTGCGCCCCTGGTCAGGTACGAGGCATAACCTCTCCATTAGAAATACATGGGAAAAATGGTGTTTACTGAATAACTCAGTAACGCATGGTGATAGAGCGTTTATTTTAGCTCCATTAGACTTGCCTTGTCTTTGCGGTTCTAATGATATGAATTTTATATAATTTTACCTTGACCTGACCTCAGGTCAGGTCAAATCCTTGATTTGACCCAGCAAGGTCAAATTATATATAATTCGATTCGGCTTGCTGCGGGGATTCATACAGTTCAAGTAGTTTTGCTCATCTTTACTTTTTCAGATGTAATAGCCGAAAACCTTAATTTACATGTTATCCCTATGACGGCATGTTTTGACCTCTAGTGACCTTAAATGTGACCTGACAAAAAAACTGTGCAAATATTTTCGATGAAGAAGTGGATGGGCTACCCAACACCGTTTACCGTTTTTCGCTACCTACCGTGGTTCTCGAGATCTTAGGGCGGGTACCCGCCCCCTCGTCAAAGCGAAGGTGTCTCAGACCCCCGTCAATGCGCGTGTTAATGGCTATAGCCTTTAAATTTTAGGAAATAGTCTTTGTGACCTTCCCTATGACCTTGGGCCACTTTTAGGATGTTCCCGAATTATTCATGCATAATTACACAGCATATCCTAATCGGTCCCATCACGGATTTGTTTTTTAATTTATGACCTCGCTTGACCTTGTAAATATTAAAAACCACTCCGATGAGCCTCGGAGCCACTTTTGCTTTGGTAGGAGGGGGTGTTAAATACGCGCGGGTACCCGCCCCTCTCGGGATTTTCAGAGATAGCATAAAAACGGCGGCGCTACGCACCGCCGTACCTGGTATAGCTTTTCTCTCATCATTTTTACACCTTTCGTCAAGTTTTTAAGGTTAGGTCATCTCAGGTCAGGTCAACAGTTCAGGTCAAGTGACCCGACCTCAAAAAAGTTTAAGATAGCATAAGTCGGAACAGGGTAAGCTTATCCGATTGAAACTCATATCAAATAATGGCCCCACCGAGTTCTCTAAAAAATGTTCCATTATTTTTCATATCGATGACCTAAGGTCAGATACGAGCCATGACCTCTCTATTGGAAATACAGGGGAAAAATTGTTTTAACTGAATAACTTAGTAATGAACAGAGAGAGAGAGAGCGTTTATTTTAACAGCATTAGATTAGCCTTGTCATTGCGATTTTAATGATATGCGTTTTGCCCAATTTGACCTTAACCTGACCTCAGGTGAGGTCAAATCCTTGATTTGACCCAGCAAGGTCATATTATATATCATTCGATTCGGCTTACTGCGAGGATTCATATAGTTTAAATCGTTTTGCTCTATCTTTACTTGTTCATATGTACCTAATCAAAGAAAACCTTCATTTACATGTTATCCCTATGACGGCATGTTTTGACCTCTCGTGACCTTAAATGTGACCTGACAAAAATGGTCCAATATTTTCGATGGAAAAGTAGATGGGCTAACCAACGCCGTTTGCCGTTTTCCGCTACCTAGCGTGGTTCTCGAGATCTTAGGGGTGGCGGGTACCCGCCACTTCGTCAAAGCGAAGGTGGCTCAGAGCCCCGTCAGAGCGCGGGTTAAGATCGGGTGATCTCAGTTCATGTCACCAGTGTATATCAAGTGACCCCACCTCCAAAAATGCTTAACTTAGCATGAGTAAGAACACGGTTAATTTCTCAAACTGAAACTCAACACCCAATGAGCCCACCACATGCTGCAACATATCTATCGGGATTTTTCATACCGATGACCTAGGGTCAGATACGGATCATGACTTCTTTGTTGTAAATGCAAGGGAAAACGAGGATTGGGCGCAAAACAAATCTATTTGTGTAGATACAGCTTAGAATACCTTTGTTTTCTCAAAATCTTAGCATCCTAGGCCCTTTTCTAGGTTCATGTTGCAAGTTTGTACTCCTTCGCCCAAGAGGTCATCTGGGGTCACTTAAGTGGGTTTTCAAACTTGGGTTAATAACTCTGCAAGAAATTATAAAAACATTCATTATTATACGAGAATTGTTTGGATTATTATGCAAAGATAATTACTCATATTATTTGTTTCAGTTTGAAGTGTGCTGAGCACGCAACTACGCAATTCTTCCGTCGCAGATCCATTCTTGTTGTGCGTTTGAGGTTACAAGTACTGTCCAAAGACTCGCTCTTCTTTCGTTTGCCGTCGTCCGCGTTTTGAGTCAGTCATAAAAAATTCAGCACTTTTGATCACAATCAAAAACCATAAACAAGTAAAAATCACGAGCAAGCTCAATTCACTTGTTAAAAGAAACCAATCGCCGAGTTATCCGGCATCAGGCACGCAACCCTTGACATCGAGGGTCAGTCAGTCCGCGGTTGAAGTGTGTGAGATATCCGCTATCACAAGCGGAGAGACCCGAGAGATGCCAATTATACAGTCGGAGGCAGCAGGTTCGACGGCAACACCAGTACAGCGGCGTGCGGGGAAACACCGCAGGTAACAGGTGCAGTGGCAGCCGGGTCGGCTTTCTCCTGCTGTCGGGAGTCGCGCCGACCCAAGCTGTCAGCACCGCAGCGCAACGACCAGCATCCTTCGCACCTCCACCCAGCTGATCACAGAAGGGAAGTGGCACAGGGAGAGGTGCCGCGAGTCCCCGCCCTGGCGAGGCCACCGTGGATAGCCTCTCGGCGACGTGACGTGTGACGTAACGCAGTATCCTGCGGCGGTGACGGGTCTGGCTGGTGGTTGGCAAACATCGGCGGCAGACTGGGGGTCGGTGGCCCCCGTCACGGAGATTGTGAGCTTGGCGCGCCCCCGGCAGTGCTCAGGACCATGGGACCGCCCGACCCGACCAGGTTAGCACACACTGCCGGCTCCGGTGTGAATGGGAGCCAGCCTGGAAACGGGAAATGGTCTGACGAAAGGTCTGGGACAGGTTTGGACATAGCGCCGTGAGACCATCACCGCAGACATTGGACTGCTTATGCCAATGCTGGCCACTTAGATTCGTTAAAATGAAACGGATTCCACGAGTCTCTCGGTTCAAGATACATGGAAGTGCTATGTGCTTGAGTACCATTAGACGCATGGCAAAAACAATGAACTGCAGTATTACACATAGGTGTGACGTTAACCTCAGGTTGAGGTCAACTAAGAACTTTTTAAGGTCATGCTGCATATCATTCGAGTCCTTGGGTCATGATCATTGCTATTATATCAAATTTAAGATTGTATCTCGTTTTGTTAAACATTTTATAGACACAAATACTTTCGTTAATCGTGAACTTTGGGGACCTCTGTTGACTTTGATATTGACGTGATATCAACACGGATGACAACGTGCAGATTTTTCGTTTGAAGGCTTCCGAATGATGTTTAGAAACTTGATCTGGCTCTTCTAGAAGCTGAGTTACTCACTGGTTTTGTCAGCCTGATTTTAGAACAATAGCCTTACATGGGTTTAGAAGTGACGTCATAGGTCATTGACCTGTCCTGATGCTAAATTTTTCGTCATAAGTTGTCAAATTATCCCCTAGAGGTACCAAAGTGACGTGCGTTTCATTTAAATTGACTTGGAATCATTCGCGAAAACCCGAGGGGGCGGCGTCCAATCGGACTCCCCCGGCGGTGCAAAGTGAATGTAATCTAAGCACGCAAATCAGCCTTTGTATTAGTGTTTTGCAGAATCCATCTGGGCATAATCTATTGCCATCAACCACCTCTCAGTATAATCACAGGTGTTCAATCCCAGAGGAACCGTTCCCATGTTTCGCCTTGCCCAGAGCCTCGAGAAAGCCTCTCGAACGTGCAACCACTTGGCCAACAGTCCATGTAATTGGGGACACCCCGCGTGCAGCGGGTGTGGCTACTATGACGGCGTCGGTGGAATCATAGCGCACGACTGCGAGCTCCACCCCACACACCAGACATCTTTATGAGCTATTCCATCTATAATTCATCACCTTACTCCACGCTCCGTTTCATTTTACTCAAAACGCGTGCAGCCTCCCATGTCGTTGGTTTCTCGACTAGGAATTCAGACAACTAGCAGTCGTCGGCCATCGCCAAAAAAGACAATTTTTACTTCCTGGCTGTCCCCATTTCTCCACCGCCCCCGAAGAACAGAGGACACTTATTCAGCTTCTCAATATTTAATGGCATGTCCCTCCTAGACAACAAAACTTGAGTGGGGTGAGCAGGGAAGCCCGCAGCGCCGCGGAAATCCTATATTGCAAATTTAAACACGCTTCTCAAATTTCCACTTTCCTTTTCTGCCGCCCCTAAATTCATTTGCACTAACTGCAATAGTCAGACGCCAGTGCAGGTAGAGAAAATACCCTTTTTTAAATAAATGCCAAGTCTGCACCTGACATTAGTTCAGCCCGCAACCCACGGGATGAAGCTCTGATCAGCGCAGGTACTGCCTGCTTGCTTCACCCCGGAACACAATCTTTCAGTATGGTGACGAAAGGCCCCGACACCAAACCCCCAGTATCGACACTCCTGAGAATTCAGTTCCCAGTGTCCACCATGACCTAACTTACAGTTCCCGAACTAGCACCCTCTCATTGACCCCGCATTCACCCGCCCAAACCCACGAGTCGCCAGTCCGGACTCGATGCCATCTTCTGCCCCCGGGGCCGTCGACACGTGCCGGCAGGGCTCCGGCGGCTGGGTCGAGTTGAACCCTCCACTCGGCGACATCCGCGTGCAGCGCGCCGTGTTGGCGGCAGTTAGCACACTTTCGCTGGTGCGCTCCGGCCACCATGTGGAGCGCGGCCGGCCAAACGGCACGCCTGCCGCTGACGAGCGTGCATATCGGCGGACAGACAGCTCGCTGCCCAGGCCGCCGCCTTTTGTCGGCTTCTACACGGTCTGATTGGCCGACGCCAGTCAACGCGGACAGATCAGGTGCAGTCAACCCGGCCTCCCGGCTTAGTGCGGCGTTATACCGGGAAGGCACAAGAAGCAGACAGGTGAATAAAACGAGGACAGGCTCATCATCCGACCATGGGCTCACACTAGCGGATCTAGAGGGGGCCAAGGGGTCATGCCCCGCCCAATATGGCGAAATTTTTACCGATGTTCTTCGGAAACACTGTTTTTACCATTTTTTCCCGAGCTACCCCCCCCCCACGAAACGCCGCTCCTGCGTCCGCAAGTGCGGGTTCGGACCTATTTCAAGGAGAAATCTGGTCCTTTCGCCGGCTTTGGTCATTGAAAATCGTGCTCTAGTGCCATAATGTCGCTCGGATTTCAGTATGCTACACTAAGTACTGCTGTAGCATATGTGTATACAACACAAATGTAGCATCTGTTTCTGCAAACACACCGCGTGCAAGGCCAGTCAATATGGAGCATCATAAAAACATGCCACCGTATATTTCCACACTGGTAGTAACACCCCGTCAGCACGCGGTCACCCTGCAATCGCCAGCCGCCCTTCAGGAAACGCCAACGTCACGGGCTGACCGAAAATCCAGACGTCAACGCCACAGGCTGACAAACAGTCAGGACATCAACGTCACAGGCTGAGCGACAATCCAGACGCCAACGTCACAGGCTGAGCGACAATCCAGACGCCAACGTCACAGGCTGAGCGACAATCCAGACGCCAACGTCACAGACTGACCGACAATCCAGACGCCAACGTCACAGACTGACCGACAATCCAGACGTCAACGTCACAGGCTGAGCGACAATCCAGACGTCAACGTCACAGGCTGAGCGACAATCCAGACGTCAACGTCACAGGCTGACCGACAGTCAGGACATCAACGTCACAGGCTGACCGACAATCCAGACGCCAACGTCAGAGGCTGAGCGACAATCCAGACGTCAACGTCACAGGCTGACCGACAGTCAGGACATCAACGTCACAGGCTGACCGGCAGTTAGGACACCAACGTCACAGGCTGACCGGCAGTTAGGACACCAACGTCACAGACTGACCGACAATCCAGACGTCAACGTCACAGGCTGAGCGACAATCCAGACGCCAACGCCACAGGCTGACCGGCAGTTAGGACACCAACGTCACAGACTGACCGACAATCCAGACGTCAACGTCACAGGCTGAGCGGCAGCTAGGACACCAACGTCACAGACTGACCGACAATCACACACAGCGGCGACAACGGGACGCGCCCGCTCAAGGCACTGGACAGGTACAGCTAGCGTGCGCCAGCACTGCCACGCCACGGCGCACCACACGGCGGGGTCGCGCCGTCCATAGCTAGCCTGCCCGACTACCGCGCGCACGTCACAATCCGATGGCAGCAGAGCCTGGGAGGCATATTGTCAAATAGTGATAATAAGTTATAAGCGTTGCATAACTAGCATCAACCTTCGTCGCGGCCGCATACTGGTCATTAGCCGATCCCGTCATCCACAAGCATTGCTAGGAGATAAACATGACTTGACAAAAGAAACAGCCGTGTTTGGAATTCACAGAACGTACATATAAAATGGGAGGGAGATAATGACTGGCGTTAGCAATGTTCGCCGCGGACACAACATCCCCGACCAAGCCTTCAGATGATCGATAGCTTTCCGGTAAAGAAGCCCCGCGTCGATAATGGTAGCTAAAATAAAATAAACATACCAATCAGTACAGAGCTGTGCTACAGCTGGAGAGGACGCATCAGCAGACGGCACCAACATTTTGTTCAAACAAACACCCATAACTCTACGGTTCGCCGTCGGTTAAGTCGTCTGGCCGGTCTATACCCTGGTGAATAGGACGGTCCATCCACTGGACTACATTGAATTGGTAGCGTTTCAGTTTGACATGATGGCTTGCATAAGTTATCACAGCTTCGGCCGCCCATGCGGCGACGCCATAGTCACCCGTGACAGGTCTTTGGTCGCGCCGCCTTGGGGCGCCGGCAACTAACGGAAACTGACGCATGGAAACAAAGCTTATCACCACATAAATCACAGGTCACACACGCGATAAGGCGATCCAACATCGAAATCAGGAGATTTTGGAATCGGTGACTGACTACCCACATAGTCAAAAGCTGGGTTTTGTTGAACCCTTGCGTCCATTTAACATAAAACTGCCCACACCGTGAGCACCCCCGAAGAGCACGGACATGACAGACATCATGATGAACAAAGCCTGGCGCCTCTTAACCGGCGGTTCTGGAACTTCCCAGCGCCCTGCCCGCCCCCCACACAAACATACACACACGCTCCAATCGAAGCATGGCTTTAGTACGTACAACGCACTTTCCATTAGTTTTATCTCCGACGCTTTAACTCACGTCCCTTCATCGCCTTTACTGAAAAGACAGACATAGAAACGGGGAACTGGTCTAAGAAACGAAACCAGACGTGGCTCCCAAGCAAGCGCCACGAGGTGGGTACATGGAATATCCTGGCGCCGACTTCACAGCTCAAATATTAGTAAAACGTAAGCTCGGTCCGTTCGCATCTTCACTTGCACCCACAGACAAAACAGGCGGCGTTGGATACAGCTTCCACCTCTGAGTTGTCGTGGCGCCACCCAGCGGACATGAGCCGTCGAGGGGACAACTATCGACTGACAAAAAGAGGTCCCCGTAGAGCTAAAACTAAGTACAACACACTACTAGCGAATCGAAGCTGTTAACCAGCCTCGGCAGGCGCATTCTTCGCTGTATGGAGCAGACACAAGCGTGCACTATGCGACGGCTCTTCACATCAGTGGCGGAACGTTTCGGGAGCAACCATTCTGCAGTCTCCGGGCCTGGCGCGACAGCCGTCTCTACTCCACAACAAACACCCTCCTTGGGGGAACAACTCCACGCCAGGAGTGAACAGCTGAATGGCGACACACAGCTGGGGACCGGAGCTCCCCGACGGCCGGTTACGACGTATCCATCAGCTGGTCCAACAGCTTGTTGGTGAGGTCGTTGGCCAGCGCTCGGTCGGCACCGCCGGGTCGGTTGGCGCGCCGCCGCACGCCCACCACCTTCTCCTCCCCAGCGGCAGGGGCAGTGCCGGGGCTGCGGGCAGGGAGCACTGGTCAGAACACGGGGACGGGGAGGAGGCTGTTGATTCAGTACAGGCGATTGGGTCTGTCACACCTGGTGATGAATCAAAGCACCCTCCGAGAAGTGTAGAACGCTTCTGGGCATACCAACAATATATTAACACTCGCGCCCGCAGCGTTATAACATCCGCACGCTTCCACACATCTCCCACAGAGATACCGGACAGTGTTGCCGACTCACTCGTCCGTGTTGTGTTGCGTGTTCTCCTGCTCTGTCCTGTTCTCGCGGTCTCTCCGGCTCTCCTGGTCGGGTTCCAGCTCCGCGCGGGACCGGCTCCTGCCCAGCTGCGCCCTCCGCTCCGCTGCCATGGCAACCAGCGTCAGTCACCGAGCGCGGCGCACACCACCGACCCGAAACTGGGGTCATGTGGGCGCGTATAGGTGAGAACGTAGGGATGTTCGATAAATAGCGTAAACCAGCCTTGAGATGACAAGTGCATCATTTCTAGCATTTCGTTCAATGAGACTCGAAAACACTCTGTTATAATTTTCAAAACATATTTATCTGCCTAATTACACTGTACGCACCTCATAACTTTCTCAACCTGTCTTGGTCCTGCTTGAAGCTTATAAAAACTTGATGCTACAAAAAGGCAAAAAGTACACTTTCCTCCGGCACGGAAGTGGGCGAAAGTTTAACGTGCCCGGGAGTAAGAGAGCGTCAGGGGCCACCTCAGGCGGGCAGGTGGTCAGCAGGGGAGACAGGAGGCTCACCTCCGGCCGGCCGCGGTGCCCGTTTGCGGCGTTTCTCGCGGCTGAAGGCCTGTCCGCTCTGCAGCGCCTCCAGCAGGCTGTCCATCACGCCCTCCTGGTTGTCACCCTCGGCCATCATCGCCGCGATGGCCTGCTTCTGCGACACCTTCTCTGAACGCTCCCGCTCGGCCGCCGCCTTCGCCTCGCGGGCTCGTGCGATCTTGGCCTCCGTCTCGCGCAGTTTGACGTTATCCCGGTGCGCATCCTGTCAGCGGGGCAGCGCGGCATTAACCTACCTCACGTAACACCTTTGTCGTGGACAGAAGCCGTTCATCACATACTGAAACCGTGGCAGCATGCAGGAAGTATGCTGTATATGCAAGTAACCTGTCAAGTTCGAACACAGTTGAAAACCACTTGGGACTAACTTCATAACCAAGCCTAGGACAAAGCTCCAGTAGGTTACATACGGGAAGAGTGGGCTGACGGCTGGAAAAGCCATGCACCCTCATCGTTCGCGTCCAGAGGCATGTTCCAGCAGCTGACACAAAAATCGCTGGGACAGAGACGCTCACCTGGAACTGTTTCACAAAGGTAGCCATGTCGCTGAAGAAGTCCTCCATGGTGTACTTCTTCTTCTCGAAGGCAAAGAAGTCGGCGATGGCGTCGAACTTGTCGGCCATGGTGCGCGCCATGCTGGTGAGGACGTCCACCTGCTGTCGGGCCTCCACCGAGAACTCCTGACACGGCCTCGTCAAGGAAGAGCAACGCATCACTACAGGAGGTACTGCGCTACCGGCATCAAAGTATCAAGGCAGGGGACTCGAATATCGGTTAACTACATTTTGCGTGACATAGAATGGATACAGCTTACAACGTTGGGCATCGGAAGTGGTCAGATTGTCTGAGAAATGTTGAAATTTCGACAACAGAGCTAACCAGTGTGTTTCCAAGTTATTCCCGTCGAAGGGTTTCGAGGCAAACCATTAATCCTCATAGGGCAGTTGATCCTTTTACCTCTTCGCATCGTTCAATTAAGTATGAATCCAAGGGATGAGGGATGACAGAAAACAAGCCTCAACCTCGGCCTTTTTCCTTACTGCATGCTCTCTCGCCGCACAGTTGGAATATGGGAGTTCTCTGTTTGAAGTCATCCTTGGGTCCCTCTCTGAGCTATACAAATTCGCTTGTCTTGGTCAAGCGGCTATCCTTTCTAGAAACATCTGATAACTCTACTGGCGACAGTAATAATACGATACAAGAATCTAGGTCTCAGGAAGATTTCCGGTCATATTAAACGGCAGGGTTGACTAGATTTTAAAACTAAAGTCTTCTCAACTTAAACTGGAAGACCAGCCAAGGAAAATTATATGGATAGAGTGCACAGTAAAAGTCAGTCGCATACTTCAAATATCCCAGCATGGCCGTGCTAATTCGATCTAGCGGTACATTTCAGACTAAGACGTGGGGCAACGACCTGAGTTCTGTACGTTTAAGGATACAGTCATGACTTCTATGAACTTGTCCTCGTCCGAGAGCGGCACTTTGTTGTTTTTGACATCCGTCTCCAGGTTCTTGGTTCCCGCCTCCATCTTCCGAATCAGCTCCGAGATCTGACTCTCCGACACCTGGCGGCGCGCAGAAGAACTACTGAGGCTGCCGATGTCAGGCAGCAGCAGCTGGTGCAGGGTGACGGGCAGCGGAAAATAGTGGAAACAACTACAGGCACAAACGAAAACAATCCAGAAACTAGAGCACGGCACCAAGCCCTCGTGGTATGATGACCACTTTAAAAAAGCACATCGATATGCTGTTTCATACTAACCATCTTAGGCGTTTTGTTCTCAAGCTATAGAATCCAGCATTCATGGCAATGTCTTCATCATTGAAACTTATCCAGATCTCGGAAAGTATGCTGAATATGAGCTACCGCGAATAAATCAGTTTAAAAGAAATAGGGGCTGTATCAAAGCAGGCTTTCACAGTTACTTTCATGGCTGAAATTTACAGGCCTTCGTAAGCCCCACAGAATGGCGCTGTCATGACCAGTGGTGGATACAAGGGCGACTAGGGGAGGGCTCAAGGCCCCATCCCGAGTTCTGAGTGCCTATAGCTAGTACATAGGCGGAGGTCAATCCGAGGCAATTGTGGGGAAGGCTCATCCCTCATGAGGTAATGGATCCGCCACTGGTCATGAACCCCCATGAGGTAATGGTCATGAACCGTGGTTTGGGAACGACTGAACTAAAAGGACAAGGAGAAACCCTGATGCACCCGGCAGCACAGTCGACACCTGACACCTGGCGGCACACCACCGAAACACCGGCGAACCTGGTCCCACGTAACGGAAACACAGAGAAGTGCCACAACAGGCGGATTCCGCATACAATACCGCTGGGTATAATCCTTCTCTGGCTAGAGTGCATGGATAAAACATTGCAAGGCAAAACACAAATAGGTATGCAAATCTGACGCTTAAAAGTTAGCAAAGTCCTGGTAAATTAACTAAACGATATTTTCCTTCACGACATTCAAAACAGGACCGTATTTTGCTGAATGGTTTATAATTGTCCGACAAAATCGAAACACCCCTCTACCATACACAGACACAGAAACAATAATGTACAACTGATGACACCAGAAACACTGTTTAACCTGGATCCTGGCTGTACTAATACAGTAGGTGCCAGGCCTATCTAATGCAGCCAAACCTCAGATACCTTTGAGGCCGACTGCACGTGGCCAATCTGCTGCGGGAAGTCGAGCAGCTCGGGGTGCTTGGTCTCCACCACTTCCGCCAGGTAGTGCAGCAGCGTCGTTTTGTTCTGCGTGTCCTTGGTGTTGTTCAGCTAAGCAGCGCAGCAACACGGTTAGCGAGAGCAGACTTGGTTCATCGCACTTCACATGCAAACATCATGTGAACTCTGAATAAAACTGTGCACAATTAGACCCAAGCATATCAAACGAGTGCCATTAGCACATGGTTCCGTTGCTCTTCATTTGCCCACTCGTTATCCAGCCGGTGTCACTAATCTCCCCAGCCCATACGCAAGATCCCCACTTCCCGACCTTGGTGAGGAAGCTGATCTCGAAGCCGAACGCCTCCGAGTTTCTGGAGCCGGCGTTCATGTAGTTACCCAGCAACAGGATCAGCTCCAGGATGTGAGCCAACTTCTCGCTGGACAAAATCTCCTCACAGGCTGCCGTAGCCGCTACCACGTTCTGAATCAGAGCCAGGAGTTTCGTCTCTCTGATCTCTACCACACCATACATCGTGCACACCAAGTGTCAACACTTCCAAAACTTTAATAATACTGAGGCAGGTGTTGTCTTGTTTCATTTGCATGTAGACAACACAAGCTATCATCGTCACAAAAGGAGGAGTAATCGGAGGCATCGCCTGCGCTGTGCAGGTCACAGTACAGCTTACCCTGGGCGTTGAACGACATAACAGCAACAACGCACGTCTGTTCAAAACAAAGGCCGCCCTAATTTGCTATCGAATGATCGCGCGATGCGGCGCAAAACAAATAATTCATTCTGTTAATATCTCAATAAAAAGTGACAGATAACACCGTTGACAGTTAAGAGATAAACCGAGATTTGTGGTTTTCCATCACAGGCAATAATCATAATCCTTTCAGACTACAACACTGTGCAGTATTCCCTGATCATTTTCCTCCCCGGCCACCGGCGCCGGAACACACCACTGGAGCATCCAACTCGATCACCACCTCAACTCACCGGCTTGATGTCGTTCACCATCTCCTCAAAGCGCAGCTTGAAGAGGAGCGACTTCAACCGCGGCAGAAGTCTCTTGATACTGCCAACCTGGAGAGAGCGACAAACAGGAAACGGTCTAACACTGACTTTTAAATGTTTTAGATAACTTACAGGTAGCTATGAGAAAAAGCATAGAACTTCACTTCAACCACCGTGCAGGTTCCCATCCTCATTCACATAAAGTTAACAATAATAATCATAATAACAAAAGCAATAAAAATAATGAAAAAAATACCAAAATGATGATACTGCAAACAATTGTAATTAATAATAACAATAACAGTTAATGATTATCATAGCTATTACAAGTCCCAAGCATTTCTCGTTCTTCGTTAGAGCCTCAAACGATATCCGGCAATGTCTCTCGAAAAAAACCAGACCAGGGAAGGAGTGCACTACAAGGAATTTCCGGCCCCACCACGTCATCCCACTCACAGTGAACTGACGGTCCCATCGCGCCATCCCACTCACCGTGAACTGACGTTCCCATCACGTCATCCCACTCACCGTGAACTGACGGTCCCATCACGCCATCCCACTCACAGTGAACTGACGGTCCCATCAAGCTAATCTACTCACCGTGAACTGACTGACGGTCCCATCACACCATCCCAGTCACAGTGAACTCACGGCACCGCACACCATCCCACTCACCGTGAACTGACGGTCCCATCACACCATCCCACTCACAGTGAACTCACGGTCCCGGCACACCATCCCACTCCCCGTGAACTGACGTTTCCATCACGCCATCGCACTCACCGTGAACTGACGGTCCCATCACGCCACCCCACTCACCGTGAACTGACGGTTCCATCACGCCACCCCACTCACCGTGATGGCAAACTGCTCGGCCTCAGTCAGCTGGTCGTACTCCTCCTTGAAGGCCTCCAGCTTGGTCAGCTGCGCCGCGTCCGGCATGTACTGTATCAGCGCCTCCACCAGGCTCTCGGTTAGCACCGTCTGGTCGCAGCGCAGCACCGCCGTGCGCACGTCCGCGTACTGCATGTGCTTCAGGGAGCCGCCCACCAGGATGGAGAGGTTCTGGGCCGCCTTTCCGTCCAGCACCCTCAGCTCCTTACCCTGACGGAGAGCAGCGTCAAGACTAGAGTACGGCTCCGAGCAAACGCGTCGCGGCTGACACAGGAGCGATGTCAGTACCAACGCGCAGGCTACAGAACGGCGGTGAACACGGCGTCAAGTACTTGGGTCACAGCCCGGTCCACGAATGCGCCTGAGCAAAAAGGTATACGTCGAAAGTAAAGACAAAATCATAACAAAAGCAGAGTGCAGGTTCGAAACATCTCACGTTCACTGGTGTTCCCAGCATTATTTGGTATCTCACGATTGTTCCAGGGGTCAACCCACACCCAACGCAGGGCACACTGTTCAAATTGCGGGAGTGTACGCTGGATAAATGCTTCAAACCTTCTTTTTAGCTGTGCTCTCAGTCACGTCCGACTTCTTAGGTGGCGGCTTTGACGAGAATTTGCTCTGTAGGCCCTTCAAAATCTCTTCATCCGCCAACGCTTCGTCATTAGCCTTCACCCAGAATGAGTTGGCCTTCAGATTGTTGGGAAGAATCTGAAAATGTGGGCAAAACGTGCCAGCATTCTTGAATGAAACTCGTGACAGTGCAAAACAGCGTGCGTAAAAATTAAAAGAAAAGTAAATTATAGAACTATAAAAGATCCAAAATCAGATTCCATAAATAAAGGTCAACTAACAGCCGTTCACACCAAACAATGAAGTAAAAGCATGCCTTCCACTCCCGCAGACAAACACGTGTCATGCCAACAAGCAGAGGGTCGGCTTAAACAAGCAAAAACTACACACAATTAGGAACCAGCCAGACCTGAGACAGCTTACCCCCAAGAATTGCAAGCACCTTTTTCCAGTTGGCTCTCTTGGTGTTCTGCCCCAGGGTCCATTTTGTCTTTGGCTTGAGTCCGTGCGGAAGCTGTGGTACCATTGGCATCATTGGCAGACCAGGTGGGGGTGGCGGCCCTCCCCCGGGGGCGGCGGGGGAGGAGGGAGGCCCGCCTGCACCCGGCATGGGCGGTGGCGGAGGTGGGCCACCTCCACCCGGCATTGGGGAGGCGGCGGAATTCCGCCAGCTCCTGGCATAGGAGGAGGTGGGGGTATCCCACCCATCCCGGGCATGGGAGGAGGAGGAGGAATCCCTCCCGCCCCGGGCATAGGAGGTGGAGGAGGAATCCCTGCCGCCCCGGGCATCGGAGGGGAGGGGGTATTCCCCCAGCCCCGGGCATGGGAGGAGGCGGAGGTATACCACCGGCACCAGGCATCGGAGGTGGGGGAGGAATCCCGCCGGCTCCCGGCAGAGGGGGTGGGGAGGTATTCCGGCCGCTCCTGGCAGGGGAGGCGGCGGCGGTATGGCTCCGCTGCCGGCTGGCGCCGCTCCTGACTTGGCAGCGACAGCACCCACGGCAGCGGCCAGACCAGTCGGCACCACCAGCTTGCCGTCCTGAGGACCCCCGGCCTTCTCCAGATTTTCCTTCAGCTGCGTTATCATACGCTCGGCAGCCGACAGTTTGGCCTCGGTCTCCTGCTTGCTGGTCAGCATCTGCTCCAGCTTGAGGTTGAGTTCGCCAGAGGCGCGCTCGTCCTCCTGTCGGCCACGCTCCTTCAGCGTCTCGATCAGCGGCTCCACGTCCAGGTCGAATCGGCGCGTGGCGCGGAAGTCGGGGTCCACGCCCGACTTGTGCAGCACGATCTGAGAGACGCACTCCTCCACCAGCATCAGGTACGACAGACTGCCGGAGGCGAGTGTGCCGCTGAAACCGCACCGTCCCTGACTGGAGGAGAGGATGCGCAGGAGGTCTGATGGGACGCAGCCCTAGACCAGGTCGTGCAACATCTTAGCACAAGGAGAGAATCAAGCTGGTAGATCAAATTGGTGAGGACTTTTTGTAAGGGGATACTAAAGATGAGGATTAAAAATTTGACATGGTAAGGGCGGGCAGCAGAGCAGCTCAATATTTACTTACCGACATAAAAGGGATGACATAAAAACAGCCTAAGCTAAGCTATAATAGCTAAGCTCTGGGAACAAGTTGCTATTTTCGAAGGGTGGGAATTTTTCCACGGTCTCAGGATCCTCTACAGCATGCCAATTTCCATGTATATCCGTATGGAATTCGAAAGTGCCCATATAAAAAACCACCATGTAGTTGGAAAAACCAGGCTCCACGATAGGTGTTGCATTGCTGCAAAAACTACTCAGGCATGATTATCAACGGCCAGATCAAGTGAAAATCATTTCAACCGTTCACAGTGTTCAGCCCATTGCGACGAAGTGCAAATAACAGTTGAACCGTGTTCGTTAGCAAGCTTCAATCATGAGTAGACTCTGTACACAAATCTCTATTGGTTCAATGTACTTCCCAATATTTAACGCTCTACAAATTTTGGGCGGCCGTTTTAACGATTCTTGTTGCGTAAAATGTAATCTCCATACAGCGACCGAATGCAGCTGTCGGAGAAAACCAGGATTGTTTATAAGATTGACATACCAAATTTAACCAAATTTCGGACAGCCCATTAGTTTCACATATATGGAATCCATACTAAGGTAGCAAAGTATATGATCTGCCAACCCGGAATCTCTGGGATAACAATACCGCGTTGTGAGGTAGGGACGTCGGGTAGGAAAACTACAAAACATGCGTCACCGCATCATCCAAACCAAGAGAGATGGCAGCAAACGAAATAAACTGCATACGCAACCCGTGCAAAACAAAACATCCTATAGCGTGTTCACGACCGACTCCCAAACACAGCACGCCATACTCGCTCCTAAAAATTACTCCACTATCCCAGACAGAGCCTGGGCCTGACCGGACGTGACGGGCCCTCCCGTCCCTGAGCAGCACTGACCGGACGTTGGGGCCGTCCCTGATGCAGAGCAGATGCTGCAGTATGGAGAGCAGGTACGGCTCGGCGGCGCTCTGCGCCAGCGAGTTCCTCAGCAGCGAGAACACCTGCTCCGGGTCGTCCAGCTCCAGCCGCACCGTCTCCAGCCGCTGACACAGCTCGTCGTGGTCATCGTCGCGGTGCTCGCTGAAGATCTTCAGCTGGTCTTGCAGGCCGTCGGCGCCGTCCGAGTCCATTGTCTGTCGACAGCCGCCAGCGCAGGAGTCAGAGCCGGCCGACGCGACAGCTGCAGCTTACAGTCAGCTGAGAGTGGTGCTCAACGGAAACAGGCTTTCCAGGCTGTTTGAAGCTTTAAAGTGGCGAGCGCTAACTAGTTAGGCTTTAAGTGAGCGTTGATGCAACGACAGGACACAGCAGACAGCGATCATAGTCGGTAGACCACAGATGCCAATGCGAAAAGTCGTTATACCAGTGAGAGCTCCGGTGTTTGCAAAAGCCCAGGGTCACGGGTAACCAGCCGTCACCCGAGCGCCGTACCTCGAGGATGTCCATGAGTCCGTCGCGCATGAACTCGTTGCGAAGGTGGAGCCGGAAGTCGAGCTCGTCCGGAGAGCTAACCAGCGCGTTGATCAGGATCATCACACACAGCTGCCGACAGGCACAGGCGTCAGCTGATTCTCACACGTCGGTAGCACCGGACTGGGACCTGATGACGGAGAGCTCCCCGCGGGGATACTTTAAACCGGGCCTTTTCTTTACACCGCTCACGTGTATCTACCGAATATTTCCCAATTCTCATATCTAATCAACATTCGTGTTGAGCAGGTAAGTGCTTTCCGTTACCAACAAATAGTTCCCGCCGTAAGGTAGCACTGATACACCTAATTGTCCTCACTTAATGAGGAGATAAGCTTCAAGGCCTCACAGCGTCACGAAATTTCCTCTTGTTGAAAGGATTTCGAGATCAAAGAGCTCGTACTTTATACCCGCGGTTCAAATTGCGGAGTTTTTACCACTAATCCCAGCTCTTATTACCAAATCACTTGAATCAGTACTGAAACATGATCAACATTCATGGAAAGTGGTAGCATCTATCACTGTACGGGAGGCTTCAAAATTTGGAGCAGTAGAGCGGATAACTACAGTTAAATAACAAAGGCCTAACAGCAGACCGGGTCAGCAGCACCGCGGGAGACACGCACCCTGAGCTGGTCGTTACTTCGATCCATCAGCCCCTGGACGATGGGCGCGAACCGGGAGCGCCCCAGCGTCTCGCCGTTGATGGTGATGGCCTCCAGGGTGCGACTGTGTCCGTCCGGTGGCACGATGGCCAGCGCGGCCAGCATCCGCACCACCTCCAGCATCACCAGCGGCAGCCGCGGCTCCAGCGAGCGCGCCAGCGTGGCCAGGGCGCCCTCCTCGCCCAGCAGCTGGCGCAGGCCCAGCGAGGTGTTGGCCAGCGACCTCAGGCACCGCACACACTCCAGCTGCACCCGGTCCCACTTGTAGTCGCTGCCGGCGGAGGGCGCGCCCGTCAGCAGGCGGCACCGACCGCTCTGGTCACAACGGGAGGTGGCATCGCCGACTCACTCAGTCTCACACAATGCCACCTGGTCATCCCCGGTAAGGATAACAAGAAACAATAGTAGCAAGGAACGCCAGTGCCTTGGGAGCACGAAATAGGACACCACTTGCCTCAGATACATGAGTAGTCTGTTCGGGGATGGGACTGTTTCTATAAACGGACTACATAATTTTACTTCTAGATAAGGACTAAGACCGGAAGGTAAAAACGTGCAGAAACCTACATACACGAGTCGATTGGTCTGTTCCCGCGGTCGCTTTGAAAACAGTACGTACCGAGGATGCTGTACCGAGATGCATCCAGAAAAAACATACCAAAGAAGCTACAGTAACAGGAGATAGCTAATTTACATTTGTGGGAAGCAGTGAAGAAGGAAGCTACATTCATTAACATACATCCTAAACGACCCCTTGAAGCAGCTGGATACCTCTCTGACCCCGCCCCCAGCTGGAAAGTTTATCTCCATTATCGTGTCGCATACCAGTGACTATACCGAGCCCCTGCAACATTGCGGCATCTAGGAACGAATCCCTTGTACCATTTGGACATACCGAGTGGTCAACGGTCACTGTCAGAGAGGTACTAATACCCTGTAGCACTCGGAGATATTGACCCTTGCTGGTTAGCAACCGGGCTCTTAGTAAAAGACGAATACGAGATAAGCAGCTGACCCTACGTAGTAGATTAAGAGCATACTGACCCCTTATAGCACTCGGAGAGTATAGAGAGAAGCTGTCGGAATCCGGCATCACCGAACTCTTGTACCCAGGTGAGCGGGTTGTTGGTGAGCGCGATCCGCAGTGACTCCAGACACTCGAGAGTCTTCTGCAAGCTGAGCGGTTGCGCGAGGTAGGCGGTGTAGTCGCTGGCACTAACGAACCGACTCCGCTGACGCTGCCGACACACCGGGATTCAGACGGGACGTAGCACTGACGCTGCCGACACACCGGGATTCAGACGGCACGTAGCACTAACGCTGCCGACACACCGGGATTCAGACAGGCCGTAACACTGACGCTGCCACACACCGGGATTCAGACGGGACGTAGCACTGACGCTGCTGATACACCGGCATTCAGACGGCACGTAGCACTAACGCTGCCGACACACCGGGATTCAGACAGGCCGTAACACTGACGCTGCCACACACCGGGATTCAGACGGGACGTAGCACTGACGCTGCTGATACACCGGCATTCAGACGGCACGTAGCACTAACGCTGCCGACACACCGGGATTCAGACAGGCCGTAACACTGACGCTGCCGATACACCGGGATTCAGACGGGACGTAGCACTGACGCTGCCGACACACCGGGATTCAGACGGCACGTAGCACCAACGCTGCCGACACACCGGGATTCAGACAGGCCGTAACACTGACGCTGCCGATACACCGGGATTCAGACGGGACGTAGCACTGACGCTGCCGACACACCGGGATTCAGACGGGACGTAGCACTGACGCTGCCGAGACACCGGGATTCAGACAGGACGTAGCACTGACGCTGCCGACACACACCGGGATTCAGACGGGACGTAACACTGACGCTGCCGACACACACCGGGATTCAGACGGGACGTAGTACTGACGCTGCCGACACACCGGGATTCAGACGGGACGTAGCACTGACGCTGCCGACACACACGGGATTCAGACGGGACGTAGCACTGAGGCTGCCGACACACCGGGATTCAGACGGGACGTAGTACTGACGCTGCCGACACACTGGGATTCAGACGGGACGTAGCACTGACGCTGCCGACACACCGGGATTCAGACGGGACGAGCACTGACGCTGCTGATACACCGGCATTCAGACGGACGTAGCACTGACGCTGCCGATACGCCGGGATTCAGACGGAACGTAGCACTGACGCTGCTGATACACCGGCATTCAGACGGGACGTAGCACTGACGCTGCAGACACACCGGGATTCCGACGGGACGTAGCACTGACGCTGCCGACACACACCGGGATTCAGACGGACGTAGCACCGACGCTGCTGATACACCGGTATTCAGACGGGACGTAGCACTGACGCTGCAGATACGCCGGGATTCAGACGAGACGTAGCACTGACGCTGCGATACACCGGCATTCAGACGGGACGTAGCACTGACGCTGCCGACACACCGGGATTCAGACGGGACGTAGTACTGACGCTGCCGACACACCGGGATTCAGACGGGACGTAGCACTGACGCGCCGACACACCGGGATTCAGACGGGACGTAGCACTGAAGCTGCTGATACACCGGCATTCAGACGGGACGTAGCACTGACGCTGCCGATACGCCGGGATTCAGACGGAACGTAGCACTGACGCTGCCGACACACCGGGATTCAGACGGGACGTAGCACTGACGCTGCTGATACACCGGCATTCAGACGGGACGTAGCACTGACGCTGCCGACACACCGGGATTCAGACGGGACGTAGTACTGACGCTGCCGACACACCGGGATTCAGACGGGACGTAGCACTGACGCTGCCGACACACCGGGATTCAGACGGGACGTAGCACTGACGCTGCCGATAAGCCGGGATTCAGACGGGACGTAGCACTGACGCTGCTGATACACCGGCATTCAGAGGACGTAGCACTGACGCTGCCAATACGCCGGGATTCAGACGGGACGTAGCACTGACGCTGCCGACACACACGGGATTCAGACGGGACGTAGCACTGACGCTGTCGACACACACCGGGATTCAGACGGGACGTAGCGCTGAGGCTGCCGACACACCAGGATTCAGACGGGTTTGCACTGACGCTGTCGACACACACGGGATTCAGACGGGACGTAGCACTGACGCTGCCGACACGCCGGGATTCAGACGGGACGTAGTACTGACGCTGCCGACACACCGGGATTCAGACGGGACGTAGCACTGACGCTGCAGACACACCGGGATTCAGACAGGACGTAGCACTGACGCTGCCGACACACACCGGTATTCAGACGGGACGTAGCACCGACGCGCCGACACACACCGGGATTCAGACGGGACGTAGCACTGAGGCTGCCGACACACACCGGGATTCAGACGGGACGTAGCACTGACGCTGTCGACACATACCGGATTCAGACGACGTAGCACTGAGGCTGCCGACACACACCGGGATTCAGACGGGACGTAGTACTGACGCTGCCGATACACACCGGTATTCAGACGGGACGTAGCACTGAGGCTGCCGACACACACCGGGATTCAGACGGGACGTAGCACTGACGCTGTCGACACATACCGGGATTCAGACGGGACGTAGCACTGAGGCTGCCGACACACACCGGGATTCAGACGGGACGTAGTACTGACGCTGCCGATACACACCGGTATTCAGACGGGACGTAGCACTGACGCTGCCGACACACACCGGTATTCAGACGGGACGTAGCACTGACGCTGCCGACACACACCG
The DNA here is from genome assembly GCA_034440635.1 of Lepas anatifera. NCBI lineage: Eukaryota > Metazoa > Arthropoda > Thecostraca > Lepadidae > Lepas > Lepas anatifera. The sequence continues at coordinate 1,227,210 of JAOTON010000556.1, read as the reverse complement.
GGATTCAGACGGGACGTAGCACTGACGCTGTCGACACATACCGGGATTCAGACGGGACGTAGCACTGAGGCTGCCGACACACACCGGGATTCAGACGGACGTAGCACTGACGCTGCCGACACACACCGGTATTCAGACGGGACGTAGCACTGACGCTGTCGACACACACCGGGATTCAGACGGGACGTAGCACTGAGGCTGCTGACACACACCGGGATTCAGACGGGACATAGCACTGACGCTGCCGACACACCGGGATTCAGACGGGTTTGCACTGACGCTGTCGACACACGGGATTCAGACGGGACGTAGCACTGACGCTGCCGACACATACCGGGATTCAGACGGGACGTAGCACTGAGGCTGCCGACACACACCGGGATTCAGACGGGACGTAGCACTGACGCTGCCGACACACTGGGATTCAGACGGGACGTAGCACTGACGCTGCCGACACACCGGGATTCAGACGGGGCGTAGCACTGACGCTGTCGACACACCGGGATTCAGGCGGGACGTAGCACTGACGCTGTCGACACACACCGGGATTCAGACGGGACGTAGCACTGAGGCTGCCGACACACCGGGATTCAGACGGGGTTTGCACTGACGCTGTCGACACACACGGGATTCAGACGGGACGTAGCACTGACGCTGCCGACACACCGGGATTCAGACGGGCAAAATTGTATCCGCGTTTTGACAAAGTTTTCGTGGAAAGAAGAGGACGAGTCCAAAATCTTCACATGAGGCCGAAATCAATATATTTATAGACAAGATCACTCAGGTTATTTCCGTAATAAAAGAGAGGGATACAGAGAGATCGGAGAGCATTTTGAAGAAAACAAGTTTTCACATACATCTTGAATTTCCGGACATTCGAGCTCCGTCTGCGCGAATGTCACTCACCGGGGTCGCTCCTTAAAGTGCATGGCCAGCATGCGTCGTTTCTTCTCCATGTCCTGGTTTCGAAGGGGAGCCTTCTTGGCTTCTGCCAAGTTCATGTCGTCCTGAAATCACCACCGTCACAACTCCGTGATGTTCCACATCATCACTCAACAGGCGCAGAATGGAATGAGTAACAGCCGCAGCCCATTTCGAGTTTCTGCAAAAGCATCTATCAATTGTCTACATCGTTTACCAAAGGTGAACGTAAATGCCACCAATGAGATGAAGTACACAGTAATTCGTTGAGAGTACAGCAGCACGGCAACATCCCAAACGCACAACTGAGCTTCAAAACTTCGTTCATTCCCGTACATAACAAGTTGTGTATATATATATATATATGATATATATATATATATATATATATATATATATATATATATATATATATATATATATATATATATACTGCAACCGAAACTACACGCATTCTAATTAGGGATTAGGGTCACTGCCTCACCAGCATTTTCTCGAACTCCCTCTCGACATCGCTGTCGGTGAGGGAGTCGGCAGCAGCGGGGGTGGCGGCCGGGGAGGGAAGGGGGGCGGCCGGTGCCTGATCCAGCACATCCTCCGCCTCCGCCAGCGAGGTGGGCCGCGAAGACTTGCCATTGCCCTTGTGGCGACCCTTCTTGTGGAACGCGTCCAGCTGCAGACGCCGGGATTAGGTCACGCGCTCATGTCAGTTGGCGGCATCCATTATTTGCGTCACAGCTATAACAGCTCAAAATCACACTGCCATGTGAAAGAAAATGTGATGATAATGATGCTCAACTTCAGGTCTGCAAAACATATAGGAGATACAATTATAATACAATATACCAGAAGGGAAAAACTGCGACGTTAGATATTCAGCGGAAGAATGAGACACTTATTTCTTCAATGTGCAATTTCAATTCACTCAAAAAGGAAGAAATGTATACATTCCCGGCCCAAACAGATCCCAAGCATGCATGAGAGAAATGTAACTTCAAGACTTGTTCATCCGTTTCCCTATGCCCAAGACAGTTTGGGAATTAAGCATTATTGGTACTCACAGTCGACATCGGTAAAATGTGGCACGTTTCCTCTGCGCAAAGTAGTCTAAGACATACGTAAGAGTTTTTAAGATAGGCCGGTGCAAGTTCAGTCAAACATTGTACTTTAAGCTTCTCATCGCAATCGCATACACTCATTTTTTAGGCACTGTTGTGATTCTGCACTCTAGAATTTTACAACTGGAATACCTTGTTTTCAATCAAGAGATTTAAGTTGAGGCGATGCCATTCAACAGATAAAAAACAGAAATAGTAGGTCCTAATGCGGTTTGGAACTACGAAAACACACAAAATAGCAGAAAACCAGGAGTGAAAATTGCGACAACAAAAACATATTAATGAATACTTACAAAGCTGTGCTTGGTCTTCTCGTTTTTAGACATGCTGGGAGGTGCAGAGTGATTCTCGTGCTTTCTACAGGTGATTCAGCATTCAACTGTCGCCGTTTGACCTTTGGAGAGGAGCACAGTCATGAGTCAAACAAGCAGGTGAAAAAGGCACAACCGTGAGTGAAAGCCAGCGGTGCAGTACATGTCTGTTTTGGACGCACCTTAAATCCCTACATCTGTCCCTCGCGGAGGAGGGACTGACACACCCTCATGTCTTCCAACATTAGTTCGCGGTAGGCTCCTGAAACTTTGTGGCTTGTCCAAAAACGGAATTGGGCAGATTCCCTGAAAGATTTGAAATATCTTTATTACGAGCGGAGCTATGCAATCCTTCAACGGAAAATGGCGTACATCACATTCGGAATACTTTTCAAGGGAGGGGTTTTTTCGTTTTGCTTAACATTAGTAGAGCACTGGGACTGACTTAAAAGACGATACAAATAAGATGTTCAGACAGTTTTGTCCAATCATTTGATCAGCATATGCAGCTTGTGTTTCTGCATCGATTGATAACAAAATCTCAAAATCGAAAATAATATGGCCTACCCTTTTCTTCCGTTGGACAGCAATATAGCTCGGCATTTCGGGATGTTCTATTTGCAAGCCGAACATTATCGTGTACGGTGCGTTATGCATGCCACAAAGCCATCTGTAACAATAATGAGAGAAGTTCGAATGTTATACATAATATGTCGAGGGATAGTTCATTCATATTTTCATACAATTTTTGACAGAGGCGGTTCCAGCCGCCTAATATGCTGCTAGACTGCTTGTGCACCCTGGAGATTCGTTCGACCTTTCCATTTTAAGGAATGGGTCCGTGAGCTTTACTTCTCCAGTTTGTTGCAAATTGAATGTGTCTGGTGGTGTGAATTGGAGCGAGAATTATGCACGACCGGTGCGTTTAATCTGGCCTGTTGCCATTCTTTGTAGACCAGCACACAATGTTTCGATCCTTACGAGGATGGAAGCTAATTGCCAACAAAACCTGAGATTAAAGACTGAGGCATTTCCATTTCGGTTATATTTGTTCTTAAAAAAAACATAAGTCAAGAACTAAATTCAAAGTGAAACGATAAGCAGTTTCGTATACAAAGAACAAACTAAAACTTAGCCTACACACCCATACTTGAGAGAAAAAATGACCTTGATGACACATGATCAGTGTGGAACACAACCCAGGGGATCAGGGCATCAGCCTCTCCAGGGTCCATATCATGCACCTGACGGTCTACGAACCACTGAAGGCTGCCTGATAAGAGCTGAAGGCGCTGGACCTCAGTCAAAATCAGGTGAGGAAAATGGGGGTGCTGGATACCATGAGCGGACTGCCACTGGTGGAGCCCAAATTGGGCGGCAACGAACTGTGCAACAGCTTTATCGAGAAATCTGATACAAAGGTTGTCTGGCTACATCAGCACCGTTCGAAAACGCTTCTTTAAGGTCATTCTGCTGGATAACGTGGAGCTGGCACGGTCATTCAAGTTCTACATCGAAGGCGACACTGTGACCGCTAAGAAGCTGCCAGGTAGCGAGAGGTCTTGCTTTTATGGAGCACAGCTGCGTGGTGTGGTGCTGATGTTCCTTAGTACATGGAGGTGTTAGACGTCGACAGGAGGGACCAGGCGATTGACGCCTATCACGAACAGCGTCATTAAGTCTGGTTGTCCTTCTGTTGTCTCTCGCGACAGCATGGAGAAGATGCACGGCACCTGGATACAAGACAGTCGTGACCTACTCCGGGTGTCATAATTGGGGTCTTAGGGTATGTCAGCTGCTGAGGCTACGTGTGTACCCCGAGTGTCTCGCGAGCGGTGAGGCCCTCTGCTCCTCAGCGGAAAGTTTGAGTTGCAAAAGCAGCCTTGTACGCACCCTCGGCCCGCCCCGGCGTACGACTGTGGAGAATGACGCCGGACGGCGGCCTTTTGAAGGAGCGCTCAATGTATCTAGATATAATGCTGTCATGCCTTAATATGCACGGAGAATCGGCCGCCCTCTCCGATAGCGGTTTTCTCCACTCTGTCTGTTGCTAGAAGTTGAGCTGGTGATGATGGTTTTGAACTTCACTGTGGCAACAAGTACCGAGCTCGCTAATTGGGTCAGGGCCTAAACAAAACACAGTGTGCTTTGTGTATCCCAGTAAGGTAAATAAGGTAAATTCTGCTCGATTAGTGTGTTCACTAGAACACTAGACGGCGTCTCCATATTGCAGCACGCTACTGAATCCCATACGCTATTATCGTGGCACAACATCAATCTAGGTGTGCCAAGTAGAAAGAGCTGCCGTGTGCACTGCATTAACCCGCGCCCCACCGGGGTCCGGCGCCACCTTCGCCCCACCGGGGGCATCGATGGCCGCCTCTAACTCCGAAATATGGGGGTTAGCTCAAATCTGCAAAGTGCATAAGAAAGCTCGCGTGAATTCAGTAAGAAATTACTTCACATGTTTAAGCGCTCAGGTCAATGGTTCGACCTCCAGAGGTCAAGTTAGGTCACGATAGGCCATTTTCACTCAAATATGCAATGCTTAAGAAAACTGGGTATAACTCTTATGCCATTAGAGCTATTGAGATCTGGTAAACTACATTGATAGGAAAATGCCAGACCTTTTCCGCTATGTGGATTATAATGACCTCCCTCCAGTGGTTTCACCTCCAGAGGTCACCTCGTGACCTCATATGACCTGAGGTCACCAAAGGTCATAAAGTGACCTTGCCATATATAAAATGATAGCTAGTAATAACCTTGGATGACCTCGGAGAAGTCAACGAACAAATGTGACGCCTGGGATCCGTGAAAGGGTGTCCAAGAACGCTTTTCTGAGCAAGTCGAGCATTTGCAATCGTTTTTGTAGCTTTTAGATCATAAGACAGCTTTTTCTCATGCTTTTTCAATGGGAGAGGTCACCTCGTGACCTGACCTCAGGTCACGAAACCGAAAAATCCCGGATATACACCTTGTAGACACTGGCGGGGCCATGAAGTGTAGGAAGTTTCAAATCGATCCACTGAGAAACGTAGCTCTTATAGAGCCCAAAAGTTGAAGTGAGGTGACTTTGGTTTACCTCGCCTGGTGACCTGAACTTGGGTGACCCGTGGTAAAAAATTTCAGGGATGGTGGGAAAAGATGGGGTGAAAGATAGAGCCCTCAACCGCGGTCCCAGTATCGTCGTTTTTCTGCTATCCAGAAAAACCCTTAGGGGCCATCGATGGCCCCCAGTGTGGGGCGAGGGTTAAGAAGAATAAACAAGTGTGGGGAGCATAGTCACTGTGATAACATATTGCCTGCATAAATATGTTGACTACTGCTGTGCAGACCTGGCTGGCATCCAGTTGGTTGTGTAGCGATACCCTAGCTGTATTTCCTCTAGCTGCCTGAGAAGTGTTTCTGGCTAGTTATATTTCCCATGTTGCCCAGCTTGCCACCTTTCTTCCTCTCAGACTCTTGTTTTGAGTATGCCTGTGGAGCCATCATTGACACACTTCGGAGTGTGTGGCCGAAGATGGGCACCTCCCTCTTCTGTAACAGACTGTGTTTTCTGTTTAGTTGGGAGGTCTGATAGCGATAATTTCGGCCACAAACTTACTGACCCAGTAATAAATGCTATCCAGGTGCTGCTGGACCACTTCTTCACCAGTGCCCGGCAATCCTGTGTAGTTGTTTAGGTGCTGCTGCACCCATTGCTGGTACCCAGGCCTGTTCGCTAAGAGACTGGTGTTCAACTACAATCACCACCCCGGCCAGGCAGCTGCCCAGAGCCAGGCACTACCACAGTTTGGGGCAGGGGGTGAGAGGGGGGGCTAAACGGCCAGCCTGCTAAGTGTGGGACAGTAGGACATCGAGGTGTAGCTGCCAACGTGAAGCTAAGACACCAGTCAGCACCGCTGTCGGCATTGGCCCTGTCTAAGCAGCATTGTAGTGGCTAGACTGGCTTTTTGGCGGTTATACCACATATATTTTTATCTGACAAATCCTTCAATTTAATCTGCTTGACATTTCAACTTTCAACTTTGCAGGACTAATTGTCTGCACTCCATCTAGGTTTCCTCCCTCCCATGAGTGTGTAGAGGGCTTTGGACACTTTCAGTGGGCACAGGTGCACATGGAAGTGATAGCTTGGAGCTCAAATGTAACCAGGGATAACATAATAATGGAGGCTAATCTCATGGAACCCCAACTCAACCTTTAGTGCCTTGCATCTGTGGCATTGCTGGTGTAACATACTTTCACATGTGCATACACATACATTTTTCAGCACAGTGTGTTGGCCAGCCTGCCTGCTCTGTCCTCATCATTATTTGCAAACACTCTATTTTCTAAAAATTATCATGGGTGTGGGGTGCTGGTAGGACCTTCTGTCAGTGCTCTTGTCTCCTTACATGTCTTGTATATACTTCCGTGAAAAATTAAAAATGAGAGGAAAAGAAAAATGTCCAAGTCCCTGAATGTTCAAACTAGGCAACCTGGGTATTATGGTAGCAGGCAGATCACATCTCAATCTCGTGATTCAAAAGGATCACATCAGAAGGTCCCCAGCTCATGGGTTCTACCGCTGAAAAGGTCCAACTTCCAAAACGTCCAACATTCAAAAGGTCCAAAGAGGCGTGATTAGATACATGAGAGTGGGGTGTATGATGCCGCAGAGGCGTGCTAAGACAACTGATAACAGGAGGCAATGAGGGTTAGGTTAGGTTAGGTTAGGTTAGGTTAGGCTAGGTAAGGTTAGGTTAGGTTAGGTTAGGTTAGGTTAGGTTAGGTTAGGTTAGGTTAGGTTAGGTCAGGTCAGGTCAGGTCAGGTCAGGTCAGGTCAGGTCAGGTCAGGTTTAGGTTAGGTAAGGTCAGGTCAGTTCAATTGTGTATGCCCTTGGTCCCTATTTCCTATTCTGGGGATATCACCCCTCTTTCCAGAATATGAGTGCGCCTGTGGTCTGGGTACGACTTTACACTACTCAAACTTCCCCTCCTTCCATCTGTTTCATCTCTAGGGATTTTCTTTCAGAATATGGAGATATTTCTAAAACATTTCAAGAGTGGTACCCAGACCAGAGGCGCACTCAGATTCTGGAAAGAGGGTTGGTATCCCCAGACTAGGAAAGAAGGACTAAGGGCATACACACCTGACCTGACCTGACCTGACCTGACCTGACCTGACCTGACCTGACCTGACCTGACCTGACCTGACCTGACCTGACCTGACCTGACCTGACCTGGACCTGACCTGACCTGACCTAACCTAACCTAACCTAACCTAACCTAACCTAACCTAACCTAACCTAACCTAACCTAACCTAACCTAACCCTCATTGCCTCCTATTATCATGTGTCTTAGCACACCTCTGCGGCATCATGCACCCCACTCTCATGCATCTGAGCACGCCTCTTTGGACCTTTTGAATGCTGGACTTTTTTAAGTTAGACATTTTGAGTGGTAGAGCATATGAACTGTGGACCTTCTGATGTGATCCTTTTGAACCGCGAGATGTGATCTGCCTACTACCATAATACCGGCAACCTGTTGGTAACCAAACTATGGCTACCTAAAACTAGGTGGTTAGGTGACCTGTCAGATAACTTCTTTGGAGCACACTTTTCACTCACTCATTGATTACTGCAATATTGGTACCAACATTCTATAGGAGCTCATTGCAGACCAATTCCAGCAGGGCAATGTTGATGTGGCCCACAAGATTCTGACAACTGTGCAGCAAGGTATCAAATACATTGCTTTGATACTAACCTTAAAAACCCACTTCTACACACTCAGTAGCCCACAAATCAAGTTAGTTAGTTAGTTGCGGAGACAGACGTTAGGAGGCATGGCCTAGTGAGTCTGATCTAGACAGTCTCAGAAAATAGGATGTGACACTGCCTACAAGAACCTGAAAGGATGTCTGGGGAAAACCACACAGACAGCCAGACAGACACACTCACACATACATAAACAGACCATTTCCCACTATCCAAAGGGCACATTCATAATCAAAATCAGAACGCCTCATACCCGTAAACCAGCTGGGTGTCACACTGTTGTGAAGAGCAGGGGCAGTCAATAGATAGATCTGCTGCTCGGTCAAACAAGTAAACAAAAAACGTACCCCACCCACCCACTGCTGCTGCCTCGTGTTCCTCTCTCACAATTCTCTCACGGTATATTTTTATGTAAGTACATAATAATAAAAGTAGAGGTACCTATCTTGTATTTCTCTGGGACTTGCTTGCCCACACCCAAGATACGTTCTTGTGTTGGGCACAACTATGTAATATATTGATATAGGTTCCACAGATACAGGGAACTTGAAAATTATTCGCGTATTTTACGATAACATAAGTTATAAAGTTTAAACTTATATTCTATACGCTCTTATCCTTCTGGTATTTCTATTTATATCATACGTTTTATTTAATGCGTCACGTATTTGCGAGAGGCAAAACACCTGTTTCAACACTTTGCGCAATATTTGAACGACTTGCGCCATCAGCTGCAGCAGATAACCGAAAAACTTCAGCTCTGGGAAGGGAATCCCTCTTCTGCGTTATAAGGCCCTTTCAGTGTCGAATGAAATGTTGAATTAATCTAAACTCGAAAAGTTGAGGGTCATTTAAGTGAAGAAAAGGGACCAGAAACTGCAGATTAGTGACCAAAACAGGCCTCACATGACCAAAATGCTAGAAAATTACTCTCAAACTTGGTAAAGTTTTTTATATTGAAGATTGATAAAGGGATTTTCACGCAAATATGACGTAATAAGTTACCAGCTTGTGGTAGTGGGCACACCACCTGTCTTTTAGAGCCTTGGCTTGCTACCACCCGTCCTTCTGACGCGTCTGGCGCTGAGATGCTTGTTTGTTGGAAGGAATTATCCGCCGTGTGCGCGCCTCAATGGACTGCATTCGACTCTCGCCAATATCAATTAACACATACTCAGCAAGCATCCGGAAATGAAAGGTGTGACACTAGATTTCAACGCCCAAGGTACCATGGCCAAATTGCCATCCATATTGAAATCACGGTACTGCTAGGGGAGACGTCTCACCTTTGCCAGATAGAGACATTGGGTTTTGCGTGGAGCCAAAAAAATCCCAAGATTTCTAAATTTCCCCAGATTCCCGGGATCTCCCCATGAGAAGCTTGGGCGAGGGATTCTTGGTATGGGCGCATGGGCGTCGAAAGCGGGGGAGGGGGGACGGGGGGACGCGTCCCCCTGTTGTCCTGCCAGGAGGGGAACATCTCCCAGAGTTTCTGGGTCGATGGTTATTAATGTTGTCAGGTACCGAATATGCTCAAAATTCGCCTCCCCGGTCACTCGCAGCCCGGGTCTGTCCCCCCTGCGAAAATTCCGTGGCGGTGCCCCTGCATGGGCGTATCCAGGGAAGTGGACTCAGGCCATGGGCAGATCCAGGGAAGGGTAGAAGACGGGACCCAACAAAATTAAGCATGTGTCATAGGCGGATACAGAAAGAAAAATGTTAGGGCGCACTACGGAGCAGGGCATTCCTGGCGTAGGCGTATCTAGAGAAGGGGATTTAGGCCATAAGCGGATCCAGGGGAGGGAATTCCCTCCTCTGGATCCGCTTATGGCCTAAACTCGCCTCCCCGGTTAATTAGGGACCTACCTAATTAATTAGGTGGGTCCCTGTAAAACAATGCATTCCGGTCCAGTGGCGTAGCCACGGGGGGTCCTTGGAGTCCGCGGACCCCCCTTGGGCTGACCTTATGCACTGGAAAACACGAGCACTGGTCTCAGGGCCCCCTGAGCTTGGTCTCAGGGGGCCCTCCGAGCTCGATCTCAGGCCCCCCTCCCGAGGTTGGTCTCAAGGGACCTCCGAGCTTGGTCTCAGGGGCCCCTCAAGCTTGGTCGTACGGGCCCCCCTGATCTTGGTCTCAGGACCCCCGAGCTCGGTCTCAGGGGCCCCCGAGCTTAGTCTCGGAGCGCCCAAGCTTGGTCTCAAGGGACCTCCGAACTTAATCTCAGGGGCCCCCCGAGCTTGGTATCAGGGGCCCCCGAGCTTGGTCTCACGGGCTTTCCGAGCTTGGTCTCAGGGGCCCCCGATCATCGGTATTGAGGACTCCAGAGTGCCGAACATTGATCTCGGGGGGGGCACGAGCTTAGTCCCAGGTGCCCCCGAGCTTGGTATCAAGGTACCTCCAAACTTGGTCTCAGGGGCCCCCGAGCTTGGTCGTACGGGCCCCCTGATCTTGGTATCAGGGGCCCCCCCGAGCTTTGTCTCAGGGGTCCCGAGCTTGGTCTCAGGGACCCCCGAGCTTAGTCTCAGGGGCCTTTCTATCTTGGTCTCAGGGGGCCCTCCGAGTTTGGTCTCAGGGACTCCCGAGCTTGGTCTCACGGACCTTCCGAGCTTGGTCCCAGGGGGCCCCCGATCATCGGTATTGAGGGCTCCAGAGTACCGAACATTGACCTCGGCGGCCCCTGAGCTCGGTCTCAAGGGTCCCTGAGCTTGGTTTCAGGGCCCCCCCGAGCTTTAGTCTCACGGGCCTTTTGATCTTGGTCTCAGGGGGCCCCAAGCTTGGTGTCACGGGGCCCTCCGAGTTTGGTACCAGGGGACCCCCGAGGTTGGTCTCAGGCCCCCCGAGCTTGGTCTCAGGGGGCTCCTCGAGCTTGGTCTCAGGTCCCCCAAGCTTGGTCTCAGGGGCCCCGAGCTTGGTCTCAGGGGGCCCCAAGCTTGGCATCAGGGGGTCCGAGCTTGGTCTCACGGGCCTTTCGAGCTTGGTCTCAGGGGGCCCCGAGCTTGTTCTCACGGGCCTTTCGATCTTGGTCTTAGGGGCTCCAGAGCTGGTCTCAGGGATCCCCCGAGCATTGGTATCGATGGCTCCGGAGCAGCGAACATTGACCTCGGGAAGTGGGGGGGGACAATATTGATCTCGGGGTGCCCCCGACTATCAATATCGAGGGGACTTATGGGCGAGGCACGAGAATTGTCCCCATGGGACCCAGAGTTTGGTCTCAAGGGCCCAGGCTTGGGCTCAGGGTCCCCGAGCATTGGTATCGAGGGGCTCCAGAGTACCGAGCATTAGGCTGGGGGGCCTCCGAATGTTGATCTGGGGGCCCCCGAACAACGGTGTCCAGTTACTCCTGAGAAAAGCAGAAGCATGGGCGTAAGGGTGCCCCCGAACCTGATATAAGTGGAACCCCGAGCTTTAGGAGCCCTGCGCATCAGTATCCAGGGGCTCCGGAGTAATGGTATCGGGGGGAGGGGAAGCAATGCTTTCAGGGGCCTCCAAGTGCTGATCTCGGCGGGCCCCCGAATGTGTGGATGCAGTGGCGTAGCCAAGGGGTTCTAGGAGTCCGAGGACCCCTTTTGGGCCAATCTGAACCACTGCAAAGCATTCTCTTATCACGGGGCCCCCAGAATCAGTCTCAGAAGCCCCTGAAGATTCGTTCTCAGGGCGTCCCGAGCCGGCCTCAGGGCCCCGCCTGAGGGTCAGTCTCAAGACCCCCAAAAAGTAGATTTCAGGGGGTCCCTGAGAGTTAGTCTCAGGGGATCCCGAAAGTCGGTCTCAGGGGCCCCCAGAGTCGGTCTCAGGGGGGGCCGAGCTCGTCCCAGGGTCCCCCAGAGTGGTTCTCAGGGCCCCGCGACTGTCTATTTCAGGGGGCTCTATGAGAGTCAGTCTCAGAGAACCCCAAGAGTCGGTCAAGGGGACCTCGAGAGTTAGTCTTAGAGGACCCCCGATATTCGGCCCCATAGTCTTACGGGCGTCTCTCTCAGGAGTCAATATTTACTTTCAGGTGGCCCCGAGAGTTAAACTGGGGGTCCGAGAGTTAGTCTCATTTGATCCGCAGAGTGCTGATCTCAGGAGGCCCCCCGAGGGGTAATCTTGGGAACCCTCGAGATTTAGCCTGAGGCTGTGCCCTCCCCCTAGTTGTTGAATAAGAGGCCCCGAGAGTCAATCTCAGGGAGCACCTAAAAGTTAGTCTCAGAGTGCTCCTGGGAGCTAGTCTCCGGTTCGTCCAAGAGCTAATTTTGGGGCTTTGAGAGCAATTCCCAGAGGTGCTCCAGAATTTTGGTCTCAGTTAGCCTTAGGCCTCTGAAGGCTAATCTGGGCTTTAGAGAGGCAGTCTCAGGAGTGCCGTGCCAAGTACTCAGTCTCAGTGGTGCTTCCACGCCTCCATCCTCGAGTGTTAGTCTCAGGGGGCGCCCTAGGGTTAGTCTCAGAGGGCTAACGGAAGTCATTCCCAGCCCCCCGCCCCACCCCAGAGACAGCCTCAGGGGAACCCCAAGAGATTATCTGGATGGCTCCGAGAGTCAGTCTCAGCCCCCTCCCCCCAGAGCAAATCTGGGGGGCCGATAAATAAGCCCAGAGGTGCTGCCGATAACTAATCTAGGGAGCTCCGAGAGATTCTCAGGAGTCCACAATTTTGGTCAAGAGGCGCCGTGAATCAGTATCAGAGACTCCCTGAGATCTAATCGGGAGAGGGGCCGGAAATTAACCTTGTGAGTAGCGCCAAGTGTTGGTCTTAGGCGGCCCCAGAGCTAGTCTCAGGTCCCCTAAGAACTGATCTCGGGAGCCCGAGTTATTTTCAGAGGACCTTTCAGTTCTAGTCTAAGGAGGGCCGGAGAGCTAATCTCAGAGATTCGAAAATTAGTCTCACGAGGTCTCCAGGAGTTAGTCTCAGGGGTCCCCTGAAGCTGCCCTCAGGTGTCCCCAAAAGCTAGTCTCAGCGAGCACTCCTCTCCTTCCTCCCCCTCCCCTCAAAGTTATCCTCAGGGCCCCACGAGAGTAAGTTCCAGGGAGTCCTAGTAGGTAGTCTCATGGTACCCCCAAATGCTGGTTTTGGGGGACGTTAGTACTGATTTGCAGGAAAAGTGTTGTTTTCGGGGGTCCCAGATACTGGTTTCGGCGCCGTGTCAAGTGCTAGGCCCCTTGAGATCTCTGCTCGAGCTAGGGGTCAGGAAGGGGGGGTTTTGGGTGATGGTCCTGGATGGCTTAACACTGGCATAGCAATGCAAGCCTTGTACAAAGCCTATCAGAGACCAAAAGTCCAAGGAAGTACTCACCTCCCTAAGCCCCCCGGGATCTCCAACTAATGGCTAGGGAGGAGTAAGTGAGCGGTTTCATCAGTACGACCGTCCATGGAAAAGGTTTTATATAGCATCTGGGGCACACTCACATATCCTTTTTATTGAGTTTCCTTTTTCCTTTCCATTTCTTTTAGATTTTAGAATACAATCCAGAGATATCGCTTGAGATCCTAGGCTCAAAGAAGATTTTCAAAAATCATATGCCTCAGAAAAATTTATATTTTCCTATTGCGTACCAAAAAAGACAAATTGAAACATGTCGATCAGGCACCATTACTGAAGGAAAAGCAAAAATTAATCTAATTTTAACATCCATAATAGCAAATCGAACAGGGAATTTGGAACTTCAGCTGGTTTTCAATCTATTAGCTTAGTTCCAATAACTACCCTCCTAAATATTCTGAAATAAACAATTTTCAAATATTTTCGTAGGAAACCAAACAAACAAGGAAAATGACACACATTGATGAGCATAATCCCAAAAAGAAAAATAGGTATGAAAGGTTTAAAATAACAATGACAGAGTAATCCAAGGCGATAGTTATCTCAGGCGCCTATTGTTTTGGTCATTTTTTTTGCTCATTTACAACATAGCAAGGGTAAGAAAGTAACTGTGGTGAATTCATCAGGATCTTTCCGCGGAATAGACGTTATATAACGTCCAGAACACACCACCATCCACCATATCCCTTGTATTTGTATTAATTTTTTCCATTTCTTTGGAAACTTTCTGATGAAAGAGTTCATGAATTCGACACTCGGAAAGAATTGGTAATCATTTTCCGTAGAAGACCATTTCTTCGTACTCAAAACGACTGACCTTCAATAACTTCATACCTGATTACCAGAGTGAATTGAGGTAAAGTCACGTTGAACATCATGCACGCAGTAAAATTTGATTTCCAGAAAAGTGCCACAAAACTGTTATAGCCACGCTGTCATATAGGTATGGGCCAGCCTTAATATTTGGTGACCTAAATTTACCAACACTTGGTCGGATCTAGAAAAATCAAACTATGAAAAAATAATAACAAGCACTTAAAAAGGGTAGACGAATTTCCGTCGTGTAAATGTTATAATGCCAAAATTTTATACGACACATATAGGAGATGGGCCCGACTACTAAGGGGCCCCCCGGCCTGGGGGCCCCTGACGGTAGTCGGACCCCTCCTTGGCCGAATCCTGGCTACGCCACTGTTCCGGTCACAGGCGGATTCAGAAGAGTTACCGTGCTCTACAGAGCAAGGGATTTCTGGCATAGGCACACCCAGGCTAGGGGATTTAGGCCATGGGCGGATTCAGGGGAGGGAATTAGGTGGATCCCTATAAAATAAAGCATTCCAGTCACAGGCGGATTCAGGAGAGTTGCAGTGCTCTACAGAGCAAGGAATTCCTGGCATAGGCGCATCTAAGGTAGAGGATTTAGGCCATGGGCGGATCCAGGGGACGAATTTAAGTGGGTCCCTGTAAAACAAAACATTCTTGTCATAGGTGGATTCAGGAGAGTGCCAGTGCCCTACAGAGCAAGGGATTTCTGGCATAGGCACACCCAGGCTAGGGGATTTAGGCCATGGGCGGATCCAGGGGAGGGAATTACGTGGATCCCTATAAAATAAAGCATTCCAGTCACAGCCGGATTCAGGAAAGTTGCAGTGCTCTACAGAGCAAGGGATTTCTGGCATAGGCACACCCAGGCTAGGGGATTTAGGCCATGGGCGGATCCAGGGGAGGGAATTACGTGGATCCCTATAAAATAAAGCATTCCAGTCACAAGCGGATTCAGGAAAGTTGCAGTGCTCTACAGAGCAAGGGATTCCTGGCATAGGCACATCCAGGCTAGGGGATTTAGGCCATGGGTGGATCCAGGAGAGAGATTTAGGTGGGTCCCTGTAAAACAAAGCATTCCAGTCATAGGCAGATTCAGGAGAGTTGCAGTGCTCTACAGGGCAAGGGATTCCTGGCATAGGCGCATCTAAGGTAGAGGATTTAGGCCATGGGCGGATCCAGGGGACGGATTTAAGTGGGTCCCTGTAAAACAAAGCATTCCTGTCATAGGTGGATTCAGGAGAGTGCCAGTGCCCTACAGAGCAAGGGATTCCTGGAATAGGCGCATCCAGGTTAGGGGATTTAGGCCAAGGGCGGATCAAGGGAAGGAGACGGGACCCTGTAAAAATAAGTACCTCGTCATAGGCGGATTCAGGAGGGTTGCGGTGAACTGCAGAGCAGGGAATTCCTGGCATCAGCGGATCTAGAGAAGGGGATATAGGCCATGGGCGGATCCAGGAAGGGGGAAGAAGAGCAGACCCTATAAAGCAAAGCATACAGGTCATAGGTGGATTCAGGATGGTTTCAGTGCACTACAGAGTAAGGAATTCCTGGCATACGCGCTTCCAGGGTAGGGATTTAGGCCATGGGCGGATCCAGGAAAGTGGAAGAAGAGGTACCCTGTAAAACAAAGTATACGTGTCAGGCGGGTTCAGGAGTAGATAATGCTTAAGTGCACTACAGGGCAGGGGATTCCTGGCCTAGGGGATCTAGAGATTAAAGTGCACTACAGGGCAGGGGATTCCTGGCATAGGGGATCTAGAGATAGGGATTTAGGCCATGGCTGGATCCAGGGAAGGGGAAAAAGGCGGGACTCTGTAAAATAAAGAATACGAGTCACAGGCAGCTACAGGAGGGTTGCAGTGCACTACAGGGTAAGGGATTCCTGGCATAGGCGCATCCAGGGAGGGAATTTAGGCCATGGGCGGATCCTTTTTACCGTGTCCCGTCTGCTTCTATTCCCTGGATTCGCCTATGGCCTAAAATCTTTACTCTGGACCTGCCCATGCCAGGAATCCCGTGCTCTGTGGTGCACCGTAGCAGTTTCCCCTGAATCTGCCCATGACTCGTATACTTGGTTTTACAGTATCCCGTCTGTTTCTCTTTCCTGGATTCGCCCCTGGCCTAGATCCCATTCCCTGGATGCACCTATTCCAGGACTTCCTTGCTCTGTAATGCACCGCAACGCTCATGGATACGCCTATCCAACAAATGCCTTATATTTTTGGGTACCCTCTACTCAGTGACGGCGGATGCTCTTTTCGGATGGGGGGGCAAAAATTTTTCCAGGGGGCCCCCTTGACGATGGGGCCCCCTCGGCAGCAAGGGCCCCCTAAAAACTGCGATGGATTGGTTGGGATGGCTGCCTGAGGTCAGAGGCATAAGCGCAGGGGCGGATCCAGGGGGTTGAGGGGGCTTCAGCCTCACTTTGTTCCATTTTCGCAATTTTTCGCCCTATTCCCCCTTTTTCGCCATTTTTCAAAGCTCAGTGACTCCCCCAGCAAAACCCTGGTTCCGCTCCTGCATAAGCGTCACAAATGGTAAAAGTTATATTTGGCCCAGTACAAAAACGGCTATTCCTCCCTGTTGTTTAGTTGGCCCGTGTAAAAAATGGTTTTGCCTTCCCGTTCGATTTTCCACACGATCTCGGATTCCAGGCTGGAATATGTTTCCTGTAGTGCAGCAAAATAAGCAGCGTATTTGACATGTAGATGTCGAAATATGGATCTGCGTTTTATAGGTTCACGTAAGCCTCGGACATTGGACGTCAAAGCTTTAAGCTCCAGCGTCACGTTAGGAGTTTAGCAAAATTATAATAACGGTACAACAACGGCCTTCCGAGGCAAATAGTTCTTTTAAAAAGTGAATGCTGTTTGTTCGTATGCATCTACATCATAAAACATGGTAGGTAACACGAATTATTATATACGTTTTTTTTAATTCCGTCTCCTGCAGAATGAGAACTGGGGGCGCTTTGATGCTGTCGTCTATATCGGCACAGAAAAAAACGTTAATGACAGGCATATTGACTTGAGCACACACAAGACCAAGCTCGGGGCCCTGAGACACAGCTCGGGGGGCTCCTAGCTTGAGCTTGGGGGCTCCTAGAGATCAAGCTCGAAGGCCACCGAGCCCCCAAGCTCACGGCCCCTGAGACCAAGTTTGGGGGCCTCTGAAACAAGGCTTGGAGGCCCTTGAAACCAAGCTCAAGGCCACCTTAGACCAATCTCGGAGGCTGCCTGAGACCAAATTCGGAGCCCTGAGACACAGCTCGGGGGCCCCCTGCAGCCAAGCTTGTGGGGCTCCTAGAGATCAAGCTGGAATGCCTCCGAGTCCAAGCTCAGGGGGTCCTGAGACCAAGCTCGGGGGCCTCTGAGACCAAGCTTGGCGGCCTCTGACACCAAGCTTGGAGGCCCTGAAACCAAGCTAAAGGTCCCTGAAGACCATTCTCGGGGGCCCTTAGACCAATCTGGGAAGCCCCCTTATACCAATATTGGAGGGCCCTAAGACCAATCTCGGAACCTCCATGAGGTTACGTTCGGGAGCCCCCTGAGACTAAGCTTGGAGGGCCCTGAGACCAAACTCGGGGGGGCCTTAGACAAGCTCCGGAGCCCCTTAGACAATCTCGGGGCCCTGAGACCGAGCTCGGGGAGCTCCCTTAAGGCTAAGCTTGTGTGCCCTGAGACCAGCCTTGGGGGCCCCTTAGACTAAGCTTGGGGGTCCCTGAGACGAAATTCGGGGGCGAGGAACAGCTCGGGGCCCCTGAGACAAAGTGGGGGCCCTGATTCCAGGCTCGGGGACCTTTAGACCAAGATCTGGCCCCCTAAGGCCAGTCTCGGGGCCCTTTACGCTAATCTTGGGGCCCCTAAAGGCCAAGTTAGAGGGTCCCGAGCCCAAGCTCAGGGCCCCCAAGATAAAGCTCGGACACTGTCCAAATCGAGAAACTGTTGAGGGCTCAGTCAGGTCATTCGTGAACTTTCAGAAAAGAACCAAGCTAAAATTGCGTTTTTTTTTACAGGGGGCCCCCTCTGATAATTTTGGGGGTGGCAACTGCCCCCCCTTGCCCCCCTTTATCCGCCGCCACTGCCTCTACTTCCCTACCATGGATCCGCCCATGGCCTAAATCCCCTTCTCTGGATCCGCCTATACCAGGAATTTATTGCTCAATAGTGCACCGCAACCCTCCTGAATCTGCCTATGACACGTCTGCTTCTTTACATGGTCCTGCCTTCTTTCCCTTCCCTGGATCCGCCCATGGCCTAAACCCCCTTCTCTGGATCTGCCTATGCCAGGAATTAATTCCTTAATCCGCCTATGCCACGTATGCTTCCTCTACAGGGTCCTGTCTTCTTCCCTGGATCTTCCTATGGCCTAAATCCCCTTCTCTGGATTCGCCTATGCCAGGAATTCAATCCTCAATCCGCCTATGACACGTATGCTTTCTTTACAGGGTCCTGTCTTTTTACCCTTTCCTGGATCCTCCTATGGCCTAATTCCCCTTTCTCTGGATCCGCCTATTCCAGGAATGCATTCCTTAATCCGCCTATGACACGTATGTTTTCTTTACAGGATCCTGTCTTTTCCCTCTTCCCTGGATCCGCCTACGGCCTAAATCCCCTTCTCTGGATTCGCACCTATGCCAGGAATTCAATACTTAATCCGCCCATGACACGTATGCTTTCTTTACAGGGTCTTATCTTCTTCCCCTTTCCTGGATCCGCCTATGGCCTAAATCCCCTTCTCTGGATCCGCCTATGCCAGGAATTCATTCCTTAATCCGCCTGACACGTATGTTTTCTTCACAGGGTCCTGTCTTTTTCCTCTTCCCTGGATCCGCCCATGGCCTTAATGCCCTTCCCTGGATCCGCCTATGGCCTAAATCCTCTTCTCTGGATCCGCCTATGCCAGAAATTCATTCCTTAATCCGCCTATGACACGTATGTTTTCTTTACAGGGTCCTGTCTTTTTCCCTTTCCTGGATCCGCCCATGGCCTAAACCCCCTTCTCTGGATCTGCCTATGCCAGGAATTAATTCCTTAATCCGCCTATGACACGTATGCTTTCTTTACAGGGTCCTGTCCTTTTCCCCTTCCCTGGATCCGCCCATGGCCTTAATCCCCTTCCCTGGATCCGCCTATGGCCTAAATCCCTTCTCTGGATCCGCCTATGCCAGGAATTCATTCCTTAATCCGCCTATGCCACGTATGCTTCCTTTACAGGGTCCTGTCTTCTTCCCTGGATCTGCCTATGGCCTTAATCCCCCTTCTCTGGATCCGCCCATGCCAGGAATTCATTCCTTAATCCGCCTATGACACGTATGTTTTCTTTACAGGGTCCTGTCTTTTTCCCCTTCCCTGGATCCGCCCATGGCCTTAATCCCCTTCCCTGGATCCGCCTATGGCCTAAATCCCCTTCTCTGGATCCGCCTATGCCAGGAATTCATTCCTTAATCCGCCTATGACACGTCTGCTTTCTTTACAGGATTTTGTCTTCTTCCCCTTCCCTGGATCCGCCCATGGCCTTAATACCTTCCCTGGATACGCCTATGCCAGGAATCCCTTGCATGATGTGCACCTTCACTGTTTCTCTTACCTGAATCCGCCTATGAAACGCATGCCTATTTCGTCGGATACCATCTACTTCCCTTCCCTGGATCCGCCCATGGCCTTAATGCCCTTTCCTGGATACGCCTATGCCAGGAATCCCTTGCATGAAGTGCACCTTCACTGTTTCTCTTACCTGAATCCGCCTATGAAAGGCATGCCTATCTCGTCGGATCCCATCTACTTCCCTTCCCTGGATCCGCCCATGGCCTAATTCCCTTCCCTGGATACGCCTATGCCAGGAATCCTTTGCTCTGTAGTGCACCTGAACTTCCCCCTCTTGAATCCGCCTATGGGCCGAAATCCCTTCCCTGAATTCCCTTTCTCAGGGGGAAAACCTGAGAAACTGGGGAAATTTCTGGGTCTTGGGAATTTTCTCTTCCAGTGATGAACCCCACGTTTCTATCTGGCAAAGGTGAGACGTCTGCCCTAGTTATACCGCCAAACGTCCACATCATTGGTGCCATCAGCCAAACTGGTTTGGTATACTGGGAGCGACGTCGCGGCTCTTTCTTGAAAAAAGACTACGGCGAGTGGCTACAACAGGCGCTTAGGAGGTGCCCGGAGCGCCCTGACCAGCTGGCCGTAGTCTGTGATAACGCTCCAGTCCACTCGAGACTCGAGGCTGTCGTCGCCGAGCCCGAGTTCGCCGGCGGCGTCCAGCTTATTCGGACTGCACCCTACAGCGCTCCACTCAACACTATTGAGGAGTGCTGGTCGGCCATGAAAGCAAACATGAAAAGGGAGATGGCGAGCAGCTTCTCAGCGATGATGGAGACCGAGCCAGGCGTCACGCAGCTGGAGCACCGCCTGCGCTATCTGGAAGCGAAGATCGATGGCGCAATGGAGAAGATCACTCCCCTGATGTGCCTGCGCACCTGCAACCACGTGCAGCGCCACGTCGCCGGCTGCATGGCTCTCGCTGATCTGGCAGTGGGCGTGTACACCTTTTTACTTTCAATTTAAAAAAGATAAAGTTCAAATTAAAACAGATAAAGTTGAAATTAAAGCTTAAATGCAAATAAAAAAGTTAGAGTCCAATTAAAAAAAAGATAAAATTCAATTTAAAAAAGATAAAATTCAGATTAAAACGTCGATTTCAACACTAAGATTGTGCTCGTCCCCAGGTTATTGTAAGAAATTAATTACTGGACTCATTGCATCGGTCAGTGATAAACCATAAACAATTAATTTAGATAATGATGTTACTGTGTCGTAGTAGTCAGCAGTAGAGCAGACGGATTTCCTTCTTGAATTAAAGAAGAGAATCAGATAGTTTGGGTAATTGCATTGTTCAGATTTCTAATGTTCTCACAATTGAGACAAAATGAAAACAGCAAGTGCAGCTGTATTAGTAATTCAATACCATACCAGGTATAACGCATACACAGTACAAAGAGTGACACACACTCAACCTATTTGGCTGTTGAGACAATTTCAGGAAAGAGAGTAGCACAGTTACACAACAGGCTCCTAACCCTACACCTACACGCCCACTGCCAGATCATCAAGAGCCATGCAGCCGGCGAAGTGGCGCTGCACGTGGTTGCAGGTGCGCAGGCACATTAGGGGGGTGATCTTCTCCATTGCGCCATCGATCTTCGCTTCCAGATAGCGCAGGCGGTGCTCCAGCTGCGTGACGCCTGGCTCGGTCTGCATCATCGCTGAGAAGCTACTCGCCATCTCCCTTTTCATGCTGGCTTTCATGGCCGACCAGCACTCCTCAATAGGGTTGAGTGGAGCGCTGTAGGGTGCAGTCCGAATAAGCTGGACGCCGGCGAACTCCGGACTCGGCGACGACAGCCTCGAGTCTCGAGTGGACTGGAGCGTTATCGCAGACGACGGCCAGCTGGTCAGGGCGCTCCGGGCACCTCCTAAGCGCCTGTCGTAGCCACTCGCCGCAGTCTTCTTTCAAGAAAGAGCTGCGACGTCGCTCCCAGTATACCAAACCAGTTTGGCGGATGACACCAATGATGTGGACGTTTGGCCCCTTGCTGGCGGCTGCCTTCACGCTGCATCGCGTTCCGCTCCGGGAGCGACCCTCCGAGCGACGACGAAACAAATTGCAGTTTGTTTCATCCATGTAGACGATGGTCTTCCCCACTCCAGACGCATGCATGACTTTACGCACATATTCTGCCCGTTTTTCTTTGTTTATATCACTGTTCATACTGACAGGCTCTGGCACCACTTTCTTGAGAGTATAAAGCTGTCCATTCAGGTGCTTGTGGATGGCTGGGATGGAGAGCTGAACCCCTGGCTCGGCCCGAAGCTTATCACCCATTTCTCTCAGAGTGATGGTCGGATTTTCTTCGACGTAGCAGGTCAGTTTTTCCAGATGTATTGGTCCCACCTTATTCCTGGCTCCACCACGCAGCAGGGGGCACTCACCAGAAGGCCTGGTGATGTAGCCATAGTCTGTCTGGACGGCAACACCGTTAGCCGTTGCAGCCACCTTCCAATCTCCTCCGGCATTGTAGCAAGTTACGATTCGATCCCTTGCGTCTCTCCTGACCTTGTAGGGCCCACGTTTGATACCCCGTTTGACTCCACGTTTCTTGGGCTCTTCAAGGGTAAAATTTGTTTGTAGATGTAGGTTTATGAGCCTGTTGTGTAGCTGTGCTTCTCTCTTTCCTGAAAATTAAATGGTCTCAACAGCGAAATAGGTTGAGTGCGTGTCACACTCTTTGTACTGTGTGTGCGTTATATCTGGTATGGTGTACAGCTGCACTTCCTCTTTTCGTTTTGTCTCAATTGTGAGAATATTATAAATCTGAACAATGCAATTATCCAAACTATCTGATTCTCTTCTTTAATTAAAGAAGGAAACCCGTCTGCTCTATTGCTGATTACTACTGCACAGTAACATCATTATCTACATTAATTGTTTATGGTTTATCACTGACCGATGCAATGAGTCCAGTAATTAATTTCTTACAATAACCTCCTGGGGACGAGCACAATCGAGTATTGAAATCGACGTTTTAATTCGAACTTTATCTTTTTGGGATTGAATTTAAACTTTTTTAATTTAAATTCTATCTTTTTTAATTTGAACTTTATCTTTTTTTAAATTGACAGCAAAAAGGTGTAGATGTTCGGTGATGAGGGAGGAAAAAAGTTTGCATTTCTCAAGTATGATTCTGTCCTTGCATGTCTCGTGTCGGGTAGTAGATTTTGAATATAGCCCGGAAAAAGGAGTTTGTGAAAGAAGGTCAGTCGGTGAATTTCTCGTCTTGTTTTAACTGCTCTAATCCTAGCTCATTCCTCAGACTCTCAGATGATGTCCCAATTGGCATTCCTGTTATGAATCTTAAAATTCTGTTTTGCTGTCTCTCAAGTCGTGTGCTATCGTGTACCGTCAAATGTCCGTCATAAACACTGTCACAGTAATCATAATAGGGTCGGATGTACATCTTATATATTTCAAGTAGAACCTGTCTGGGCATGAATTTTGTTACTGCATATACTGGACTCAGTGTTATGTTTACTTTCTTAAAGATAGTATTAACGTGCTGGTGGAATCTTAAGTCTTTAGATAACATAAGGCCTAGATGTTTGTGACTTTCTACGTGCGGAATGTCTTGCCCCCCAAAAATTTTAATGAAATGTTTCTGTGTTGTTTTTGTGACTGAATGTTTGTTGAAGAGTCTTTGTTGCGTTAAAGGTTATAGCCCATCTCTTTCCGTATTCGTGAATAGCGTCTAGTTCGTTTTGTAGAAATTGTCGTGATGTGTAAAGTTCTGTCTACTGTGGGAGGTTAGAAGGGCCACGTCATCAGCGAACAAATGGATGTCACTCGTCCTGTCCTTCGTAATTTTGTCTAGATACATGAGGGCCAACAAAGGCCCCAAAACTGAACCCTGGGGGCATCCTGCGCTTGAAGTTTTTGGCGATGAAAATATTTCTGTGCCCGGTACCTTAACTTTTTGGACCCTATGTGTTAAATACGATTCCAACCAACGAATAAGTGGGCCAGAGATGAAGAATTCTTTTTTGCATTTATGAAGTAAGCCAGCGTGCCAAATTTTATTGAAATAACTCGAAATATCCAAAAATACTGCAGTAACATTGTGACCCTCGTCCATATTTTTTATATGGTATTTGTCAGGTACGTCAGTTGGAATTCAGAACTACACTTGGGTCGGTAACCGCTCTGTCAGAAAGTAAATTGTGATTGGTCAGGTGACTATATATTGCACGAGAAACTATTTTTCCAATAATTTTGAGACACAAGACAGCAAGCTTATTGGGCGATAACTCCGGAAATCGGAATGAGATCCTTTCTTTTTAGATATGGGGGTAACGTTTGCAATCTTCCAGACATTCGGAAATATTCCCAACTGAAGGGATTTATTGAAAAGTAATGTCAAGGGGCGTGCGATCAGAATGGCGGTCATTTTTAAAATTTCCGTGGGAATTTCGTCAGGGCCTGTTGATTTATTCACGTCTAAGGAATTGAAGAGTCGCAGTACTTCAGCCTCAGTCACGTGAATACCTTCGAGGTATGGTAAAGGCTCGTCTGCAGTCTGGTGTTGTGCCAAGTCCTGTGGTAACGTCAGTCCTGTTGTGTCAAGCTGGGTTTGTGATACAAAAAAGTCACTAAGAAGTTCAGCCTTTTCCTGATCACTGGTGACAATGTCAGTCGCGAGGTTTCCTAGAACAGTTTATGCTGCCCAAACCGCCTCAGGGGCGCTCAGTTCAGCTCAAGGGACCCAGATTAGCTCGTAGGATACCAGAGGCCAGTTCAGGGCCCCGAACAGCTCAGGGGGCCTTAAAATCGACTCATAGAACCTCATATAAGTTTAGGGGCACAGACAAGTTTAAGAGGTTTCCCGGGCAAGCTATCAGGCCAGTTTGGGTTTCTTGCT